>OX424439.1:23051680-24301680 GCA_949152465.1 Cantharis flavilabris
AAATTCCCGACATAATATTTTGATTACGAGCTCATCGTAACGAGGTTGACTTTTCAATTTTATGTAAGATTGGGGAGATAGCTTACGCAAATTTTGATTTTGAAGTTCGACATGTAGGTAAGCAAACCTGAAAAACTCGTAGCCCGTTTCTAATTGTTAACGATTTCCGCAGGTGTAAATCGTCCAGCGATTTTGTGGTTTCCGCCAGGTTTTTTTATACATTTTTGACATTAACTTCATACTTTTAAATGTATTCATACGTTTTTTCTCAGAATACATTTAAATATTACTTACAATTTTTTGGGTATTATTTAAATTTATTCGCAGTTTTGTGGAATATTTATAATGTAAACCTTATACTAATGGTTCTCTCATACCGAGGCAGAAAAATTTAGTTTTTGCGAGATGATTCGAATGTTTCCTACCTGCAATCTGTTGGCTACCTATTCTCGTTATATTTAACAAAGGCCAAGTGTGCAGGTGTCAAAAATGTAAAGAATATATCACATATCGGTCAGGTAAGATGTGTTGGAGGATAAATTGCGATTACTTACCGTCGCCTCTCAGTGCAACAGGACTAGGGGGTGGCGATCTGGGCGATCCTTCCGGTGGTCCATCGTCGTCCGAACTACTCGAATGAGACGGGCTGCTACCGCGGGTAAAACTTTTATTGTTATTACTTCTATTAAAATAAACACCATTGTTTTGCAACAGCATCATGTGCTGATGAGCGGCTAAATCGTTGAACTGTTTTAAATGGGATGCAACCGTGGTGGCGGTTTTCGTTTTGAATTTGGACATGGTGAAATCCAGGGGCTGGTCGGCTTCGTGGCTCGAGAGTAAAACGTGAGAGGGCTGTTGAAGTAACATTGGCATGTTATCCTCCTTATGTTTCTTCCAAAATGTTTGCTCGAATCCTATGGTGTTGTTGTTTAAATTATTTTTGAACAACTTTGGCGCAACTATCTCGATGTTGTTATTCTGGAGGTTGGGTGTAGGGTTAGATTCAACCCACCTCCTCACCGTATCGCTATTGTAATCCGCCAGATTCGCTAATTTAACAACAATCCATGCAAAACTCTCCAAGATGACAGTATCATACCCCTCTCGAACACAACAAATGTAAATAAGTCATTGCGGATTGCACTGATAAAAAGTCTTTCACATAAACAAAACAGTCTTATTATCAAAATTAATAAAAGTGCACTTCACTCTTGATATGTCAACCGGTCAAACAAATGGCACTATCGCGTGGTCTCTTTCATATAAAACACTATGACACCTTCGTGTTATTGCACCGAAATAAAGTCCTTTCGACACTGATTATCATTTAATCAAAAATCGTGGAAACGTACAAAACTCCGGTGCTCCCGGCGCCACCGTCTAATGCCATATAACAACATGTATATGCATCGTGGGATGCTGTGTTCTGGAGGGGCAACCGACTCCGGGGTTCCGTGTAGTGGGAGCTTCTTAGAACCAATCGCGACTCGCGCTATTCCAATATACAATAGTATATAAATTGTATGGATTATTTATTTATTCCGTATTTTATATGTATGTATTTATATAAATAAAAAGGACATAAAGAGTTTTGCAAATTCAATTTTTAAATTTTAATCGAATTTAAATTATCCGATTAACTCCAACCTTATCACACCGCCGATAAAACCTCCAACCTTATCAGTTATCACAAAACCTCGGATACTTAATTCAATGTTAATTAACTAATTATTCCGAATTTTTACAAACAAACATTAATTAATATTAATTGTATTATAATAATATCTACGAAATATTTTCGGTTATGTAAAAATTTTCGCAAAAAATTCTTAATTGTTATTGTTTTGCAAAATTATACCTACATTTAAATTTTTGTTTATGCATTAATTCATTTGCAAAAATTAGCTTCTTTTTAATTTTATACCGGGTTACATTGCAAATCAGTTTTTTTCGACTCCCGCTTCCCATTAACAGATAAGAACCGAGTGTTTTCCACATTTTAGTAGATAAGAGCTTTTCGAAAACATTGCATTGGAAAACAATCGCCGGAGAATTAAAAATGCATTTTGGTTATTTATTTTCTGTTTTCTAGAAAACTTGGCTTTCAGTTCCAAATTTAATTTTTTTACATCCGAGTGACATTGAGAAGAGTTTTTAGATAATTTAATCTTTTAATCTTTGAAAATCTCGCCATTATCCTTAATTGTGGGCCTAAAAAATTACAGCATTTGCATAAATGGTAGGGCGTTTGCATCCCGCCTGCTTACGATCAGATTATTCCATAAGAGGATGCCCCCCGCAAGGTAAACACTTGTTTGTACTAAAAGCAAAATTTTTACTGTACTTATCATTATGCGTTAAAGAGTTAGTGACAAGAAACGATAATGCTTGGACAAGGGATAAATTCAATTAGATTTTGACAGGAAGAACAGTTAGAACGGTAAGTTTTGAGTCTCGAAGGTCGAAAAGTTTTTCTTCACGTTTTTGGGCATCATTCACGCATATTCAGATTTGATATTGGCGCAGTCGCGGGATAACATTAGATATGCACCAATTGCGCGATCTATCTACCCTTAACACCGACGGGGGTGGCGGACGAAAACGATATTTTATTTTAAAACGGATTTCTATTGGCGGCGTATGATTTTGATATCAATCTGAAAATATTAAAAGTGTTAGGTGACGAAATTAGTTTAGCAACTTTGGGCATGAAAAAAAGTTTTCGGTCATAAACTATTAACGATATAAACGTAAGTTAAAGTTGTTCTTTTTAAGATTTCATTGGCGAGGATGTTGAAGGTAATAAAATTCCGTAAATAATATGAGAGGTCCTGTAGGATAATTGGTTTATCTCGGACGCTGGCGTTATACGTTACCCCTTTTATAACTTTGTACGAAGCGGACTACCTTTAATATAACAGTGTTTATTATTGAAGGACGTACTGTGAATCCACATGTACAATATGCGATCCAATATTCAACAATAATAAGGGTGAATATTGTCTGCTTAGACATTAAAATCAATACAACTTCGTATATACCATAATATATCTGCAGTTCGCTATTTTTCCGGAGCGGGTTTGAACAGAATTACAATCAGATTTACAATTTCTATTTTATGGTAAATATAATCAAACATTTTTACTTCGTCTCGAAAATGTTCCGCGCGAATGCAAAATACGGAGGGACCATGCTGATGATAATGCGATGCTTTATTGTAACTGGTTTTTTCGAAGAGGGGTAAATCTAAAATAATTTTCCCAGGAAATTGGAATCTTAAAAGCTTTTTATTCACCTACCTTGCGACCTACTTATTTTTTGTGTGCAAAGTAAATTTTAGCTTTAACGAAAAAAAAGAGAAGCTCTTCTTTATACTGCTGTATTCGATCTTAAGGCAATTTGGAATAGAGGCAATTTTGGTGCATTTGTGCTCGAAAAATCTTGTTTTTTTATCGTTTTAGATTTAGGTCATATAGTTATGTATACAATGGGGTGTTTTATTACCAAAAAGGTATATATTCGATTAAAAATTAAAAAAGCCCCATTTCTAAAATTTGCATATCGTGCTTACTTAGGGTGCGGATGGTACGTTATTTTTTTATGCGCACGAGAGGATCAACGATATTAAATTAATAAGCGAAGACATTAAAATTCCCGTGTAGTTAAATTTCGTTGTGTGTATCTTTCCGTTCGAATTTCCGTTTCTAAGTTATTTGCTAATACGAGGGTGGCAAAACTTGCAGGTAGTTTTTTAACCCTCACTGACTAAACTAAGGTATGATGTTACTTCGAAATAGGTAAAATATTTCATCCCATGTTTTTTTGGTTCGCTAACATTTCTCTATTAATGAGTCGTTTTGTTCTCTATCAGCATTTTTAATGACTTTTTCAAGTTCAAAACTCCAATTTTTGATTTTATCGGTTTAACATTCTCCGAAATAACACATTAGGTGTATTAAAATTTTGGCCTCGAAAACTTTTATAATTTGAATAAAATTGATAATATTTTCAAGACGTCATAACATATTTGGGCAGAAAAGTTATTCGCAATGCTACTCTTTGCATATATTTAACATCAACAAATAAAATTTATTATTTACTAAATTAGTACAAGGTTAGTTAATTATCGTATATTATATTTAAATTCTTTTACCAAATTACCAACAACTGCATTTTAATTATTTATTTTTTAGTTTTCAGGATACATCAAGGTCATCATCCACCAATTAGGGGTGGACTGGTCATAAGGATTATGATTGATTATTTCACTTTTATAATTTTAATTATTGTATTTTATAATTGAATTTAAGTATTAATGTGAACTTTCTTTCTATTTTAATTCAACTTGTTTTATTAGTATACCAAAAACTCATATTAATTTGTATTGTATTTTTAAATTGTGGGTTTATTCCAAAATGTGCACAATGATTTATTCCTAGGTAAATACACTTATATAAATTTCAAGCTCTGTTGAGTTTACTACGAAATTTTAAAAAAGCTTCCATGTAAAATCAATTAATAAACTGATATGTAATTCAATATTGTTTTAATTTTTTCATTTTGGAAGTTTGAACGTTAGCATAATACTTTTGCAAATTTGCAGTAAAACCTAGCGAAGCCGTGTACGCAAGCTAGTATACTGTAATTATGTTATTTGCCTACTTAGTTTAATAATTTTCCCAAGCTAATGATTTATGTATTTTATTCAATATCTTAGTTTGTTATAAATCTCATGTTATTTAAATTACTACAGACAGTGGTTAATTTGGCTTTTTAAGGTAAAAGTTAAATATTCTGTAGACCCCCGCATTAATGATATTTATAGTACATAAATCTTCGTAAAAATTGTATATTTAGTAATTTAATTATTAATATTTAATCAAATTCATTTTTTTAATTAAATTTTTGAAAATTGCATTGAAATTATTTATCGTGAAAATTTAATTGGGACAATAAAACTATATTTTCATAAGAAAGATTTATGCCCGTATTCACAAACATCCGAAATACTTTTAACAAGCCGTTAAATTTAAGAAACCAATCGAAATTATCTCAAAATTAGCAAAAAAAAAGAAAAGAAGAGAAGAAATTATAAGGTAAGTAATTAAATATAATATTAGCTTTATAATTTTTACGAAGAAGTCAAAATCTGTATTGTAACGACAATAAAATATTGACAGGCACTAAAAAAATTAAATTAAAGTAAAAAAATTTTAATTTAAACTTAATTTAAGTTTCATCCCGGAATTTCGCTTTCTTGGAGGATTATTACATTATTAAAATATTTTAATACTCTTTATATTTATTTATTCCTGATTTAATTTATTTTTATTCTTATGATTAATTTTTAATTAGCTTAATGTTATTTTGTCTAGATATACCGCATATGTGGGTTTAAGACCATTGAAATTTAGGGAATACCTAAAACGGTAATTTTATCGTTAAATTGACCCCAAAAATTCTAAAATATTGCTAATTATTTTAATTTTGTCTGGCATAGTATACATAATACATATTATTATAATATTATTACAAAAATTATATCTAGGCCAAACATCTACATCTTTCCTTCAATAAGTTTAATAAAAATTGATGATTAAAAATTTAAAATTAAAGAATTGCATTGTTTAAAGTAATTATAGGAAGTTTTATTAAATAGAGTGAAAAATGTAATTTAAATTTTTTAACATCTAATTTGTTTAATCTAGCAAAATATTTTAAATATTTAAACCACAGACAGATAAAAAAAGTACTTTAGAAAAACTTGCAAAAACTAACTTGGTATGCATGACGATAATTAATATACAAAATATATATTCATATTATTTAAACCTCACATTTAAATATTTTTTCTTTTTATTTTTAACACTCCGTCAATAAATTTGAACTGTAATATTTGATCAAATGTGGTTTGAAGTAGAAAATATCCAATATCTATTAAATTCCAATAAAGGATTTCCCTAATTCTAATTACAGAAAGATCTCACTAAATATAAAAGTTTTTGAAGTATTGCATAAGATTTTTGGAATTTACTCATGTAATTACTACGCAGGGTACCTAATACTCAGTCTAATCTCATCCCTTCTCTTATCTAGAAAAGCTTCTTTTACAGTTTTTTTTATGTTCATAGTCCAAAACTTTAGTTATAAGTTAAGAAATAAGAAAACTAGATTTGCAATTTATACACAAATAAAAAAAAATAAAAAAAAAATTATAAAAAAGTACAAATAAAAAAGTATATTCAAATAGAACTGCTTCTATCGTTAATTGCGCTAGTCAATTATTAATTATTTTAACTAATCTATTGTAATAATTACGATTATTACGTTTAGTTTATTTTCAGTGTTCAATTCAATGTTGTTTTTCTCTCCAAAAGTATTTCTTATTTTTCTCTTTTAAGTCACTATTTTTTTGTAAATAGTAAATTTTGTTTTTAAAAACTTATTTATGAGATTAAGTAATTGATAATTTTGTCTTAAAATTTGCATGCCAAATTAATGTAGGCACCAGTAATTTGACAATTAATTTTGATGAGGAAGTGGTATCCTTGGTGGTAGGCAGTTCATCAAAGTTTGACAGTTAATGAATCATAAAAAGAACAACTGTATGTTTAAAATGCAATAAAAAATTTTGAATTTCCAAATTATATTTTGGTTTGAAATTTTGATCATAAAGAAATGATATTGGTATTTAATTTTAATGATTTAAAATTGTATATTCTGAAACTAATTTTAATATTTTCTTACTTTCTTGCATAAAATTCATTTCACGAAAACCAAAGTCAGTTCACCTAATTTCAATGGTATAATCATAAAGCCATCGTCAACCATCTGTCATCGAAAAGCTTCAACATAAGGGATTTTGCAAACGAAATAAAATCATTACGAAAATAATAATTACTTAACTCAAATTTTTAAATATCGTCTGGTTTTATGAAAGTCTCAAAATTATTATAGTCCATAAAGCGTTTCCGTTTAAATTAATCTTCAGCCGATTAAAATAAATTTTTAATTGATTAGAAATGCAACTTTAACGTCCAATCGTTTTGCAATAACGGATAAAACATTTGTTCCTTTTTCAAAGGAAAAGGCCAAGAAATTATTAGGGGCATAAGGCGATTGTAACAATCTTGACACACGCGCGTACCCATTCAATGGTTCTTTTAAAACGAATTCGATTGTCAAAGGGTTGTATGTCATTTACAATTTCAATGAGCTAACCGCTGCCACGTGGCTTCTATAATCGACATTTTAAATTCTTTTAATAAAATGGCCACGCCATTCTTATTCAAATTTTGATCGGTGATCACCGTCGGATGTTTCAAAAACAAAATTTTAGATACATTTTCGGGATGAGTTTTTAAAATGTAGTAGTTAAACCTGTACCGCCAACATACCTGACAAAATTTGTGTAGGCAAACTGTGGCAAAATCTTTAATTTAAGCATTGTAAAGAAGCTGAAAATGCATTAGCATATTTAGTGTGTGTAGGTAAAAACCGACTAGGATGGACACGAATATTTTAACAAAAGAACCAAAAGAATTTAACGCATTTACTGCATTGTTATCACACGCAAACTAAAATCTTTATGTGTTCACTAAGAGGAAGAACTTGTAGTTTTTGTTGTACTTTTTTTGCAGCTTACCTTATTTTTGAAAAGAAGATCATTCATCTGCATACGTACATTTTAGAAAGCTACCTTAAATTCCAAAATTAATGACTTTTCAAAAAAAAAGTCCAAGGAAAAATTAATAAATAAATAAGAAATTGGAAATAAATTCAATAACCAGGAACTTACAATGCAAAAATAAATAAAACGTGAGGATTCCAACTAAGGAAGTTAATCATTATTATTTTATAGTGGGAAATTGAATATCGAATATCTAATTCATAATTTAACAATTTTAATTTTTCCGAGTTTTTGATGAATCTAAGTTACTAAATTCATTTAGTTTCAAAATATTAAAGTTTTGATTAACTGGGATACAACTTTAAAAATAAAAATGTAATCTAATCTTTTGAACAACAAAAATGATTAACATATAAATAAATAAAAAATATATAATATTTAAAAATAACTTTCAAACAAGTTAATTGATTTGATCCTGATCCTGGTGTTATTTTAAATAGATAATTGCTGAATTCAAAAGAGTGTATACATTGAAATTTTAAATGTTACGGAAAACCTGAGACAGACCAATGATGACAAAGTTTTAGTTACGGTGATCATTGATATTCTGAGATATTAACTACGAGTATAAAGACCGCAAGTTTAAGTAAAGCCAGATATCAGAGCGAGAAAGTCCGCATTAGAAATACTGACGCTGCTACAGATGAAGAAGAGATGAAAAGATGTTTCTCAGGCCCTACACCTAAATTTTCACATCCTAAATCTGCATATGAAAATGCTTCAAGTATTTATGTATGCAGGGACGTAGCAAGCGAAAGCCGGGCCCTGGTGCAAGTGGGTCACAGCGGGCCCCCCTGTTGCTATGTCCCTGTATCTATGCATCAGAATTGAAAAGTCGTCGAAATACTGGAGATGCTGGGATACTTGCCAATTAGTAGCTTACGATGTGATTTGTCAACAAAGAAGAAACAAGTCCCAAAATAGTGAAACTGCAGAGAAAAAACTATATACACTAATAGGACAATTCTCGTAGGAGAAGAGACTGTCACTTTTATGCTGATTTCGGCTGGAGTGCAACGATTGCTTTGCGACGCACAACGTGCAGTTTCAATGTACTAAGTGCAAATTTCATCCAGAGATAGGGTTTCAGAATGCAAAAATTTCATACTATCATCCAGCATAGACTGGTAGTGTCTTTTTTCTTCCATACACAGAGCACACAAAGGTTTAATTTTACGTACTACATCTTGGAGTTGGGAGAGAATGGCACTTCACGACGCTGGAAATGGAGAAAATGCTCACATCTGACAACATTGTCACAATGATGCTGAAATTTCAAATTGCATCACAAGGATCCTCAAAAAAGACGAATACGGAAAAGCAAGAGTAAGCCGCCGTAAGCAGCTAGCTAGGTTCAGGTTTTTGGGAAACGGTAAAATCAGGATAGAAGATTTAAACCCAGAAGGGTATGAAAATGGCCAAATAATAATAGGATAAAGTGCAATTTCCTAATTGGGGCAAGCACACGTCAGGAATTATGATATCCAATAGAGAACGTAGTTGGAACTTAGAAACCGGTAGACCCAAAAAGATAATAAGAAAAGACAAGAAACTGTTTCTTATTTGGAAGTAGGACTTATCATAAAGGTAAAGTTCCGAAAGAGCTCCAAGAAATTCCTAAGAAAATGCAATTCCCTTTTATAGAATGAGCGCTCTGGAAGAAGAACAAAGTCCCGACAGAACCCAAAGAGAAGAATACCTGGACAAATCAGATAATTCGAAAGTTGTTCCGTGGAGTGCAGAGAGTAATGCGTAACGGGAGATCCCCGTTAAAGTAAAAGTCTTATACTACCAGCTTTAATTAACTTATTTTCGATTAATGTTTTAAAATTAATTTAAATTAATTAGATGTCCTCATTTCGCGTAAAAAAAAACAAAAGGTTTTTGGCTTTGGGTAAAACCACAGTCCGTATCCGGATCATTAATGTTATTTTAACAGAAAAATATACCCGAAAAATATGTCAAAATGTGAGCTTTCGGAGCAGTTTATGTTTATGATAATCACTAAACTGTGAGTCGGGTTGACGAGTGACTGCAGGATAAGGGTGATGTCTTTGTCTGAATCGTATTCTCTGCAAGCAAAGTAAAGAACAACGATGTTGCTAATCAAGTAATAAAATAAAAAAGATAAGATAAGAAAATAAAAGGTAAAAAGAAAAGATAGAACACACCTAGAGCGCATGTGTAGCAAACTAATTCACGTATTTGCATATTTTATCCATAAAAAAACCAGTAAGATTTTTCAATTATTAATTTTTGAAATTATGAAAGTATGATTGAAATTAAATTAACTTAAAAAGTTTCCTTTTTTATTTCACTCTTGATTATTCCCAAGTAGTTTCTTATTGATTAAGTATATAGTGTAGTGGACGCCGAAAAAAATTTATTCCTTGACTTCCTTTTCTACCTTCGGTTGCCAGTCAGCTAATCAAATCGGTAGCGAGACCTCTCAGAAGTGGGTTCAGGTATTTGTTGCGACGCCAATTTAAATTTTCCAAAATCCAAAAATAATAATTCGTAAAACAATTTCAATTAACTAAATCAAACTTTTAAAATAAATTTTTAATCCAGAAATGCAAACGATGGTTTCAAGTATCGCTTATCAAGGCAGGTGCTCGTCTTGCACAAAAATTTTGCGAAATAATATAATTCGAAAACCAATTATAACATATTTAATATTCAAATCATCCAATTTTATCATTAATAAATTAATTAAACAACGGGTCCAAATTTTATTCAAATCCTTTTCTAAACTTGCAAAAATAATTCCAATATTGTCCTTTCGGATGATTTTCAAACAACAATAAAACTAAAATAATTACTCATTCAAATTGCAACTTTCACTCATACAATCAAATCCAAAATCTCAAACTCGAGACCCAAATTAAAAATCTCTGGACCTTCACAAAAATACGACCGTGTGCTTCTACGGACACGGCTGGAAGGAGAGAATCCTCCGTCTTTTCGTACCAACGTAACGTGTCAGCACGAAAAGACCCACCAAATTAAAAAAAAATTCATAATCTTACTGCAAATTATTTACAAATCCAAAATTATACATAAAAATAATCATATGTCATATTTTCAAAGATTTTAAATTTACAAAGCCAAATTCAAGCCTTTAAAAAAATTATTTACCGCAAAATCAAAAATTCAAATGTTAAAAATTTTTTTCAAAAATTTATTTGATATCAGGACAATTAATAAATATATCATCACAGCATATACCTTACGTACATTGTATTAATTATTTAATACATATGCAATATTGCAGAAACTATTACAGAACATGAAAATACATTGTATTCTCAAACAAGTTTAAATTACTAAAATCTTGTTACTTTGACATGATTATGACCTATTAAAGCTAAACAACATCAGGAATAGACGTCTGAGATTAATATGAATACTTGCTTTCTCAGTGGCGTATTTAGAAAATGCTTGGGAGAGGGGGAGGGGGGGATTGCTAGAATCTCGTTAATCCATTCATGCGCGTCAGTTGTAACTAATCTTATTACATAAAATCCCAGCACGCTTCTGCTGCTCCTGAGCAACGTGTAATTTTTTGGTCGAAAAAAACACTCTTGTTAACAAAAACCAAAAAATACATTAAACTAAGATTAGGACTAAAAATATTTGTCCAATATTAATTCAAACCAGGAAATTTGAATTTTTAAGCAAAATTGAGGGAAGTTTAATTTTCGGCTAGAAAAAATTAAAAGTTGGAAACATATTTATTTAATTACTTAATTTCTCACAGAGTTTAACAGCAACTTTTTGTGTTACTTTAAAAGTTAATTATAAAAATAATATAAAGTCAAAATTGTAAACCGGGGGGTCTGGGGGGTGTGGAACACCCTCCAGTACATATCGCAGGATTTCAGGTATTGCAGGCAAAAGTATCAACTTTTACGTTACTTTGAAAGTTAACTGTCAAAATTATAGTCAAAAGTGTTAACCGGTTGGTCGGGGGGTGAACACTCTCCAGTACATATAATAAAATTCCCACTCTTCTAGAATACCTACAAAAGACAGAATAATTTCGTCGGAAAAAGATAGAAAATTTTTTGTTTTTGAGCAAAAGAAAATTAGAATTTGAGAAACTTATTTATTTTTATATTATAAAAAAAAATTTAATTGCCTCACACACAAATATAGAAAAACGGGAATCACCCAGTGGCGTGGAAACAAAATTGAAAACAAAATTAAATGTTTAAATATTATATCGCTACAAAATAAGATACACCGTCTAGCTAGACGGTCCGTGGAAAGTTATTGAAATCTTAAAACTTTGTGGTAAACATCATTTTTGATTAGGGGGCACTTTAGGGATACAATCCGAGTCATATTTGGGGGGGGGCAATCGACCTTTTGCCCCGCGTTAAATATGCCACTGTGCTTTCTTACCTAATCAAAAAGGTATTTTTTACAATTTTAGATTACCGAAAATACAAAAAGACGTTCAAATTTTATCTGTATCTTTATATAACGCACCGCCGATTGGTTTACTTTAATTTAAAAAATATTGGTAAATTATGATGGGTCTGTGCAGCCTTCAGGCCGCATGACTAAAGTAATCTAGTTAATAAATGTAAGAGTAGCTTATTGGATGCTTATAAGCTTCTGAAAGTTATATGTAGACAGCAAATCAGATTTTTTAAATTTAATTATTTATTATATTTCTATTATTATTATAAAAAATTATTTATTATAAGAAGCCGTTGTTACAGGGGGTAATGACAACGTGTGTCCAAAAAAAAGTCCCTTTTTGTATAATATTATTAAAAAAAAACCTTTTACGATATAATAATTACAAATTTTTCTTAAAAATTAATCACTAACATAAGTTTGTTTAAGAAAATCATTTGTGAAGCATTGCAATTTGTAAAGTTTCCATATGAGTATCATACGACATGCAATATACATTTAGTAATATATTCAATAATTGAATATATTATTATCTGTATATATGCACGTATGTACATATTATATACATATTAGGTATTATATACATAAATTTTAAAGTGCATAATACATTATACTATATTAATATGTAATAGTAAAACATAGTCACACAAAATAGCTTTATTAGATCGTCATTGTAAAACAAAAGAGGAATACATTGAGAAGGATAATTTAAAAAATAGTTGCAGAGTATTTTAGAAAGTAATAAATAAACTGGTTTATTTTAATAGTTAAAAATAAATTAATTATTATAAAAAAAATAAAATGGTTTAGTTGGTACGTTGAAAATTGAAAGGTTGTTGATGACGGTTTCTTCTTGCTGCATTTTATTATGCAATTAGTGGCAACTAATTGTAATGTGAGGGAGAATACGTAATGCAAATTAGCGGTTCTTAATGTGAAATCAGCTTTATAGCAATTTTATGTTTGATTTATTTCTGTTCTCACAAAGCAACATCCATAAAAGTTGAAATTCTGCGAAGATCGAGTGCGACAATCTTATATTACTTATAAACCTTTTATTCTTTTTCATTTAGTGCAAACCTGCAATCGTGAATAACCTTTTTTTTATTAATCGAAAAAATACACTTATGCTACAGACATTTTTCCACTTGGTGAACAAGATGAATGCATAAAAAACTAAATTTAAACACCCGCACCATGCGGACCATTGTAATCCACATTTCGTCTGAGCTAGGGTTTTTGGATTAATTTCGCTATTTTGTTGTTATGTGCAGAACAGGTATAGCCGTATTATTATATTTCTTATTTTTTAGTAAAATTTTATAAAATTGACAGGCGAATTAAACTAAAAAGCTCCGTGCGAAAATCGCAGTGATTTTGAATAAAATGTTTTGGGTGATTGAAAGATGAATAGGAAGAAAAAAAAGTATAATTATCGCCGCGGTTGCTGAAACTTGTGATTTTTATATAAAAACCCTTGCTGTGATTCTCACGAATCGAAGAGGGTTTTATTTTTTTACAAGTATTTTCGGCAAAAAGGGGAATTTTAATAATGAAAAGGGTTTCTTATAAATTTATACAAAACAGGAAAGACGTGAGCTATTTACCCTTTCGTAACGGATTCTTTTGCAGTTTTCGAATGAAATTAAATTGGTAAGAAAATAGAGCAATAAATAAATATTTAGGTTTTGTCACATAACGGTCAGCGAGGAAATGCAATAATTTACATCGAAGAAATCGTAATAAAAGGACAATTGGGCAATCTAATGTCCGGTTTTAACTAAAATTCGTTCTTGAATATCCAGACCCGAAGGTCCAAATTCATTTGGAGTGACTCTAACTGCACAATGCCTTACTTAAGTATATTCTAATGCCTTTCTTAGCGAAATCCATTCGTATTCTTATATTGTGATTGTGTAACCACCCTCACAAAATGTCATTGCTGGAACTTACCGACAGCTGCTGTTAAAAAATGAAGTTTTCAACCTCCACCTTAGCTACAGTTAATTTAACCCGGGATCTCTTGATAGTGAGCCAGATGCTTTAACAAATAAACGATATTAGAAAATGTTTTAGTAATTTAATTGTGTTGGTCGGAATACAACTTTTTATCCGACAATTTGTTTAATTTACTTCCATCCTTTTACAAATAAAACTTGTCGAGCTATTTTGCACAACTCGATTTACTCGCAGGTGTGTTTATATTTGGGGACTTAAATCAATTTCAAAGTGAATATTTCATTATGGTACCTACACATTTTTTGCCATACATTCTCTGTCACGACCAATTTGTAAGCCCAGTCTAATTTAGTCGTTAAATGGGTGGTTAATATCTGTAAACGAGTTGAAAGATGCGTAACAGGCCTATAATTTGCCAGTTTACTTGTTTCCTCCAAAAAATGGCACGTAATTATAGAAGAAAACTAGAACATAGTCGAAATAAAGATTAGATCGTTTACAAACAAAAGCAAAAAAGATAAGAAAAAAAAAAGGTTAAACAGTATTAAATTATAATTTTATAAATTTGTTTGACGAGAGCTTTCAAAGTTGCATCAAGGTCACTCACCATGGCGTATCAAACACCAGCTTTCCATATTACCATCCTCTGGTGAAGCGGCGGCATTGCAAATAAATATTATGTTTACGTTAATGATGCGATTTTCAAAACTTAATATTAAGTTATTTAGGTGGATTTTGTTTAACAATTCGACAGCTGTTTCGATATTTATGTCATTATCAACCTATACACATAGCATGTATTATTATTTGACAATTATGTTACGTAGCAACAACTGCTTAATCAATTAATGATTGTTTTTTTGGAAAGTTTCTATTGTTGACAAAAACCGCAACAATATTTAATAATTTTAACAAATTATCATAATTTCGAGGAAGTCGTTGAGCTGTTGCATGCACAAGTTTTTTTAATAACTAAATACAGCTACCCACATAATTCTTTTTCCGAAATAATTTGGATTTATAAAATTTGTATTAGACGATTAAATAAATAGTTTGTTTTTAATTATTTATCCATTATTACTGATTTACGAAAAACTTTTTTATATCAAATCGGTCAAATGATGTTACTGATCCTGTCCAAGTGATAACGCTTTGTACATTATATCCGGATGTGGGGTTAGATAATCCCTTTTTCTGATGCTATTTAATTTAATAAATAATGATGCGTAAGTGTCATTACATGTTACACGAAAGAGAGCTGTTACGTAAAAGTACACGGCTTCAGTACCTAATGAAAAGAAAAGTGAAAAGAAAGTTCTGCCAATAGAGAAAAACAAGAAAACAAAAAACGTAGGTACAATATGTATAGTACATAGTGAAGCTAATGCCGCTACAACAATCACAATGCAAATCATATATTCGTAACCATCTCAATTTACTGACGCTCAATGATGTAACCAATTTTCCCTTTTATTTATTTATTGATGTGCTAATGCTGACGTTGGTATAAGTTACCGTTCAGAAATTTTCGAGAAACAATTTAAAATCTTTTTCTTTGGCGATGGATAACTTTTGACAAAGTATTCTTTGCTTGCGTGCGTATTATATATAGACAAAATAAAATAAAACAAAACATCATAAATTGGAAATTAATTAAATGATTAGATGGACAAACCTTAATTTTCAGTTTTGAAAACACATAGTGTAGTTAAAAATATTAACAATAAAACTTCAATAGAACAAGTTAAATAAATAATATAATTGAAATTATATTTTAAGCTTTCGGCGATAAATATCGTCTTCGTCAGAAATTTATTTAAAATATTAACTGATAGGTAGCGCTATAAAATTGAAAGGCGTAATAAATTACTCTAGTATTGTAATTCTTGCTTTGTATTGGAAAGCATTTTATAAAGTTGTAGTAACATCTATTTAAAATATTTTGAACCACAAGAAGGAGTGGGATAACTACCAGTGTGAAGAACGATAATAATAAGATTATCAAGAAAATTCGCTGAAGTAGAGTCTATTAACCATAAAAAATTTGAAAAGTTTTTGAAAACCAGTGGTGAAAATCGTTTGGATTTAATTGATGTAAAAAGTTAGGTTTAATTAAACGAAAAACAAATTTATTCTCATACGAGTAGTAACAAACTTAAATATCAGAAGAAAAAATATATAATTATTATAAAAGTATAAAACTAATTATTACGAAACAATATAAATATGTTAATTTATTGTATTTGCTGACACATGTATTGGTGCTGACTCATACACAATGACTCATACATTATGATATGACTCATATATAAACCTTGGAAGTTGTTATTAATTACAAATCTTCTGACTGTATTGCTGACTTGCAGATTTAATTGTTCTTGAGCAGGGGTGGGAAAAATACGACAAAACATGTAATTGAGCCGGCCAAAGTCTCTTCTAATAAAGGAGGAATAAATGATATTCGGAAATACATTTCGTTGACGCAAATTTTCTTCTTTTTTATTTTGTTTTTGATTATCTCGTTGTAGATTTTTATGAAAGATATTTTAAAAGATTTATTTTGCTTTATTCTCTTTTTTACCTTGTTCGTCGCTTCGGTTTTTATTATGGATTTTTTTTAAATTTTTTAAAGTTGTTAATTTACTTTAGCCTCCTTTTCTTTTATTTTGCTTTTGTTTTTCTATGCTTTTCGCCAATAACTTTCCAAATAATTCGTAGCTATTAATTTTTTTGTAGCATTTAACAGAACGAAGCAAAATGTTAAAACAAAAGAATTTTAACTATAAAGTTAAGAATGCAGTACGTAGAATAATCAATTATGCAAAAAATCAAAAAAGACATAATTATCACTTGACATGTCCCCATATGTAGCACTAATGTTGGCGCAATATTGCGCCAATATTGAAAATCAATATCGGACCAATATTTAAATGTGAACGTTTTCCAATATTGGCGCATATCGAAAAGCAAATTTTCGTTAAACACTGAACGAATTTCGAAAATTTAGACAAAAATTAAAAAAAAATTTTTTTTAATAATCTTAATGGCCAACAAATGTTATGTAATATTAATATATAAATATTAATGTTTAACCAATATTAGAAGATCGGTAGGCAATATTGGATATCAATATTTACCAAATATTGCACCAAGCTACAATCAATATTGATGCAGTATTGATTTTCTATATCGGAGCAATATTGGACCGATATTGGCTGTAGATCGGCAGGCAATATTAGTTAACAATATTGCGCCAAGCTACAGCCAATATTAGTCCAATATAGATTAACTCTATCGTTGCAATATTGAACAACAATATTAGGGCGACATTGGCCCAATATTGCGACAACATTGTGTCCTACATGGGTAAGGATTGAAAATATTTAAAAAAGATGAATTAGCCCTTATTTACCCAACCAACTAAATTTACATTATTGGCCAATCGGGGTACTCGGGTAACCGACAAAAATTTGTGTGTAAAATTCTGCTCGAACCTGAAATTTAATTAAATAATATTCATAAGTCAGGTATAAAACGCAGACAGCGTAAATAAAAACTTCACACATAATTTTCAGAACTAAAATGTTATTAAGTTATCACAAATAAAATACACAAAGTATAATAATTGCAAACTCAAAAAACCTTAATTATTACACGAATTCGGTCTACGTTACTTTTTTTCAATTTAAAAATTTTTGTAGTTAAAAAAATGAAAACAATGTTTTCAGTACATATTTCGACTAAAAAGGTCAAGTCGTGAAAATCCGGAAGATTTCTAGCGATTATTTTAAGGAAAAAAATTATTTAACAAAATCTAAGTCGATGGGCACCCGAGTACCGGTGTCAACGTGAATTTTTACCCCTAGAAATTTTACCCCCCTGGGGTAAAATATCCCTAGTGAAATTTTACCTCGGGGTAAAATATCCCTAGCGAAATTTTACCCCTGTATAAATTCTTTTGGGGGTAAAAATTCCCTAGTGAAATTTCACTAAGGAATTGTAAGGGGACGTCTATTAATTACGTGAGCTTTTAGGGGGGGGGGGGAGGGGGCTAAGCCAAATCTCACGAAATCTCACCAGGGGGGAGGGGGGGTCGAAAAATCACCAAAATCGCCCCCGTCTGAACAGATAAACACGTAAAGACTTTACAAAACTCTCGTCTCGTTTCGTGGGATCATGGGCATCACTACTATACATGATTTAGTCCAAATATAATATCTATATACATTGTGTCCCCGTGGCCGTGAAGAACAATTGAGGTGGTGATAAAGGACACTTTTCTAATACAAATTTTGCCTGCTTCTCCGTATACGCTTAGGTTAAGTGTTGGCCACTTTAATAAGCATGTGTACATGAAACTAATTTCATCTGATTCACTCACTAGATGGCTAAGGGGAGGGGCCGAAGTATGATACTATGTACCAACCAAAAATTTATATTATAAATATTGAAGTTGATAATTTTTCTGGAACTACGAATTACTTAGAAAACAGTCGAATGAGAAGTGATACAGTATGGGCAACAGAAGTTGAGCTACATTTTACTGCGGCATTTATTGGATTAGATTTGTATTCATACACTTCTACAAATAATAATAAATCATTCGATTGGATACATTTCCCCAGTACACGGCAATTATTAAACGAACCCGATTACCAGAAGCCAGCTTTGTATTTAAACTATAAAAATGTAAATCATTTTGAGGTCGTAGTTAAGGTAAAAAACTAGCCTATGATTAAGGAAAAAAATGAGAGTTGATCTTCAATTGATGTAAACAATTTTTTTTTTAATTTAATAAAAAATATTATTCTTAATAGTCCACTTAATTTAAGTATTTGCCTTGGTTTTTGATTCAGGATAATTTTTAACGTCGGTGAAATTTTACCTCCTTGATAAATATACCCTAGTGAAAATTTACCCCCCTGGGATAAAATATTTATAGTGAAATTTTACCCCCGGTAAAATATCCCTAGTGAAATTTTACCCCGGGGTAAAATATCCCGGGGGTAAAAATTCACGGTTACACCGGGTTGGGTACAGAAGGGTTAATAATATGTTTAAAACAAAACAAAATATACAAAATTAAAAATTAAATTTCTTAATGCAATTTAAGGTTCTATTTCACGGTTATTTCCGATCTTCGGTCTGAACAAAGAAATAACAATAAAAATGAAAAAATATAAAAAAATATGTACAAACTAAAAAAAAAAAAAGAATAAAAATAATGACTAAAACATTAAAAATTAATTTGTTGTTGAATGTGGTCTCATATGAAATACAGACGTAACTATTATTACTCACTTTTAAATGCTGCACTAAAATATAATACAGTACAGCCTCGTTATTCCGGACAGATATATGTAGTTTTGAGTTTGTTCGGATAACCGAGTTTTCCGGATTAGCGAAAATTTTTGCCAATAATTTTATACAATCAGTTGGATACTGGGGTACTCGGTACTACTCAGTGCGTATTTCCTAAACCTACAAATGCATACTTACTCTCAAAAAGTGATAGTCTCTTATTAAGTAGATAAGATCAATCACAGAACATATACACAAGTTTTCAGTTCATGTAACCGGGGGGGGGTGTCTGGGGGGGTGTTCTAAACAAAGCTGAATTTACAGTTATCCATCTTTGAATAGCAGTTAACAAATCTGAATTGCAGTTGACAAATCTGTATTAAAGTTGACGATGTCTGATTGCCTAGTTTGTGCGGCCTGAAGGCCGCACTGATCCATCACTCCCCTATAATCACTTAATATTTTTAGGCTGGAACTTAAAATTAACCAATTCTAAATAGGCCAGTGGAAAAACGCCGATACTTTTTATTATGATTTTTTTTGGTTTCATTTATTTCAAAAAAAATTCCTATTTGACCTGGGGTATCGTATCAAATCAAGGTCTTCGAAAATATCTTCCTTCCTAAATCGTGAAAGGTTTAACGTAATTACTATTAATGTTGAAGTTGAAGTTTCCGATAGAAAATTTTTAGTATCATTTTATAATAATTAAAAAACTGGCTTAACCTCGGATTGTAAATAAATTGACAATTGTCAGTGTCAACTAGGCAAATTGACAATGTATCGTAAGCATGAATCGTCAATTTTATTTATTGTTACTGTTAATTAAAAACAAATTTATCACAATTATTGCATGGTTTCGAAGTACAAGAAAAGAATATGAAAGATATTTAATAAACAGCAGACGTTTAAAAATAGACAAGGAGACGATCCCAAATCTGAAAACACTTTTTGCCCGTCTGATCCTTTTGCCCCTCCCAGAAAAAATTCTGGAACCGCCCTTGATAGCGAATATGCATTAAACCGCGAGTTATAGTTTGTTGTAAGGGGCCAGGGGGGGCAAAAAATTAAAAATTAGGACAAATGTTTAAGCAGGATTTTCATTTGCAAAAGTAAAGGAATTGAGAATTACACAAATTTGGTCAGGGAAAGTCGAGGAATTTTTTATTTTTAAGGAAAAGTCGTGGAAATTAAGACTTGAAGGCAGGAAAAATTTCTGAAAATTCGACAAATAAAAAATTTACAATTTTTAAAAGCTAAGGTTTGCAAAATGTTCAGGATCGGCAACCTTTTGAGACGTAAGAGCCAAAAGGTACAATTTACAAAATTTCCCAGTTTTTAAAGAGCCACTAACATTTTTTTTTCCATATTATGGTATTTTATCCTGTTTTTATCCTGTTTAAAGTATATTTTTGCTGAATAATATTTTCTATGGGTTTTGATAATAAAATAATATAATTATTAGGTAATATTTGTGCATGTACCTGGTGAACTTGACATCAAAAGAGCCGCATGTGGCTTGCGAGCCGCAGGTTGCACACCCCTGATCTAGGGGGAGACTTGGAAAAGTTAGAGATTTTGTTTTTGAAAGTTTGAAAGGAAACATACACAAGTTTTCAGTTTTTGAAACCGGGGGGTCTGGGGGGTGTGGAACACCCTCCAGTAAACTTAAACAAGATTATTCCCAGAATCTAGCTTTATATAGATTTTTCTAAATGTCTTTTGTAACTTAGATCCAGTAATGCCCAGTGGAATCGAAAAACCGGAATCGAAATTTGTTTGCTATTTGTGTTTTTTAACACACTTACAGGTATACTAGAGGGTGTTCCACACCCCCCAGACCCCCGGTTGTAAAAACTGAAAACTTGCATATATGTACATGTTCTGTGTGATTGCTTTATTTTTTGCCGAAATAAACAGCAAAAATAAGTGAAAAAATTAAGCAGAAAAACGGAAAATTCGATCATCTTTAATGTTTTTTTTTACAACTTCGGGGGACAAATCTTCTCCCAAATCAACTTTCTTGCTACAAATATTAACTTTTCACCTTTCTAGTTTACCAGAAAAAATGTAAAGACTAAAATAATTATTGTTAAAAAATAGATGGGGCGGGGCATCCCCCGATAGCGGTGGATGATGGGGGAGAGCGGAGGTCATATTCGGATTCAGGAGGTTAATTTATATAAGAATCAGGAGGAATGGTATCAGGGCTCGAAAAAAAAATTCGATTTGCAAACCTGTGTTATCATTTGTTGATAACAACTCGGTAAATTTCACGTAATTAAAAAAAAACAAATCTTATGACATCTCACCAGGGGAAGAGGGGGTCAAAAAATCGCCTCACGTAATTAATGGCCACCCCCTATTTCTTAACTTTACCAATTAAATCAAAAAAAATATGAATTAAATCCGTTCCGATATTCTTTTTATTCAAAATTTAATATTTTATAGAAAATTAAATTAAAAACGCACAATTTTAAAGCCTTCTGAATTTTGGCGCTGGATGCGACGGCTCCATTGCACCCATAGTTTATCCGATCCGATGTCATAGTTTAGTCTTAGATGAATTAATTTGAAATTGCAACTAGAAATTCGTCCGGATTGCAGAGGTAAAAAATATAAAATGTCCGAAGAGGCGGAGTGTCCGGATTACTGGAGTGTCCAAAATAAAGTGTGTCCGGATAAGCGAGGCTGTACTGTACTTCAAAAACTAAAACCACTACAAACCCCCACTTCAACCATGTAATTGCCATTAATTATGGCTATGCCAAATACCTTTCTGATAAATTAATTTCAGTTTTTATACCAATTCCTAACATCAAAATTAGTCTCAGATGATAAAATTTGAAAATTCAAATTTTAATATATTAAAATCGACTTTAATTTGATTAATCAAAAAAAGGGTTTGGACTTCAGTCGAAATGACTCATTTTTTTAGATGAATTGTTTGTTCATGTCTCCCCCCTATACGAGATGAACGATCTTTGTTTTTGTCAAACTACGAGAGAGGTTTCTGCTACTGCCTGATATCAAAAGCTTTGATTGGGTTTATGAAGGAAGTATTCGTTTAAGAAGATAAATCATTTTGTCTGAAGCCAAATCTACTTTTTTACTTTTCCCATGCATATACGCATGTATAAGCAAACGTATTGTAATCCACTCAATAATCAAAAAAATTAGTTTTTTTATGAATTTTAGTTAGATGTTCGTCTGTATGTCTAAAAGTCAGTGTGTGGTTAGGGTTTGAAAAAAAAGTATCAATCGCACAGTTTATTAAACCATGCAACCAAATGTCATGAAATTGGTCTTAAATGTGCATCATAGTTAAACTTGGCCGGCAACTGGAAATGGGGAAAATACTATGCATAGAAGACTTCTACATCAAATTTCATAGGATATTCTTTAACTTTCGTGTAAGCAATATCTTTTTCTGTTTTAGTCTATTTTGTTATCTAATAGACATTCGGCTGCTTCCTTTTAGAGAAGCATTTCGGCATAGACCAACTGCCAGGATCGACTTGGATAAGTAATAATAATCTACGTCACTAATAGTGAATCTAACTACTAATTCCAAGCTTTCAGCTTCACTCTGGGTGAAGAAATAAATTTTATTATTTATATATTTTGATATACCTATATTATCCTTTTATTGCCTAAATGACAGAATAATTTTATTTAAATATTAAAGTAAAACTGGAACTTCTGAAGCCCACTAACTTTGTAACTAAATTTTCAAATAAATTCTAATTGTCAAATTGTTTTTAATTTCAATAAATAATTACTAAGTTCAATACTTGAGCAGTTTATTGTGTTATAAGTAACACAGGTTAAGTTATGTTATATTTTTATTTAACAGAAATAGAAGAATGCGAGAAAAGAATAAAAAATTTGAATGCGATTGTAAATAAAAAAAAGTTAAATAATTATAAAGTAATTTTTAATGTTATTGTAAATTTTAATGTACATGTACATTAACTAAAATTTTAATTTTATTTCAACCCTGAAGTATAACGGTAAGTCAACAATATAGGTATAATAATTATATGTTAATAATTACGTAATTATTTCTGGTTTTATTCTTTCAAATCTGATTACTGATTAACTTTGCCGCAATTTAAATCTGCCCAAAGAAATAATCAATGCTAAAAAACGGAAAGTAGGTCATTTTCAAATCATTGTTTTTTTGTTCTAAAACGTATCGAGAATTTAGTTTAGTCTTCTTAAAAAGTCTTTAAATTAATCTGATAATCACTCGAAGGATTAGTAGGTACTTTTCACCATTTTTGCCATTTGTGATCAACAATTTTTTTTTAATTCTGCGTAATAATTAAATATTATAAAAAATTCTAAAATTATATAATTAATTAAACAATAAAAATCGAATATTACTCATTTTCGATTTTTATTAGCAAATATGTAATAATAGTATTTTACACAACAGTTGGTGTCATCAAAAAGCATCTTTAGCAAAATACTTGAAAATTTTAAGTTGATATTGAAAATGAAAGGTCTGAAATGTTTAATTCTGTATTCCGGAACCAATTAAAAGTAGTTCAATTGCTTGGCGCCAGTACATAAAGTGGTTCTCATTGTAAAATTAACTCTATTTAACTGTAAACTGCATTTTGGAAAATATTTAAAAATTTTCAAAATTGTGAATCCAAATCTGGTCGTTCTGAAACATAAAACAATTAAATTTTCTTTGTAATTAATGATACAATAATTTTCCTTAAGCTTTCTATGGAGTAAATAGTTTAATATCGGTTTTACCATATAATTTGCGCTTCCGACGTGAAATTATATTTTATTTTTAATAATATTTTTAATTTTAATTGTTTAAATTACAATTTCTATTGCATGTGATGGTGTTTATTACAACAATTACATTAAACAGTTTATTACTTAACATTTTTGAAAACCAAAGTAAACTTACCCTAAAAACCGGAAATTTGTTATCTAATGAAATGATATAAAACATTTTATTTTAAAGAAGTCTAATTAATCATTTACCTTGAATTTTGCAGCCCCCGCAATATTGCGAGGGTTGTTTTGGCACCTGGAAGAGCCAACCATTTAGTCGGCGCTTGTGATCTTTTGCATGACCTAATTTGGTAAAATGTAAATTTCCGTTAATAATAAAGATTTAGATGAGAATGAAAAAAAAATGTAATTAGAAATTTCAAGGATGTTTTAATTTTTATTGAAAAAATGGAGTGTCGTATTAAAATTTTCACTTGATTTTTATTACAATATGAATCATTCGTTTTCGGCGGCTCGACAAAAGCAGAAAAAAATTTATATAATCTAACAAATTAATGTAAATTAGCGATAGTTTAGAATTAGCATGTCACATTAACCCCAACTAACACATCCTCAGCTTTTGATGAGCCGCCAGAACGTTTTACACTAGAAAATTGAGATAATGCTAATTATTCATTCAGTAATAAAAGTCGCGTGAGTTCGTTTAGAGTAAAATGGGTTTAATTAAGAAGTTAAAGCAAGGCTGCAGCTGTTTTAACTACGCATTCGGAATCGGCAGATTGCAAATTAACTTATTACCATGATCATGATCTGTCGATGTTTTAACAATCTCTCATTTTCATAACAATTTAAAAGAAATTTTATATTTACTAAGTAGGTAGGTAATAATAAATCCAGACCAAGTTTAATGAGCAAATTACAATTAAAAATATGTAAGTATATGCAAGACTTGTACGTAAACAAAATAAAAAATAAAATTCTTTAATTAGTTTGCAGCTAAAATTATAGTAAAAATGCAATTATTAATATTTAATTGCAATTAAAACTACAAAATTGCTTCCTACTTGATGAAAGGAAGATAATAAAATTAGTAATTAGTTACATTACTTTGCTTGTAATCTTCCAAGCGTAATGCTCGAATCAAATTGAAAAATTTTGATTCAAGAATCATCGTTATTAATAAAAAACGAAAAAATTTCCAATTTCGTCATAGAAATTTAATAAAATCTTAGTACGCTTAATTAAAATACAATCATTCTAAATTTTTTCAATAGCTGTCATAAAATTTTGTTCCAGCTACTGTAAAAAAAATAACTTGTGGAATTGTTGCTAATCGGCAGAACTCGATTAAAAAATCAGCGGTATTATTGTTGGTATAGTAGAAACGGGCGGACCCCTTAGAATATGTAAATATATCTATTTAATGCTCCACTACAACTTTTTTAGTTGTAATAATTTAGAAAGTCTCAATTTGTAATTTGGGTTAAACAATTATTATCTAACGGACGATGAAAACGATTTTTTGCATCTTTACACCGAACCAGTTGAACCAAATCAGTCGCGCCGAATTGGTCGTGCCCAATTGTAGGTTTATGTTATCAATGCTGAAAAGAC
The DNA here is from genome assembly GCA_949152465.1 of Cantharis flavilabris. NCBI lineage: Eukaryota > Metazoa > Arthropoda > Insecta > Coleoptera > Cantharidae > Cantharis > Cantharis flavilabris. The sequence goes on from OX424439.1 coordinate 23,077,437, forward strand.
ATCGTTACCACACGCGTGGAGATGTTGGCAAAATAAAAAATTAATTGGCACTTGAAGGAATTTAATTTAATTTAGTTAAAATATGGATTTGTTCTGGTGAGAGCAAAAACCTCATTAAATTTTGGGATCATGGAACTGTTTTTTACCAGAGAAGTAGTCTATAAGCCTGCTCAATAAGGAATCACAGATACCAACAGTTTCTAATTTAGAAATCTAAATTGAATGGTTTACTCATAAATTGAGTCAACTTGAAGGTATGGTTTTCAAGAAAAGTTATTTAATTAAAATTGCACCCTAATTTGTTACATCAGATCTGTTACTCTGCTTAAAGCTTGGCACTATAAAAGACGGCTTCCAAAGGATGGAAACAGTCCAACCGATAAAAACTTATTAAGCCAAATTAAGCGCAGAAGAAAAAAATGAATCCATACATGACTTCACCAGCAAAGGATGAACACCATTGGGGCACAGACTTTTTTGAATTCTAAATAGCAACAAGTCTTTTTACAATAACCTGAACGGAAATCTGGTGGCGATACAGATCAACGATTAACCGTTTCGTAATGGAATTGTCATCCTTAACATTAATCATTTCAAAAAAGCTAATAAGAAGAGCTGCATTATTTGTAGCTATATGAGTCCTGTTTTGCATTTACAAAGACAATTAAAAGCAGGTTGAATGAATTTTCTTCAAATTCGGAAATTATGTTTATGATAAATTTAGGAAAAACAACGGATAATTTTTGTTAAACTGTTTTTGTTCCACTCCCTTCCAAATGGCTCATTTAAAGCTATCCACCTAAAATATTGGAAGATACGGAAAAGTTACCGGTTGGTGCGGTTTTCAGGCCGCACAATCTTGAACCTTGACAATCAAATTGTGATTCATTTAAATACACGGAGGTTGTAACGACCAATCATATTACTATGATCTAATTCTGTAATTTTAAGTAGACACATATTTTCACATTTTAAAGCTATGTTTGCACTAATGTTACGACAGAAGCGTCGCAAAAAAAATAACAGTAAAAACCGTAAACAGGTGCGTATCCTAAGCATGGGTATCTCTGTTTAAATACATATTTATAACACATCAATGTGACTGGGTGCGGTGATTTAAATTCAAATATAAAATGTAATACTAAATTAAAATAATATCAAATTTTAATTTTACGTACGAATACGTTTATTGCCTACACGTGTGCGCCACAAATAAATACGCCACGGTATTTTAGTTTTGTCCATATTATACTTTATAATTTAGTTCTTATTGAAATTTTTATATTTAATTGTTAAATTTCATAAATGTAAAAACTTAATCGGAGCAATTTTTAAACTGAATTTTTATTTTTATATTTGCCGGTAAAGTGTTTTTCAACTTTTCACCCGCAGATAGTCACGGAAAACCTCGCCATGTAAAAAAATTAAAATTTTAATTTTATCAAAGAACTTTATTATAAAGCTCAAGGCTTAGTTTTTGGAACTCGACATTATAATATTTTTAATTTTCTGAAATTTTCGAAACCTGTCTGAAACTTTCAATTTTTTTTCTTAAATGAACTCCGAATGTTCGATTGTGGCTAGCATGTGGCGTAAATTTGGTTGCTCGCTTTTCTTCTGAATTTATAAACATTCGAATATTTTAATTGATTCACTTATAATTTTGCAAGTAATTAATTTAATTTTGATTTTGATTTTTCTTTAAAAATTCTTCTATTATTCTAGCGCACATCTGTTTCAATTTCCAGCTTCCTATTTCACTTTTATCTATCTAAAATTATTTCACTACCTAATTATTATGTCTGTATTTTAATAAATTGAACACACTAGCTTGAAAACCCGTCCGCGGACGGGCAGCTAGACGGTGGATCTCTTCTTTAGCGGTATAATATTTAAATATTTAATTTAAAGTAGCGTTTCCCGCTACTGGGGAATTCCCCGTATTATGTATTCAACAAGGAACAATAATAACTTACTTTATTTACAATTACAACTATATTTTACAGACTATTCATAACTTGCATGCTCTACTACTTGACTGCAGTACTACTATAGAAACATCTCTATTAACTAACACACCACCAAAATGACTGTACAACCACTGCTGTCCAACTGCTCAATGGTCTAGGGGTATACCATAATTCCACATAATTAAGTTGGTACTTAACGGTACTTAATAACGGTTAATAACTTAATAACGTAGGTACACAGGACGGGCCTGTGGGCCTGATCACAGTGTACCCCCCCTGACATTTCTTTTTTTTTCCTTTCAATTTCTTCCTAATAAAGGCGAACACTTATTCTCGCAATCAATTAGAACTAATGGCAATTCTTTGTACAATTTATCATTGATACCTACGTTAACTCTTGCTTCTCCTTTGATCTTAACTGTATCGTCTGTGACCACTCGAAATTTAGATTGAACTGGATCAATTTCACCTAACTTTCGTAGCTCACTAAAATCTTGTATCTGTAGAACTGTCCGGCATGCCCCCGTATCGACTTCCAACTCATCTTTGAAATTTTCTATACACCCATTGATCATTACTGCCGTCTCGCTACGACCCTTACCCAAGTGTTTTAGATATGACAAAGGTTTCTCCTGTTCTTCTCCGACATTCTCTACGTTCCTTGGGTTTTTGCACATATATTATGTATGCCCTTTCTTCTTACAACCGACACACTCTCAATCTATGGCCGAACACTTTGTAGGGTCGTGTTTTCTACCACAACGAAAACAACTTCTATTTGACGGTGCCCATTGTGACTTTGGTTTACCTTGATCACTTATTTGTCTTTTGTCTATTTCTATTTGATTGACTTGAATTTCACTGCAAATCATCTGTCTTTGATTCTCGGTTTTCTCGTTTTCATCTTGATTATAGGAATTGAACCGTTTTACGACTATACTTGTCAACGACTTGTATTTTTCTTTTAAAACATGTACTAATGCCTGGTATGATTTTCCCTCCGTACGCTCGGGGTATAACGTATTTTTCAATACTTTATAACTTTTTGCACCTATACGATACCCCACATTAGACACGCTGCCTGCACATCTTCTTTGATCTGATTGGGTGTGAAATACAATCGAAACCTTTCTTCCCATGATTTGAAATCTTCAATTTCTTCATAGAACTCTTGAATTTTTGCCATGCTAACCTGATTCTGATTCTTTTGATCTTCGATTGCTTCCGTATTTTCGTTACGATCTTTACTTTGGAATTTCCAATTTTTACCAGTTATTCTGTTGGGTACGCTCCATTTCTCGTCGCCAATATTATGTATTCAACAAGGAACAATAATAACTTACTTTATTTACAATTACAACTATACTTTATAGACTATTTATAACTTGCATGCTCTACTACTTGACGACTGCAGTACTACTATAGAAACATCTCTATTAACTAACACACTTCTAAAATGACTGTACAACCAGTGCTGTCCAACTGCTCAATGGCTTAGGGGTATACCATAATTCCACATAATTAAGTTGGTACTTAACGGGACTTAATAACTGTTAATACCTTAATAACGTAGGTACCTAGGACGGGCCTGCTGGTCTGATCACAGTGTACCCCCCCTGAAATGATGAACCATACATTACACCCCGTTTTTCTATATTTTCAAAGAAACGTAAAAAAATGCTCCTAAAATATATATCAATAAATAAGCTTTACAAATTCCAATTTTCTTTAGCTGAACGTTTTAATTTCCCTTAGTTTTGGTCGAAAACAAAATATTTCCCAGCTTTTTCTGACGAAATTTGGTAATAATTATCTTCTGTAGGTATTCTAGAAAAGTGGGAATTTCATGTACTGAAGGGTGTTCACCCCCAGACCCCCCCCCCCCCCGGTTTAGACTTTTGACTAAAATTTCGACGGTTAACTTTCAAAGTAACGCAAAAGTTGCTGCTAAATTCTGAGCAGTAAGGCACTTAAATAAATGGTTTTCCAAGCTTTATTATTCTCAATGCCAAAGGATTACATTTTTCTCATTTTTGCTTAAAAATTCAAATTTCCCGGTTTCTCCTGTGGAAATTTGTAAAATTATAATTTCTCTATCTTCTCCAAGTATTCTAAATGGGTGGAAATCCTGCGATATGTACTGGAGGGTGTTCCACACCCCCCAGACCCCCCGGTTTACAATTTGGATTTTATATTTTTATAATTAACTTTAAAAGTAACACAGAAAGTTACTGCTAATCTCCGTGAGCAGTAAGGTAATTATTAAATAAATATTCTTTCCAAGTTTTAATTTTTTCTAACCGAAGATTAAATTTCCCTCATTTTTGCTTAAAAATTTAATGTTCCCGGTTTGGATCAATATTGGACAAATATTTTTAGTTTCAGTCTTAGTTTAATCTTTTTTTGGTAGGTAAAAAATCGACCAATCAGAGTGTTACTTTGTTAAATGTCAAACCTCGATGAGTACACTGTAAAAAAATTTTTGTGACCCATGATAATCTATGTAATTATATTTAAGGATGTAATTTTACATACACAAGTAATATGTACTCATTATGGGAACTGTAAAAATACTAGTTTTATCATTGTGATTTCACAAGATTTTTGTAAATTTACAGAACAGAAATTAATTTTACATTATTTAAATCAGTAAATTTACATTTTGTTATTATTTTTACACAAATTTTTTAATTTTACACGAACGTTACCGTAATTATTTATTTACATGCATTTACAATGTAAATTTTACAATAAAAATCATTGTAATTTTCCATAAAATGTTAAAATCTTGAAAATGGGCCATCTAAAACAAAAAAAATCAGAAGTTTTGGGTTCCATATAATAATGAAATTATGATTAGCAACCGCCTGAACTAAAATTTTCTTAAAATTATAATTTTAACTATTTTTTTTTCAAAAAATCGCGAAAAAGTATTTACAATTTTTCTGTTTTTGGACATGACATTTAAATAATGTTTCTGTTATAAAAAATGAATAAAACATATTAAAATTCTTTTTAAGTATTTCAAAAATGTATTTCTAAAACCTGACAAATTTCATTTCAATAGCTTTTTTGAGCTTTCAAAGTAGAATCCTGCCTTAAACAATTTTATTACATCAGACTTCTCATTCCTATTACGTCCAGGTCGAAGCCAAATTTGCTAATAAATACGTCCAGGCCGACTTGCGAAGCCAAAAGAAAATTTAAAAAAATTAATTTTCAAGTTATTTCCCTATGTCAGGATGTAAGGTCGGTCACTCGTAATATCGGGTTTTTCTCTTCTTGAGAGAAGAGAGTGAGAGTGAGAGAACGTTTTGGCGCGATGACAATTCGGCGCCAGCCGATTTTTAATCCTTACAAAATTAACTTGAATTTCAGTTATTAGCAGACATGAGGAACCACCACTCACTTATTACTTATTGGTAAACGGAATCAGGGGTTATTCACTCATTATTTCGTTAAACTACATATTTAAAAACATATTTATATATAATTCAGAGTATATGTCAGAAGTCAAGAAGCGGTTAGAAATGTTTAATACAAACAATTGCGAGTGAATCAACTATTTACCGGGATTGTCTTATAATTACGAGATGAATGCATAAGAAAACAATCCAAAATTATTGGAACCATTCGAGTTGCAAACCAATCCAGTTCCACTTACTCAATATAGGCAGTTAAGGCCTACTATTCCAACCAAATCTTTAAATATGAAAAACTGTAATAACTTTAAATGACCTCTAATTTGGTGACCTTTTAAATTTTTTTATGCAAAAAAATAAAAGTTTTTCTATATTTTGTGTAGTTTATAAAAAATTTAAGGTGAATCGATTTCAAAAATATTTCTCTGTATATGTACTTATTATTTCTTGCAAACAGTAATAACAAATTTAAAGAAAAACCCACAGAAACAACTGCCCACACAATTTACTATATACATTTTTAGCATAATCTTAAAAAAAATATTGTTTATTGTTGTTACCATGATATTAAAGTTTAAATTTTTTACATGTTAGAAAGCTTAAATCTTTCTTATTATCGTAGATCAAACCTATGCAAATTGGTTGTTATCAGTTTGCGACACCTGATATCATGTGTTTCGAATTTCTGATTCTCATCGGGCTAAATTGGAAAAAATCAAAAAAACTAATTTGTTTGCTAATTTCCTATTATTCTAAAATAACTAACTGATTTTTATTCGAACATAATCGAGAACTTTTAGTAGGTACTCGTAAATAACAAAATGAACCCAATAATTTATTATTCAAGAAATTATAAATGCATTAGATGTATAAACAAAATTATTTTAAATTCAATGACAAATTTTATCTTCAACAGGATGATTTACCTATATGGAAAATCCACTATCTTATTTACTAGCAGATATTTTCATGGATTATCTCAAAACATAAATTCTTAATTCAGATTTTAAAAAGTTTATAATTTATTGGTAATAGATTTATGCAGATGATTTATAATATTTGTTTCATTGCCTTTCTCAAACAATTAGATAAACTTTTTAATTTTAATAATAAACAACACGGGAATATTAATTTTACTAAAGATATTGAAGTTAATAATAGAATTAATTACTTCGACCTCAGAATTATTAAAGGCAACATTCAACATTCATTCATTTGATATTTTCCATAAACATAACAGACATCCTTTTACACTTAAAATTGCTTCTTTTCGCGCTTTTCTTAATCGTTTAACTAGAATTCCTCTCAGTATGATAAAACTTAAGAATTAGACCGAATTAAATTTATGGAAATTTTTAATGTCTATATCAAGTCAAATTAATATATCCTAATACTTCTAATAAAATTAATGTGAATTTTCTCGGAAGAAAGTCAGAAAAAAATTGTCAAATATTTCTTCACTCTTAGAATAGACAATAAACTCAAGAAATTTATTAATAACGCAAAATCAAATTCGACTATTTTTACTGAATCAGGAGTTTATGAGCTCACTTGCGAATTCTCTCAAAAATATATCGGTCATTCAGGTAGATGTTTCCAAACGTGCCAAGGTGGAAAATACTTTATTATAGTTGAACGGTAAGATAGTTTACTGAGACGCGAATCGCCGAAGTCATCACAATCAGTGAATCAAGTTTATTAAATTTGCCTTTATTTAATTAAAATAAATATATTTTTAGAACATAGCTCCGGTTGGAAAGTAATCACTTCCCGTCGTGTAGGTTGGAAAGTAAAACATTATAGCTTTTTGATTGGTTCAAGGTGAAAGTAAATACTAATCAGCTTTCAAACTTATTAAAATGCAAAAATGTGTCGATTACAGATTGGGAATAAAATACGAATAATGCAAAAGACAAAAGCGGGGTCACCAAAAGTTAGAAAATAAATTTTCTGCATTTTTTCTCTAATTTTATTATGTACATTTTAAATGCGGCATGCAGTAGCTCAAACTGTTAAGACTATTAAGTTTTTGTGTGTAATAAAAATTAAAGTTTGTCGAAATACACGCAAATTTAAAGCTTATCAATTTAAACAACAGGATAATTGACGTAACAAGACATGTACATCGTTTTGTTATTCTTCTGTGGAGATTACAATAGCAAAAATGTTTTGCAGCCAAGTACGCACGTCGATAGCTCATAAACATCGTGGGACACCATTATGTGTATGTAACAATAATTTGCAAAATTTCACCCTTTTTAAAATGCAATAAATTTTTATTACTTTTAAAAATATGCGTGCATACGTCTGTTAGCTTTTTATGATTTGTCTTCATGTACAAATTTTTACTGCAAGTTAATGGTCACACTTTTTAATTTTCGAATAAATATTTTTACAACTTTTAACGACACTTCAATTTTCCCCGTGGAAATACTTTTTGCTTACTAGAATCGATATTTTTTAAAATGGAAACATTTTTATGTTTTGTCCTGAAAATTTTCATTTTTAAATAACTATAGTGACCGTTGCAGTGAAATTTGAAATTTTCTCTTTTTTTCCCGTCAGGTCTTCATACACAAAGCAAATAAATAAAATAATTAATTTAAGTTTTTAATTAAGCTAATTACGATAAATTAAGTAATTCGATAAATTAATTTTTTCAAAGGTTTGTAATTTCATATAACTGTCGCTGACTTGTCGAAGCAATAATGGAAGCAAAATATATAAATTTTGGAACGTAATTAAAAAAATTAAGCTCAATTAGAGGTAATTGAGTGTGACTCTTTGAATTTAAACAACATTTGCATATGAAATAGAACATAAATAAAGGTTTACCTACACATTCCTTAATAGAAATGATTGCTAATGTATGAACTATGTGAGGAATTTTCTAAAATAATTTAAATTAGTCACATTAATAATGCTTACTGTTAAGTGTTAAATTGTGGTAGCCACTTTTAACTTTATTTACGAGAAATACAGAGAGCTTGAAGTTTAATGTGAGGTAGCAAGTTGGAAGTGTAAATGCAATAAGGAGGTGTGTGATTCCCATTCGGACCAAAAAGTTAATTTGGACAAATTTTATGCTTGGAAGCCACCGGCGAGGCTATAGAAAATTTAATCCTAGACTGCACATTTCCTCAATGCCCGTGAAATGTCGATCTGAAAACAGGAAATTACCATATACGCAATTTGCATAAAATAAAGTTACCCATTATTTTATGTTTCGAAGCTTAATGAAGCATTATCAATATGTACGTTGGTAAGTTATGGCTGTGGTTTGTTCTACATGGTCTTTCCATTTACATACCCACAATAATTAATTATTACCTACCTTTATTACTAAGAACACACAATTTTTAATTTTAACCACAGTAATTAATTCTCGGTGCGTAATTCAGTATCGTCTAAATTATTCCATGTCGAGCAATTATTGCAGACATCACCACAGAGTTCTTTAAGTATCAATCAAGGACACACAAGGAAGCTCGGCTTAATCAATAATTTTTCTTCTTTTGCTTATTCAGTCGACGCACTTCCCGTCAACTGCAGAAATTTTACTATCAAATCCCAAAAGGAAATCCAACTAACCATGTGATTGCTTTAAGATGCATTCACAAAGAGGAAAACAACGATCGAGGAAAATGTAAAAATTCAAGAAGCATTATGGAAATCAAAACCACAATAATTAGTATTTCATAAATTAATTACATAATATACTCACCCATACATGTACCGAGCGTTACATACCTAAAAAGAAAATGTTTAGCAAAGGTCATTTGCATTTATGAATATTAAACGTCACCTGGTTTAACACCTGTGTGTTATCAAATTTGAATTCAATTTATAATCTAGGAAGATTATCCGGTGCTATTTGCAAGAACTTAATTAAATATACGGCATACTCCATTATCTTTCAAACAATCACGTCTTCTGACTTACTTAATTATGTTAATTTATTTTAAAATTTATGAAGACTACGCTTAAGTAATTATTTATTAGCAGATTACTAACGATTTTAACGTTTGTACATGGAAAAATGAAACTCATAATAAATTTTAAGAAAAATCGAGAATAGTAGAAAAGTTTCGGAATTGACAAATTTTTGTGCAATGAATGGAATTTACAGATTAATCAACGATTTCGGAAATTTCTTACAAATCAAATATTTCTCTGGAAAATACTTGAAATTGTTTCCTTCAAGTTTTAAAATCAATTGCAGGTTTAGATGATATGTAAGATTCTTCAGTACCTCAGTAATTACAGTTCACTTCATTAATTCACTTTACACCAAGAACTGCAAGAGTAAAGTAGTAACTTATTCCTTCAGAAGCGTAATTCAGAGTTAACTGTTACTTAAAATTATTTTTCTTCTAATTTTCAATCGATTATTGTTATCAGTTTCTTTTAAGCTAACTGCTAGAGTTTGGTAAGCTTCAACTTTTTAAATAGTAGTTAAACTAAAGCAATACAACATTTTACCGCTTTCAAGTTTGCTACATTTAATTGTATAGGAACTTCTAAACTAGTTTTTATATATTTGGATTTACTTCAATTAAAAAGCTAAAAATATTTGGTGTGGAGATGAGCAGCAAGGATTGCATTGGATAGTAGAGTCCAAAGATGTAGAAAAGCGAAATTTTTAGACGATTTACGATAATAAAGAGTCGATATCATCACGTATGCTATGGGTTATCTGGATTGATTTGCCTCTCTATGTTTGTATTGGAAGTTTTATTTTAATTTAATTGTAACTTGGAAAATTCCGATTTTTATTATTTAGTATTTTCCGATTTTGGCGTTCCCAATCACAATTTATTATAAGAGAATGGCCTGGCTATGTAAATTTTTCCGTCCGTATTTTCAAAACGCGGGAAAATACTCACACTCTGCTTCTACACTAAAAAAATGTATTGACGAAAAATTCATAGTATTCACGAATAAAATCATGGTATTTATAAATTTGATCATCAATACGATGAACCAATTTCTCGGGATCTTGTCCCACGAAATTCCCGTTTAACTTAATTGCAAGGTCTGAAACATAATTCAGCTTTTCCAAAGGCTGTCAATGATTGATCTATTTTTCGATGCCAATCTGAACAGTTTAAAATTCTGAATTATTTAATTTGTGTGAATTTTTTTAATTAGCTTGCGGGCCACAGATTTTATGAACAAGAGACTAGCTTTTCCAAATTAAATTTTCAAATTTTTTTGGACCACCAACTTTAGTCACGTCTGTCTGTTCCTATCATTAGCTAACGGCAAAAGCAAAATTATTGTTCAACTACGTGCCAACTTAAAAATTGTTGGCGGGAAAAGACGCACAAATTCAAATTTTTACAACAATTTCACAAAATTATGTACAAAATCAAGTTTAGATACACAAATAAATTAAAATTCAGATTTACAAAACAACTTAAAATCACAAAATTAAATTCCAGCTTCAAAAAAATAAATTCAAATTATTAAAATAGTTCATATTATAACAAATTAAAATTTTAAATTTCAAAATTTTAAAAAAGGGATTTTGGAACACGACAATATGTACACATATCGACTATTGAAAATTATTATGCTAAAATTTGTTGTTTTTCCAAACAAAAACTATTGATAATAATTAACGATATAAAATTAATCGATATTAATTAATTAATTAAAAGTCAAAGATAATTATTATATTAATTAATAACTATCTAGAAAATTATTCAATCAAGTTAATAAATAATCTCATGTGTCAAAAATAATTTTCATAAAATTGATAATTATCAATAATTAATTATAATAATATATCGATTAATCGATAGTTTGCAGTATATGTATTACAACGAATCAGGATTTATGAAAATTTTTATTAATATTGTTCTTCTATTAATCGTTAATTATTGAAATTTGTCGATTCATCGATTAACATACAGACACAGTAAAAACGTTTTCTTTGAATTAAAAAAAAAATTTTGTTCGAATTAAAAATATTTTTGGTCCAACAAAAATTTATTTAAATCAAAAACAAATTTTTAATTTTTAAAATTTGCGAATATTCACGTAATTAAATTTTTTGGTTAACTAACTTATATATAAAATATATAAAATACTTTATATATGTATTTCCAGTCAATGATGACAATTCGGCCATTAACATCAATGGCCGGACAAAATTGTCAATTGTCAATGCCCAGCTTTGTTTTGGGCGATGTTGACATTTAAAATTTCATATGCGGTTTTTACATCATTGTCCGGGCAATGGCGTCAATACCCAATACATGGTGGGCAATGATGAAACAACAATTCTACATATTCTGTATTCTATCACTCTTTTACGTTACAAAAGTTTCGTACTTCACCGAGTTCGGGATTCTCTGGAAAAGTCGGTGCCTCCCAGTCGAGGTGGATTGATTCAGGGATGTTTTTAGCGAGTAAGCGCCAGCCAAACTGCCCAGGAGCGAGTGAAGAGCTGCGTAAGGTCAGTTTTAGCTGGCGCAACCACTGAAAATCACGGATCCACCCTAAAATGAGTTTGAGTTTGTCTAAATTAAATAAAAATTCCTGTACACTTATGAAGCCTTGAGAAGGGCCGAGTTGCTGTCATTTAAACGAAAAAACGCGTGCACGACAAATAATTGTCCCGGGTTGAAGTGCATCGCCATTTTACTGTACCTTATAGTATTTATTCTATATCATCCATCATTGTTCAAACCATTTTGACCATTAACGTCATTGATCTGCCAAAGACGTAAATATTGCAATCAAGTGAAAATATTTACATCATTGCCCACCTTTAACGGGCGTTGACGTCAATAGCCGGTCAAAAACATTAATTGCCAGCGTAAACGGGCATTGACGTCATTGTCAAAAAGAATAATCCAAACAAAATTATTTTTTTAATTCAAATAAAACGTTTTTACTATGTAGCTGCAAAAAAATATAACACACTACTGATTGGTTTACTTTGAGTTATTAACATAAGAAATTGGGAGATTATGGGAATGTAACGGGTCAATACGGCCTTCAGACCGCACAACTTTAGCAATCTAGTACCCACGTATATATTTTTTATTATTTAGATTATTTTCTAGAAACTTTGAATTTATGAACTTTTAAAGACACCTTTGTAAAAATATTAACATTTCAAATACTCCTATTATGCAAACCACAAAATACTTCATACTGCAGTGGCGGAAATCGAATTTCCCTTGCAAGCCTGTTACTAGATCTTAATTAAAATTTAATTAAAACAAAATAGAAAATAGGCAATGATTATAAAATATGAGGTAATGTTTAATTATACCGCGTGCTGAATGAGTTAGCCGAACATAGGAAATTAACATGTAAAAACTTATTTATGCAAATTCCTGCTTTCCTAATTATTTTAGAGCAAAATGAAAGACATAAAAATAATGCAGAAATATAAACTACAAATGATAAGACCATTAGATTTCAGCTAACTTTTACTTAAAGGGTCAAGAAATGCTTTCGAAATTTTCATTTATCGCACTGGCCATGTAATAAATTCAATTTAATTTATATTTTCCAAAATAATTACCATGGAAACTTTCATGGCCAGTCCGATAAATAAAACTTTTAACAATTTCAAAAGCATTTTTAGGCTTTTTAAGTAAAAGTTCGATGAAATCTAATGCTCTTATCATTCGTAGTTTATTTTTCTGCATTACTTTTGTGTCTATCATTTTTTCTCTGAAATAATTAGGGAAGCAGGAATTTCCACAAATAAGTTTTTACATGTTAATTTCCTATGTTCGGCTGATTCATTCAGCACCCGGTATAATAAAACTCTATTGGTATGATCATAATAATTTCTATCCGAAAATATTACCAAAAAGGAGGATTCAGCAACAGTGTGGTCTACCTGGAAATTAGCCTATATTTGCCCCTGCATAAAACAGTGTCGGCGCCAGGGGGAGGCCAGGAGGCACATGCCCAAACCTGTTGATTGAAGTGCCCTGTTAAGTACCCACCCAAAGTTTTTAAGTGTTTATTTCAATAATATATTTTTTTCAGTATATTTATAAATTTTGTATTCCCTTGCTGACCACAAATATATTGGACCCAATTTGTATACACCGTTTTAAACAACGTTGGCGCCATTTTGTTATGCAAATTGTTGTTGATTTTTGATTTTTCTAAATTAAAATTTTTTTTTAATTAAAAAAAAATTCCAAGGAAATAGTATTATAATTTATTAATTTTAAACTTATTTTGATCTTAGTGCTTGTTCACAATGTACGTAAGACATAAGACGTACATAAACATAAGATAAGCATAAAACGTAATGTTTACATAAGCCGCAAAAGTGTTCACAATGAACATAAGAAATTTATTCAACTGCGCATGCGTATAACAAAAAACGAAACTTTAAAATTTTACATTCAAACAATTGAAAATAAAACCTCAATCAAATTAATTATTTTGACACTAGTCAAATTATAAAGTTATGTCAGGTTCTGTTAATGTCAATTTATTTTAACTAATAACCAAACACTACCAACTTCAAATCACAAATTTCATTAAAGGTAACATAATAATTACGTAAGAAATACATAAAATTGAAATCATTTCAATCTTATGTACGAACGTAATCCGAACATAAGAACTACGTAAACCTAATAATTACGTAGGCACACTGTGAACACTTACGTCGATTTGCTACTAGTTCAACTTTCCGTTTTATGTATGTCTTATGTTCATCTTATGTCTTACGTACATTGTGAACAAGCACTTACTTTATCTGTATTTTTACCTGCTAAAAATTCAAAAATAATGGCTTTATTTTGAAAGGTAAATATCTCTAAAAATTATGGTCCTAATATAAGACTCGGAATTCTAAAGAACATCAAAATGTGATTTCCATATCCGAAAGTTTGACGATGGTTTTTTCCTTTTCCACTTTTTATAAAGTCTTCTACGATTCTGCCATTGACGAGTTTCTTCCATTGGAAATTCATTGGGGATTTCCAATAATAATTTCGGAACTTCCAAGGTATTCCACTGGAATTCCAATCATGTGTTCACAGCTGCTTGGTATATTTACCGCTGATCTTATTTACATAGTTATAGACAAGTTAAATCATTCTGGATTGTTCCTTTAATCCTTCATGTAACCTCATTGTAACATTAATCTCCATATTATAATGTGTAATTTATTCTACCTGCTGACTGGGAGGGTTAATTTGAATTATTAAAATCTTATCTTTGGTTGCAAAAATTTCCCAATCTGGCCTTGGCTAAATATGTAGCTCCAATCAATCATCAAAGCGTATCAATATTCAATTATTCTACAATTATATTAAAAAAAATGTTAAATTGATTTCCTGTTATTTCGGAAGCGATAATATTTTAATAATGTTTAAGCAAAGTGCATCTAATAAATAGTTATGCATGTAATAAGATGGATGTGTAAGGAAGTGACGTATTTAATTAGAAGTTAAGTTGCTGGAATGTGACGTATATCGTGACAATGAACTAACATGTTATCGACATCGCAATCTTTTAACACCTACACATTCCCACTCTAATTCGGGTATTTATAAAACGTTTAGCATGCTACAGTATCCTGCAATATATTTAATAGTATAATTACCTATCAACAAGTCAGGAAAGTATCAACTTTAATTTTAATTACCACCGCGAGGAGCTTAAAAGCTCAGACTCCTCGCAACAAGAAGTTAATCAAGATAATCTAAAATTTTCTTAAATATATGCAATCTGATAGTACTCTTGATAAAGATACGAGTAAAGCACACAATGGCAATACACATTATCATGCTCGACTTTGCGTGCTTTCTGGACGATCGTGCCAATTATCGGCAGTAAAGTGTTCGAAAATAAAACAAACAAGGACGAAACGTCGATTTTTTATTCTTCAATAAGACCCTCTCCTGTTGCAATGCATTATTAGATAGGTACGTGAATTTCATTTTGCTCTTTTGCATCGCTGCCTCATTGTTGTTGCAATAATAATTCAGACGAAAGCTCAATCAATCTTACCAACTGTGCGACGAGGGAATTTTCTGAAAAATAAAGCGGGGCACCCCCGTTTGTTAAACGAAATTATTATTACTATCATAGGTGTTCACATGATGCGAGATTGTAGATTTTGTCACCAGATAATGGGAAGAGCCTCGGGCGAAGTCTGCATAGATGATTACGATAAGGTCCTTCGTGCGGGTGGTCGAGTTACCAATGAACACACGAGCACTCATTTGAATACGATCGTTCTTTACGTTGGCCTTCCGCAAGGCTGGGAAATCTGCATCCGCGCATTGCACAGGTTCTCTTACGCCGCCACCACCGTATCCTTCTTACACCGTTTTAATGATGTGTTCGCTTTAATGAGATAAGACAAGATGCCAGATAATATAAATTTAATACTTTGGATATTGAACTCGTGCTTCTTTATAAAAAATAACAAGCAACATTCCATTTTATATATAGCACATACCTACGCATATCGAAAACATTGTTTATATATTTTTTCGCATCAGATATAAATCAAATTTATAATTAAAAATTTTATTATGAAATACCTCCAACATTTTGTTTTGATTTTGTGTCGGATATTTCAATTTAGGTCAGGATCCTACATTCTTTGCACAATATCAACGCAGTAACGCAGTATCATCGGGCTTTTCAAATCTGTCAAGCATGGTACATGTACATCCACTACGCATTTACTAGGTAAACAATTTATTTCGTATACTATTTTTTTATAAAAATAAAATTATTGTTTTAGAACTTGGGTGCTTCGGTACTTTCCAAGAGGCATATTGCGCTGAAGGTTTTTGTTTACAATTAAAAAACATTTAAAATGTTATTAAAAAACGTTAATTATTTAAATTTTTTAATGTATGCCTTATAGTTGTAACCATTATATTGAAATAAAATATCGGTTATAAGGGAAATCATCAATCACATAACACGTCACAGTGCTCTGTAATTTGTGGCCAACAATTTGAAAATTTAGAATATAAAAATAGAACTAAGTAGCACTAACTATC
This sequence comes from Cantharis flavilabris, assembly GCA_949152465.1. Classification (NCBI taxonomy): domain Eukaryota; kingdom Metazoa; phylum Arthropoda; class Insecta; order Coleoptera; family Cantharidae; genus Cantharis; species Cantharis flavilabris. The sequence goes on from OX424439.1 coordinate 23,093,844, forward strand.
GAGGTATGGCAATTATTACCAAATTTTGAAATGTTCGAAATTTAAAAATGCTAAACATTTGTGAATGGCGCCAAATTATTTTTTACCTGACGACGTTTCAGTTTTACCTTACAACGCTTTTTGGTTAGCGTCAGCGTGGTCAGGATGGAGGAACCTTGTAAAGTTTATGTGGTAAGGATACCTACATGGATACATCAATCAATGCAGAAGGTATATTTAAAATGACAGGTGAAAATTTTGGCTTGGATTAGAATATGATGGTGCTTTTCATTGCATCAAATAAAATATTTGCTGGCCGATAAGAACGGTAAGTATGTGCATCATGTAACGTTAGAATGACATTTTAATAAGATGTCCTTTGACAAGTAGAGGAGTGTCGTCGGTGTATTAGAATAAACAAGATCAAAAGCTTCAAGTTTAGCGCCGTATAATTAACAATGTTCGCTAACGAGAGTTTGAGTAGCGTGTGAGCTTTTTACAAACAATTATGGTATCAATTAGCGTTCATGAAAAATGAATTATAATGTACTTGAGAGTTTGATAATCTTATTAAAGTTATTTGCTTAATTTTAAATTGGCTTAAGAAATTGAATGCAGAAATGAATTTTAAACGGAAAAAATTGTTATGAAGCAGCAGTTTTTTCCTGCCAAACCAAAGACGCAATTTTAACTCGCAATTGCTGCTGATTATCAACATAATTGAGTGTTTGCATAAAATAAAGTGGATTTGACTTTTAAAATTTGTCATCAAGGAATGCAGCGCAATAAAAAAATTTACAAGTTAGAAAAACATTTAAGTTCATTTTAAATTAGCTCAATTTGTTTATACGTTTTTGTTTCAGGACCGACTTACGACATTGATTATAAATTTTGGAAAGATGCGCAACGCAAAAAGCATATAGGTCTTCTTTCTGCCCGTAGCTAAAAGACGTAAGACCTAATGTTTGGGGATGCTCTTGAAATTTGCAAAATTTCACATAAGTAAACGAAAAAATTATTTATTTATTTATTGATTATTATTTAATTATTACTTGAAAAATTTAATAAAAAAAATAACAGTTGCATTTCTCTGATGCAGTAAATTCAATAAAAATTGAAAACTACACCAACAGGCAATCGTAGTATTTTAGTATTAGTAGCAACTGGTATTTGATAAATTTTTTTATTAAAAATTAAACAAAAATTTTTATTAAAAATACAAAAAAATACATTTTATTAAAAATTTTTTTAATAATGTTGTTTTCTTTTGTTAATAAAAAATATTATTAAAAAAAATATTTTTATTAAAAAATTTATACTTACATAATAGTTAATTTAATATATTACGTGAAACTATAATTAATTCTCGCATATTTTTGGGAAATAAGTGCTTTATTATGTTAATTATAAAAAACTAATATACTAAATAGTTTTCAACTCACTTGATTTCAAAGTAGTAGTTCACTTAAATTAAAGTGACATTAAAATTAATATTGTACCGGGTGCCACCAGACAATAGTAACGATAAGTATGAAAATTTTATCAATCGCAAGTGATTTTGTTTTTGTTTTTTATATTTTATTTTTAATTATTACTAAAAATGAAAGAATAAAATACGAGATTTTATCAAAATCTACCTGGCCTTGAGCAAATAATTGCAAAAATAGCCAAATATAATTCGAAATCCGGCAACTTTTAAGTGATTGTTGTTCAAGGCAAGCTCTATTTCATTAAAACCTCTTACTATGTTCTTATATTTCTAACCATAATTATTATTGAATAACAAATATCTAGCATTGAGTATTTAAATCTGTATGGGTTTAACATCCGCTATACTTTACCTGTATCAGGGCTATTCGTAATGATCTTGTCAGTTAACAATATTGTTAATCTGACATATAAATGGCACATGCAGCATTTTGAAGGCATTGCTAAGTTTTACTATTCTAGACAAGAGGTTGATATAATAAGTTTGATTTATAACTATTCAAACAATTAATAATAATAATAATTAATTATTTTAATTAATTTTTGTTTAAACTACACATGCAATGAACTAAATTATCAAGGATTTTGTGTTAATTTACGGGAATTGCAAGAATTCATCTAGATATTACAATAATTATAATTCAATATTATTAAACTTCAAGTTAGATTTTTGATAACCAAATAAATAGATATATGCTTGACAATATGAAAGACCGAGTAGCAAGACACCAATTCTGTGGTCGGCACTTAAAAGAGCTGACCACAGAATTATTGTCTCGTCAGTGAGCTAGTCCACATTAGTGTTTTTCAAAATTTTTAGTTTGCAAGCCCCTTTTGCACTTAAAAATTTCGAAGGATCCCCGAAGAATAGGTATGTGTAGAAAAGTACAATGAAACACTCATGATTTTGGTTAACTGTACACTGAAAAAAAAAATTACTTGGTTCAAATAAGTACCATTTGAAACAAGCAATTCTCTGTTTTCAATAGCCGCATGCAAATATTTTCTTTTTATAAGAAAAAAATATTCTTAATTAAGTTTTCTTGGATCATACAAGTATATTCTTAAACGAAGTAGTTAAAAACTTATTTGATTTAAAAAAATTCTGTTCTCTTCACTAAATTACTCCGAAATATTTGGGTTTTTGTATATTATATTGTTACCGAAGAGTGGGTGTGTCCAAGTATTACGGCGTCATCTGTTGGACTTCTGGCGGGATATTATATATTATATATTTTATATAAAACTTCGTCCGGTGTGGGGTTCGAACTTAGGTTTTCCAGCTGCGAAATCATGAGACGAGTATAATTACCATTTGGCTATACTAGTCGAACTATTAAGTGTGTTTCACAAGTTTCACAATTATAAATTTTTTTTTTAAAGAAATTAAGTTACTTAGATTAATAATATGTTAATATTGATGTATTTAGAAAATGGTGTTCTTCGTTAAAATGAAATTTTCTTGAATCTAAATAATATTTCAAATAAAAAATATTCTTGCTGGAAGAAATCTGATATTTTTAATACAAGCATATTTTATTGCGCGGAGAAATTATATTTTTAAATGAAATAAATAATTTCAAGAAAATATTTATTATTCATTTAAGAAATCCCTTTTTTCCGTGTAACAAATTTTAGTAATTTGTTTTATTTTACTATATTATTCTATATTATCTATATTATCTATATTACTCGTGCGCAGGTGAGAATCTGATTTGGGGAAAGAGTTTGCGGTTTTCAACGCGAGGGGACGTGCTTTTTGACACATAAGTTTGAAGATGGTGTGCAGTGTTGAAAATGTATCTCTTCGATATAATTTTGGTAAGTTTTCCTTTTTTTGGCCGAAAATATTTTTGGGAAATACCGTTTATTTTTGTTCTATACCTTTTAATTTCGATCTTTATTATAGTCGTAACCATTTTAACTGGCGCATGACTAATCGTTTTATGCAATGAGAACCAACGCATAAAATTTGGTTATCTTTGTCATGCGCATACAATAAGTAACTATTAGAAAAGTGACAGTAAATAAAAATACTTCGAATTTTGCGCTTTTTTACGTTGAGTAATGCACGACTTAAAATGGTTACGACTATAATTTATTGTTTTATTTAACATCTTGTTTATTGCATTTGTAATTTTATGAATCGCATTTACCGCGGATCTATTAAGATCGAGTTTTTTTTGAAAATTGTCGCAGCCATCTAAATACTGATAAAAACTGAAGCAATATTGGACTAATAGTGTTAGCCATTATTGCCTCAATAATGATAGTCAATATGGTACGCAATATTGGTAAGCAATCTTGTACCAATATTGAGTATTAATGAAACATGAAAATTTTAGTTAGATGTTAGCAATTCAATTTCCAGTAAAGAAAAACACTAATAATATAGCTTTGAAGTTATTTGGAACAATATCATGTTCAATAATGTTAAAATATTAATGCATTTTTTAATGATTATTGTCCTAACATTGCTATGCAATATAGCACCAATATTGCCTCAATGTTGCGCTGATATTGCGGAATATTTTATGCTACCTGGGGAGTGATTTTGATATTTGTTATTTGTCTCAGATTTTATTGCAAAATTATTTTTAATAATTTTAAATCGGTAACTTGAAATCGAAGACATTTGGCGAGATAATTCTTATCTCTTATCTTATTAAAAAAAATTTTTTTAATAAAAAAATGTAAATTAACAAAATTAAAGACCATGAAATTTGCAACAAAAATTTTCTAAGAAGTTTTGCTGTAAAATCGATTTTTATATGAAAAAAAACGGCTTTAAAATGTTCAATTAACAATTGGTAACATAGGACAACTTAAAAAGTTGCCACTTTTTTTGTACAATTTGTTCACAGTGTACGTTGGCTTCGGTTTTAATACCCCCACTATGCACTTCGCACCCTGCCAATACGTCGAATTTAAAAGAAGTGGTTTTATTTTTTTACTGTTAGTGTAGGCTACTTGTGTTTTTTTGTTTCTCTATTTGTGATAATATTAAGACAAATAGTTACGATTTCTTTCTTTTTTTTTCATCTGAGCTGATTAGCTGTCGGTCTAATGACAACAAACTACCTGCTGGTATCTTTTTCTTATCACGTAAGCCACACCATCGCTTCCGACACATTTACAGCTGGTCGTAACACCTTGGGCATCTATATAAATTTAAAGCTGGTTCTTCTTTTCCAGCGTGCAGAGAAAATTCTGTTTCCTTGAAAAGGAAGAAAAATTTTTTTTATTACATAACAACTCTCCAAATATCTTTCACAACCTTTTTGGGGGTCCAATATCATTGTTCTACAATATATTATAGTTCTCTCACGAATCAATATGTTATTGTGATTGTTATTTAATTGTAATTGTAATAATTTACAATAAATTGTAAAATTTTAATTACTCTGTCGATTATCTAATAAATTTTTTCCCATCTTTTGGTTGGCACTTAATATTCCTAAACAAAGTTCATTAAATTCATCTGAGAATCTTTCGCAGTATTTACCAAATACAATTATAAATATATTGGTGTGATTTGTTAGGCACACCGTCACTTAGGCGAAGGTCAATTAGGCGACGCCAAATAGGCGACGGTCAATTGGGCGCTGGTATTTTAGGCGACGGGCTTTTTAGGGGACCCCAACTAAGCGACCGGTCAATTAGGCGACGGCACAAATTAGACAAATATTAAATAAAATTTAATTTAATTCATTTTAATTAAAAAATAAAGAATTAAAAACACAAATTTTAAATAAAAAATTGCAGTTGGCACAAATGACATGTTAATATTATAAATTTAAATTTAAAATAAAATCATTTACAATGGAAGGAAGACTACAAATTACGACTACAATTACAACGTTCAGATTTGATATTTTTGTGAGGTTATGGTAAGTTAATTTTGTGCATTTTAATCATAATTTTTAAATTATTTTTTGTTTTGTTTCATTATTTTTCAATTTATTCATTATATACGACTGAAGATAGAAAATAACCTTGAAATAACGTTATATCGTATTGTGAATTTTTCATAATTTCAAATATTTTTGCTTATAGAAAGCTAAAGCTTATATAATAGAAGTCTTGAGACTTATAGAGTCTTGATACAGTCTTGAGAATGGCCACATAAAGTGTCCGAAACGTCGACTTATAAGTAATTTTGTGTTTTGATTGCTACCCACTCATGCTGAAATTCCCTTTTTTCTATATTACAATTATGGAAAAAAGAGTTACGTGGAATTTCTACATATAAAATACAGACAGAGATAACCGAGGAAATTTATACCACAAATCTCACTTTTTCCTATTTACCAGGGGTCTCCAAACTATTTAGCCTAAGTGCCAGTCTGATTACTCCACAATGCTCCGAGGGCCAAGATCTAGCTCATCAGATCAATATTACTTTTTGACAACTATTTTTAATGGGCAAATAAAATATCTGATTATTATTTTGTATGATTACTTTGTTTGATTTGATTTTTTTATCAAAATAATGATAAAAAAGTGGACCATAGTTTGGAGACCCTTGCTATATACCATTGGAAAGAGGGCAATTTTGTTAAGCACTTAACTAAAAATTTGTTGGATTATCCATTAGTTTTCGAGAAATCGGCATTCAAAAATAGAAAATTTTACATAATATAAAATCGCATATGCATGGCATAGTGGGAGGATCCTAAAGCACTTGAATCCGAGATAATTAATTGTCTTGCACCACCCTACGCACCCTTTGCTGCGCTACGAGTGCTTTTCAAGCAGGTTTGGCTAGCGCTTACTCGCTAAAAACATCCCTGAAATAGCTTTACCTTGCCCAGAGGCTCCAACATGCCACGGAGACTCCAACTCGGCGAATTACGGTTATCACTAAGACTAACTACTTCTGGGCACACGTACTGTTAACAGAACTCTTGTGTACGTACAATTCCTATGGACTCCCATTTAAACATATGGAAATCAAGTTTTCTCGAAAACTATTTTTTATAGAATGCTTAAAATTTTCCATCTTTCCAATAATATAATATAGGAAAACGTGAAATTCGTACAGATACATTTAGAAATAGTCCAAGCCATAGGGACTTAATTAGGGGGTTTACCTCGTAGAAGGTCATGGATAGATAAATATTAGTGGGAACTCCATTTCGGCGACCTAATGGAAGCTTTAAGTGTTCGAATTTAAGCCTTTGCCACTTGCAACGCCATCTTGGAAAACAGAGACAAAAATAGCTTTTCCGGCTATATTTTGCTTCTGATGCTAGTTACATCAACAATACATATTATCAATTTTTTTTTATATAAAATTTGCTTCGTTTTTTGTTTAATACATTTTTTTTAAATAGATAAATTCTGAGATAAAATATACCTCAAAATTGAACATTTTTATTCAATTACTCAATATACATCGATTTGTTCCAATTACGTGCAGTACATACAGCAGAACTTTGGTTCCAATTCAGCTTTAGTTTTCGTCGGATACCCTACTGATGCAGTGAACAAGTACAAAAAGTGCAGAAAGATATCGAAAATCAAGAAAAGAATTTTTGGTTGACGTAAACTTCGATGAGGTGTTGATAGTGCAATGGTGATGATAAGATACCACATAAAAACCACAAAATGATGGTTTGCAAATGAGTAAAAAATTTTTAAAAATTTAAAAATAATTAAAATTTAATCTAAGAATCTATTGATCTAAAAAAAATACGATTTAAATTGATAATAAGTATTCTAATTGTGACCGTTCTCTTTTAAGTGAATGGCAAACCATCTAAAAATATTGAGAAGAGAGCTGTATGTCGGCTGTAGGCTGTATGTATCATTCCTTCCATTTGTCGTGCACTTTTCATCACAGAAAGTTGTTGTTTGAATAAGACGCTTTTCATAATTTTAATTTTATTTGAAGATTTTAAATGATTAAAATCGGTCTAAATCTTTTAAAGACGATGCAGTTTAATTCTTTTGGCTGAATTACTCTGAACCTAGCCGAGTAGGTTACTTTGGTTTCAAATTTAAATAAGAGGTGAAAAATATATGGAATATAATTAATTAACATTATCTTTTATATATTTTTTGTACATATGACGTTGATGATTGACTTATAAGTAAATACAAGAATTTGTAGAGATAAAAATGTTAAGTGTTTCAAATTGTTTTCATAAGAAGTTTTATGCTGTATTAAAATTTAATGTTTATTATTATTATCAAATAGCCGTTAAGGAAAATATCACGAGTAAATAAATAAGATGAGTAACAAGTAATTCTGATAGTATTTGATCCTCGGTAAAGTTCACAGCAGTAAAAAGCTCCACCCGCTCTGCAACCGTGATCAGAAACTGTTCTCATAATTATAGTCGACTTTAATAATATTGTAGTCGATCAATTTGATATTCCTTAAAAATTATACCTTTTTTAAAAATTAACTTTACTTTGAGCGAATATAAAAACCGTCTTGTTCTGGAGAAGCTGGTAGTGCATAATTCTGTTCATCATGCAAATTAGTCAGCAAATTCGTTCAAGCGCAAAATTAGAATTAATTTTTTTCTATCACTCGCAGTTTTATAGTTTTACATTTTTTACTTTTTTTTAAAAAAGCTTATTCGTTTGATGCTTTTCCGATCGAATCTTCTCGCGGGTTGCTTCCTCCGAGAGAGAGAACCAGCAACTAATACGATGTTGTAATCGTGAAAAACCCAATTATTATTATTATTATCATCATCGGAAAAGGCATTATTTGACGCGCTTACGTTGTGAACGAGTTGAAACAATTGAAAATTTGGAGAGTGGAAGGAAGGTCTGGTGTGCCACTTTTAAGCAATGGTGAACAGGAGTGGATAATTAAGTATCGATTTGCTCGATTGGATGCAGAAATGTTTTGATTTTTAATTTATGTATAAATAGTGGTGTGTATATTATCCATATTCTGGTTATAATAATGAGCCATTTTCATATCGACCGATTTGTTTCATGCATAAGCGATTTAGGATTATTATAATACTTTAAAACGATATAAAACGTGATAATACCATTTAGATTTGATCTAAGAAAGTGCATAACTTATAAGAATCTTTTAATAATTTCATCATTCTTTAAGTATGGTCAGGAGGTAAGCTTCCGCGTTTTCTAAATTTTTAATCAGTCCATTAAAATCTAACCGAGAGGGAATAATCTTAAACATAGTAATTATTCATTTTGGATGTTGGTAAAAGAATCGATAATTATTGGCAAGCGTCTTATTAAGAATTTTTTATTAATAATAAAAATTAAAATCCGTTTTGGTCGTTTTGGGATTATCTGCTTCCTACCCTACCTATAGGTTGAAATTTTTAGCTATAACTTTTGTTATCGTTATCTTCGCTTACAGTTCACTGACAAGCTGCGCATAGAAATTAAGAATGAACTTAACATTTCTCGAAAGAGCAATCTTGAGTTTGCACGCTTGCGATTTAATAAGTTTTATGTCTTTTCATTGTTCGTAGAACAAAGTTTTAATTAAAGCTCAAAGATGTACGTATCATTACAAACGGGCTCGTACATGATATGAATATTTTCATTACAAATATTGCGAAAACATTGCACTAAATTGAAATGCTAAATTGTTTTCCCAAGCACTAAAATGAAAACAACTTCAAATTCCCAGCGGTCTATGTTGTATTACAACTACCACTCCATGTCAAAAATACCATACTGGTCATGGTTCCATGCTTCAAATTATATCTTTCTTATAAACATCTAAATTGTAGAAATTCAAAATTACCATTAACATCTCTTCAGTTCTTTAATTTTATTGCATCTTCTATCCATATTTTTAAAACTGTTATTTCCCTGTTTCAACCTTAAACTTGACACTATTTACTGAGTTTAAGCAATTAAGAAAGGAAGAATTAATCAAGAACTTATAAAAAAGTTATTTTAAAAGTCACCGATTTTCATAATTATGTCGCCCAATCTGTTCTGTTGTAATTCACAAAAGATAGATAATTGTATTGTTTCTTCATGTTGTGCCAATTCTGGTTTCTTTTAAACAATCTCTTGGACTCTAATCATCTCGTTATTAGTTAGTTGCTGAATTTTTTTAAATTATATTTTCAAGAGTTTAATTTTACCCAGCCAAAGATAGCCTAAATCGGCTATCTAAGCTTCTATCTATCTTTGCATAGAGCTTTCTAATTCCAATAGACTAAACATTTTCAAACATTCTTTTCTGTTTTCCCGATAGAAGATTAGGTTGGGGATTTAAAAAAAAATGAGAAAATTTTTTAAATTCTTAATTTTACAATTATTTCTATTCCTGGATGAGCAAAATGCACACAAATGAGGATTTAAAATATAAATAGATTATTTAGAAGAATTTCAATTTTTCATTGGTTAAAAATTTGTACCTAACCGTCGTCGCGTCGGTATATTCCGTTTGAACCTTTATGTCCGAAATTACAAGTAAAACGTAAGAATGTGATTTATATTATCCAATTTTTCATTAAACAGTTTATCATATTAATGCCCGTATTCAACAACGACAAATAACTTTATTTATAATTTAACTGACCAATAGAAAACGTTTGTTGATACTTGTGGGCGTTTTCTATTGGTCAGTTACATTTTTAATCGTAGAATAAAGTTATTCGCCGTTGGTAAATACGGGCATAAGAAATGAAAACATTTTTAAGTCATAATTTTTTAATTATCAAAGAAGTAAACGAAGTAGGGGAATATCTAATATGTTGACTAGCACGTACGTTAAGTACAGTTATGTTGATGCAAACTCCTGAAAAAAATTAAGAATCAAAAAAATGTAATTAAATTAATTAGAAAATGAACAAATACAACTGCAGATCGTAAATAACCGTAAAATAGGGCCTTATATCGCATTATAAAGTTTTAACTTTTAATTTTTTCATAAATATATTTTTTTATTACTTAATATTAATTCATATTTTTTAAAATATTTTTAATCATAACTTGTCAAGAGATTATTAATGTCTTTTTTTGGTTTTTTAAATGGTTAATTTTCTACGTAATCTTCCTTTTCTGTTAAAATTCTATTATTTAAACGTTTTATTTAGTTCTGTTAAATTTTATATTATATTAATTATTTAAGTTAATTTTGTTTCATTTTTTACAACCTGGTGGGTTGGTACTCTAAACGCTCACATGTGTAAACTTATTTATCAACAACCAATAAGCATTTATAAATAAATTAAATGCCGTTTATGTGTTGAAATAAAGGAAAACTGAAATTTTAATTGTAAGTGGTATTTTTGTATTTGAAATAATAAACACAAAATGTATTTTAAATGTTACGTATTTTAAATATCTTTCGCTACCGTTTGTGTTCAAATTAATAAAACTATTTAAAATATTATTATAAATTATAATTATTATACAAAATAAAAAATCTTCTCTATAAAATGAACCCAAAACAAAATTTCAAATAGATTTGTGGTATGTATAGTACATGTATTTGTAAATAATTTTAAGTTAAAGTTAAGAAAAAATACAATACGTAGAAAATCAATTATTCAAAAAATAAAAAAGGACATAATTTTCACTTGACAGGTTAGGATTAAAAATATTTTAAAAAATATGAATAAATAATAATCAACTGTATCAAAAATTCATAATGCGATATATGGCCCTACTTCACGGTTATTTTCGATCATCAGTCGCATATTATGAAGAAAATGAAAAATATATAAGAAATAAGAAAAATATTCCTAAACAAATGAGAATCTATAAATAATGATTAATATATTCAAAATTGACGAAGATTTAAAAATAATTTGAACGGATTCTTATTTGTTTAGTTCGAATATTTTTCTTATTTCTTATACTTTTTTCATTTTTTTTATTAATATTTAACTGATGATCGGAAATAACCGTGAAAGTAGGCCTTCTATTGCATTATAAAATTTCAATAACTAATTTTTTACATATAATATGTTTTTTACAACTTATTATTTACTCCTACTTTTTTAAATATTTTTAATCCTGACCTGTCAAGTGATAATTATGTTTATTTTTGATTTTTTGAATAATTGATTTTCTAAAATTTTTATTTACATAATAATTACATAATTACATAATTATTTGTAATTTACAGCAAAATCGTTAAAAGCATAAAAAATTTACTGTTGATCGGCTCTCTAATATTGATCTAACATCTTATCGAAACTGAAATTCATTGATCATCAAACAAATTTGAAAATCACACACAAATAATATAACATAGAAATAATATTAAAACCTCTATAAATAAAATTTTTCTTTTCAGTTTTCAGCAAAGGCTTTTAGCAGACGCTTTCATCACAGCAAAATAGTATTATAGGCATTAGCATGAGTGAATGACCGAAGATTAAATAATAATAAATAATATTTAAGATTTAGTTGTAGTTTAGCTAATTTAAAATTTATCAATTTGGTTAATTAAGCTTAACAGATTAATATAAAATCAAGAAAAGATAAAAAAAAAAGTTTATACGATTTGACTCTACATTTACAGGGTCCCATGTAATTATGCCGACAGCAAATATGCCGACTGTAAATAAGCCGACAACAATTAAATAGGTAGTAGACACTCCTAAACTAGCTCCAAAACTAATTTAGCTAAAAGATTTGGGCTGCTTCGAATTTTCAGGAAAATCATTTTAGCTGCAAATCCTGACGCTATAGTTACGAGTATTTGTTACATATTAATTGATATTCAACCTCGCATAGTGCTAGGAGGAAAAAAAATAAAATGAAATAATTTTAATATTTTAAGCAAATTAATATTGCGAAAAAATTATAAATATAAAACTAAAAAATAAGCGTTTTCTTATTTCACAATTCAAATCATGTAGAAATTTAAGAATTATATGATTTTCGTATAAATATCATTCTAGACGATTAGTGGGTTCATTTTTAACCATCAAAGAATTTGAAATGTTTACTTCTTATTAACTTTTTCCTACTATTTTCAATTGCTATCTATAATTTTTCTTTACATAATTTACATAAAACAAGATCAGAGTTTCTTCTAATCGTAATTCTTCTAGGTATTTTTCTCAAGAATAAACATAAAAAATTAGTGATTTATTTCACTGCACCAAAATACATTTTTTTCTCTCAAACAGCTTTTTATTCCTTGTGTACTGGTGTGTTTTGAGGAGCTTTATGAAATACCGGAGTTTGACTTTGAAAATTAACAAATTAAAAAGAATCTTTTAACAGTTAAAAGTTTATATCGAATATTTAAGAAAAAACTTTTGATTTTCCAAGCGCGAAATTCAGAAATCATTATGTAGATCCATTTGACACCCTCTGATCCGCATCACCCTGTTTGATGGTATTTGAAAAAATTGATCAGAACTTCCATTCAGTAATCTAGCAAAATTTGAAAAATATTATCGGCCAAGACATAAATAAATAGTATTAATTATTATTTGTATTGGAATTTAAGAGATGTTCGCTACACTTTGGTTTAATTATAGCAATTCTATTCGTATTTTCTTCATTCGTGGTGTACTCTGTTCTATCTCTCTATAACCATCATTTGGCTTGCTTCTTAACTCCTATGGCTTTAGAATAACCACAATATCATCAGCATTACATATTGTGATATAATCTTTCTTTTTCATTTTTGCTTTATTTGGACATTAAAATTATAATTTATTACAATCTGACCAAGTCGATTCATTATAATAAATTATTACTTTCTACAAGTTTTATTGAACGATTAAACTGGGAGAGCTTTCCTTGTAGTTCAAATTACCATATTATTATTTCATGCGCTTTACAATTTCACAAAATGATTAATACAATTTATTACATAAGTTTAATAATAATTAAATATTTAAATTATAAGTAAAGTTAATACTGTTGATAAGGCAGACGATATGAATTAAAATGGTAATAAATGAAGATAATGAATGTAATAAAGTGTTGGAAATTTATATGATTTTTGTAATGTATTCAGAAATGCACTTGAATGCACTCAAACGAAATAGAGTATTTTTAATATTATTATTATTATTATGTAAATTTTTTATTTTAATTTTAAATCAAGTAATGTAAATTGCCTTTCACAATTTTATTAATTGTTCTCGTTTGGCATTATATTATATTTAAATATTTTTGTGAGCAAGTGAGCTACTCACTTAAAGCTTTTTAGATTTCTAGTCATTATGACTAAATAATTGCATCTCGACAGTTGAAGTGATATAAATTGATAGTGAAAATGGATGTAATGTGAACTCGATTGCTCCCTAAAGTTTAATTTAAACACATAACAAATTATAACTTGGCAATAATTATTATTTTCTATACCTTTAATCAGATACAGCCACCCACGAATAACGCATTATAACTCATATTTATTCCTTTTATATTAATACCGTTTTTCAAGCGGCAATGCCCAACATAACATATACAGTACATATCTTTTCATTAAGTTAGCGCTGACCTGATATATCATAAGACTCTAGTTTCTGACACATTTGCAGAAGAGCGGTCTACATTTTTCATAATATTAAATAATTTATAAGATAATTCGTATAAGTTATCCCTCATGCATTCGGAAAACACAATTTTAGAATAAACGAACCAACTTTGATCCATTCGAAAAAACGTGACCTCACCTTTTTACATCCCGACATTCTCTTTATATGATACAAATTTAATTTTCATTACCATATCATTAAATTTTGGAAAGATATATTACAAAATTTGGAATGATAAATATATTTGTGCCGCATTTTTATGTTAAGATACGAACTAAGATAGACGTAGGGGTGAGGAATTGCTAAGTTTTCCTCATTTCGTTTCATCTGTACGGCTGATATAAGTCTCGTCTAGTGCGCCTCGGCATACTGATTAATCCATATACCATTCCAAAGAGGGATTAGAAGATGTCTTCAAGTATGAAAACTCGTTTTGTTATTAAAACTAATACCAACTTTAATTTTATTATCAAATTTTTAGTGTGCACACCCCAATTTCTATAATAGCTTTCCCGCTTAAATATACTTGCCTTTTGACTTTTTATCTAATTCTCTTTAGGACGCTGTCCCCAGATAAGACCCGGTGAATGAGTTAACTAAGCAATCTTTTACTCTTATCCCAAATATTTATTGCACTTAATTACTTGAACGTGAAAAAATTATTTTCCTTACACCTTTATAGACTCTGACAACAATAAAAGATTTTTTCGAGGTGTATTTATAAAAATTATAAGAGAAGACTGACAAAATCCCCCCCCCCCTCTTTTTAATATCGATAATGTTTTAATAACTTGCTTGAAACAACAGTCTCAGAAAAACTACGTTACGCTAATGTAACAGATACAGCATGTTACTTCCGGGGTGAATTCATTAATTTTATTATATTATTGAGGGCAATTCAACTATGCGCATTAGGAAGAAGTCGCCCTTCGACCGTTTATACAAAGATTTTATCATTTATTTTCGACAAAAAATTAAAATTATTCACACTTCTTTGTAGTTGTATTACGTAAATCTCAAAACTCCTATTCGATCAATCATATTTTGTGAATTTACAATGAAAAGCAATAACAGCAATTTTTTCATATTTTACAACTTTGTATTGTACATATTTATGAAGTTGCACTAGAAAACAGGTAAACCCACCTTAAAAATCTCGTTATCCATTCATGCGCATCTTAAAGTTAAAAGTCTTAAATAATTTTTAAGAGTATGAAGCGGTTTACCAGCAAGGTAGTTAAAGAAAGGCGAATTAAATTAAATTATTGTAATAAAAAATAATATTGAAAATTATTAGAAAAATTAAAAATAAAAAAATATTGTAAATACAAAAAACAGATCTAAAATATCTCAATCTCACGAAGTGTGAATTTTACTCAGTATTATAAATAAACAAGAATCTTATGGGAAAATGTTTTTCTGTAGATTTGGCTGATTTTTGGATATATTGTAATTCCCATCATTCTGAACAAATGTATCAATGAGTACAACTTGATGTAACGGACAGTTTCCGAGTTACAAGCACTAAAATGTTCAGATTTAACGTGAAAAATTTTCAATTATTATTTTATTTATTTTTTATATTATAGTAGGACCCCTCTATAACGAGTACCAGTTATAACGAAAAATCGGCTATAACGAGTAAAAATTTGGTCTCTTGACCTTTGTTTACATGCTAAACTGACTGTCTATAGCGAAAATCTGCTTATAACGAGTAACTAGGCTGGTCCCTAGAGCTCTCGTTATAGACGGGTTCTACTGTATTTATATTACCAACAAATTAATAGGTAAGCATTGGTAGAAATTGCAAGTAAAGTTCGGAATATAATAAATTATTTGTAATTATACCGAATTTCTAATTTTATTATTACTGTAAAAGTTAAAATTTTTTTACTTATTTGTTCATGTCAAATAAATCAATACTGTTTTGTATAGTTGTGCAATATTTTGTTTCACCGTTCACAGTTTCCGTGATATATATAGATAACAGTATTTAAAAAAAAAATGTAAAAGTACAAATTTGAAAACAATGAAATTTTTAACAAAAAATGTTTAAAAATTTTGCTGTAAAAGCGATTTTTATATGTCAAAAAACTGCTTCAAAATGTGCAATTCACATTGTTAACATAGGAGGGTTTAAATATTTTCGTTGGCCTCTGTATGTCCCCAGTTCTTTTTAAATTCAAAATGTAGGTGTCAATCCGGGGGGCTGGGGGGCATGGAATGCCCTCCAGTCCAATCTTTACCAAATTCCTTGAATTGACTTGGATTGACACCCACCTTTTGTGAATTTAAGGAGCAATTAAGTACATAGTAATTGTACATATCCAAAAATCAGCCAAAGCTACACAAAGACATTTTCTTATAAGATTGGTGCGAGGTCCTTTAAAATATGAAAAATTGCCTCAATTTTTAAAATCAAAAAAGTGCATTGCTTGGAAGTTATTAATGTGGACTATCTGAGCACAGCCTAATAAGTATTTGTTATTCAGCCGGTTTTCTCCTGGAACGTTGAATGGACTCTATTTTGGAGGAACTTAAATTCACTTTGTATGTACCGGCGATAGATTAGAATAGATTAAATGCTTTAGTTTGAAACAAATTTAATAAATAAGCATTCGTTTTTTATATTAAAATATTAAACTTAGTTCCGATTCGTTCTTGCATTTCGTATCCGCAACTACGTCACTTTCGCATACAAATTTTTAAGTATTCACATTCTTTGATTGGTTGAAACATATTGAAACAAGAGACGGTCATTAGCCTAGTATGTTGGATGAATAACTGCTGACACTAAAATACCCGGTTCAAATCCGGAGAGCGTCTAAAATTTTCTTATGGTCGTCTCCGTGATTCGGATGGCACGTAAAGCCAACGGTTCCGCTGAGTTGATGATTTGCCCTCATCAACAAAACATCCAGGCTGCTCAGATGTAAAGCAATTAATATGCTCACAGACTTATGACTTCGGCTCTGTTTTCGATAGACGACAGCCCAAGGTCAATGAAAACAGAATTTATCCTACACTAAAAGTGGAAGAAGAAGAAGAAGAAGATATTGAAGTTTTGGTTGATTTGTATGCGAATCAAGTTGTATTTCGAATTACATCAGACAACGTTAATGTTTAGTAGTTTTGTTAATTTTTACCATCGTTTCAATACCAACCTGAATTGTGGAGAGTTACTATTTCAAAAATCAGTAATCCAGCTTGAGCAAGTTTTATTTATCACAAGAATGCAAATCTTTGATTTAAATGTACGATGTTTGCTTCAACAGAGCTGGCTACAAAATGACATCAGGGCTCTATACAACCATAATTATTGGAGGAGACTAATCCCAGGTGTGACAAGAATAACCAATTCTTTATTAGAAAGGCCATATTAACTCGTCGTAACCTCTCAATTTAATTAATCAAAAGTTAATTAAAAGAAAATCTAGCATTGCTAGCATCCAAACAGAAAGAAGACATCAGTACAGAAGTTTTACAATTAATTAAAAACATTACAGATGTTTTCGATGAAAAGATGAAAATAGGGTTATTGCAAATTGATTTAAGTAAAGCAATAAAACAAGATATCTTTTTATGGAAGCTGTTCTATTATAGAATCAAATCCAACTGCGTTTCGGGTTCTTACTGATCCATCAGAAAGCAAGTGGTTCAGTATAAACAAAAGGGGCAATAGGTGCAATTGCCTCTCCTGGAAGCAAGAAATTTAGAAACAGAAATTGTTCCTCCTCTCCCCCTCCCCTTAAATCAAATTCTTCATCCGCACCTGAGTGTATTTACCTGAGTAAATCCAAAGATCTCTGCTGTTTATAATAAATTTATATAATGACTTGCTGGAGAATGTGTAATGCTGTAATGTGTAAATGTGTAACAATTATTTTTAACTTCATGTTCAATAATATTAATTAATTTTAATCAATTTATTATATTAATAAATATTAATCAATAATAATTAATGATATAATCATGATACTATTTTTCTATTAGGTACTATTATATTAAAGCATTATTGGGTTATTATTTAAAAAAAAAATGAAACATCCGTAATAAAAAAGTGAGAAAAATGTTACTTTCATTCAAAGTAGTCACTACTTTTATTTTTAGTAGTGTGTAGCCCTTGATGTTCGAACCAACTAGCTCTATGCTGGTGCTGGTGCGAAGGCTTTAATGGTTCTGCCGATAATGTTATTTTCTTTAAAAACAAAACAACAAAATTGAATATAATTAAAAGAATTCATATGTTTTAAATAATATAATGCTACAACTTCAGTTTTTCTTCGAATATTTTTTTTTCTTTATCGTCTTTCCCACTACATCAAAATTTTCCGTAATTTTTCTAAATATGAGATCCGGCCTTATTTAATCGAGAGCTTAAATACTAGGTAAATATTGCATAGAATCCATAAATCACTTCGACTTTCCTTATGATCAAGTTCAAAGCACAGGTTGGTTGATACAAAAAGTTAATTATTTTAATATGAAAATTACAGTGTAAATTTAATTTTGACTACCCTAAGGAGATACATAATATTATATTTAATATTTATCAACTAAATAAATTGAAATTCATCAGAAAAATACAATGCAAGCGAATACTTGGCCATCAATCTTCATTAGGACAGAAAAAGATAATTTTCAAAAGTAAACAATAACTTTTCTACTTAATAAGTAATCTTAATGATCTATATAATTAGAGTCATCATTAAATTTTTTTTTAATAAATTCAGTTGACTTTTGTAATTAAAAGTGCAATAATTATAAAATAATCAAAATGACAATACTCTCAAGATTTTATCTTTTCTTTTAATGAAATTATGAAATCGTTTCTTCAATTTCTAAAAAACTTTTAAGATTAATTTTGGCATTTTAAATTATCTTTTCTTACAAATGAGGATGTTGTGTAAACATTAGGTTGAATTAATTTTATAAATTAATTTTTAATTATTTTTTAGGTATAATGAGTTATGCGGGTTCTCATATTTTTAACACAAAAAAGGAACTTGCGGTACTACGGAAACATTTCGTTGCTTGTCAAGATTTATCATCTCGTCGTGTAATGAATAAAATTAAAATCTCTCTTGAGTTAATTTGCTAATAATAATTCGAAAATGTAACACATAATTACAATATAAAAGCAGTAATTATCCTTATGTAAAAAGGCTAATAGTAAAAGACTTTGATTTATTTGCACTCTGGCCGATTAATTCTCATTGTTGTAAACTTACATTTATTTACTTAAATTGTTACAGTTATGTTCTACGCTTTATATATCCAGCTATGATAGCTTTGATTTATATATTTCTAACGTAATACGATTAATTAGCAATAAAGTAATTATAATAAATTTTAAATTTTTCTATATAAATGGCTTTAAATTTTAACTGCAAGATTTGAATTTACCGCCAGTTTTACTTTGTCAAATATGACAGCTGTCATTTGGAGACATGGGAAATTAATCATGTAACGCTACATGGCATCAGAACAGTGACTTATACGAATTCTCCACGTTCTAGTTTAATTCCATGTTATTAGTTGAAACGATATTAAATAAATACCTACGCAAAGCCATCTTAATAAAATGTATAGCACTTACCCTCCTACAAGAAGTAATAAAAATTGTTGAAAAAAATTAATTACACTACACCTATTAATGTAATTAATTTAGTTGTGTTAGTATATTTTTAATATAGACAACTATGCAACAATGTCTTTGTCGGTTTTGGATAGCAAATTTTAGTGGTTCGGTATAATTAGAAACACTTTGATGTATTCTAAGTACTTGAATAAATTTTTTGTCATAGGTTTGAATTATTATTCGTCATCATACTACAAGGAAGCTTGCTATAAGAATAAGTGGTATATGCAAGCTATATTAATTTACCCATCATACTATGAAACATTTAAATATTAATTTACGCAGAGTTAGATCCTTTGAATTTGCCGATTTAAACTTTTGAATACCAAGCCGAATATACTTTATTATTTTATGAATGTATGGTGATAAGCCAATCAGAATACCGGATTCAAGCTAGCTACACAAAATTATTTCATTAATTGTAATTTTAAATTACAAAAGGTTGTTTTGGAATTTTATGAATATTTACTTACGCTTTCTGCGTAGCTGTAAATTGTGTTGGTTTAACAAATATAATTTTATTGTCGACAATTCTATTTTTTGATAAATAGTTTAAAATTTCCTAAAAAAAACATATTCTCTGCACTAAATTTGGTAGTAGATCTTGAATTAGATAAAGATTATCCATCAATCCTGAAAAGTATTTCATACCTCCCAGACCCCCGGACTTACAGCTGCATTTATGCCCAAAGGCAAGTTTCATAATAGCTACTTATGCTAAGTTCAATAAAATTCCATTCTTAATCCAAATTCAAAATCTAAATCTTTCGAATGGTACTGAGTGTATAAATTTTCAAACTTTTTGAACTCTAAAAAGTGTTGTTTATTAAATTTTCATGATTTGATGGTTTTATGAAAAATATGCATTATGTAAAATGTGCTTGGGATAAAAAAATCCCATTTTCCGGCTTTGTAATTTTCGATTACTTCCGAGTTCAGCGATATTTTTAATAATTGCAAAATTTTCGGCTTCTGGCGGCTTCAGGAAAGTTTTTAATAAATGCGTGAGCCTAAAAATTTACACATTTCAAGTTCTCATGTCGATATGTAGTCCTGAATCGAAACTTGCCAAATCGAAACACGACAGGTCGAAACAAACTAGATTCAAATTTCACTGTTAAATTTGCAATTCATTAGGAGTAAGTTAATTCTAATTATTAATAATTTGATTTAATAAATACTGATTAAACCAACATAATTCTCAGCAGATCATATAATTAACATAAAAAATTTTTATTAACAAAAATTTCATTTGCTAAGAAAATCAACTTTTGATTTTTTATTGAATTTATTTTAATTTTGAATTCTTCTCTGAAGAATTTATAGTATTTTGTATTTAATGAAAGAAATAATAATAAAATGTAAAAACTATATTGATTTTTTACTTGACATTTAGATGCAGGCACAAAGACGGCCAGACTTCTGAGACTGGTTCTGATGATCGTGATATTAGGTATATTATTAAATTTTATTATTAGTATTTACTCATCGCTATTCTTTAAACTTTTATATTGTATTTTAAATTAAACAAATACCATATAATGTAATAATAAATATTGACATACTTATAAATTTTTGTTATTGTTTAGAAAAAACCTTTTGGTGGATTTATTTGATTACGAATTGTTCCATTTTTTGAACCTTTACAATTAGATTCCGGATAGCTTTTTGCAGCTTTTTTACTAGTTGCCAACCACAGTTGATTTGTCTGAATATACGTACATAGATCCTTTCGTGTTTATTCTGCTTTTTCTAATAATGTTTTCCAACAATGGGTTAAACAAAATCGCCAACAGGGGTTTCCCTGCCTCAAACCATCTATGATTTCAAAATTTTTTGTTACTTTATTTTTAAATTTTATGCAGATCTGTTTTGTTAAGAGTCATTCGCACTAATCTTATTATCTTCGATGGTCCCCAAAAACTACATTTTTAATCTACCCAGTTATAGTGTCATATGCCTGTTTAAAATCAACGAAATTTGTATGCAGTTCCACTTTGTGCTTGTAGCAGTTTAGCTGTATTTGTTTTAGTGAAAATATTTGGTCTTTCACCCAACGGTTGTTCAAAAAACCACATTGATAGTCCCTCACAAAGACTATAGCTAGATAGTTTTTTTTGTATATTGAGCAGTTAACGGCTTTGACCAACTTTTCAGCATTTCTTCTTAATTCCACACTTTTAGTATTAGCGTTTCTCCTCTATAATTATCATCTCCGACAGATTCCGTTTTCACTAGGGCTTTTATTGTTTTTCATATTAATATTTATTACTTCTCCTCTATTTTCATAGTTAGTAGTAGCCTGGTGTTTTTCTTTATAAAGATTGATCTAAACTTCTTCCTATCTTCGATTATTTTTGTAAAAATTTTGTTAATTAATTTTTCCTTGTGTTACTTTTTTTTGTGCTTTTTATCTTTCGTATTTCATCTTTCATTTATATCATCCGTCTCTTCTTTCATATTCAGTCTATTTTCTAATATCTCTTTGTATTTATTTTGTATTTTCTTTTTCAGGTACTGAGAAATCTGTGAAATGTCATACCTATTTCCATAGGCGTCACCAATGCGGGGTGGGGGAGAGGGTCACAAAGCCCTTTTCTGGCTTTTTGTAAAAAAAAAAATATTTAACAATTCCAATATAAATAAGCAAGCCTTTATTTTATGCTGTGTTTTTGCAAAGTTACTTTCTTTAGTTTTCATTTTTGTCATTATATGATGAACTGTATGACATTTCCAAATAGTTATAAATATTTAGATTGCCTGAAATATAAAATAAATTTAAAATTCAATCAAAGACAAAAATTTAGCAAATACTTAAAGAAAATAATTATCTACATTGAAATTTCAAAATTAACAAATAAATTTATACTTTGATGCAAAATAATTTCTTGTTCTTCAAAAGTGTAACACAGCTATTAAGATGACCTGTAAATAAATATTCAAAATTAGTGCAAAATTTAAAACAATAACGAACAACTTATCTTGTATCGAAAACCGAATAAAAATGAACCAATCGGATTACAAAGCAAAAATTAAATTACTTTTGGAAATAATGCAAATCTTTAGAATGTTATAATTAAATTTGAAGATTTTGGAAAACGTGGTTCTCTGCTAGTTTGATTATTAGCAGAAAAAATTCAACTTACCAGCTAGATGATTTTGCGGAAATTCAAAAACCAAAATATTGAGTTAAGGTATTTAACTTTATTTAAGGTATAAATTAAAATTACTTCAGTGCAAGTTAAGCATTTGGTCTGATTATCATTACATTGGTGCCATTCCGTGGTGACGGGTGTTACATTTGTACGCATTCAAACAATTAAAATTTCTAAATTAGAACAAAATGTCTACATTTTGTATAATTTATTAAAATCATTATGAATTTGTATTTAATTTTAAACAAAAACACATTAGAAATTATTAATGCATTTAGAGGCAATAATGGATTTAAGCTCTCTGGCGGGTGATACGGGTACTTTTGCAGAATATGCTACCTTGTTAATTAATCATCAAAGTTCAACTCAATTACAAATTGTCACAAAATGAATTGCTAAGTGGACAGTTAAAAGAATCTTCTTCTCTGATACCTCGGTATTTTGTGGATATGTTACTTTTCATCTTATTTTTTACAAGAAAATTTTGTGACGGGTGTTACAAGATTTGTGAGGGGTGTTACGAGCGCAAATGA
Source organism: Cantharis flavilabris (assembly GCA_949152465.1). Lineage (NCBI taxonomy): Eukaryota > Metazoa > Arthropoda > Insecta > Coleoptera > Cantharidae > Cantharis > Cantharis flavilabris. The sequence continues at coordinate 23,117,107 of OX424439.1, forward strand.
AATAGAATGCAAATAAATAAAGCTTGATATTTTTTATTTTAGTGTATATATTTTCAAATTATTTTTTTCATTTTGGTATCGATTACCGCGGAATGACCCATTGGTAAAACGTCCTATGGTCAGTATAAATTTCTTCGTTTTTTTATTATTATAATTGTTTTTAATTATTTTAACATCAATCTTGGGAATTTCAAGATATGAATTAGGTATGTATGTACTTATATTCATATTTTTGTTTTTTATCTTCTGCTTTTTCTTCGGTATAAGGCTCATTCTTTTATATTTACCTGTCCTTAAAATTGGTTTAAACTGTATTACCATTTGTTTAATTTTTCCATTTATCATAAAGACAGTATATAGGTACCAACTCTTCTCTTGTAACCTGCACTTTCAAACAACTGCACTTCGGGCACTGCTATTATGTCTACACGGAAAAAAAATAACTTGGTTCAAATAAGTACCATTTGTATTAAGAAATTCTCTGTTTTCAATAGCCGCACGAAAATATTTTCTTTTTGTAAGAAAAAAATATTTCAACAAATCCTTTTTTTTTCGTGTATTGGTATCATTTCAGTTCTCTTAACAAATACTTCTTTGCACCATCCGAAGACGTTCTTCGGACATTCCATGTTGTGATTCCTAAAATTCCTAAGGTTTTTGTTTTTTTTGCTAACTCCATAGTATTGTAAACCGTATTGATCAAATAATTTGTCTATTTTCTTGCAGTTTTTCTTCTGATGTATTGTTAATTTTTTGATCCTTCACGATCTATGTAGACTTTTCCGTAATCCACCTTCACCTTTATTTCTTGTCATCATTTTTATTTGTCAATTTCCTTTTACTTGCTTCCATTTTCTGTACTTCTTACGTTAAATGGTCATTAATATCTCTTAATTTATTTATTGCTTTCATTACTGCCATATTATCCAGCCATGCAATTAATATCACCAATCGAAAGGGATCCAAAAACTTCCTCTTGAGATACCTCAATATTATCTAGTTTTGTTTTCAGTAACATTTCTTTCCTTTTTTCATACTCCCTTCAAAAAAATGTTGTTCTTTCTTTCCCTATTTTACATTTGTTGTTTTTGTATTTTTTTTGTTCTTGTTTTGTTCTTTTTTTTAATTTTTTATTTTTCTTCTTTCAGATCTATTATTTCCTTCTCATATTATCTGCTGTTCTATATTGTTTTCTTTTATTTCATCCAACACTTTTGTTTCATTATTTTTTGTAGTTATTCCAGTTTTCCGTCGGTGATAACCAATTGCCTACCCGAAGATTCAACAAATTTTTTGCTCATACGATAAATTTCAAATCTAGCTTGTCACTTTCTTTGTTTATTTTTGGTATTTTGTTTTATATTCAATCTGTATTGTTTGTATCGTAAAACTTTTTTTTATTTCGCGAAGTAAAAAATTGAAAATCGTGAAAAACTATTTTTGTGCTGACCCCCATTTTTCGAAAATTTCGAAATTTTATTTTGTTTTGTGTTGTATTCAATTTGTATTGTTTGAATTATTGAAAATTAAAATGTTAAGTTTTAAATATTAACCGCGTAAATTGCAAAATAAAATTTTGCGCTGGCCAGCTGCCTGGTTGGCTCAAAATTTTTTTTGTATTTTTTTTTTATTTTTTACAAATACAAATACAAAATTAATTTGTATTATGTTGAATCATAAAAATTCAAGTCTTCAATTAACAGAGTCTAGCGTGGAATAAAGTTTTGCATTGGCATTTTTTTGTAAATATTTTAGAATAATTGTTTTCGCAGCGAATTGTATTCAATTTGTATTGCATTGTATCGTAAAAATTAAATTGTTGACTATTATAGTGAAACTATGTAATATGTCATACCAAAGTAACTATTAGTACCTAACTAAATGTTTTTTTATTATTTTTTTATTATTTTTTTTTTAATTAATATACCTACCTTTAAATATGAGCTGAGTCTTCACTATCGAATTGCTAACAATAGGACACAGCCCTTAATCGCACAAGATATATACCTAATTTATATGTATAATATACATACATAGCTAATAAATATTAATTAATTGACAAATTAATAAGGATAAATATTATTTACTAATTACAAAACAAAATATTTTAAAAGATTCTTCTATAAAAATAAAAATGAAAAAAAAACGAGACTGGATACTTGAGTAGGTATACATATAGCAGCATAATATAATAAATAATACATATATCCATCATACATACATTCATACATATTATATCTATATACGTCTTCTGGTCTGCCTTTCGGTATAGAAGGTATAATAAATAATAAAATTTTAAATTTAAACTACTTGCACCGCAAATATTTGAGAGATTAATAAAAACTCGAGGGAATTGTATTCAATAGCTGAAGTGAAAATTAGTTCTTTTACTTCCGGAAAAATTGATATAAATAATAATTTTTTCATATGTATGTATCGCGTCCAACATTTAAACATTCCCTCGTAAATATAACAACATAATAATAATAAAGACAATGGATTTAATTAGTTGTATTGTATTTTATAATAATAATTATTATTATTATTGTTCTTAATTAATAATATTGTAAATTGCAAATGTTTTAAAATACACACTTCACTTTGATGATAGAGAACGGATTTGTATTGACCTATTGCTTATTTCTGTTATTTTGTATTTTAAATGTTGTATTTTAATTCTTATTGTTTTTCATTTTTTTAAATTTTAAATCATTTCATGCTTTTAATTATTTCTTATATAATATTTCATTGTATGTTATTGTTTTATTGATTCTTGTGCGTTTCTAAACTTACAGTTATAATTAATTCATATTAACTTATTATTTATGTTATTTTTTATAAACATCAATATAATGCAATCGTCTACTTAAGATTGAAAAATTTTTAATCCAATTTGTAAACGGTTGATGTTTCTATATAAGGATCGAATCTAAAATTATAATTTTTGACGGATAGTACCTATATTGCAAAGTAAATTAATAAATTATTACATTTATTTATACATAAGCAACAAAGTAATCCAATCTAGCAAAAAGTCGCGCATACCTTTAAAATCATCTTCAGTTGTTGAATATCAAGTTTTTATAACAAGTCAAAGCACTTGTCACTTCCCAAATAAGATAAAAGAACGCACTTTATTGTTATTACGTAAACGGTTCTTAACAGTGGCTCACAAATTACAATTTACTTTCAGAACACAAAAATTCTTCAAATTTTTTGCTAAAATAATTGGCAAAATGAATAATTGATAAATTTTTGGTGATTGTGGGATTGTGGTTAATGTACCGTATTGAATACTGCGATAACATTTTTTCGTAATTTTTATAAAATATTTGAAATAATTTTTAAATTTTTAATAAATATAATAGAATTCAAAAATAAAAATTCAATATTTTATTGTATACCTGCAATCCTGTTCATTAAAGAACTTTTAGGGATAACACAAATTCGTGCTCATATGCAAGGTCAAGTAGAAGAAGATTTAAGATTATGTGTAATGTTAAACACACTACGTAGATGGCATATGAAGAAACAAATAAACATAACCACTCCTCTCAAACCTCATTGGTTCATTCAACTTGTTGATGGCATTAAACATTGCTCAGTCCATTGGTTAACTCATGTAAAAATTTAAATTTAATATACCGTCAGTTGCTTGTTGGCGTTTTATTATAACCCAAGTTTAATGTTCATTGATCCTGCAAACAACAGCGGAATTAATCAGCATTATTACAATTCTAATAGATTTTTTAATGTCTCGCATTAAACTATTTCCATATTTTGTACACGGAGAAATACGAGAATAGCGTTATTATAATATTCAAATTTAATTATTATTCTAAATTTTTAAAAATGGGACTAGAAAAAAATCAAAATTTGGGGTTCCTCACCGAACAGTTATGAGCCCATTATTTTTTATTGCTAATCGTCACTCTGGAACAGAAAATCCAAACAGTTAGCAGTGTAACGACAATAAACGCATTTTAATTATTCGTTAATACGTTTTTTGCCGCTTCGTGCGGCTGCAAATATGTTAAAAATTTAAATGATCGTGTAAGGCAATTTGTTCGGGTAAATTTCAAAAGAGTTTTTTTTATTATTAAATACTTAGACATTTGGTGAAAAATACAGTATGTAGGTAGTACTTCATATTTTCTGAAAAATTATTTTCAAGAGAACGATTACTGTCGATTGATTTTTCAGTGACGACTTGAAGTTATTTCCATTCAATTTATTTCTAAGATTCAAGTTTGATTTGAACACTTTGGTACAATAGAACTACAAAACAACCCTAAATGTTACACAATTCGATCATTTTTATCAATTTAGTAACGATTGAAGTATTAACAGAGGTTGTTACTAGAATTTAAATACTTTTTTTTTTAATATAATACAATTACCATATTTATAATTACAAATAAGATATTTATTAATTTAAATATTTAAAGAGGGCTTTGAAAATTTATGTTCCTCATCGATTATAGTTCGAACCCTAATCTACTTGCGGTGATGCACTAGAATCCAGGAAGTAATTTTCTGCAAACAAGTTATACCTACACAATTTATCGGGATCACCCAGTTAGTACGATGTTTTATGAAAAATTAATGCTGTTGTTCTGCATGTGATGTATGAGCACAGAATTACTACTTGACTAAATTCATTAGTTTATATTGCATAGATTTATTATTAACGCCGATATGTACGGCTTATCTCTCATAAATTTAAAAAAAAAAAATTTTTGTTATAATATAGGTATTCTTATACTTATATTTTCTTATATATTCTTATATAACTTATATATTCTGCAAATTACAATTAGAAATTTTTAGATTTTGAACCACTTTCAGTAAATTTAGAAAGTTTACGGGGACCTTTTACCTTCGATGACATCAATTCAATTTTGGATTAATGAATTTAAATGTGGTCTAAAGAGTGTCCTTAACATCAACGTCTAGATCGTCCAAATAAGTAACGTACGGAAGAAATGGTTGAAACAATTCATGATATCGTATTGTCAGACCACAAAGTAAAATTGCGTAAGATAGCTGAGGCTGTTGACATCTCGAAAAAACGTATGAGCAATATTTGACACGATTAACTAATATATGAAAAAGCTATCCGCGCGATGGGTGCCGCATTTGCCACAATCAATCAAAACCGTGCACGTTGAACCACTTCAAAGCAGCGTAACACAAAGAATTTTTTGCATCTTTTCGTGTCTGTGGGTTAAACATGAAACACCTGAGACCAAAATACAGTTAAAAAAATTAATAGAAGCTGGATCTAGCGCTCTAAAGACGACAAAAGTGGTTTCTTTGGCCGAAATGGTTATGGCTACTGTTTTTTGGGATTCTCGTGATATAATTTTTACCGACTATCTTAAAAACGGAAAGACAATGAATAGAGCAACATTATATAGAATTATTGGAATTTTTGGAATTTTCATAGAAAAAATGTGCATTTTCATCAATAAATGCCCCCTTAGCCAATGACTAAAAGCAAAAAATTTGGTTGTCAATTGGTTTCTTATCGTCCCTATTCTCCGGATTTACGTTTTTGTGACTCTTATCTGTTACTTAACCTAAAGAAACGGCTCCGTGGTAAAATATTTGTATAAAATTTCGGTTGAAATTCGATATAAAATGGCTATTTTAAAGAGTGTACCAAATGGTATTATCTGGAAGAGATAAAAAAATTGGAAATGCTTTAGAATAAGTGTATTGAACCAAAATAATAAAACTACCTTGCAAATTAAAAAAAAAATTTTCAAAATAAATGTTGGTTTCTTATCGAACACGCGTATTTATCAGCCCGCCCTCGTACAACTTGATTTAAGTATTAGACATGGGATCTACATGCTGCAATCACTTAGAGAAGTAGGTCAATTGTGCTGTATCGAAAACAACAAATATCTCAAAATAATTTTGTACACAGGACTTGGAATTCCAAAGATTCTTAAAGAATTCTAATGATTTCCAATAAGGAAGACGTATCGAGTTGACTTCTTTCCCATAGTCCCTTAAAAACCAATAAAATTACTAAATTTTGTTTAAAAGTTAAAAATTATACCTAAATTCTTATCAAACATATGTATTTACTCTCCCCCAGCTTATTTAACTCCTTCATGATTTTCTCCTGAATCTGCTCTTGTGTAGAAGTGAAGCGAAATCTTAAGAAATACGAAATACGGGAAATTAGAGAATCTTATAAATACTTGATGAGCTTTTTTATCTTTTCAGTCTCTTGAAATCTTTCTAAATTTCTCTGCGAGATTTATTGGATTTTCTCAAATTCTTAAGATATCCTAGAATTTTTTACAATTCCTTGGATTTTCTAAGATTTTCTTGATATTTCTATTTCCTTAAATTTTCTACGATTTTCTGCATTTCCTATTTCTTGAGAATTTCTTGGATTTCTTAAAATTTTTACGATTTTCTTTAAATTTTCTTTCACTATAGTACACCAGATTTCCGGCTCAACATTTGAATTGAAAATCGTCAAATAAAGGGAAATTTGAAGTAATCTTGTTTAGTTTTCTGAGATTTTATGGGCTTTCCTAACATTTTCAAGATTTCCTAAAATATTCTAGAGTTTTCTAAATTTCCTCAAATTTCCCATATTCTAAGTTTACCCGCCCAGGGTGGTTGGAAGGAGGGGAGGGTAACGAGGTACCTATCTACCCTGCTCCTCATGACTCATCAAAAACCAACAAAATCTACTAAATTTTTTATTATTTCAAAAATATATTGTTGTGGGCTTTTGGATTAAAAATTACCTATCCTGCACAAACCTTAAAGTTTGCCCAGTCTAGCTCTTTTATTGTCGGCAAACAAGAGACACTCAGATAGTCGGTTCCTGTGTGCCCCGAACAGCACGAATTTATTTTTAAAAACCAAAAATCAACCCATAAAATAATTTTTCCAATTCAAATTCAATTACAAATAACTTTAAAATAGAATTTTCGTTTTGTAAATGGAACGGTGATTGCGAGTACGGCTTATCACCCCAGGTGCGACACGCGTATACAAATCTTCTTTTCCTTCGATTTTAATTTTAACTAAATTTAATTTATCCAAAACCAATTCTTGCAATGTCCAAATTTTAATTTAATCAATTAATATCCAAATTATCAAATCCAATTAACAATTAATGTCCAAATTATTATCAACTTTGATAAAAAATCGAAGAATCAAGATCATTAAAAATTCTCACCAAAATAATCTCTTTATTTGTTGAATTAACAAATCAAATCTCACAAATTCAAATAATATCATCAAAATATCAAAAACTGTTCAAAAATCTCAAATTTTATAAGAGCGTAACGGAATTCGTCCGCTCTCAAAAACTCCTCCGGCAAAAAAGCTCCCACTCCTCGACAAATTCTACCAACCTTCACAATTTCGAGCATAATTGCGAAATTCAAAATAATTATTTACAAAATCAAACTTAAATATTAAAAATTAACAACAACAAAACAAATTAATTTTAAACTAAATAAAAAATTTTACTTTTGAAACACGACAATATCTAAATGCTTATCAAAATATATTTAGTTACCTCCTTTTCACCACCCCCATTTACCCCTTATACCGGGTGCTGAATGAGTTAGCCGAATATAGGAAATTAACATGTAAAAACTTATTTATGCAAATTCCTGCTTCCCTAATTATTATATATAAGACACAAAGATTATGCAGAAATATAAACTACGAATGATAATAGCATTAGATTTCATCTAGCTTTTACTTAAAAAGTCAAAAAATGCATTTGAAATTCTTAAAATTTTCATTTATCAGACTTGCCATGGAAGTTTCCAAGGTAATTATTTTTGATTATTATTTTTTTGTTTCTGAAAACCAATAGGAACTTTCAATTTCAATCAAAGTTGCCAATCAAAACATTATGCTAGTGGGAATAGTCTACTTACATTATTGCCACGAGAATAATTTGAAGTATGTGTTTGTTTTAATAGCAACGTATTTATTTGATTTGACGTCTGTCAATGAATTATGAATAAAATAAATCAAAAACGGTTTAGTACATCGTCAGTCCATAAAATTAATATTAAAATCTACAAAAAAATCTGATGTGGACACCACATAACTTCCTTGTAATTTTTATAATAATTGGACAGGAATCTCGTTAATCTATTCATGCGCGTCATTAATTACATCTTTTGGCACGGACAATCGTAACCAAAAATAGGAGGTGCACAACTAGATACTATAAGTGTCTCAAATCCAAAATTTCAACTTTCTACGACCTACCGTATTTGAGTTATGCGACATACAGACGTCCGTACATACGTACGTACGTACAGACGTCACAACGAAAATAGTCAAAATGGATTCAGGGAAGGTCAAAACGGATATTTCCGTCAAAATCTGGAAATCGAAAAAAATTGGTATCACAATACTTCCTTGCTTTACAAGGAAGTAAAAACAACTACAAAAGCTCAAATTATTGATTAGACAAACCACGATTTTTATACTCAATTTTTACAGTGCTTTATTTAACTCCCTCTGTAAGTTTCATTGGGAGCAATTTTGGACCCCTTCCTCTTATTAAATTTTTTCGAAATTTTGTATACAAGTTTAATTTAGGTGAACAATGCTGAATATGAAAAGGTAACGTGCTTAAATTTAATTTAATTAAAAATTTTTAATTAAAATATAATTTCATAATAAAAGTACAATCTGGAGCGACCGTACGGTTGAATAGTTGCGTGTTTAATAACTAATTTTAAGGTCCAAGGTCATAAATAGCAATTCGGAATACCGATCTTAGCCCATACTTACTTAAAAAAATGGCTGGTGTCTGAGTCACCTGGTTTTGCATCGGGTTGAGGAATTCGCACACAACCATCGGCAGGGTTGTTGCCGACTTTAGATACGATTAGAGCCGTATCAAGACTGTCGGTCAGCATCACTTGAAGATTAATGGGGGTTAATTAATGGGGGAGGGGGGGTGCAGATTTGAACTACCTCAACCAACTGATGTCGGCGGAGCAGAGAAAATTTTACGCATTCGAACGTTTTTCGTCGTTCAGTTTAGTGTACGTCGTTAATTTTTGTGCAAGATGCACAAGAATAATACATTAATTGTTAAAAGATAAAAGTGTGAAGACTAAAAAGTAGAAAATAAAAATATATAAAAGATACTTTTTAAAAACGGTGCTTTACTGAAATATGAAATAAAAGTGCACTAAAAAAGAGAAAATAAATTTTGGATTAAAACTCACAATGAGAATTGGTCATCTATTTAGTTGATCATAATGACTATAAACACTGGGTGCTTAGCTGCGACTTATAGTTAAATCCACACCCAGTGCTTATAGTCATTATGATCAACTAGATTCTAGATGTCCAATTCTCATTGTGAATTTCCATCCAAAATTTATTTTCTCCTTTTTAGTGCATTTTTATTTCATATTTCAATAAAACACTGTTTTTAAAAAGTATTTTTTATATATTTTTATTTTTTAATATTTGTTTACATATCGCTGGTTTGGAAGACAACCGGCACAACTCCTAAATCACTAGTTTGGAGAAAATCGCATTTAAAGAGTTAACCCAAAGTGCAACTGAATACCTGCCACTTTACATATTTAGGCGAAATTTTAAGAATTTCTATTGTTCTAGTAATTTGGATATTGGAATTATTGTAACTGAACAAATACATCTGAATGTACTGTGTAGGTATAGCGCTACAACTCAGAGTGGGTTTTAGCTAACCACTTCATTTTATGAAGAGTTTTCTAGGCAGATTACCTCGGTGGTTTGCCATTTCCCGCCGAGGAAGGACAGTTAGAATAAAATTCTTGCTCTACTCCGGGTCGAATCCGGAATCTCTGCTTAGTAGCCGACACACTTCAGCATCAAACCGTAACCGTCCTCACATACGAATGTATGAAATTAATAAATATTATGAAATTAGTGGTAACATCAAAATTAGTGTTTCAATTATTTTAATAATTTCAAAAGAGTAGTCCATCTCTATAAATTTTGAAATTCAGAAAAACCTTTGGTAGAATATTAGGCAATTTAACAGAAAGTATTTTATATCTTGCAGTACATATATAAAATAAATTGTTATCAAATCTTTCAACTTATTTCTTCTTCTTATTCTGGGACTGTGTTATGTATTTCCCAACATAGTTCTGTCATTCCTGGGATATCGATGCCCAGCTTTCATCCCTTCGTTTTGGAGGTCCAACTAGCGGTGTGGTATAAGGCCACAAGGCCATAAGGCTTAAATTGGCATGCTACGAAGCGAGAGATCACAGTTCAATGCTTGGTCGCGCCGATTACACTGGTTTTTTTCTGCTCCCAAATATTATAACTACGGGGTAGTTAACAGGGTTGTTCTGTTTAAAACCAAAAAGTCTGTTAAAAACAGTTTAATTTGTAAAAGTTAAATCACTAAGGAAAATTAATTAAAATTTCATATAAATTTATGTACACCAGATTTTCTTGGATTTCCTTGAAGTTTTTAAGATTTCCTGAAATTTTGTAAAATTTCTCTTTGGTTCAATTTGGTTCACTAATTAAATATTGAGTACGAAAAAATAGAAAAACAGACAAATCAAAAACAAGTGTTAGACTTCTCAATAATCAGTCTAAAATATTCTTCAAGATTTTTTCTGAATTTCATCAAGTTTCTTTGGATTTTTTCAAATTTTCCAGATTGATGCTTGGGCAATGAGCATTAAGATCAGTACAATTGTATACTATTTCAATATACAATATACTATTTCAAAGCTATTTCAATATGTTCATAAATTATTTGTTCAAAATATTGTGAATTTTTACAATGCAAACTCAAACCTTCGGTTGAAACTTATTTTTACTTGATTTATATTTATCAATTTTCTTTGTATCCAATTTGTACAATTCTTTGACAATTCCTCCAATTCCTCAACTACTAATCAAAATTCTTGATTTATTTCTAACTATTTAGGATTAGGATAGCCTAATTCGACTATAGTTCTCTACGATTTATCAATAGATTTATATTAAAAGATTTAGTATTTTTTTCTAAAACAAATTTCTTCATTTTCTTGGGTTTTTTGGTGCCCGTTATTTTATAACAAAAAATGCCCAGCTTGCAAATTGGTATTTTTTGAATAAAATTAATAAATAAATTAAAATATATTAAAAAATAGAAAGAATTATGATTAACTTGTCGAGCTATATTCAACGGCACGTGCCCATTTCTATGGTTGTGTCACAACATACCACCATCATAGTATTAGTGATGTTAAGCAGCTTTTATTAAATTGTTGATCAACACAACTAGCGGCATTTTGTATTATCGCAAGTTTTAAACGCATGTATTAATAGACATCATACGGTACTACTTATTTCTTCGTTTGACAGTTGCTCGAGCCATTTTAATTAAAGCAATTATTTATCCATGTTTATACATACCACTTTTTGTCAACATCCTGCAAGATGAGCTCTGCGTAAAAGTAAAAGAGTATAGAAGAATTTCATATAAAATATGCAAGTTACTTTAATTAATATGACCCTATAGATAAGTGGACTTGTAACAAACTAGGAAAGGCTATTTCAAGTTCAAGTTGATCAAGTTGCTTCTTCACGATTATCGCGTTTGAGGCAATAGGTTGGTACTATATGGGAATTATTACGCCCTCTATGTCGATAACGTAGCTTTTAATTAGGGATAGCAATTGTTTGTCTAGTCAAACAATTGAAAAGTGTTTGGTTGCCTTTTATGTAAAATTGAACAAACGTCATAAGTCTCGAGAGAATAAAATTAAATTAAAGAGGTAAACGATGCTAAACGTAATTGAATTATATAAAAACTATAATTGGAAAGCTGATGAAATAATTGTCATTGAGCTAATGCGATTAATTAAAGCTTCGTTACAGCTGTCTTTTATAATATATTTATCTGTTTAACTAATTGAATTATTGTTATAAATTGGAGTCTTACCGAGTTTATCAGTTAAACAAATGTCGACACGTCTAATAAAAATTCATTTTCTTATTTCGACTCAACAGTGGCAGCTCGTAGTTTTTTCCGATGCAGCATCGTCCGAGTAGAGGAAAAAAGTTGCATTATAAGCGGTAGATCATCTATTAAAATTAATGACAGTTAGGCTTCTCTAACTTGTTCTTTCTTCACTATTGAATATGGTTTCCATGAATTAATACTAATAAAATTAATCCTTGCTTATACAAATACCAATGCATTTATTAATATATTTCCCACACGTAGGAACAGTTAACTGCTGCCTACTTAATTGCATCAAAATGCAAATAATTTGAGTTCAATGTATACCTTAAAGCCATAACCCAACAAAATAAAAGTCATTAATGAGCTCAATCTTGATTATTAAATAAACTTTTGCATGCCTATACCACTTTTTCATCAGCTTATATGAATGCCATGATTTTCAAATGACAACTTGGTCGGATAATTGCCAGCTCCTCGATGGTTACTCAGTTTAACATTGCAAAAAAATTTAATATTTATGACGACGTAAATGATTCAAATGTTCCTTAATTGTGACAATTTCGCCTTATCGTAATTGTCATCGTCTTCATAATATTCTCATCTATACTTAGAAAGAATGTTTATGGCCGCAATGTTTAATTTACAATTGAAATTTATGTACACGTTTAAATATTTTAATTTTTTTAATTGTCAACTATTTGCCGCATTACAATAAAACTTATATTAAAATTTTAATATACCATAATTAATTTTTATTGCAATCGAGGAAGGTAAACGCCACATGCTTGCCAATACCACGATTACACATTCTAAAATGTGGATAGGAAATTCGAACAATAGCGAAATATTTTAAATAACAATATGTATGTGCGCGTATTGCGGTTGTAAACCTATAGGACAAACGCGCGATACTCGAATAATTCCGTTTTGTTTTATTATTTCAACCGTAGAAAAAAAAACAACTTTCAATCTAAAGCGAATTAAAACGAAACAGCTTATAAAGAATAATAATATTGCACTGTCGAATAAATCTGATCAATACCATTTTAGAGATTTCTAACAAGAATGTGTAAGGACCTCGAGTTAGATTGGAACTATAAACTGTACGACACGACTCCTACATATACAGACAATACCAGAATTTTTTTCACTTCTTTTCTAAGTTGGATATCAATTTAGTTTTCATAAAAAAAGGAAGTCGCAATGTTATTTATGGATTATTTGAACCCCGTTTAAATGTACTACTGCAAACACTTTAATATCGTATATGGCAAAGACTGGATTGAGAAACAACCAACACATATGGTAAATAGATAACTTGTTTGTAAACGAACCTTTACAAACTTAATAATCTGTGCTTGTATATTTTTAATTAATTTATTTATTTCATAAATATGTATAGGCTAATTTACACTTAAAACTTAACCTCACTTTTTACATATCGACACGATGTGGTTAAAGACAACTTGATTAATTTACCTCTGCTACTTGGAACTATAAATTAGGCGTAATAAATAAACATTAAACAAATAAAAGTTTATTTCTTGATTTAAATCCAATTTTGTATAGAGACAACAGGAAGTCCATATTAGGACAAGTGGCAAAAAAGGTATGGTATACCTAATACTGTCGACGTCGTAGATACCTACATAATTGAATTGTGTCTTAAGTAATCTGACGTAATGAAATTCTAAATATTTTTCAATTGTCCGCAACGCAAAAGGTTCATAATCAATTTTTTTTTTCTGGGAAAAACTATTTCTAAATTTTGGCACCCGCGTTGCCCGTCATGGAATCTTGCAAAAATATTGCAAACAAAGTATCTTCGAGGTAATTGTCAAGCCATGTCAAACATTGAAAACGTGATCAGAATTTCCACTTCGATTACATATTTAAGTGTAGGCGGCTGTGTAGAACCAATAGCCGCCAATATGCAAACTGGGCGTGGAGAGATCAGATTTTTATAGCAATCACACGACCACTTGACTTATCATTTACTTTTACACAGATAGAAAACTTGAAAAACCAGACTTTGAGACTAATAGCACATAACATTTTGTATTAATTAAATATACAAGAAGAAACAAGTTTATTATCATTTCTAAATTATTCCATCACCAATTCATTCGATTATATCTTTGCTAATTGGCATTTAAATTTTGTTAACCAAACCAATTGTAATGTCAAACTTAATTAAACATGTATTTGTCTCGTTATACAATTTACCCTTAACCCACCTAACCATATGCCAAAGATATGGGTAGTGTGCAGACGGTGTGCCTACTTTGGTAAACAAAATACTTAAATTCGCCCCTATTTTGCTCACTGTTTTTCTCAGTATTGAATTTTATGTAAAATCATAATTGAAAGTAATTGGACGAATACGGGTTTAATCGAAATATCTAAATATCAATGTCAATTTCTAACAATAAAATATACTTAATTTTAATCGAAGACACTGGGTATATCAAACAAATGCAGACAAATTAGGGACCTAACCGAAAAGCTTTTATTAACTTTGGGAAAGACCTAATCGTCGTTTAACTAATTTAATAACAATAAATGCAAGTCACAATTTTTGTCATTATACAATTAAATACTAATTAAAATATTAAAACTATAAAATGCTTCCAAGTTAACTTTCTCATTGAATTAATTGCTATTAATTGACCTAATACGTTAAATTACTAAAATTTAATAATAATCATAATAATAATAAATTCTAATTAAAATAAAAACTATTTTGGAATACCAAAACAGGTGTGAGCTCCGAGCAACATACCCAAGTTTCAATTCAACTTGCATCGAAGAAAACATCATTTTGATCCTGCTTGTTTTATTTCTCAAATATGTTTTGTTTTTATATCATCCGTAAAATTATAACAAATCTTTTTTCCGATACCTTTTATGATTTAATAAAGATACGTTTTGAGAATTAACAAAAAAATTAAAAGTAACATATTCATAATTTACAAACAAGTTAAAATAAATTATTAAAAGAGTCAATTCAAAAATTCAAAAGTAAGTCAAAATTCAAAATTCAAAAATGATTATGAATTTTTGAATTTTAAAATTCTTCAGCAGCAGCTTGTTCACTGTTATTTATATAAAAAAAAGTGGAAATTGTGGATTCAAGTATCAAATTTTACAAAGCGATAATGTATTTTATGTTTAAAGCAGTGGCGTAACTACCGGGGGCAGAGTTTAAGGAGCCCCTACAGATCTTGAAAGGTTTTATAATGGTTTCTATTTGAATTGTACATGTCTTTTACTTTTATGTCTTTATGTCCAAAAACGTGAAATTTTATTTGAATTGCAAGCAGTTTTTAAAAATCACAATTTTTTATAACATTTTGTTCATTAATATTAATTCAATAATATATTGTTAATCAATAATCTTACTTATAAACTGTACAAATATAACTGCAAGAAGAAGAATGTTACCTACCACTTTAAACCTCATTTTATTTACTAACCACAAAGGGCCTTGCAAAAATTCTTGCAAGCTCAATTTTTAAAGTTACGCCACTGGTTAAAATTATTACCAAGCAAAAAACGTGAAGTTATGTTGTATTTCCTATAATAATTAATTCAAATAATGACTGGGTCTCCTCTGCTTTTACCTAATGCTTGCGAAACAATATCGAAGTAGTGTAGATTAAAATTGGTATATCTTGAGAAGGGGAAAACGTATCAAAACAAACGAAAATGGATTTTGAAGGAGGAAAGTAGTACTCAATGATATCTTAAGTCAAAGAGTATGTTTATATAGAGGAACAGCTCTTATGGGAATACTTGTCACAAGTATTTCTTGATGGCTCTGCTACGCCATCTAGTGGAGGGGGTTATCTCTACGTCTTAATTTTTGGTCCTCTATATACAGGGTGCTGAATGAGTTAGCTGAACATGGGAAATTAACATGTAAAAACTTATTTTTGCAAAAATACCTCCCTGTATATAAAGGATCAGCCATAAATTAAAAATTAAAACGTAGGGATGACACCGTCTACTAGATGGCGTAGCAGAGCCATTAACAAAAACTTGTGACAAATATTTGTTAATGGCTGTCCCTCTATATATACATACTCTTTGCTTAAGTATAGAAATGAGAGTAAAAATTCGCTCTCCACAAAACATAATATTAAATATCTCCGGAAACCGTGTTTTAAGCACTTTAAAGTTAGGTTACCTGAAAATCCTGACGTTCTAAAGTAATTTTGCGGCTGGATTTGGATTCAATTCCAAAATATTTACAAGAAATGATATGTCTCACTCAGGTTGTGAAAAAGGTCAAATTTTGTTTAACCATCCCGTCCCATGAAAATATTGCCGACGTTTACAATACGGCCAATGCTTGACCCTGGAAAACTATTTTAATTTCAAATTAAAAAAATTATTGCTACCGAAATTTCAACTAACTTTAGAATGTGAAGTTGATTATACCAATGACTTCAGGATTATAAAAACAGTTTTAAATAAAGTTCTATAAATATTTTACTTACTTGCAACGTTATTATTTTGTCAAAATTTGAATTTTCAACAAGTGGCGGTTTATTCGCCAAGCTAGAATTAGCAAATTTGGACGCGAATTGCAGGAAAATGCTAGGTTAATTTGTATTATTAAATTAATAATTAATTAATAAATAAAGTTAAATTCCACCTTCAACAGAGTTGGTAATATTAAATTAATACAGTAGAATCCGCTTAATGTGATCACTTCGGGCCAAGGTCATTTTAATAATATTAACTGATAACTGATAACAATTAGCAAAATTTAGAAAAAGGCGAATTTTAGAAGACTTTGATTAGAACAAGATAGAAGAAAAAAAAGAAAGAAAAAGTGGCCGGTTTCCAAAAAAAATGATCACAATAACCGACTGATAACTTTATCCGAGATTACATTAAGCGGATTCTACTTAGTAGATAAATATTTGGATGGGAACATGATGTAAACATGTGAATAATATTTGTTTTTAAGTTGAAATGAAATTAATTGGACCAATATTCGGCCGTTAAAAAATAGAATTGGAGATATTACAATAAATCTTAATTTTATAAAATGTTGAATTTATGGGTAATTGCAATTCTATTTGAAATTCTTGACTAATAAGCGTTAAGATCATAGCAACTACATATATTAAGAACAATTATTTATTAACGGTTTAGAACACTGCGTTGGTTGAGATTCGATAATTGCACTATCTATTGTTCAAAATTGAAAAGAAGTAGTCCAGTCATTACGTCGGAAAAAACGTAAATTTAAAATTTTTGATATTACGTAGGGGGCGGGGACCTAGAAAAGCTTAACTTCGAATTGTCGACAGAAATTTCCTTGTGGATTTTCCGCCATCTTAAAAAAAGGGTTAAATTCAGTTTTTTCATAATAACTCGGTTCTCCGTTGAGATACGAAAATCTTTATGCAATACTTTTTTGTTGATTTTTTCACGATCTAAAATTAAGGCCCTTTACATTTTCACCTATCGTCCATCGTTATTGAGATATCGATTGAAAAATCCATAAATTTGGGAAGTAAAATTTGTTTTTTGCTATTTTCTTCTCTCTCATAAAAGATATAGAAAAAATGTTTAGCATCAAACTTGTAGAGCGTGTTCAGACCTACCAATTCGTTCTTTTATTTTTTATTTTTGACAAAAATTACGACGTCTAGCGCGTCACAAAGTTGACTGCAGCGCGCCCAATGCTACAATGTTCGTCCCGCCATAGAACGCGCCTATACGGCGACCGTTGGAGTTTGGGTTTGGCCCAAGTATAAAAGACCCTTTTTCGTGTTCGTGCCGGTATAATATAACATCTGCTCATTTTTGTAGCTAAGGTTGCCAACTTAGGGGTTTCTCCCCTAAATTTAGGGGAGAAAAAAGTGCGATGGGGTTTTCTTAGGGGGGTTATATTTTTAGGGATTCTTGAGAACATTCTTTTCATTCCTGCTTTCAGCGGTTGCGACACCACGCCGTCTTTTTGTAATATTGGAAAGTCGAAATTTATCAACACCCTCGAAAAGAATCCGAACCTACTGTCATCGGTAGAATTATTTAAACAAGAAAAGGTCGATCCGGAGGTTCTAACTTACGCTGGAAAGCGATTCCTCATCGCTCTATATGGCGGTGACAAAAAGGAAACATCGATTAATATTTTGCGATTCTACCGCTTCGCAAAATCAATGACCAAAAATAAGTTGAATAATCTGTCAATACTCCCACCAACGAAAAGGGCAGTCCGACAACACATTTTCCGGACATACCTAAAAGTGCAAACGTTGGCTCGGATTTTTCCAAGTCCTCAGGAATGGGGTTGGCGACAGACCAATTACGGACTCGAACCAATTTGCACCACAGCCGAACCCGCTCCAACTAAGCTATTGAAACTAATATCGTGCAAATGTAAAGGAAAGTGCGAAGCTGCTTGTGGGTGCAGGAAAGCAGGAATCAGTTGCTCCGTTATTTGTTTGCATTGCAGTGGACAAACATGCAACAACGTCGCCAGAGTCGACATTCTACTCAACGACGACCACGATGATAATAATGATGA
The DNA here is from genome assembly GCA_949152465.1 of Cantharis flavilabris. Taxonomy (NCBI): domain Eukaryota; kingdom Metazoa; phylum Arthropoda; class Insecta; order Coleoptera; family Cantharidae; genus Cantharis; species Cantharis flavilabris. Next base: position 23,135,637 of record OX424439.1, read on the forward strand.
TATTTCAATCGGCACAGCATCATTTTCTTCAGTTCAAGAGTCTTCACGACTCGAAGAGTGTACCATGGAGGAACTTCTCCAGCCAGGACCGTCACAACAACAAAAAATATTACTATATATAACTAGAATATATATACTAGATTATAACTAGAAGTCGTAATTTTTGTCGAAAATAAAAAATAAAAAAACAAATTTGTAGGTATGAACACGCTCTACAAGTTTGATGCTAAATATTTCTTTGATATCTTTTACGAGAAAAAAGAAAATAGCAAAAAACAAATTTTGCTTCCCAAATTTATGATTTTTTCGATCGATATCTCAATAACGATGGAAGATAGGTAAAAAATGTAAAGGCCCTTGATTATAGATCGTGAAAAAAGCAACAAAAAAGTATTGCATAAAAATTTTCGTATCTTAACGGAGAACCGAGTTATTATAAAAAAAACTCAATTTAACATTATTTTCAGGATGGCGGAAAATCCACAAGGAAATTTTGGTCGACAATTCGAAGTTAAGATTTTCTAGCCCCCCCCCCTCCACGTAATATCAAAAATTTAGCTTGTTAAGCTTGTTAAGACTAAAGCACTAATATGATAAATGAATCTAATAATTAAATTGCCAATTAAATAGAATTAATTTATTAATTTATTTAATAATAGAAAAGTTTTTTCACAAAATTTAGGAAAGTTTGTTAATAAATTAAGTAAATAAATTGATTTAAATCGTGTCTGTAATTTAAAATAATAGATGTAATCGGGGAGCTAGATTTTGATTTTACAATCTGTATTCGTGAGACGAAATTCCGCAGAGCGATAAAAACGACCAAATGTGTATTCTCTGGATGTCATCTGTCGAACAATCTTTGTGATGTGAAAAATATTCACAGTTTGTTTTTTTAAACAGTTTTTATGTTTGATTTTAATCAGCATTACAGGCATTTAGTTCAAAAAAGGGTGTTTGTCACATCGCGCATCGGACCAAAGTTCAAATTTGAACCCCGACACAAAGAAATCTTAAATTAAAACTCCAAGTTGGAACTCGAAGAATTTTGGCCCGGCATCCAATGTGCCAAACTTTTTAAGCCAACCGTTTTTTATTAGATTTATTCCTTTTTTTTTTCAGTGTAGAAAAATATATCCCTAAAAAATATTTTTATAAAGCTGCTATGGATTTTTGCCCAATACTGCAAGTAATAAGATGTATTAACCAAAGGGAAATGGACAAAGCCAACATTTTTTGGAGAAAAGCAGTTCTCAGTTTGCCAACTTTGATTTTTTTGTTTACTTCTACTTTTATTTTCAAACGTCTTTTACGGTCTGCTTCGGAGGGAAACAACTTTGATTACTTTTGAAGTTTTTTTTAAAAGGAATTCTAACAATTTCACGATTCCCAACAGTGTAAATGATTTGAGAAAAAAGTTTTCCCACCTATTCACTGATTTTGCCAATTGCTTAAAAGGTGACAGTGTTGTCCTTCAACCCCTCTTCCAAATGAATCCGTCTTTACACCAAAACATAAAACCAATAATATATAAGTATGTACCAACACTAACTTACATAATATTAGTTAGTTCAAATCACATCACAACTAGTAGCTTAAGCATATAAAGAACAATAAATTAGTGCAAAGTATTTATTAATCCTGCAAATGATACGATAAGTATTTTGGCGTTAAAACTATCAAAACCATATAATACGTAAATGGTCAGAATAAGGTACCTGCGAGTAATAAGGCCTGTAGGCTAATAAGGCCTAAGTAACAAAAAATCGTACTTAAAATAACCTCCCTCGCTCAATACCACACAAACAGACACCTATTGCATGTAGAAGTCGCTAAAATTTTGCGGGAGCTGAATATCCCCTTTCTAGCTTCATTCATCATAAGGTGAGATGGTGAAGCCCCAAATAATAAAAATCGGTTCAAATAAATCGTAAATATTTTATTCGGGATTCTTATAGGAGCTTGCAGGTAAAGTCTCTTTCTTGTTGTGACCCTCGTGAGAAATTCAACTAGCAATTCGCCCGGTTGACCGTCTTTCAGTTTACCCGTCGCCCACCTTTACGTCGCCCAGTTTACTCGTCGCTCAGTTGTCCGGTTGACTGTCGCTGGGTTTACCCGTCGTATAATTTACCCATCTCCTGATTGTCTGTCACCCAGTTGTCGAGTACCAATTGAAATTACACGAACCTGAAAAACTGATAAATAGTTTAACTGATGTTTGAGTAGATGAAAAATAATACCAATCATCTTCTTTAAAGGTAAACCTAAAAGGGTAACCAAAATGAAGACAGTTGTGTGAAGTTTCCAATTCCATAATATTGTAATGAGCAGTCATATGGATGCATAATATAAAAATTTAAAATAGTATATTAAGAAACTAGTTTCATAAGAGTCGTTTTAAAATTCGTTTCACTGTAGTATCCGTATAAGTACGAAATAAAACATCTTATGAAAGAAGTTGTTTATACTATTTTATCTATTTTGCGCTATTGACGTATATTGAAATCTTAAAAATGTCCGTTTTAGTAAATAATAGTCAATTTGACATTTTTTTTTGCATTTTTGTGTTACTTAGTTGGTAAAAAAATTCACTGGTTAGAACAACATTTCATAAAAATTTAAATAAATAAAATTATACTCGCAGCTTATCATTTTTTTTATTATTACTGATTCCCGATTTATTCACTTTGAGATATCTATCGGATAAGTATAACTATAAGAATAACCAATCAAACAACCGCAATTCAAATTTTTATGGTTGTTTGATTGGTTATCTTTATAGTTATACTTATCCGATAGATATCTCAAGGTGGAGAAATCGGACATAAGTATTTTATGGATATAGGTATTATAATAATATTTATAGTTGCATTAGTATCATTTTTCACTGACGTTTGGTTACCAACCTCACCTTAATAATATCCATTTCGATAGGCGATTAAGTTTCAAAATAACTTTCTTTTGGAGGCAAAATTGAAAATTGAATTTGTACCAATAGCAAGCACTCTTCAGAGTTTATAGAGCCATGTCGACGGATTCTCTACTGGTACTTTCGCATTGAATGTCAGTATACCTAAGGCAGTCATCTTTTCAAGAAAATACATATATCACAGTACCAGATAGCAACTGGATCGGTAGTAAGCCCTGTGAGACCTATCGCAAATGAGATAATAGACAAATAAACTTATCTCAAAAATCAAACTATTGAATCTCAGGAAACACGATATACTTATTCACAGATGAGTAATTTTTTCTCCTGACATACAATTTTCAGTTATTACATCTATAGATTCGAAAAGCGAGAGAACTTTACCTGCACCTACTGAACCATGGACGAAATATATCCAAAATCGTGAGTTTATGCAAAGTGCTAACTGAGAGATAATCCCAACATAACTACCAACATTAAGAATTTATAGAACTGCGGATAAATGGCTATCAAAAGCTTTTGGTCTAGGAATCTTGTTTTAGTTGCGCTATCCAAATATTTAGTTTAAATATGCAAAAAAACAAAAATTTGTATCACAGTAAAATAAGTTTTTTTCGAAAAACATTAGACACATTATAAAGATGTCGTGAAAACGTTAAAATAAATGTAAGCACTAGAGACTAATAATAATAATTATTAAGCGGCATCCATAATGCCCAGATACTTGAAAATCAATTTAAGATGAAGAAAACTTGTAACAGGTGAGATTTGCAACGACAAAATTTCAAGGTTGGTAATAAAGAGAAAAAATTACAAGCATTTCAAAGTTTTTAAATGTGCAATGTTTATTTCCTTGCTTACCTAAGAAGCTTATTTTAATTTGTTATATCTTTGCAAGTGTTCTGTTGGAAGCAAAAGAAAGGTTTTTGCTAAGGAATGTGTTAAAATATCCAATATGAACAGGATAAAATGTTATCGGTATGTGAGTTTTCTTCCATATTATAGGAACCTCAGATTGTTGTTACACTAAAAATCAAAGTTTCTATTTGGCAAAGCAAAGCGGCATTCAGCTTAAAATTTTAATTTTTAATAATCGAGAAAAGTTATTCGTTTCCTCACGTGATTTGAAATTTAAGTTGATGCGGAATAACTTTTTTGTGTAACAAGTTTTAGTTTATTTCTTTGGTATGTCGTGAGAGAAATCTCATATACAATTTGAACGATTGAGTTTTTTCATTATTGAAGAAACTTAGGTATTTTTTTGTTAGTGGTACAACTTTTTTGTTGTGTAAGAATCGAACATCGAACCCGCAAGTTATAATATAATTGCCTGGTAATGTATTCCATTCGAAATAAAAATAAGTTCCACAAACCTTGCCGCCTGCAATCGTTACAAAATAAACTCGATGTACTTATTTCTTACAATTGAATATCTCTATAAACCTATCCTTGTCCATATAATGTCATCGAGTGTCTGTTTCCGTCAGATTTTCTCTTCCATCTTCGTTGCAAGCATTGTTTTGCGGCACAATTGAAAAAGTAAGCTTCGAATGCGTACATACATATAAATTATTTAAATGTTCCTTGATACGTATGCAACTGGTTCAAAGAAGACCGCAACATCACAAAAACTTGGGTACACTCGGCAGTATAATTTTCTTCGTCTGATCACTTCACAATTTTCATATTTTCAGACATATTTATCATTAATTTTGATTTACTATCAATTTGGCTTCAGCTTCCTCATCAAAATTCCGAACAAAATTTTTCCTACTCTCTTTTTTGCATGAATATTTTTGCAACCTAAATTTCGCCAAATCAGCATTCTGCAGACTTACGTTATTTAACTATGGGATGAAACAACCCCGTGTTCGGGTCATCCATCAAAATATTGCAAATCTATTTTTCTCAAAAATTTCTCTGTCGCTTTTGCTTAACCCGATGATCTCTTCCATGCAACTTTGTTTACAAAACTAATTTAGTTTAGAAACGATAATGTCCAACATTTGTAATTCGGACAGTCGATGTATACTATTTAATGTAACAGCAATGTATCGAGTTTGGCTGAAGTTCAACTAACACTACATCTAAATTATGTCTGTTACTTTTAAACTTTACATTTTACTAAACAGTTCAGAACTACACGAAAAGTTTATCTATAAAATATGGACTCATTGATAAGAAAATTTCGTTTCAACATTTATTATTTATTTCGATCCGATAGCAAAGAATATGGGTTTGGAAGTCTACGTTTTAACCTCTAGATCGTCGATGGCGAAAGAAGTAACTTTTGGAAAATTTGAATGAGCATTTGGCAAAAAGTTTAAATTGATCATAATATTTGAATTGATATGCAAGGTTGGTAAGAAGAGCGGCTACTTTAAATATTCGCATCCGATGCCGAAAGGGCATTCAGACAAAACTAGCGTCCAGTATGAAAGCTTGACAAAAAGCGGTCGCGCTACCTCTGATTGATAGGTGACAGTTCCACTAGACGTTAAGCAAAAACTGCGAGTACCTGTCTGCAACTTGGAATCAACAATACCCTGTTCTCTTCTCTGACTGAATTTCTTTAATTAAAAATTATAATTCCCTCAGAAAATTCCAACAATACTCGGATTTAATTGAGGTTTCAGAGTCTAACCAAAATATATTGCAAATGAGAATTAAATTAACAAAAAAGCGTATTTTAAATAACAATGATAAATTTAAAATATATTTATATGGATAATTAAAATATTAAAATAAAATTTATTCATTAGTAAATAATAATTAAACTTGATATTTTACTTATTATCTTTAATATTATGGATTTTTAATTGCTAATTATATCTCGAAAATAAGAGATTTATTCTTAGAAAAAACAAAACATGAATTACTTAAAATGTTAATAATCATAATTTAAACACAATTATGGCACGTTTCATTTATCAACTTAAATTTTACTTCGAAATTAATTATGCTTACATCTTAACTATTGTTCTAACGTAACAAAAAGTGCAGTTATTAGCAATAATTTAAAACAATCATCTTAATAATTAATTTTATTATAGGAAAGTTGCTACTGTATTCTAGACTTTTACATTTTGATCCTCGAAGGTCCTAACGATTTTTTTAGGTTTGAACGTCCCTATTATGGGATTAAACACATCAAGCCTCTGAGGGCTTAAATTTTTTGTAGATGTTCATTGATAACTATACGCATAGAATTACAAGATACTTATCCACCTATCCGACCTATTTCTGAGACCTATTTCCAATCCGATAAAATTAAATCAAATTCATTACCCATGACTGGGTACCCATGAATCCATAATTCAGAGAGCCATTAACACAATCTATCGATTAGAAGCCTACTTCAATAAACTAAAAAATATTCACGAATCTTCAGATGTTGCTTTAGATAAAATAAATAGAATGGTTCACACATTTTCCATCTCAAGATTAATACTGTAAGGGTCCGTGGCGGTTTGCGGCTTTTTCATTGAAGGAGGCTAATTATGCTATGCAAATAAAGAGATACTACGTAGGATTCGGAAATGCCTTTTTCCTCATTCTTCTTCTTGTAGTGCCTATCGGTTCCGAATGTTGGCAATCATCATAGCAATACGTACTTTGTCTGTCGTAGCTCTAAAAAGACCCACAGTTATTGTATTATACCATGTTCTCAAGTTCTTTTATCATGATATTCTTCTTCTTCCAGGTTCTCGTTTTCCTCTACTTTTCCCTGTAGAGTTATTACTCATAATTTAAAATCCGAGTTCTAATTATTAGAGCTCGGATTTTATGCTTTTGCACGTTCTTCAATATTGATATGCCAACAGATTTGTTTTGAAATCAGGGTGGATTAGGTAAAAAGGAATCCAAAAAAACAGCTTGTTTAAATGCATATTTTGCAAATTTTCAACATTTGGTGCAATGATGCATATTTGGGCCACTTTTTATAATATATTTTCATTAGCCCCCCCCCCCCGGGAAAAAAGGTCTGAATTCTGAGGGGTTTGTATAATTAAAACTTATTATAAAAATTATTAAATTTTGTAGGTTAAATTTGAAAATAAATAATTAAAAAATTCGAAAAAATGATATTTTTTAGTTTGTATATTTCATCATTTTTATGAATTTTAGTGCATATTTTAAGGAAATTCAGTGCATATGCGCATATTCTCAAAGATTTTGGTGCATATAAATTCGAGCTCTACTCATAATATACCCTAGATATTCCAATTTATAGGTTTACATTTAGGAGGAATTCTCTCTTTTAGCTATTCTTTCCAGCACAGTCCGATTGGTGAGATGGTCTGTCCACGGTATGCTTCCAGCTCCTTATACAAGAAGCCTCTGTTAAAGTCGACTTAATCCCATACAGCAGCACCGGAAAGACTTAGCACCTCAGCAACCTTACCCAGATAACATGTAAGCTTATGACAAGGTTGTCGCTTGCTTCTTGTACCTTTGCCATGACAAGGTTTACGTAATAAAGCTTGTAAAAAGCTTGCAGCAAGGCTTTCGGCAACAAGCTTAACATGAAACCCTTGTACATTGCTTTACACAAGGTTTACATCGGCAACCTTGTCACGTAAAGGGAAAAACAAGAAAAATTATAAAAAACAAAATGGCATCCTTTTGCTTGTCGTTGGCTTGTCATGACAAGGTTTACGCAATAAGCTTGAGAAAAGCTTGCCGCAAGCATTTCAGCAACAAGCTTAACATGAAACTATAGTTAAAGAAAAATCGCAACATCAGAACAGCTTTGATATTTTCAGGACTGCAGCTCTGGACTTCTTTATTCGTGATTTTATTTCTATGGAGTGGTCCCACCTCTCGTTAAGTGTTGCTCCCAATATGATGTATCTCTATACTAGCTATAATATTTACTGTAAGGGGTCGTCCATAAATTACATCACACGATTTTTAAGGGTTTTAGACCCCTCTCTCCCTCTATGTCACATTTAGTCACATTTCCATTGACCCCCCCCCCCCCCAGTCACGTCTTACTTCTATTAGCCGCTAATTCGGGAATAATCTTAGAAACTCTTAGATCTGTGCTTGCTGATGAGAAACTTCTTCAGAGTTATCTCTAAGTCATCAGTACTACAGCAGTAAAATTATACGGTTTATAATAGTTTTCAGGTAATATATTCTAGGCTAGAAAGTCCATTTTGTACTTTTTCATCCGCATGGGTCATCACAATCTTGGGTTTTATTTAATTAATCGTATTCTTCGGGTCCGTGTGAGATGTTTTAATTATATATTAATACTCACAATTTTTATGATTTAGAAACCAAGTAAAACGTCAATTTATCAACCTTCTCGGTGCCGGAGATAGGCCATCGAAGAAGTCGAGTTCGTTTAACAAGTGCAGAAACACGTTCGTTCAAAAATCGTGAAACTCTATTCCCAGGTGTTAACACAAAAACATCTCTGAGGGAGAAACCCAGCCGAAAAGCTCTGTGCATCTGAATGGAGGCTGTAGCGGATACTTCAACGCTACTCCATCTGATAGAAAGACAACAGTTACAAAAGTTAACCTTTTCATTCCAAAATATCATGTCCCACAATGATATTAAAATAAAACTACCATCGCACCTTTCATTCAAAATTCAATGGTATGCTTCACACAAATCGAATGTCGCTTTTCTATCTTCCTGCAATGAGAGGGCCTGAATAAGATCACTAAAACATCAAAGCAAAACAAAACATAACCAAATAAAGCTGATTACCTAATAATTGTGCCATCAATCTGTAACATGACCCTCCATCAACGCCAGATGACATCCAACCCAAACGAATGATGATGCCGATTGAAACTTCTTTGAGTACCACATACCAATACGGACCTTCCAGTACTACCATCGGGTAACTAACGCTACAACGCTAGCAAGGCCTCTCACATGGAACCAGATATGCCCAGAATTAATCGAGCACTCCACGGACGCCTTCAATCTCCTATGAATTCGCTTGCACGGAAATCCATACCTACAAGTACAATAACAAAAAGTTATTCACTGAAGTCATTATCCAAACACAATATCACCCATCAGGTGCTCGAAAAATTTTTTTTGTTTAATAAAAACTAATAAAACTTAAAAGTTACAGATTTAAAATATTTTTGTACTGTAAATTATTACAATTACAGCGGAAATAAAGGTCTATAAAAATGCATATATAGACCATAAACAAAGCAATTCAACTTCATAACGTTTTGTGATGTCTTTGGAAACCTAGTTATCATTTAAAAATATTTCTAAGGTTTTTTAAAAAGCTTATTTTATTGTGCTGAACAGGGAATTCGCCTAATACTGAAACCGTCAATCTGGTAGAAGACAGTGATTGGCAATGTTCTCAAAGTTGCATTTAAATCCCTCTTAAATTCCCATTGAATTTTGATTGAATTCCAGTTCCAAAAATTTATTGCTAATTCATTATTAGTTATTAGAATACTACAGTTTAGCAATGTGCGGCAGCAAGGAATAATATCCCTTCAAGAAATTTCAATAAGCCAATGCGACAACATTTTTGTCTTTTGAATTATTTTTTGGGGAACTGTCAGAGGCAATCTGTACTAAGAATTTAACTTTTTTCAATTATTGGAAAGAGGACAATTTTTTAACATTAAAACTCATTTTCCCAATTTTTGGAGTGAATTTATAAGATTGAAAATAAAATAAAACAAGTTTATTTCTCCCAAGTCCTTGACTTCATTATCGGTCAAAATTTTTTAAGCATTTAAAAAAAACCTTGCGGATTATCTATTAGTTTTTGAGAAAACTGCATTTAAGAATCGAAAATTTTACATATAAAATCACATATTATGCATAGCATAGTGGGAGGAGCTTGTTGTGTACAACTACCCTTAAACTCGGTACAATTATTTGTCATACACCACCTTTAACGATGCCCCGTTTCTTGCTTCCTTTTCAGGGCCCCCCTTAAGTGTATAAGATTTTTTATTTTATTTTGACGAACGCAAACTCATTTTCGGGTAGATCTAACTAAAACTGACCTTACTCACCCTTCGCTTCGCTTCGCTAATTCGCAAATTTTTATTTTTTATAACATTCTTAAAATATTGTTATCTTTCCAATGGTATATAGATACAAATTCACTGACAGTTACCCTTTTTTGCTTGTATCCCTAAATTGCTGAAGAAATTCTCATTACTTTAAGAAATTTCTAACATCTACGAGTATATGTGATTTCCAAAGAACTTTAGTAATTTTTGGCAAATCTTTTGGAAAATTTACCTCAGAGATGTGGCACGTTTAATGCTCTGATTAAGCTGTGAATTTGATCTCATGTTAAATTGTAGAGTTAAGAGCACTTTTTATCATATTGTTATTAGAACTATAGATTATAGATTCGGTTACGATCAAAGCTGATAATCTGGTGTACGTACTGTAAAATCCGAGTAATAAACCATTTAAAGCATAGCAAATTTTAAAGCAATAAATTATATTAGTACTACATACTGCTAAGAAGCTTGAAGTATAACGACAAAATTATACAAACTAAACAAATTAAAATACCTGTGTTAAACTACGCATTTGATTTGATACACCAATAAATTTAAAATATATTAAAAAAGTGTTAAATTTGGTTTACGTTTTATGAGATCGAATTCTCTCACGAAGCAAACATTTGTAATGATAATTCAGTGAACAAAGCTAATCAAAGTGTAATAAATTATGACACCAGTGCTTAATTTTGGGTCTTCCCCCTTAAGATGCCCAAAAAAGTCTAAAACGAAAAAGTTGCTTATGAGTAAGGCCTAACTAAGCATTTTAAATTTTCTTTCAGGTATCTAGATATTTTCAGGTATTTTCAGGCACGTGACCCCCCCAGACGCTTAAAAATAACAAGGAAACAACGAGACAATCCCAAATCTGAGAATACTTTTTGCCCGTCTCGAACCTTGTGCCCCCCCTAGACAAAATTTCTAGATCCGCCGCTGAAAGTATGTACTTCTTCGTTTAATACAGAAGAATGTTAACTTCGTAAGAAGGAAGCCACGTAATTATTATGTTATAGTTTCGGAAAAAATTCAAACTATGCGATTATAAAAGTAAATACTGATTAACAAAATTTTTAAACATTTTATTAAACCTTTTACAAAATGTGCCATTGCAAGAATGCACAATACAAATTTGAATCAGCATAATCGATCTAATCCAAACGTTTCCCACCGTCAAAATTTTTGTCAAATTTTTTATGCACAGCATAGCTTATCCAATTTTCCTGAAAAAGATTTTTAGTAACGTCGCTGTCCCGCTACCACAAATCATTGGGTTAGTGGGTACATGCAAAAAATTAACAGTTTTAATAGTATGTACTTGTTACGTATCGTTGCATTCGTTTTAATTTCAACTTTAATATTAATTCAAAATATATACTTATATTTATGACGCATTTAAAAAAGAATAATAATAAAATGTCAGTACATATACATATTTCTTAATACACTTATATATTTTCAATGCACATTCATGTTGTTTATAACAACATATTGCAGCATTCTTTTAATGTTCTATATACTTTTGTATTTGATTTACTTTTTAATACCTTTCCATCTCATAAAATTCCTTTCATGGTTTCACGACATAATAATTTCTATATTTTTAGTTTATAGGCTATTTGATTTTTACATATATTTTCTGCTTTTATTAGCATCTATGAAAATTTTGCAAATAAAAATATTTAATGCTTTGCTAATGACAAAAAGCAATTACAAATAAATTAAATCAAAATATTTTATCACAGACAACTAAACAATGAATAAAACCTAATATAATAATATTGATAAAAAATATGAAGAAATTATAATATTTTGTTTTTGTGGAATTAAAATTTAATTAACCATAATATAGAAATTAAACATATACCGTGAATATTAAAAAATATAATGTGCGCATGTAAGTTAAAAAAAATTATGTTCTGTGAAAATGTCTGTAATTAAGAGTAATGATCGTAAAAGCTTAAAATTAATTCGTAAACCAAAAATGGTAGATAAATTAATTAAGTAATAATTAATTAGTGAAGATTATGTTTTACTAATTTATAAGACGCGCAGATTAAAAAAATATTAATCATAGATGCAAATTTTAATATTTACAAAATTTTATCTTATAAGTTTTGAATAACAAAAGACCTTTACTCGATATTTTAATATTAATTATTTGCTGTGTTTGTCTATTAAAATAGGTGAGATCTGCGAAGATAGATGTTTAGCCTCATATGCTCATTTTAACGATTTTTTAATCGTTATAACGTTGAAAACAACTTGTATAATTTTACTACTTAGTTCCGGAGTGGCATAATGAATTTTCTATACTGTATAGTTTCAGAAACTCCTTTCATTTTGAACTAACAAAATTGCATCAACTATTTAACGGCGTCCCTACATGAAATAGCCGATTTGAATACTCCGCTATTCTTTTGTGATTCTCATGTTTTCTTTAATCTATCTATTTTTCTTCTGTACCCCCTTCTAACTTATAACTCTCCATATTTTTCTGGTCGGTCAATCCTCAGTCATCCGTTTCAGGTGTCCCTGCCAAGTGTCCCCACCGTTCCACTGTTCATCCACATTTCTACTTCAATTCATTCTAAATTTCTTGCAAATCATCTTTAATATTTAGATTATTGAACAAAAAATAAAAATCGTAACTAGGAGTTCAACCTCCAAATTATTTTATCCGCTATTGTTTGTTTTCGCCAATTGATAATTCTCGTATTAGCTGTAAAAACTTATGGCAAAACCGACTGTAAATTACCTGTTTTTTGCCTGTACTTCCTGAGTTTTTGTTTTGATAATTTTGAGATATTCATAAATATAATATTATAATATTATGTAATGTACGCCTATTAATTCGGCTATGATTAAATTTTGGCAAAATTAAAAATTGGTAAAAAGCTCACCCCATATTATTAATTTTTCAAATTTATTAAAAAAACAATTTTTGACTACGCAAAATAAATAATACTATTTTGAAAATCATGTGAAATTTTCTTCCCAATAACAATGCACAATCATGTTTACAAAAACGTCATTACCATTGGTATTTATAATTATTATTATTTTAATTTTTATAAATTTCAAGGTCATATTATAATGGTTCCGGTTCCGAACTATCTGATTTTACTTTTTATGATAATTACTGGAATAATTATTAAAAATTATTGAAGATTTTGTTAATTAAATTAAATTAAATATGTAGGAAAAAATACAAAACAATTCATCGTTACGACTAGGAATTTCCAACAAATTTGCATGAATGTATATTAATTTAATATTCAAGTGCAAATATAGATGTATAGAACATTAAACATCAAGTACCTACCTATACAAAGTATTTACATAATCTTATTCATCTTTTAATTGAAATTATGAAAACATTTCCAAGTCATTCACACAGAATGTATGTTTTTATTGTTAAGATGTAACACAATTATTACAAAACAATCAAAGTGTGACAAGCGGAACCTCTAGTTTAGCGTGGAATTTGATACCCGACAATCATAATATTATGGGATGAATTCTTGAGCTCCAACCGAACAAAAGCTTCTGGATCCAGCACGTGGTATTGTCTTATGTGTGCGATGAATATTTGGCACTTTCCCAAAAAAGTTTTTCAAATAAATTGCGAATAAAACCAACAGAAAATGAATAGCAAATGCAAGAACGTGTCCGGGGGGAGGGGGGAGCTATCCCACAATATCGTAGACAATTGGAAAAAGTTGGTAAATTGGCCAATTCACAGAACAGTTATCAAAACTATTAGTTGCTATAAATCGCTTATATTATTGGAAATCAATAGCATTCCTTCGAAAAACAGCAAAAACGGTAAAAATAAAAAAAACTCATTTGTATGATGCGAAGAGCAAAAAATTTGGAAAATTCAAGACTGTTCCTCTTTTAAAAATGTAGGTTTAGTTTATCCTTGAACAAACGAAAACCTTTTCTTAGCCAATCATCCAATTTATACACTATAATTTTAAAAAGCACTCCGCTCTGTCAAAGCACATCAACCGATTTTGCCATTTTTTTTATAGATCAATTTTTTCAACATTGTAGAACATCGTAGTAGTCAATTTTAAACCGAAAACTTTCTTATCTTCCAAACGAAAAATATATGAAAATATACAAAATTCTGTTCAATGAGTTCATGTTGCACTTACAGTAGAGGTTGTCTCTACAAAGAGTAAAGAAGAACCTATGTTAGTGCACACTTTTTTCTAAATATAAATATTTTAATTAAAATTTTGATCCGCGGTTTTCTGATTACGATGTAAATAATCAAGGTTTTTATATTTTCATTTAAGTTGGCATAATATTACTGATTTATGGTAACTAGGTTTTGCATTAACTTAAAAACTTTTATAATGTAAGAATATAATTTACTATTGCATTTTTTTGTAATCTATAATCATAAATATTAGAATGTCCACCCTATTATCAAATATTGAATCCAAATTTAATAATAATTTATATATTATTAATGCCCTTGTCCCACAGTCAAAATATTGATAAAAACTGTTTTGCTCATGGGACAGGTCGGTTTGTTCAACATTTATGACGTCAAAAATATTTTTATTGTGTTTATTTTCATGACGTCATTTCAACATGTTGATGATGATTTTGATAAACGCAATGATATAAATGTTGACCGTGGGACGGGGGCATTATGTATAATAATTATTGTATATTAGGGTAACTAGATCATTCATGGTTTTTCTAATTTGATTAGACTTGATACGGTAATTTGGTATTTATTTAAATTCAAAAAAAAATATAAAAATAATACAATACGTAAAAAATCAAATTTCAAAAAATTAAAAAAGAGAAGCCTCGCGGTTAAAAACCTGGTAAATTTTTAAATTTTGAATTTTTTTCAAAGTTTTCAGAAATCAAATTAAGAGGGCAGTGCCTTCGGATTTTACCCTAGCAGTGCTAGGTAAAAGAATTTCTTAGTTCAAATTATTTTTAAATTGTTCATACTTCATGTGACAAGCTCAGTTTTGATAATTTTGGGAGGTTATGCTAAGCCAATTTTGTACACGATAATCTATATTTTTGTTTAGTTCGAAATTTTTTCTTATTTTTCAATTTAATCGATTATGTGCAACTGAAGATTGGAAATAACCATGAAATAACGTTATATTGTACTATCGTATTACGAATTTTTCATAATTTCAAATATTCTTAATTCAAACCTGTTATGTGATATTTGTCTCTTTTTTAATTTTTTGAATTTTGATTTTCTACGTACCTATTGTATTATTCTTATATATTTTTTTGAATTTAACCATAAATACATACTAAAAACCACAAATTTACTTAAAATTTTTTATTTTTAGTTCTTTTTCTGGTATTTATTTAATTTAATTTTTTATTTTGTAATTTAAATTTCATATTTCTTCTTCTTCGTTTTTTGCATTAGGCTTTGCGTCCTGTTACGGTGCCCATCTCTTCATCGGTCGTCCTTCTTCCTGTTTTCTTCTTTGGGATTGTATATAGTCTTATTTGTGCTGGTATTTTGTCTTCTTTCATTCCGTCTAGATGTTGTGTTCAATTTTCATATTTAACATTTAACCTTCGTTACATTTGCAATGTTTGAATCGTCGCTGGTTTATCTGCATAGACCATGGATTTAAAATTGCCTCAAAGGAGTTAAACCACATAAACTTGGTAGTCAGTTGACAAGTCTATTTCTCGAAATAATTTTATTGCCAAATTGTTTCTTCAATAAATTAAATGTTGCGGTGGCTAAATGACACGTGGCACTGTCCGATCCAGATTTATATCATGTAAATTCGGAACGATATAATCAATTATTATTGCTCTGTAACGATCACCACTAAGAGAATGCACTGGGGGACAGGTAGTCGCGATGGACATTTACCTAAAATTGTTTTCAAATGTTAAATTTCATCAAATGTTCTTTCATACAAAATAAACAGATAAGAGATATGGAGACGCCTTTGGACTATTTTTCATAGAAATAGAAACCATTTCAAAAGTTTCATTTTCTAGCTGGTAAGAATAGATTCTTTGAGTGTATTATCCCGGCCCTTGTTCGGGCCAAAAATATATCTAATTATTTTCTTCTATTTTTAATAAAAAAATTAATGAATAACAAGTAATAATATTAAAGCTTATAAATCTTTCTTTACCACTTACCTTATTAAAACACCTAGAACTTCACTTATTTATCTTAAGTCAACCGAAGTTTATCACTTAATTAATTTCAAACATGTACGGATCTCTATTTTTTAGTAAAATGCAATTATAGTTTAGAAAATTAAATGATTTCATCTCAACTAATTATTATTAGACACCAGAATATTTTAACATACATAAATGTCCCCGAAAGTAAGTAATACTCGTATCCGTATGAAACATTCATAAATGATCAAAGTCTTTGGCAAATTGGCCGTATTACTAAAAAATTGATTTTTTCAAAATTTATTTTATTGCATCGACTTTTGGTAAAGTACATTATATATTGTCGTGTTCTGTTCAAATTAAGTTAGAGATAGGGTTGTCGGTAGTTTTGTGGGACTTTCATCAGGGTGAGTGAGTTTGAATAAAGGCTACCGAGTGTTATGGAAAATATATATATATGATAGCACTACGGGCCTTGTAGACCCATGGCTTGTTTGACTACACTGGACCATTTCTTTCGGTTTCGAGCTTCTTCCATCCATTTCTTGACGTGCAAGGAATCCAAGTCTTCCTGTACTTCTCCTTTCCATTTAGATTTTGGTCTACCTCTTCTTCTTCGCATTCCACCCAGATTCATCTTTAATATCTTGTTTGGCACTCTTTTCTCATTCATTCGCACCAAGTGACCCAACCACCGTATACGCTGCGATTTAACCACGCCGACAATGGTAGCTTCATTATATAGCTCATACACTTCTTGGTTTGTTCGCCTTAACCATCTTCCATCTACGCATTTTCCTCCAAATATTCTTCTCAATATCTTCCGTTCCCACACACTTAACATTGTCTGCTCTTGCTTCCTCAACGTCCAAACTTCACTTGCGTATGTTACTACCGGTCGTATTATTGTCTTGTATACTCGAAGCTTGACAGACCTTGAAAACATTCTACCAGACAGTATCGATTTTAGGGCAAACGCACTTTTGTTCCCCGCAACAATTCTGGCTTTTATCTCTTCATTGCTTCCTACTTCTCTCGTCACCAAAGTTCCGAGATATGTAAATGTTTCAACTTCTTCAAATTTAACTGTTCTATTCTCTTTTAGTTGTATTTGAAGAAATGCACCCTGTTCGAAGGGCTTGTCGTCCCACAACATATATTTTGTTTTCTCTTCGTTGACCTCTAAACCCAATATTTGTGCAGCATTTAATATCTTTTTTGTTGTTTCTTGTAGCTTGTGTTTCGTTCGCGTTAAAATTGTCATGTCATCCGCAAAGGCAAGACATTGTTGTCGGTTGCGAAATATTATGTTTTTATCACCAATTTTGCTGTCTCTTAATGCTTTTTCAAGTACGAAATTAAACAATACCGCTGATAGTGGGTCGCCCTGTCTTAACCCGCATTCGATCTTAAACCTTCTTGATAGTTTTCCATTCACTTTTACTTTGTTAGTTGTTTCATCGAGTGTCATTTGTACCAATCTTATTAGTTTATTGGGTATCTTAAATTCTTTAAGTGCATTAATTAGTTGATTTCTTTTGACTCTATCATATGCTTGTTTAAAGTCAACAAATGTTATATAAATAAATGTTATGGAAAATATAAGAAAACTATAATTTTGAGTCATTGGAGAGATTTACTCTCATGGGAAATTGCCAGAACTTTGATAAGAGAGGTAAATTGTTACTTACAACACAAAAAACAAAAACAAATACAAATTGATAAATTTAAATTTAAATAGTGTGGTGTTAATGAAATTTAAAATTTAAAATTGGTGATAATTTAAACTGGTACTTCGCGCATTGGAAGATAAGGAGGTAGATTAAAAATTTTGGAAAGGAGGGGAGAGGCTTGAGCCGTTTGAAACGAGCAAGACGGACGTGATTTTACCTGCCCTAAGTAAAAGGGTGGTGATTTAAGTGCTAAATTGGATGATCCTTTTTGTATTTGCGTATCAAAACAGAAGTTATCTGCAGCCGTCGAGGTTATTTCAGCAGATTTTGGTTTATCTACACCTGAAAATAGATAGTGATTAAAAACGGCGTCCATTTTGGAATTATTTTATCAAACAGCACATGTCTGGTTCTAAGCAGCTAGCGATTTACTTACTGGTTGAAATTAAATTGGTTCCAACAACACAGCTACCAACACGGCCTACTGATCTACTGCATCCGAGTGTTAAACCGGCGGGGTAAAAAGATTATCTGTAAACTTTTTTTGTGTATAAAATTTTTTGCTATTTAAACATTGGCGCACCATTTGAACTTTTGTATTTCTACGATTATAAAATTTTTTATATTAACAATTTTGGATACATATCACACCATTTACCTTTACAACGGCGAGTGCTTATTAGTAAATGGAAGTTGTCTTTATCAATTAATAGAGGCGCGCTGTTGTAAAAGGGTAAAACACAATACACGAACCTCCAGTTTCGTTCATTTTGTAAAGAAACAAAAAATCAAGTTTTGGCAATTTTTTTATTTTCAATATAAGATTTTTTTTATCTCACGTACATGCGTAGTTTTCTTATAAACTATAAGACTAAACTGGCAAGCAAAATCATTGAACTCACGAACCTTGAGAAAGTTTTTCAGCTTCCGCAAAATCAGAGCGACCCGAGGAAAATAGGTAAGAAGGTTTTTTTTACAAAAAACCACTATAATATATTAATAGCACTAGAGGCCTAGCAGGCCCATGGCTTGTTTTATCACGTGGTTCCACTGCTTACTATTTCTCGCCTTCCGCTCCCAATCTCTCACACCCAAACCATTAAGATCCTCCCGCACTTCACTCCACCATCTACTTCTTGATCTGTCGCCTTCTCCTGTACCTCCAAAATCCATTTTCCATATCATCTTTGGCACTCTTGTCTCGCTCATTCTTGTCAAGTGTCCCAACAACTTCAATCTTTGCATCTTGACATACCTCACTATACTCTGTTCGCTATGCAATTCCTTCAGTTCATCATTTGTTTTTTTGATCCACAATCCATTCTCCTCTTTTCCTCCAAAAATTTTCTTGAGAATTTTTTTTTCCCAAACTTTCAGCATTGTTCTATTCTGCTTGGTAAAGTACATTAGAAAGATTAGTAAATTAACCAAGGTTTATTTCTTAATGAGCTTTTTAATACCAGATTGTCCAAAATAGCTTTCAAAAAGCCATTCTTTCCTATATATCTTCTCCCTGGGGCGAGGGTCTAAAATATCAATGTTGTCATAGTAGATGGTATGATTCTGATTCACCATATGTCTATATATAGACCCGTACGTTTTTGAGTACCCTTATCTCCCTTCTACAGCAGCCATTTTCTGGAATACGGACGTTTTTTAAATAATTCTTTAATGCGGATACATAGTTTCCTGTCTGTATTACCAACGTATACACTATCACAATACATACATATAATTTTATAGATAAGACCACTATGATGGTTCCTAGAGACTTGATCTTTAGTTTTAGAGAAAAATCTAGAGCTTTTGTTGGGACAATTTATTCCTAATGTAATCTCTATAGGGTAGATTTCAAAATAGCAATTAATTGCTCTTGTTTCAGGGTCGGAGCCGTGTTAATGAAGAAATTGATAATAGTTTTGGGAAAGTTATTGCAGGAGAGGATGTAGGATATTTTGTGGATATTGCTGAATTAGAAATAAAATTATGTCCGACATTAAGGATCTGGTATTTAAGCTGACTTGAAAAATAATTCAAAAGTTTGCCTAAATACGTTTCGTTGTGGTGTCAATCGGTGATTAGTATACCACTAAGATTATTTTTAAATTTATTTGTTCTTTTTAAATCTCATAGTGATTTGAAGATCCACGTGAAAGTCATTAAAATGACCCAGAAGAAAGGAAATAATATATCCACCATTAATTATGAGAAAAACATCATTGACAAATTTACAACACGGTGATCAAGAAGGATGTTCATACAGTTGTTGGCAAGATCAATAGATATGCTTCCAGCCATAGGAACCCCCTTCTTTTGTTTTTCCATTAGCCACAAAATAGTCTTTAGAAGCGAAGAGTCTTAAAGCTCTCACTAGGATATCACCGGAGATATCCAAACAATCTACTTATAGCTTTGGGATGTGATTATCAATATCATTGATGACCAATTTTACTGGAACATTTGTAAATAGAGATGACACATCTAAGGAGACCAAAACGTCATGTTTCTGAAGGGTATAATTAGAAGGTAGGTATATCTTAAGTTGAAATAACTTTTCGACATCGTAAATATTATCTTTACGGAAAATCTTTAAGTACAGAGCAAATAATTTAGAAAGAGAGCGAAAAGGACCATTAAGATCCAAAACAATAGATTTGAAGAGTCGACTGTCTTTATGAATCTTGGGTAACCCACAAACGCTAGGCAGATCGCCTGTTTTTTTTTCAGTGCCTAGACCTAGACTGATATTTTCTCATACGACCTACTTGAAGTAAATCACTGAACCAAAAACCGTTTTAAATATAATGAAAAAATTTATAATATTAATGATCTCAACCAATGATAAAGTTTATTGTAGCTATAAACTCACTTTCATTAATTTAATGATACAAAATAATAAATAAAACAATAATAAATTTAATGAAAATGATCAAATCATCAATAATTATCATCAATAAATGATAATGGAGATGTCGATGATACAAGATAATATATGAGATGATACATTGACGGTGCTACAAACGTACGTAATAAAAAAATTTTTTGCCCTTGCTGGTAAACAGAATTTTCTCTACACGCTGGAAAAGATAAACCAGCTTTCAATTTGTGTAGAAACCCAAGATGTTATGACTAGCTGTAAATGTGTCGAAAGCAATGGAGTGGCTGCCGTAAAAAGAAAATATAATAACTGCAAGAAGTGTGCTGCCAACAGCTACAACTGAGATGGAAAAAAACAAATCGTTGCTACTTGTCTCAATATTATCACAAATGGAGAAATAACATTGCTGGAAATTTTTATGCGAGCAATGATAATCAAAAGAAAAAAGATGTTTTCCCAAAAACTGTTTTTGAAAAAAAGAAAAAAAGAAAAAAAGCAAACTTCTTCCTCAAATCAGATTCTGGCTTGAGCAAAATTCATCTAGACAGGGACAAACTCTTCTTCTTAAGTGCGCCGTACCATCAATGGTCGTTGGCGATGAAACTTGGCTAAAGCCAAGATGACAAACTAATTAATTAAATTAATGAGGTGGTTTTTTTTTGCCTTCCCCACAACCCACAGATCTATCTTGTGCTTTAGATCACAGCAGGGTATTCGACGGGACCAGGATTTGAACCGCAGATACCCGCTTCCTAGTCGGCCGGTGTAGACGTTACGCCATATTGCTGGTTTTACTGGCGTACTCAGGAAAAATAAAACAAATTTTTATCCTGGATATGTTGAATTCGGCATAATTTTTGAGTTTTAAGATGGAATACGAACCTGGGACTTTCCCTATTTTTGATCAACACTTTCAATATCACGAGTTGTATTTAAATTAAAATATTTCAATTTAAATTAAATTGGTACAACTTAATTTATGTTACACTAGACATAGCCTGGAGAGCGGTTAACTTAGATCGAAAATGTTTCATTCTGAATTGACTACTTATTTAGGTTAGTCAAATGAAAAAACAGCCATGTATTTTGATGGAAGCTTTGTTAAGGATAAGGTTGTCCTAGAATATGGAAACTCTTCGACCTCTATTTTTTTTTTAAAGTTAATATTTTATCGATAGTTTTTTAACATTTTCGTTTTTGAAATTTTTTATTTTTATTTTTAATTTTTTTATTTTAATTTGTATTTTGAAGTTTTGAATATTATTTGTTTATTCTGACCACTTTCGCAACTATTTCTTCACTACTTTATATAAAGGAAGGTCAACAATCATCACATTTTTTTTAATAAAATTAATTTGAAATTTAAATAGATAACATAAATTAATTTATTTTTCCAAATTTAAATTTATTTAAAATAATATCTAAATAATATCTTTTTTGAATTTTTGATTTTCTACGTATTGTGTTATTCTTAACTTTATTTAAATTTATCTATTCATTTTCTAATATCTAAGGGATTATTATAAATTATAATTATTATTTTAATTTCAATTTACACTAACGCACTCACTTGTTCTAAAGTCTTACTATATTTTTTCCAACATCGCTTGGTATATGTGCATATACAGCCTTGACCAAAAGTATTAGGTCACTCTTAAAATGTCGTTATTATGAAAACAGTTAAATATTTTCTGAAAACAACTATGGTACTGTCTTCCTAGTAAAAAACTGCATTGTTTTAATGTTTTAGTAAATCCAAAAATACGAAATATAACATCAATTCGGCTGTTTTAAGCGTTGATTAAAAAATCGAAATTTTCAAAAACCTTTATGAGCTAAAATAGATAGTAAATTTTATCTAGATTATGTAGTACTAATCATTGCAAACAAAAAAGTGTAACACAAAATTTTTCAGAAGCATACCGTTTTTGAGTTATACGTAAAATTAAAACTTCAAAATTATCAAAATTCTTCAAAAAATTGGTAAATTACATTGAAATTCAATTCAAAATCTGAAATAATTAACATTTTTAATGAAAATCCCAAACTTTAAACTTATAATTTGCCAAGTCAGCACTTTTTTTAAAAAACCGAAAAATTTTGATTTCATTATAACTCAAAAACTGTACGCTTCTGAAAATTTTTTGTTTGTAATGATTAGTACTACATAATCTTAGAAAAATTGACTATCTAATTTATTTCATAGAGATTTTAGAAAATTTCGATTTTTTAATCAAGGCTTAGAACAGCCGAATAGCTGTTATATTTCGTATTTTTGGATTTACTAAAAGCTGGTTCACACTATGAGATTTCTTATGTGACTTGTCGCATGACTTGTCATATTAGAAATATTTTTACGTTCACACTATACAATTGCAAATGCGAATGCGAATTGCTTATTATTTTAGATAGGATTTTTTATAGGATAAAGTCACATGAGAAATCGCATAGTGTGAACCAGCTTTTAAACATTAAAACAATGCAGTTTTTTACTAGGAAGACAGTACCATGGTGTTTTCATAAAATATTTAACTGTTTCCACATTAACGAGATTTTAAAAGTGACCTAATACTTTTGGCTGTATTTCTAATTCTATTGGGAAAAGTATATTCTATGTACATTTACCGGAAAATGTACACTTTTACTGGTACGCTTATTTTTTCCGTAACATATACTACACCTAATTTTGCTAGTCTTTCAAAATTTAATTTCAAATAGCTAACTCTCGAAGGTCTTCCTTTAAAGTGTTTCAATTTTGAGATTAATGTATCTTATATTTCCTTTAGATTTTCAGAATTAAAATGTATAGTAAATTTTAACTTGTGAGAATAAATAACATTAAAAATTTCTATATAGCAAATTAAATCAAATAGTATAATAGAAATTATATTGCCAGATTTTCAGAATTAGCACTGTATTCTACGTACATATATTATTTTAATATTAATTTAGTGAAAAAGAACTTCCTTGTTATTTTTGCAATTGTTTGCTAAGCTTGATAAGGATAATAGCAACTTTCATTTGCACAATACCTTATAATTTAAATATGATTTTATTATTGGATTAATAAATATAGTTCTGTCGTGGCCACGATTTACATATTGATTATATAGGTACGAGCAACCGTTGTGTAAATATAGCATCTCGATTTAATTACAGGGGCGCTCGGGTGGTCCGTGCACTTGTAGCACGACGTTCATTCACGAGACCTAAGAATAATAATGCTAACTACATTATCTCTACAATCATCTAATGAAACAAGGAAATTTATATTAAATTATATTAATCTTTTTCGCACACATTAGCACATACGACAATGTGCACTCATCACGTCAAGTTTGAACTGGAAGATATCTGCAGTGTAGGTAGAAATCGACCAAATTATAATTTAATTTAGAAAATTACAAACTTGTATTGCAATTTCATATCTTTTAGGGGTTATAAGTTATGATCTGAGAGAGCCTATATTAGTAGTCCAAAGGAAAACGAAGGATATCAAGGGTAAAACTTGAAATAACGCGGGAAATAATGAGTTCCGGACGTGATGTCATTATAACCGGAACCTGTTATTTATGTCTTCTTATTTTGATCTCCCGAGGAAGCAAAATTAACACGCCAGACAAGTTCGTTACTAAATTACAACCCCGAAAGCTAAATTTTTCACTAATAAAAAAGTCACATCAAACATTCTGGAAAAGCGTTTCGGAAAAACGACCGCAAAAAAATTAGAATAGTTTTCACTCGTCTAATTTTGCGATAGGCCAATTGCAAATGTAAAAATAGGAGATAAGCAAACTCGTTCGGAAAGTAAGGCACAAAATAAGTCGACGCTTAAGATGAATGGCGCAGCTCGACAATTAATTACAAAGATCACGATTTGGAGCATATCTCGGGGAAAATCTTATACTTTCAGTGCTGATACTCCTACCTTTTACATTCACCAAACAACTTCTTACGTGATTACTTACACTCTTTTATTTAAAATAAAAAAAATTATATTTTATTATACAAATTAAAATTGATATGGCAAATAAAACTATCGCGAAATGGTGAGACTATCTCGAAATGTTGGCAACTTTTCTTAACAAAACAATTTTCTCTTATTTATCAGCAGTGAAGTGACACAAAATAATTTTCCCTAGCTGTTATAACCCTTTTAGTTAAACTTTATGATTGCTGCAGTTTAGTCGGATAATTTCTAGTTCTTGACAACTATAAAAAGCCAAAATGGTGATACCTAATTGATTTTCAAAAACAGAAACAGTAATTAATTTGTAATTATTTATACGCGTAACGAATTTGCAACGAAGGTTACAAGTTAAAAATTTAATTTCCTGCAATGTTTTTATGTCAATAATTATAAATAGATAACAATTATGAAATAATAATAAAAATTTGAATTTTTATTTTGAATCAATTTGCTTTTATACATGACGTCCGTACGCTCTCTAAACTATAATTTACATATCATAATTACTAATTTAATATATACTAATTAAGTGGTTTTTATTTAAATGAAATTTTAATAAATGTTAATAAGTTGTGTACTCTTGTAATTATTTGCAGTCAAAATAAGTTTTTGAAAATGATAATTATGTAATTAGTTTTATAAAGCGTCGTTTTAGTATGTGTAATTAGAATTTTTATGCTACAAAAGCTTATTACGTAAAGCATTTAGAGTGAAAACAGGTTTTAATTAGTAGTCTCGCTATTAGGTACTTAATGAAACAATGTTTACACTTTTGTGGATATAAATATTTTGTTCAATAATATATTCAATAATTTAAAAATCAAATTAGGTGCCTGTCCGATTCCACGAAGTCTTATTGTGTCTATCGGTAATCGACCAAAGTCATTAAACATTCTTGTGGGCGATTTATGAAGACGGTGTATTGCAAATTCCACACTTAGTGACGTGCTTTGAAAACGTTAAATAAATTAACAGCTTTCAAAAAATTAATCAAAAACTTTTAGTTGAATTAAAATCGATCCCGCCTTCATTACATCTACGATAATTATTTTTCGGGATTTTTCCAAATACAAACAACATTTTTATTTTCATAACTCATATTATGTACTATAGGCACTTTTTACAGAATAATTATTAAAGCTTATAAATATCAATTAATGATTACGCATAAAAACCAGTAATCGTGCGTATTCCTTATAAGTAAAATGTCCTCGCTTGAGCTATGATCCTGTTGTAATGAATTAGCAAACGCTTGACATTAACTGCTCGATTTTCTTAGAATGTAAGAAACTAATCGTGTCGTTTTAATTTTATAGTAGGATATTTGCATTTCCACAATTGTTAATACTACATTATGAAAATTTCCAATAATTTCCTATTTCATTCCGATTCCCACAGCGCGCTCGAATCCACGTCCTGCCATTGATGCCACGAAGATATCGTTTCTTGGATTAACCAGAACAAGGCATCAGTATAATTACAGACCACGAAACAATTTTGACTAATCAAATAGGGAAAACTTGTTATGTTAAAAATTATTCTACATTTTATTTTCAAGTGAGCGCACAACACCAAAAATGTTCGTTTGAACATTATTATTTGGCTGCCTTCGGAAATATGTTCCTTTAAAATTGAAAATATTACAAAAATATGGTGATTTGAAAAATATTTGTCGAAACATATGGTTTGGATTACTGATAGGGTGATGGGTTTTAGATAAAAAAAATTCGGTATAAAAAAATATGATCACAAGTTAAAAATATTCCTATTATGATTAGAGAATCAAGTTTGCTAAATTAAATCAATTTTTGTTTGCATTGCTACAGGGAAAAAGGGTAAACAAGAATAAAGGACAAGCAGAAATATTACAAAGAAAATACATCATAATATAATTATGCAGTTTTACAATTTGCGCGCTAAGGGTGACCTGGAGATTTGCCAGTAAAACCAGAAGTCTTACCAGGGTCCGGGTTAATAATAGTACTAACATTTAAAAATGATTTTTTAATTTTATTAATAATAAATTAATTAATTCATTAACATCTTATTATTATTAATAAATACCAAAACAACGCAGCTAGCTTATCAGATTAATTGTTGAGCTAGTATTTCAAGATACTTGCAACTTGTAATATTAGTGAATTTTCATTATGAAACAAGGCCCAGATAGTGTGGTACACCCTGAACTTCAAATTTTTACAAAAATATTATATTTTGGCTTTGGTTTACATAAACGTTGAAAATTTTAGGTAGGTACATAATATTATTATTCTTCCCTAAGTATAATTTTTTTGAATCCAACATAAACTTGATTTTATTAATCTTTAGTAGGTACTTTGGAAAGTAACTCTATCAATTTATTGATTTAGCCTAACAAAGAATTGTTATTTTCTTTCCAAAAATGCAAAGAATTCAAAAAATTAATAAATTATTTATAATAAAGTATTAATCACCAATAAACAAAATTTGTTTTTCCTAAGCTTGATCTTTTTTGTCAAAGATTTTCAATATCGCTTAAAGTTTGTGTCAACTAGTTTTTATTCAAAATTAATTAAAAAAGCGAAACAAAATTTTGAAAAGGGTAAAATAATAGATTCAAAAATAAAGAATAAAAAAAGTAAGCAAAAATTATAATAAATTATATTTTAAATCAAGCCTAAAATAGAAAAATAATAATAAAACTAGAAAAAATAGAAATAGCTAAATGTCTTCAGCACCACAGTTCTATTAAAATTTTTCTGAAAACAACTATGTCACAGTATCCTGATTAAAAACTTAAACAAAAATTCAAAATATTAAGGATATTATGGTCTCCATTGAGTTCTTGATTAGCTGAAAAAAATAATCTAGTTTGAAAATAGCCAAAAATTTTACCAAAGTTATATAGTTCTAATTCATAAGGAAAAAATTCAATACGTGGAAAATCAATTATTCAAAATATCAAAAACGACAAAGTTATTACTTGAGAGGTCAGGATTTGTACTTAAAATTATTTACAAATACATATACTACAAATCTTCTTGAAATTTTTATTTTGGGTTTAAATCTGATTATCGAAGAACTTTTGTTACGAACCCACGATGTTTTCAAAATACCCACGCTCTCGAGAACTGAGTTTTAAATAACAAAGTTAGCTAACACGTCCAGTCCATCTACGGTTAAGCAAGTGGCAGGTGTAGTTGAAATTTGAGCAATTTACGCTACAGTTGGTAAATCTTTAATTAGTATTTACGACCATCACAGCACAATGAAAGTGCTACTATTCTATTCTTTCCTGTTTTTGTAAGGAACCGAGTGATCATCTCCAATCCCAGTAAAGTGGGATTAACAACGGGTTAACAACGTTTGAAGATCTAACATCAGCGTATAGTGATTAAATATCCGTTACCGTAATACATATTTTTGAACACTCATTGGGGTCTTCAGTGAGTAAATTTATTTTATTGTTGTACAGCTGTCATTTTTGTGTTCAAAGAAGAAACATAATTGTTTCAAATGGTACTGACTGCCGAATTTAATTTAAAAACGTTGGAAATTTTTTTTTTTTTTTTTTATTTCAATTAATATTTACAATCTGTTTATCAAAACAATAAGTAAATGTGGTGATATATAATAAATGTCATGCTGAAAACATTTCAATAAATGTTTTCCCAAAATATACAATTTAATCAATATTGTGAGTTGTTCTTACTAGTTGAATCGAATTGGTAGATCAGTAGGTTTGAATCTTTTCAATCTTCGTACTTCGTTGGTAGTATCCATTAGTTTATTAGCTAGTTTGTTGGGGTGTACTTCTAATCTATGTTCGTATCTTTTGTAAAATTTTTGGATTTGCTCTTGAACTGATAAAATCTGTAAATCTTGTTGGATAACATAATTTGGCATGTACCATGGAGCATTGACAATCATTCGCAGAACTTTGTTTTGAAATCTTTGTAGTATTTCAATATTGGAGGTGCTTGCAGTTCCCCATAGTTGAATACCATAGGTCCATATTGGCGTTATTATGGATTTGTATAACAATATTTTGTTCTCAAGTGATAATTGAGATTTTTTGCCGAGCAACCAATTCATTTGTCTTAGCGTTATTCCAAGTTGTTTACGTTTAGTAAAAATGTGTTTTCTCCATGTTAATCTTCTGTCCATATGGATACCAAGATATTTTGCATCATCAACCTGAGGTAATGTACAGTTATTTAGTTTCACCGGTGGACAAGTTTCTCTACGCATTGTGAACGTAACATGAAGAGATTTTGTTTCGTTGGCTCTGATTCTCCATTTGCGAAGCCAATTTTGGATTTTATTTAAATTATCCTGAAGATTTTTGGAAGCAAGAATAGGTTCGACATGTGATGCCAGTACAGCTGTATCGTCAGCAAACGTTGCTGTTGTTGCCAGTCTCGTGGTTGGTAGATCCGCTGTGTACAACAAATATAGCAATGGCCCTAAGACACTGCCCTGGGGTACTCCTGAGCTTATTGGTTGAAGATCAGTATATTCTTCCTGATATTTTATTAAAAAATGTCTATCACTTAAATAGGATTTTAATATTTGATAGAATTGATACGGAAGACTTTTCTTAAGTTTGTAGTATAACCCTTCATGCCACACTTTATCAAAAGCTTGACTGATATCAAGGAAAGCAGCAGAGCAGTATCTTTTGTTTTCGAGATCATTGCTGATTTTTTTGGTAATTCTATGCACCTGCTCAATCGTACCATGTTGTCCTCTAAAACCAAACTGATGATTTGGTATCAGCTTTCTTTCCTCTAGTACAGGCTTAAGTCGTTTAAGTAAAAGTTTTTCAAACACTTTTGAAAGTATTGGTAAGAGACTAATAGGTCGGTATGATGTTACTTCTTCCATCTTTTTTCCTGGTTTTGGGATGACGATAATTTGAGCTACTTTCCATTGGTTAGGGAAATGGTTTAATCGTGCGACTGCGTTGTAGATAAACGTTAAGAATTTAATGCATTTAGGTGTGAGTTGTTGTAGCACTTTGCCAGTAATTAGATCAAACCCAGGTGCTTTTTTTGGATTGATTTCGTTGAAGATGACACGTTGAACTTCATTTACTTTAAAATTCTTGATAGGGAGATCCATCTGAAATGGTGCTTCCAAATAATGATGAATTTCAGAAGTTTCTTCTGCTGTAAGAGTAGAAGGGTATGGCTTGAATACATTTGAAAAATGTTTCTTAAAGAGATCAGCTTTTTCTTTGTCGCTTCTTGCCCATTTTCCATTATCATCTCTAATTGGTGGTACATGTTGTTGAGGACGCTTAATGTTTTTCGTAGCTTTCCAGAGCGAGTAGTTACTTGCCTCTGTAGGTGATAAATTAGTGACATATTCATTAAAAGATTGATTTTTGAGACTAAGAAGTAATTCCTTAAGTTCTGAAGTTTTTCTATTAAATTTATTCTTATCATTTGGTGTTTTTGTAATTTGCCACTGTTTACGAGCTTTCCGCTTTTCTGCAATTTTTTGCTTAATTATTATTGGAGATGGCTTCTTGATAAAAGTTACATTTGAATCAGGAGTTGCTAGCCACGCCGCATTCTGAATAGATTTTGTTAGGTGTTCAACTGCATTCTCCAAGTCTTCTTCCGATTTTAAAGCCACATCTAAATGTATTTTATCGTCCAGTGTTGTTTTGAAAATTTCCCAATTGGTATTCTTACTAAACAATGCAGGTTGTTTCATTTTATAAACGATTTGAGAATGCAATGTCAATAAAATGGGTGTATGGTCCGATGATAAGTCTAGTGATGACTCAATTCTAATTTTTTTAGTATCTATGCCTTTTGTGACCCAAAAATCAATCACATCTGGAAGTTTCGATGAGTCGCTGGGCCAGTAAGTTGGTTGCCCTGTTGATAAGCTTATCATGTTGTTATTTTTTAATGTTGCAAAAAGTTCTTTTCCTTTTGTGGTAGTTAGCCTTGAGCCCCACTGATGGTGCTTCGCATTAAAGTCACCCCCCGCGATAAACTTGTTTCCCAGTGTTTTGAAGAATTGTTGATAGTGTTCTAGCTTATTATTATGTTTAGGTGGACAGTATATTGCAGAAATTACTAATTTACCTAGTTGATCTTCAACAATTATGTTAGTTGCTTGCAAGTAGTCATGTTGATATTTCTCAATTTCGTAGTGTTTGATAGACTTTTTAATAATTATTGCTGTTCCACCATGGGCAGCTCCATCAGGATGATTAGTGTTATAAATATCAAAATTGGGAATCTTTAAGTAACTTTTAAGCGTAAAGTGAGTTTCTGAAATTAACATTACATCTATTTTATGCATATCCAGGAATAAAATAAGTTCTTGTGCTCTTTGGCACAAGCCGTTGGCATTCCATACAGCTAGTTTGAGTGTTTCAGCCATTAAGCCATTTTACTGACTACTGTGGTCAGCAAGTTTAACATGGTTCCCATTTGCTCGGTCAGTTTTTTCATCATAACTTTAAGCTCTTCGATATCGCTTGGTTGCTGTACCTGTACCGGAATGGCTGGGTTGACTTGACTTTGGTAATTAGGAACTTGATTGGGTGCAGGTTGACTTGCTTGTTGGGCGTATGATGGTCCTGGTTGTACCATTTGTGGAGAGATTATCGTGTGTTGTGTATTATTATTATTACTGTTTAGAAAGTTATTTTGGTTTGTTTTCAAATTATTCAGATTTCTTTCCCTCAATGCTGGATATAATCGCTGCTGCAACTGTTTGTGTATTGTGCATCCTCTATAATTTGCAGGATGTGCGCCACCACAGTTAACACATTTGACACCGTTATCTTTTTCTTTTCGTGTACATTCTTTTGTTGAGTGATCACCTGTGCATTTGACACATCTTGATGGTTTGTAACAGAAGTTTTTGGTGTGACCATACCTTTGGCATCTTGCACATTGCGGAATTTCTCTCTTAATATGTGGTGCTTCAAATTTTACAATGGTATTTAAAAGACGAGTAACTTTATAAACTTCCTTATTGTTCTCTTTTTGTTTGAAGTCAACATAAAACATAGGTAATGCGGTTTTAGTAATTCGATGCTTTATGTTACTAACATTAAGTACCGTGTGCCCCAATTT
Organism: Cantharis flavilabris; assembly: GCA_949152465.1. Classification (NCBI taxonomy): domain Eukaryota; kingdom Metazoa; phylum Arthropoda; class Insecta; order Coleoptera; family Cantharidae; genus Cantharis; species Cantharis flavilabris. The sequence continues at coordinate 23,167,338 of OX424439.1, forward strand.
TTCCAGCTCGGATTTGACTTGATTGATATCTGAAGATGAATGTAAATCTTTTAATACTGTTCGAAAACTTCTCTCTTGTTTAGGTTTATAAGTATGAAAGTTAGTTTTTTTAGCTTTTAATCCTTGAATAATATTTGTATAGTTTTCTCCAGTTACCGGTTGTATTTTGACTTGATCTGCATATAAAGTTTTGATAGTATAACCGTCTTTTGCTACTTCTTCCAGTACTTCAAGTAGTGGTTTTATATTCTCTACACCTTCCACAAAAATTGGTGGTGGTTTAGGTTCGGTTACAATTTGTTGTTCATTCTGTTCTTCATTTCCATCTGCTAGCGAAGAAAAACTGTTGGTTGTTTGAATGGGATTACTTAACCAATAATCACTCATCTTTTTTTGTTTATAACTCCTGATATTTTGTTCAGGGCTTCTTACACGTTTTTTATAGTTTTTTACCACTTTCCATTCATTAGTATTAGGTAATGGTGGGTATTCAACGTTTCCTACGGGTACATATTGGTAAGGTGTAATAATCTGTGGTGCACTTACTTGTGGATTTCCCGGGTTTTGTTGGCCGTGGTAATGTACTGTATTATAAGGAAACATAGTTTGCATTTGTGGTGGGTATTGCATCATCGTCTGTGTATGTTGTATCGATTGCATAACATTTGTCGGTTGCTGGTTATTCATTGTTGGATCGCCTGTTTGCGTACTTGGCGCCGGTATAAAGTCCTGCGCTGCTGCCATCGCCGCATTTTGAGGTTATGTTAACACCTCTTTTATAAGATACTGCATTAGATACTATGAGTTGCTTTATTTATATATATCCTACAGATTCAGTGGACACTATTACATCAACTTCAGTGCTCTGTAAATTATTTCTCGATAATATTCAAAATTTAAAATCACCAATTTGCTTTTACACGTCTACGCAATACCAACTCAAATTTACAAAAATTGGTGGAAAATGGAAATTGGTGTAAAAAGTGTAACCTATTATCTTTTGAGTTTATAATTAAATTCAGCACTTCTTGTGCGTTTTATTATCGCCAGAAAAGAGAAAACAAATATTTACCAGAGCTGGTTGCAAAATCACCACCAAGGCCTTATCACTTTTGATTAATACTGGCGAAGACCTACTTCAGGTGTAATAAGAATAACGATTTCCTTAGAGTAATAAAATATCGCCATACTAAACTTCGATTCAAACCTATTACTCCCAGATAGCAATCCAACACCCTAACTCGGTTTATAAATAAATTTAAAACAGAACTTTAGAACAACATCATGGGATTAAGGCAAAATAATTAAAACCAGGGAAAGCAAACAGTCTCGAAAAAAATTATATTTTAGAAATCTGTTAGATTAAGTCAGAGAAAAAAGCTGATCGTCCTGCAGTGAACAGAAAAAGCTGACAAAGTTAATGAAAATTAGATTAAGTTGGGTTACGTTAGATTACGTTACGCTAAGTTTAATTGGTTAAATTGGTAAAATTATCAGAAAGACAATCTTATAGTTAGTCTAATTGCCAGGAAGTCAAATTTAGGAGTCACTCACTATTAGCCTATTTTGTTTCTGTTAGACAAAGTCCTGTCCCATCTTTTGCCATATTTCTCTGTTTTCTGCTCTTTATTATCCATCTAATACCTGCCGCCTTCTATATTTTGTCTCTCCCCTCGTGTTTTTGTCTAGATTTTCATTATAGCATCTTTCGTTTGCACCCGTTAACTGGGATGCTGTGTCTACTATATCTTTTACCTATGATTTTTTCTTTTATGTTTTCAGGGTTATACAGGGTGCTGAATGAGTTAGCCCAACATAGGAAATTAACATGTAAAAACTTATTTATGCAAATGCCTGCTTCCCTAATTATTTTAAAGAAAAAATGAAAGACACAAAAGTATTGCAGAAATATAAACTACGAATGATAAGGGCATTAGATTTCATCTAGCTTTTAATTAAAAACTCAAAAAATGCCTTTGAAATTGTTAAAAGTTTCATTTATCAGACTGGCCATGAAGGTTTTCAAAGTAATTATTTTTGAAAATAGAAATTAAATTGAATTTATTACATGGCCAGTCCGATAAATCAAAATTTTAACAATTTCAAAAGCATTTTTGGACTTTTTAAGTAAAAGCTACGTGAAATCTAATACTTTTATCATTTGTAGGTTATATATCTGCATTATTTTTGTATCTTTTATTTTTTCTCTAAAATAATTAGGGAAGCAGGAATTTGTATAAATAAGGGTTTACATGTTAATTTCCTATGTTCGGCTAACTCATTCAGTACCCGGTATATATAATTTTACTCTTCAACGCTTTTTGTTTAATTTGAAAGATTCTTTTCTTAATGTAAAAATTTATCAGTAAATAACTCTTATGGATTTAGGTCGCACCAAACGTTGATGCAATATTCCGTAAGATTTTGTTCCATAAACAACATTGCTTTTTATACTTTCATATAGTAATATTGTCATATGGTATGATTTTCACTGAAGAAGTTTTCTTGCTTGAAAAAATTTAAAAATAAAAATGTACTCGTATTGAATATGTATTCATTTTACATTAGGAATAAAACTACAAAAATAGAAAAATACCTCAAATTTAAAAAGAATTAATGGTAGGATATTAGTTGTTATAGCAAAATTTCTCTTAAATCCATCTTCCGGTACAGTTTACAAAACGTAATATATTTATTTTTTGTGTAATTGTTACATTAACTATTTACACCGACGTAGGTCTTAATAAGAAATTTAATACTCCAGTAATCTATTCATGCGCGTCATTTAAAAAATTCTAGCACGCAAGTGTTACCAATGCACATCATGTTTAGACTAAGTATTAAAACATCCACACATCTCAAATTGTCTGCAATTCTCCATGAAAGTAATGTTTATTTAATTTGCAATGTCGATGTCGTATCAAAATTGTTGTATCATTAAAAGCCCATTATTTTATGTGTTATAGATATCAATATTAAACACAACATCGTGGCTGGATTAAGCTACAAAATATTTATAATAAAATTATTAAACTACTATATATAAAACTCATACAAATCGTTTTGTTAATCTTTAATCGCCAAACCTATAAATTGTTCAATCGCCACTATTATCAAAAATATCCTGCCATCTTGGTGCATACTTTCTGCTGAGAAACCGTAGATCGAGTAAATCGGAATAAATGCTTGATGTATTAATAATAATAATTTATTTCTAACAGATAAACCCGGTATACTATATAAAACAAAAATATTTTTCTTATTATTGCTGATTCATCTTTATTAAAAAAAGTTTTATTTGTAGTGAGGTCGTTTCGGTCACATAAGTCCGATTTGCTAAAGTTTGAAAGTCGTGTGAAAACTTTTCTAATTTTTTCAGATGATATCCCAAACAACAGTATCCGATAAATTTACAAATTTAACTAAATACTAATTTGCAACTAGTTTCGTAATATATATTGCATCATCAGGCAATTAACTACAAAAAAGCACTTTAGTCACTTCTCAATATCAATCAATTATTTTATCAACTTATTAGTCAATATAACTTTAAAAAATAGTCACAATCATAAAATATATAATAATTGGTTCAAAAATGTATTTAATGATAATCAGGAAGTGATCCCGAGAACTTCGTAATTCTTCAAACCATAAAAATCTTAAAATGGCATCATGTAGTATAGTAAATTATTATGAAGTCTTGATTTGTACTATTTACACTAAGTTTTGTAAATCTGTATTTTGTAAATTAATTGTAGATTTATAGATCTACAAAAGCAGTAGATGCACTGCTCGCTTTTTAATGCTGATTATTTTAATTGTTAATTTTTTCTAAAAATTGGAAATAATTTTTCATATCCTGTTGATTAACTTAATTTGATTTTAGCAAAGAAGAAAGTTAGGTACCGGACCCATAAATCATAGCTACACTACTAATCTGCTAAAGATATACATAAATATATGTATATCACTAGTGCGAGTAACTTCTCTATTTCGTCTGTTTACTCTTATTTTAAGATTTGGTTCTTTTATTTCCAAATATTTGACAAAGCATCTTCTCTTGAATATTCATTATTGAACTCGAATTATTTTCTATAGTAGGCTGCTTTAATTGAAAATCCTGAAGATTGACATTGGTATTTTGTGATTTTCATGTACATTCATAGGTTTGGTAGTTATACTTTAATGTCATATCTGATGAAATAGTCAGCAATAACTACTCATTATATCAATAAATTAAACCATTGAGATATTCTAAACCTATACAATTATAATATAATGCAGTGTATAAATACTTTTATAGATAAATATATTTTTTGTTTAGAAATTTATCATTTACGTTTAAAATTTTTTCTTTCACTGAATTCAAAAAGTAATAAAATATGAAAAAAATGGGAGCTTGAACTTGTCAAGCGTCGATTAAAGGAGAAGTAATATTAAATCGATTCTTTAATTCTTGAGTAGGTTAGACTTCCTCATATCATATCGTCACATGTCTGTTATTGGAGAATGCTGTTTTTGTCTGAAAAAAAAAAGAAAATAACTTTTAATTGCATAATAAAAAAAATGTAACAACGTATTTGAATTAGATTTTATAATTTATATGTTTTAATTTATAATAAAATAAATGAAAATGGAACGAAATCGGAGATCTGTCGGAAATTGGAATTCAAAAATGTACTTTAAAATATCTAAATTTTAATTCCAGATAATAAAATGGTAATAAATCGTCAGAAATACAATTTTTATATAATTTGCAATTAATTAATAAATTACACGGTATTACACATATTAATTTATATTGTTTATTAAACAAATTACCATTAAACATTTAAAAACAGATTTAGATCATACGTCCATCACATTACTTAGTTTTAAAACAATTAATAGAATTTCTCAGCAATTAAACAAAATTGTTTAGATAAAAAAGATTAATTAATTTAATTATAATTTTAATTTACCATACAACTGAAAATGCAGAAAATTAATTAAGGTTATCTCGTAATTTAATAAGAATCTAGAAGATTGTAATTAGGAAGTCAAATTTGAAGTTTTCGATTATTTCCTTTATTATAAATTGAATTTTCAGTTTTAAGCCAATAAAATAAAATTTAAAACTTACAAATTCCACTTACAATTGATTAATAATTGATTTATATTATTTATATGTATTAATCATCGTAAATCAGCAATAATGGGCCCATTATTATATCAGTGGTATGGCATACATAAATAATTATACCCGTATATGTAAATTTGCAGTAAGATAAAATTAAAAATAAACAATTAAATTTATTACTCCAAACGGTAGCTTTTGACTTGTGCGAGAGCATGCAATTTTAATATTATAAAAAAATATGTATTCAAGGCTAAAAAGTATTACTTAGAGGTTTTGCTAAATTATTTTAGCTAAATAATTTTATTGTTTTATGTAAATATGCTAGATAATATACATTTTTGAATCTTGATATGCTTGGAAATCTATGCAGGATGGTAGTTTAGAAGTTTAGGTGGTACTTTATACATAAATGAAAAAAAATTTAAGGCTAAGATTATGCATTTTATGTAAACTAATAATAATAATTACTCACTGTGCTGAGTAATAGTTCATTACTGAACAGTACTATTGGCTAATACATTTTGAGTCATAATAAAATTATTTGGCATAAAAATTGTTATTATCATAATTTTTAATTATTAATTTAAATTTAAGTTCATTCGAATTTTTGAAATAATAAAAAAAGTATATACTAGTTGAATAGTAATAGTAAATTAAAAATATCTCATTTTAAATCATTAATTTTGTTTATTCTTCTAGAACGCGAGAAATATAAAAGACCACACTGTAAGGTACATGAGTTCGGTATTCCAAAGACTTGAAATATTTTTATAAAAACGTGGAAAACAGTTTTTAGGTATTAAATGTATTTAAATCATAACAACCAACAAGTCTAATTATGGTCTGATAAATACGTGATGAACATGAGATTGCTTAAAGTAGATAAGCCAAATGACGGTTGTAATCATTTAATTAACAATTAATATTACTCAAATAATCACAATGCATAAGTAATATAAATATACCACACACGGTATATTTTTTTAGGCTAATGGTAAAAAAAATTTTAGTATACATAACACCTGATTATGTGCCAAAAACTTACGAAAAGAATTGTGAATAGCTTACATTTAGGTAGTTAAAATTAAAAAACCGACTAAATATAAGAAAACTCTTTATATCTAATAGTTAAAAATATTAATTATTATAATATTTATTAAAATAAAATTAAATTTACTATTTTTCAAAGACAAACAAAATAAAAGTATAATATAATATGGCAATAAATCAAGTTTCTTCCCCATTTGATTGTTGTGTCCTGACAATTATGACCTAATTCACCGCTCCTCGGAAAAGTGGATATCTTCTTCTCTTGACGCTTCCTTTTTCTAACTGTTTTCCCTGGTAAAAGGCATTGCAGCAGTTGATATCTACTTCCATTTCGCATTACGTGGCCGAGATACTGTAATTTCCAACTTTTTACTTATGTTGATAATTTCCAGATCTTTCTCCATTTTGCTAATCTCTCGGTTCGTCACATGTTCCACCCACGAAACCTTCAAGTTTCTTCGGTATAGCCACATGTCGAATGCTTGAAGTTTCTTTGTAGTCAACATCCAGGCCTCCACTCCATGAAGCAATACCGGAAAAACACAGCATCTCAACATTCGGTTCTTTGCTTCTATGGTCAAGTTATGACTCTTAAACAGCACAGACATTTTTATGATGCAACACTTAATTTCTTGAAAATGGTTCCATTGTTCATTGATGATCACTGTGTCGTCAGCATCCCCAATGTTGTTTAGTTGTTCTCAATTTAATAATATTTTTGCGTCAGTCCCATCAAACGTCTTTCTAGAGATATATTCGGAATAGAGGTTGAACAACAGAGGTACAAAGACACACCCTTGTCTCACTCCTTTTATAATGCGTACTTCCTGTCTGCCCTCCTTCCACACTTCAACGTCCACACACTGCTTCTTGGTTCCAGTAGAGGTTTGTTATTAGTCTTAAATTATTAAATATTAACTGTTCTTCAAAGTTTCCATCATTTTCCCATGCCAAACTCTATCAAATGCTTTCTGATAGTCTACAAAGCAAACATACACATCACAATTTATACCTCTGTTGAAACAACATTTGTGAACAAACGAGAGCTGCTTTTGTTCCCACCCCATTTCGGAATCGAAATTGTGTATGCGATATTTGTTTTTTTTTAATTTTTGAAAAGTGGCTCATCCGTAGAGATGAGAATTTTAGATTTTTACATTTTTCTTATTTATGCTGCTATTTACATTTTTTTAAACCTTTTTTAAACAATTTGTTAAAAAGTACCTATTTTTGAATTTTTACGATCTATTCTAGAATTTTAAAACGTTTTCCTGATTTTAAAGTTTGAGGACGTCAGAAATATTAACTACAAATGTTAAAAGCATTAGATTTCATCTAGCTTTTACTTAAAAAGTTAAAAAATGTTTTTGAAATTGTTAAAAGTTTCATTTATTAAGACTGGCCATGTAAGTTTACAAAGGTAGGTAATTATTTTTGAGAATAGAAATTAAATTTAATTTATTACATGGCCAGTTCGATAAATGAAAATTTTAACAATTTCAAAAGACTTTTTTGGCTTTTTAAGTAAAATAATTTAAAAATCTTATTCTTTTATCATTCGTAGTTTATATTTCTAAATTATTTTTTATCAGCACCCGATATAAGCTACCTAATTGGTGTGTTTTTTACCTAAAACTACAAAATACTAACCTAAAATAGCTTTTATTAGAACCTTTTTAGTTACCTTTTTTTGAATTTATACAACCTCACAATCTCATCTTTACTCATCAGGCTTCCTCACACTTTCTAGCACTTTGTTTTTTCGGTATTTCCACAAACTCTGACTTCAGTCTCTGGTGAGGTAAATTGCCGCTGTTATACAGTCTGATAAACATTCTCATTCCATCTTCGTGTTCCTTAGCTTGTTTTATCTTTTGTAGATTGGGTTTATGGATTTTTTTATACTTCACTGTATCGACATGCTTCTTCTTTTTTAGTTTTTCCATTATCTCCAAGATTTCACTGGTCATCCAGGTTGTTTTTGTTCTTCCCATCTGATGTAAGCGTGATTCTTTTAATATTTTTGATTATTTGGTTAAACCTGTGGATTTCTTCGTCAATATTTACAGCGATATCTCTGATTTTCTCGATACAGTTTATTTTGTTAGACTTTTTTGATACTTTTTTTGTTATTATTTTGAGCATTTCTGCTAGGGGGTTGTGATCTATACCTATATCCGCTCCTTGGTACGTTTTAACCAAAGTAATGCAGTTTCCGTGTATCTTGCTTATTAACATCATTTAGTCAATCTGATTTCGATCTATTCCATCATCTGAGTCTCTGGGTGACCTTCACGTAAATAGTCTCCTCGCTGGTAATTTGAAGAAAGTATGCATTACCACCAAACCATGTTCACTTGCAATGCTGAGCTGTTCTCCTCTTTCATTTTTCTCTCTTGGTCCATGGGGGCCAATATATGTTCTTCAGCCAGACCTTTTCCAATTTTTGAATTAAAATCTCTCATTAATAGTGGTCAAGTGTTGCTTTGGCAACTCATCTAAGACCCGATGTATTCCATTGTAAATAGCATCTATCTCTTCTTCCGTTCCGTCAGTTATAAGAGCAAACATTTGAATTAAATTGAGTGGAACAGAATTCGCTTTTTTCTTTAGCAGCATAGTTCTCTCTGATATGTGCACGAAGTTGTTTACAACATGTCTTCCGATGATGCTTGTTACATCTTTTTGTATTTCGGATAATCGTCCTTTGGATAATCGCTGTTCTACTGTACTTTGTTCTAAAATTTTAAAAATAATAATTACAGTAGCTAATTTTTTTTAGTTTACATATTATTTATATAATTTATTGCATTTTCCAGCATTCTTTTTAAAATAATTTAAAATGTTTTTGATATGAACTTTGATAATTTGAAATAATTTTAAAGAAGTAAAATAAATTTACTTATTATAGAAAATTATTTTTTTCAACCTCCTTTTGTACCGTCGTTTGCCAGCCAGCTGCTCAAGTCTCAGTAGTGGGTTCATTTTACGCGTTGCGACACCAATTCAAATTTGAAATTTTTACTCCTATTCCTATTCTTAAAACAACTTTAAATTTCCCAACAATATCCAAAATCGAAATTCTTATTATTAATTGAACTTTGAAATAAGCTTTTACATCGCAAATGCAAAGTTATCGTAAGTATCGCTTATCAACCCAGGTGCTCGACGTGCACATCAATTTTACAGTGCCTTCCAATTTTAACGTTAAATTTTCCATTCAATTTTCCAAATAACCAATTATAATTTAGCATCCAAATTTCCAATAACTAATTAACGGATCCAATTTTATCTTCAATTTTTCCAATCCAATTTCAAATAATTCCAATATCGTCCATATTTCCGAACAATTTCCAAACAAAAAATAATAAAACCAGAAAATTACTCACTTAAATCAAAACTTTTATTCACAAAATCAAATCCAACATTTCAAACCTGAGACGCAAAATTATAACTTTCTCAGGACCTTCCCCCAGAAAACGTCCGTTTGACTCGGCGAACTTTCTTGGAAGGGTTAATTTTTAAATTAGTCATAAATCTTAAGAAATTTCATACTTGGTCAACAATCGAAACTGCTACTACTCTATGTTGACTACGCATTTCATACCAACACTAATTGTCGGCATGAAAAAACGCACCAATATTCCAAAATTTACAAAAAATTATTTACAAACCAAAATCACAAAAATGAAAAACCAATATTTATGTACAAAGCTCAAATCAAAAAAGTTACTTTACATAAGAAATTAAAAGTTTAAATTTTCAAAAATTTCGCAAAATGAAGATTTGGTAACACGACAATATATTTTTGTTTTCAATTTAAAACTTTATTTAGTTGAATTTCTTTTTAATTTGCATCATCTACTAAAAAGTCATGATCATCTCAGCTTCTTCTGATTACCAACAGAAAATTTGTTCTTTAGTCGGTTTGCCTTTCGAAAGTCGATTCGGATATAATAAACCTGAAGGCAGGCTCGCGCAGATTAAAGGCCAGGGGCCGACTTTCGTAGATTGGTGGCTGAAGACCAATAGTCAATTTGTATAGATTGGATTCAAAAGAGATTCACCATGCTGATATGAATACTGACGAGCACCAACAATGATCGAAAGCATGGCATGAACTCATTTGCTGCTAAAATTTGTATTCAAATACTGGAGATTATGCAATGAAACAATATGGTTTACTTAAATCTTATACTGATTTATAGTATTTTACAGTAGCTCTATGATTAGACTTGTATTTACATTATCCAAAATTGACAGCTAAGAAAACTAATAGCTCACTTTTGACACTGATTTGATATATAATAATGAAGGACTGCATTTGCGCACTAGTGATGCAAGTCATTTATTTCAACACAGGCACTGAAAGTAAATTCGCTGTGGTTTTATTTACTTTTTTTTATTTATTATCATTCCAGTACTATAAGTTGTTTGATGGAAACTGCGTACCAAGTGATTAAAAGATCGGTTTCCCATTGCCTTCGCCATAGTTCAATGATGATATTGGACTTGAGATTTTAGTAGTGCCGGTTTTAGAATTATTCAGAAAATCATAATTTGAACTGTGGTGGTCATAAATGGAAAGTTTTCTATGATTTACAATTATTATTATTAAGAGAGTTGTATAAATAGGAATTTGCAAAATTGTTTCAGTTATCTTCAATACACAATGGAAAATCTGCACCACGCCAACATGGTGATAAATATGCATATCACATAAGGAAATAATAAAGAGACGTTCATCTGGTAGAGCGGCAAACACAAAGACTTGATTTTGGATTAGATTGTTCCACAAGAGGCGTTCGTATACACTTGTTACGTGACAATGCGCTACTTCACATCTTTACATGTTACATATATAAGTATGTAACTGCAATTTTACATAAATTTTCTTTTTCCTTATTTATCATTGACCTTTGGCCAAGAAAATAATTTAATTTCCTTCATCGGGAAATTAATTTGCAGAAGTGGCATTCGACATCACAAGTGGGAATTATAACTACAAAAAATATTTAATTTATTATCATTTCTATTTTATAAAACAAACGCATTATTGCTTCTTTGGAATAATGGAAGCATTAGTATTAATTATTGGAGAAAATGCACGTCTATTTACAAATTTATGTAAAAAAATGAAATAAGAAAATAACAAACTGTTTGTAGAAGAATAAATGAATGGTTAGTAACCGAAGTAATTGACGATATTAGCAAGCATCAGTGCCTGTATCATAAAAATATCAGCAAATAAAATGCGGTTCACATAAAATGAAAATGCACATTTCAAACTAAACAGGATACAAGAAAACGGCCAACTATTGGAATTACGATCTCAACCGCCATTAGTAGCAATTAACATTGATGAGAATTTCACTGCGAATAAATATAAAATAAATAACTCTCATTACGTACCCACATTGCTACACTTCCTTTTATGCCAAGAATATAAAGTGTTACATAAAGTGCACCAATGAGATCTTGGAAAAATCCAGGAATCATTACAATCGACCGTAATTGGTCGCATTATTTAAAAAATTTTATTACATCAACTTTACAATTGCATTCTTCCCATAATTAATAAACATAACATGGCATTTCATGATATACACGTGCAAAATTAATAAATTAACTTCAATTTTTGTGGTTTAATAAAATTAACATATCAATATAGTTACGAGTATTTCTTATTTGGAAAATTTAGTTGTCAAGTTTTCTTTCGTAGAAATTATAATTAAAAATTTCCGTTTTATGGTCACATTTTGAATAAAATGTAAACAAAAAATGCTCTCCCTTTGTATTTATAGCTTCAATAAATCTTGAAATAAAAAATATTAAGAGTTTTTGTAAATAATATAAAATAAGGTAGAAAATTTCGTTCGCTTCTATGCAGTTGTGGTTTGTATGTCTGGATAGGGTTTTCTTATTTTTTTCTCGATTCGAGAAAAAGTCGTGATTTGGCAGTCTGTCGGAGACAGTGAATTGAACTATGCAGAAAGCGTCCTATATATTCTTTTATTTATATGCAGCCATATTTCGAGCTCTTGGTAGCCTAGCAACGAATTCAGTTCCGCCATTTGTCATTTTCCGACGGTGTTTTTTGCAGCGAATATTTTCCTACTTTTATACACAAAGTATAGGCGGAGAAACTTTCAACCCTTAAGTCCTATGCACACAATAGTATCATGTTGGAATAACTTTAATAATATATCTCTTTGTGTCGATAGAGGATTTGTGGAATAAAAACATAGAAGCTTGTAATTTTCCTTTGTAAAATAAATTAATTAAATTAAATATTGTTATGAATTCATTTCGTTTTTAAATTCATTAAATAAAATTTTAAAACGGCGAACTAACATTGTTACAGACATTGGTTTGGTTTAAAAATATTTTTTAATTAAATTAGAAATTTCCTGTTGTGTCTACCGTTTCTTCTTTTTAATTACCTTCACCTTTTTGTTTTGATTTATAGCACCAGTGACTATTATACAGAATCGAAAAGTTAGCAAAATTCTAACTCGGGATTTTGATTCAAAGATAGGAGTTGCAAAAATTAGTTTCCAGAGAAAACCTCGTTGAAAGTTTTGTTTCACATTTTCTGTGAAATTTTAACAAATTTATAAAATAATAAATTAAAAAAATTACACTCTACGCGTACGTGTATTATATAGTGTGGTGTCTTTCATCCGCAAATAAACTCAAATTTTAAACTTTTTTTTATAATTTGGTGGAAAAATACAATTTATTGCTCCTCTATTCAAATTTAAATTTATAAAACATGCAGAAATTTCAAAATGTTCGCAAATTTTAAATATCTTATTGTAATTTGCAATTATTATTGAATTCAGTTTTTTCTTCTAAAGAAAAAAGTACATCGTCCTGTTAAGTGATCCACTTCATTAATGTTTTTAAGTTTTTGAGAAATGGTTTAGACTTTATTTTCTTGATGACTCTGACAGCGATGCCGCAATAATAATATTTTCAGAAAGAACTGATGAAAGAAAAGTAATTTACGAATCGGTAAATTAGATAAGTTGCATTCAGATTAAATGTGCTGTTTTTACGTTCTTCCCTTGACTATTAAATTATTGAAAATTTGTAGTGAGTTCTAAACTATTGTAAACCCAATGGTTCCTTGAAAAGACTCTTTAATTTGTCATTAGTTTTATAATAAACTGAAGCTAATATTAACATTTAATTTTTCCATTTAACTCACATGAGATTTGAATATTATAAAACCCTCATTAATCATAATCTGAACAATCTACTCTCTTTGAACTGTAAGTTAAATCTCTAAAGCTAGCTAGCTAACAAATATAATCGCAGTGCGGTAGTATATTTATTAGTTCTGTTTCTGTTCTGCGTAATACAGTTCCCTTTACACTCTAAAATAACTAAATTATTCAAATCAGAGGTTTTTCGTATTGTCCTCTATCGGATGCTTATATAAAACTCAAGAATGGATATTTATCTATAGTTGGGCATTGTTCTTTATTCTCTAATTAAAACGGCACTAATTAAAGCAAAACATTGCAAAGACTCATGCAGGTGGTTTAATTTCTGCTTTTTGTTCTGGTGCAATGGTAACGCAAACAAATTTAAGAAAATGCGAGTAAACGGCGAAAAATCATATCAAAATTTGACTTTGCTAGCTAGTCGTAAAGAAGAAGATAACACATAAAGCAAATTGTACCAGATCCGTATTCGGCGCACAATCACGCTAAAATGAAACAAAACTCAAAAGTCATACAAAAGTTGCTCTAATTTTATGTTAGATTTTGAGATAAAAAAAAGGCAGTGAATCCATTTCTTCTCTAAAAAATCAAAAATATCTTTGAATAATCGACATCCGAGTGTGTGCGAGTCCCAGTCACTGACTTTGGCATATAATGCAACTAAATGATAATAATAAGTGATAGTACTTTGAAAAGTTCGTGCATCTGGATACAGAGAGTGATACAAACAAAAACTTATTTGTTGGATTGATGAAAAACCACAATGAAAGGTAAACGCGGTAACAGTAGTATAGTGTAAAGGACCAGTGCCGGATCAAGCGTTTTCAGCACCGGGTGCAGATTAGGTAAATGGCGCTTAATAATGGTCGGTTAAATTCATACCAAATGAAAAATGATCCCCAACCAAATGATCCTGATAGAAATCCTGAAATTAAAAAAAAAATTAATTCAAAATTAATTTAAAAATAATCATTATTCACTTTGGGGATTATTTCTTCTCGACACCAATATGTGATATCTATGGGGCTGTGCCCCCCTATACAATATTCATTATCAATTACTCCCCGATTTTATAAATCCAAGATTTGTGTGCATGTTTTGTCATTAATTTTGTTGCATAGCAGCCTTTCGCTCTATCAGAACCAATATACATTTATATGTTGTGGCATTAATTTTACACAATCAGTTGGATACTGGGGTACTCGGTACTACTCAGTGCGTATTGCCTATTAATGAATTTGTTTTTATTTTGCGTCCCTAATTTCTATCTAATTTAAGTAGGCAAGTACAATCACAGAACATATATATACAAAAGTTGTCAGTTATTGAAACCGGGGGGTCTGGGGGATGTGGAACACCCTCCAGTACACCTAAACAAAATTGGTTTCAAAATATAGCTTGCAACCTAGATCCAGTAATGCCAAGTGGAATCACAACTTTAAAACTGGAATTGAAATCTGTTTGCTATTTGGAATATGTTAGGTAAAATGTACAACTATTTGTGTTATTTAACACACTTATAGGTATAGTGGAGGGTGTTCCACACCCCCCAGACCCCCCGGTTGTAAAAACTGAAAACTTGCATAATGTACATTTCTGTGTGATTGCTGTTAGGTTTTAATGAAATAAACAGCAAAAATAAGTGAACAAATTAAGCAAAAAAATTGAAAATTCGATCATTTTTAATAATTATTTTTACAAATTCAGGGGACAAATCAACTTTCTTGCTACAAATATTAACTTTTCACCTCTCAAGTTTACCAGAAGAAATGTAAATGCTAAAATTGTTAAAAAAAATAATAAAATAGATAGGGGGGAGGGTATCCCCCGAAAGCTATGGATGATGGGAGAAAACGGAGCTCATATTCGGATTCAGGAGGTTAATTTCCATAACAATCACAAGGAATGGTATCAGGGCCCGAAAGACAACCTGGACGTTCATTAATTACGTGGGCGTTTAGGGGTGGAGGGGGTCGAACCGAATCTCATCCAATCTCAGGTGGGGAAAAATATCACGTAATTTTTTTTCGCATGAAACTGTAAAATTGCGAGAGAACTGGGTTAAATTAAGTAAAATAAACAATTGCACGTGAGATTAGTAGGAGGCAGAGAAGGTTAACCCAAATCTTACGACATCTCACCAGGGGGAGAGGGGGTCGAAAAATCACCTTACGTAATTAATGGCCGACCCCTACTTACTTTACCAATTAAATCAAAGAAAATATGAATTAAATCACAATTCGTGACTTCTCGCTTAGCGTTTTGTGAGTTTCAAAATTTAATATTTTATAGAAAATTAAATTAAAAACGCAAATTTTGGAGCTTTCTGAATTTTGGCGCTGGATGCGGGCTCCATTGCACCCATGGCTTAACCGGCCCTGTATGAGGCAACTGGTTCTAATGTGTTCAATTGTTCAACTGTGGCCGTGTTCGGTCTGGCACTTTTTTCGCTTCGAAACACTTTCTACCCTTTCACGAAAAAAGCGTGTGAAATGTGCGTTCGCTTTGGAAAAAGGCGAATGTAGGCGTGTCTAGTGCTTCCAAACCGAACTTTAAATTTTTAGTTGGTACTTAACCTTACTTATTTTTTTCGTATAAAAGTAAAATACTTATTAATACTTTTAAGAATTTATTCGTTTTGTGAATGTGAATTAAAAGTATTTTAACAATGGTCATTGAACGTGTATAATAGTTAAAGCAAACAAATTCAAATTTAAATTCAAATTCATTTTAAAATTTCGCCACCACAGCGCCAAATGAACAAGCTCGAAAAAGCGTGTCACGCTTTCAAAATGGGCGGAGCCAAAGCGTTTGAAAGTGCAAGAAAGTGTCTGAAAGTGCCAAACCGAAGGGGCAGAAAGTGTTTGGTAGCGCTTCGATGCGAAAAAAGTGCCAGACCGAGCACGGCCTGTGTGAACCTAAGGGTTAGCTCTCATTTTAACCTTGAGTTTACCTAAGTAAAACCTTCACCAAGGCTTTCGGACAGCAATAATTTGAGTTTTTATAGAACATTGAGCACTACAAGATAATCTTCAGTTTGCTTAAAAATATTGAACTTGACTAAATTAGTTAACAGGATTTAGCCATGCTTTTCTAAAAATCAGGATATCAGATAAACTAAGCTATAGCTTCCCTAATTGTTTACAGATTAAAACCTGTGTGGCTAAGAAATGTAACTCAAGCGGCGATCCGTCAGTAAAAATTAATTTCAATAAATAAAAATTTCGACAATAAAAAAAAGTTTTTAGGTTTTACCGTAGGATTTTTCTGTTTAAGCTTGTGAGCTCTTCTGTCATATGCCCAGACTTGTTCGAACTTGTGGGACTTAGGGTCGTATTCACTAAATTATCCCTTAGTTAAGGATCTCTTAGTTAAGGACAGGGTACTTGAAGGGATCCATTAAAAAACCCATTCTCTAATTCATCCTTCAGGTAAATTTTTGTACCTAGCAGTTGTCGTTAACTAATGACGAGGATAATGTTTTTAATCGTGGTAGTACACGTGGTGTATAAGAGTAATGTGTTCTCATTGGTTGATTTAAAAAAATAACCTATAAAATATTTTACGTTTAACGTCAAGAAACGATAAACGACAATTTATAATTGAACAAAATTTGAAGTACCGAAATTTAAAATAAAAATTTATTTAATAAAATAAATTATAGTTTTATAGTCAAAATTTAAATTACGGTAATTTAAAATATTTAACAAAATTTTTAAAAATTAATAATTGAAAAAACTATTGTTTTTAGGGTAACAATATGCAAATTAGTTGAATAATTTATAAATTTATGTAACATGTAAATAATAATAATTTGTTAAATATTTTCACATGCTATTTAACAAAAACCATAGTTAGTTGAAATAAAAATTCATTAAACAAAAGAATATAATATTATTACGAGCGCGTCTTCCTAATAATCCTAATAAATTATTATTTATTTCTTTGTTATTCAATTCTTCTTCAATTTCTTTCAAATCATCATCTAAAATTTTACAATTTATAGTAATTATTATTTTACAACAATTATCAAATTTTTAACAATAACTACTTCCAGATTATACAATTGCTTGATGTTATGCAGTATTCTGCAGGCATAAATAATTTTAGTTATAAATGTGGGGTGGTAATTCATTGCTAAATAATTATAATCAATTTATTAATTTTTAATTTAAAAAAAGACATGTTAGGAAATCGTTTCATAAGAACGTTTCTATAATTTTTGCGTAGGTATATTATGCGTTTAAAATATACCTTTTGTGTAATTTATCAAGAATATTATTTAATTGAATATTTATTTTGAAAATAAATTCACTTTTCAAGATTCAAGTTCACATTCACTAATAGAAATAACCCTTCAATTTTCTTAATGACACCTACTGACCATCTCTCAGTTAAGGGATCAACTTGGTGTATTTTGACGCTGATTATGGATCCCTTCGAGTTACAGAATGCGCAAATCCTTATACCTGAAGAGACCGCTCACCACTCGGCCAGGTAAAGATCGATCTTGAAGAGCGGTATCTAACTAAAGAATCTTTTATTATTACAGAATAGGTTTTGTCATTAGTTAAGAGATCCTCTCCGTTAAGATCCCTTAAAAGTTAGAGAATACGACCCTTAGAGTACCTGGCATGGGCACCAGATCTCAGAACCTGTTTTCTCTTGGGTATCATGCAATTAACTATGCACATTACAGTCCCTTGACCAGGATGACGAGGTGAGGTAATAAACTGAGTGAATCAATTGACTTCTTCAATACGAATCTTCTCCAGTTCAAACGATGCGTGGGTGAATTGGTGGATTGGGCTGAATATTTTTCCTTATTTTCTTTTTGTGCAATTGTTAGAATAGTTGCTAATCCACAACACCAAAAATCATGTCGTCATTCTATATGTATAATGTTTATTTGTTAAATCCATGTAGATTATTTATTTCAGTGTATAATCATGTATTTGATGTACAGTTTGCAGGTATAGCAACCTGCTGAAAATTAAATGTTATGTATTAAAGAGCTACCTACCCGTATATTCTTTAATAAACCAATAAATAAACAAAGCCTAAACCCTGAACGGCAGAAGAAGTTCTTTAAATATTTTTTCCTGTTTTCTTCATTAAAATTGCCATATTTTTCTCCAGCTGTTCTCCCGTTAACTCTAATTGAATGAAATACTTGTCTTTGTTTTCTTAATTTTTAATTTTATTAGATTACCATCTCATAGCCAGGTCCAAGTAGTGAACTAAGCTGAAAATTGTATCTTACAATTGGCAATGCATTATAATTTGTTTTACCAAACTATTGAAAAAATTATAATTTGAAGAAAGAAATTTGACTTTCATTATTAGTTTTCTGATCAAAATTTCATTTTTTTTAATCAATGAAAATAACTAAAACCGACCAATTTGATTACTTTTTTCAACAATATGATCCTCAATTGGGTTTCGGATGGAAAATCAAATATTTTATAGAAAAGTAACTAAAAAGTTAAATTTAGTATCGTAGTAAGGATAAAATACATTTTTACCATCTAAATGTAAAAATTTACTACAAACTAGCTACATTGTCATCAAGTTTTTGCTGAAATGTAAAGCACACGATATGAATTTTATAGTCCAATCATAATATACACTTTCGAATATAACGTACGACGAAAATAAAACAATAAAATACAACAATAACCCGTAGTCGTGTTCATAAATCAATAGAAGCGGAAACCAACTGTGGAAATATACATTGGAGTTCCGATTTACTAAAACAGTATATCAAACTAGAATTTCCGACATATTTAGGGAAGATGATCATTTCTGTCGAATTTAAACGAAAAACAAGTAACACTTTTTGAAATTTTGCCAATCTTCACCAATCTTATAATTCAAGCCTTTTATTTATATTATGATCCTGGTATCTATATATGTACATTAACTTGATATATGCAGCTATAATATTATGGATATAAGAAATACGTAAATGTTGAGGATATTGATGACTCAATTTATTTCTTACTCGTAAATATTATTTTACAGCAAATCAGTTACCCACTCGAAATTATTTTAAAAGCCCAAGGCTTGTTTAAACTTGCCAACGCAGGATCATTAAATCTTGAAAATATATTAGGCGCAACAAAATTGAAAATTTATTAATTTTCATTAGCGAGGTGAAGTAAAATTTGCGGCTTCCGTCATTGGAATACATGATTGGCTTATTTCCAAAAAGTTTTCTCGACTCATACAACGATAAAGATTTTTTTGGCAAGTTTCATCCTCACGCGCGTAGGTGACATTTTCCTTTCAAGAGAAAGGAATAAAAAAAGTTTATATTGACTTCTCAAAATGTGAAACCACTCGAGATCGAATTTCTTTACGTTTAATATATTCAATAAAATGTAAAGCGCAAAAAGTCATATTCTTTAAACCCAAATCATTTAATGAGGCGTAACAATTTTTTTTTAATTTCTAGTTTTTCTCACGAAACTGATTTACATTTTCATGGTGAATAAATGCATGTGCTTGCTTGTTAATCTTTAATTCAGAAGCTGGAGCCTTTAATCGTCTATTAAATTTATACAGATATGGGGAAAAAAATTTGACAATTATAAACCATTTATGGTAAATTGAGTGTATTAGATAAAAATGACAATGAACCTAAAATTAAAATTGATGGCGTAAAATGAGAAACAAATTTACAGATAGTACGTGCATGCATAATTTTATGAGAATATTTTATACGCGGACCTGTTTCGATTCACTTGGGTTTAATGGCTCGCTTAAACGGATTTAAAACTGTTTTTTAGATCACACTTTACTACTTATAATCGAAACTTCTTTAAGAAATTGTAAATATATGTGCTGAGTAATCTCGAAGTATTTGAAATTTATATGATTTACATTTAAGCACGTACTTGATAGTTTTCAACATAAATTAAACCATGTAAATACTCTTACGAAAGTCGACACAATTATTTTCTTCTCGAATAAAAACATTTTCAGATAGGTTCCTCGTGCTAACATCTATTTGTCTCGTTTTGAAAAAAAAACAGCCATCAATTCGAATTGTAAATTCCATCATTGTTCCGAAGCTTGAAAGGAAACTTCATACAAACGTAGTTTTGTTTGAGAGAAACCAATCAAATGTTGGCACAAAATTGTGTGTACTCTCCCCATGTTGACATTGTTGGCGGAATTTCAATTCATTAAGAAACTTGTCATGTTAACCTTCGGTGGAACAACGATCTTCTTGTTTAATAAAGGTTCGGTTACCAATTTATGTAAAACCTAAAACAAAAATTAATATCGTAATGGCGAAGGAGATATCGATTGGATAAAACAACGTCGAAATTTAATAAGAACGAACAGAAAGTAAAATGGAAAACCAGTTTTAAAGGTTCTAAATTTTTAAATTCTTTTAAGCGTTCCTGATTGTAGAATCAAGTTGACGTCGCTCCTGGACTTTTTTCAACTCCCGGATCTACAGGACTTTGGTGTTTCCAGTATACTTGATGTGCTCATGTTTACTCACCACTCGGACTCAGAATAGACACTTGAATAATGCAATAGCACTTCATTTCGCCCCGACCGACCTGCAACGGAAAATGCGTTTTATGTAGACTTTACAAGCTTCCAAAGTTCGTTAAAAGTTTTGGTTTAATTTAAAAAATTCATTAAAGAAATGAATCGGGGAAAACTTTTTAAAGTAAAATTTTAGTAGAATCAAACCAAAAAATTTACTATTTTTGTTTGTTTTTAGTTTACTCTTCCAATACCTGACTGATTTTCAAAACTAAACTGGTTTGTCATCGATTGCCGAGTAACAATTGTCACGACTATTTGAAATTGTTTTATTACTCGTGCATTGTTACTTCGACAACTAAAATAAATAAAAAGCTCAACTTTACACGGTTCTTACTGTTAAAAGTTAATGAGGCCTGTTGTTCATAAAAATGTGCATAATTAATCCGCGTAATACAAGTTCATGCAGCGAAGTATAATTTTCAGGTTGAATCGTTTTATTAAAAATTTGGCGTAAGTTTAACCACTAATTAGAAAAATTTGCCTAATAATGCTACATGCTGTTATGAAATAGCTTGAATCGTTACTTGGTGTGAAAACCTCATTTGTTGTAAGTAATAGTAGGGTTGTGCAAATAGCATGCTAATTTAATGACCACCATGAACTAACATAAAAAAAACGTCCTAGTGGTAATTAAACACAAACCATCCGCGATGCTTTCATTAAGTCGAACCGTAAACGTAGTATCATCACTGTTAGCTCTCTCACTTTAGGGTAAGGTAATGTATACATTACTGAGGATTTTTTTTCTTCAATATTTGAGAATATTATAATAGTATCCCTATATGTTTACTCAAACTTAATTTTTTTTTTATAAACGAAAATATCAAGTTATTGGAAGTCAGATAATTAGGTGATTAAATATTTTATTTGCTGATAAACAGAATTGAATTTGGCGACGAATTCCAATAGTTCAAATATTAATTTATTAACTATTCCTAATATATTTATTAAAAGGAACAATCCCACTTTTCTTTAATGTGTTCTCTAAATTTCCAGGTGAAAAATCGTAGCAAAAACTACTCAAGTTTCTCCACATCTTGCCACGTGCTTAACCGTAGATGGACTTTACGCGTTAGCTAACCATATTACTAAACGCCAGTTCTTAAGAGCGTAGTATTTAAAAAAAATATTTGTAGATTAATACATTGAGGTTTTGATAATATTGTCAATTTATTATTGAATAATTAATGAAAAATTAACCTTCATGAGAAACCGATCCTGTTGAATATTGAGGTGTAACATCCAAATTGTATTAAATTGAAATCGACGTCAACATTTGAAGGTAAACCATTCAAGTCCAGCTCTTCATATTGACACGATATGAATCTTTGAATCTCTTCAAATGAAAATAATCAACGGAATCAAAAATTAAAGTAAAGAAATAAAGTTTATTAATCAAACCAATCCAATGTTTAAAAAAAGCTAAGATCATCAACCCCAATTCTTCTAACAGCTAAATCTGATAAAAGAGTACATCGTTGCAAAATCGTAATTTGGCCTTAAAACATAATATGGCGATAAAAGATTTCCAATCACAATTAACATCCATTTTACAACGATGGAATTAAAATTTTTAACTAAGCGAATAATTGAAACGATCAACTAGTGAGATGGGTACTAAACATAATTTGTTAGTACAAATTAATTTATTTGATAGAAATACCATATACAATAATTACCTATTATCCAAATAAATTAATACCAGTTTATGTGATCTGTGTGGAAAGTAAGTCATTATCCTGCAGTCAGGATATATAGGTACTTGCAGAACGAGGTGGCAGTTGAGTTTTTCAATTACCCAAATACGATAATGACTTACTTTCTGTATCATTTTCAAAAATCAAATTTGATCTTCTACTGTTTCTTTTTAAATCAATGATATTTCATTTGAATTGACATTTTATATAATATTAAATTTAATTAATAAAATAATGTGATCAAGTTATTTATATTAATGAATTATTTTTATTATTGCAATAATTAATAATTTTACTAATTTGTTTATTACCGTGAAAATCTGTCAACTATCAAAACTGTCAATATTTTATTTGACAAGAAATGTTAACAAATGTCAATTTCTTCAATTTAAAGAAGTTAAACTACAGCGAATTTATCACTTTCCGCACTAGTGCGGGAAAGTGACATTATGTAACGCAAATTAGTGTAGAAAGTAAGCTATTACGTAACGTTAGTAGATGAACAAAATTAAAACATTTAATAGTAACATTGAATTTAATAGTCTTCAAAATATAACGAATAATAGCGTCTCTCAAAAACTACATACTGTCGTGTTACCAAATCATATTTTTCGAAAGTTTTTTTGAGAGTTTAAACATTTTCAATTTGTCATGTAGAATTAATTTTGAGATTGAATTTTAATTTGATACTTTTGAATTTGTGTAAATATGAGTTTGAATGTATTTTTGTATTTATATTTGATCTGCAAATATATTTATATTTAAATATAAGAAATAAATATTTCTTGTAAATTTTGTAAAAGCTTTTAAGTTGGTAGATCTTTTCTTTCTGACAAGTTATGTTGGTACGGAAAGACGAAATACTCGCCCCTTTCAATTGTGTCCGCCTAGGCGAACGGACGTATTTTTGAGAGAAGGTCTTGAGATGTTTTTGATTTAAAACAAGTTTGAGATTTTTGGAGAAAATTTGGATAATAAATTGCGATTTCAGTAAGTAAATTAGTGAGTAAACTAAATAATGATTTGGACAACATTGGATATACTTTGAAATTTTAATTTGGATCGTTAGATTGCGATTGAATCCGTTTATTGACATCGTTAATAATTTGGAAATTTGGATGTAAAATTTGGTCAATTTTGTTTGAGAAGTTAATGGTAAAGCTAAAAATCGAAAATTTAAATTGGAAGGTATCGTAAAATTTGTGCACACGGCAAGCAGCTTCATTGATAAGCGACGCTTGCAATTATCGTCCTATTTTTAATACGTAAAATTTTAATTGGAATTAATTTTATGGGTGATTTTTGTTTTTGGATTGAAGAGAAGAATCTCAGAATCCACTACTGAGAAGCTTGATTAGCTAGCTGGCAACCCAAAGGTAGCAAAGGAAGTTGAAAAAAAATTTAAATTTTGCAACGTTCCACTACAATACATTTTCTAATCTCTAGCAATCCATTGGCGTAGTTTGAGATAGGTATGAAATGATCGAAACTAATTTTGACATTTTACAGATGTTTTAAACAAAGCTGGAATAAGAATTTTGTTAAATTTCTAGCGATCTAGTTTCTCTGGACTAAAAGCTGCGTTGAGTGGATGATACACTCTAACATTCAGTGGTTACAAAAGATGATTTGTATAATTTGTAATTTTTGGGAACACCATTATTTATTTCAAAATTTTAAAATACCACTATCGAACGTCAGACCTTGATTAAAACCTCAGTATAAACGACAATATATTTCGGAAAAATCAAATTCTGGAACCTCACGTCTACCCAGCCTGCATGATTTGAAATGGATTTAGTCATAGGTTAATTTTTGTGAATTAAAATCAAGTTTTAATTTGGTAAGTTGCTAATAAAACCGCAGTTTTCCTGCATGCAAGCTCAGTCTTAAGATCTTCTGCAAGTTTGCTTAAAGCTTTAACAAATTTCTAGTTTATCCAACATTGTATACTCACGTTACTAATGATGCGTAGCCACTGTGATAGATAGAAGTTTGAACTGGCAATAGGCATTATCGAATTAAAACTATCGATTAATTCCAACTCGAAATCGAATATCGACTGGCCGAAAACGAAATATTTTCCGGATTGGTCTGCAAACTGATAAAATAAGAAAGAATAGAACAAATTTTCAATCAAAAGCCGGAAACCGTGCAATTACAATCCCAAGTAACTGTAACTTCGATAATTAAATGTTCCATGATTTTTTAACCCTCTAAATTCTAGTCGTTTCAGTTAAAAGGAGTTTTTTTGTCGATAGAGAATCAATAATTGTAGTTGAATAAATGGAATAAATTGAAAAGCTATAACAACATACCTGAGTTATGGACAATTGTAAAGAACCCTATTGACTTGGTAAAGACGAATTCGGAAAGATAGCGCTTGGCTTGTTTCTAATATTCAGGGGCGCTCCGGAAAGCCCACCATCTAGGCCGGATTTAGTCGACCATGAATTTCAGAATAAACTGAATAATGTAAGACGCTATTTTTACGTACATATTTCTCTTACTTATCTTCCATCTTTCTTCCATAAGTTTATATTGTATGTTTTCCCGTTTCATGAGATTTGTATCTAAAAACAAAAGCAAAAAATTATATGATAAATAATAATAAGTTGGAAATGTTGTGTTGACATAAGAATTTTGATGGGGATATGCAATACAATCATAATATATCTTGTTATTGAAACATTTAGAATGCAATAAGAACTTAATAATTAGTAGAAGATTTGAGTTAATCGTGTTTTGCTCGTGATAAAATGTTGGTTTTCAATTACAAATTGAATCGAATTAAATAAATCGAAATTTATTTCATATCGTATACTTCTTTAAATTATAGAAATTTATTGTACCGTTTGTAATTTAAAAAAAAATTTTTAATGTTCATGGAACCCCCATGCAGCGAAACCGTTGATTTCTTGCGAATGATATGCAAATCGAAAACTGTAATATAATTTTTATAATGGCAAATTGTCATAAATTTGTATTAATTATTACAATATTTAAATTCGAGGTGTAAAGTAAATTATAATAATTTATGGAGCGCAACGCCAGTAAGTAATTTATTTTATCAATTATTTAGCATTAATAATTCCCATGAATTATCTATTAAAATTAGAGTGTTTTAAATAAATCACAATTTATGTTTCCGGTTATTTAAAATTTTGCAAATTTTTTGATAGCTATCGGTGGGTATTTAGATGTTTGTCTTGAAACAATTGATGTTAAAGCCCAAACTAATAATTAAAAACATAGGTTCTGGTCGACCCAATACTTCCTCTACCTTAAAATCTCTAGTTCTCTATTATAAATTTTAAAAAATTCAAAAACCGCTATCAAAGAAAATTAAATTTAAGAAAGCTAAATAAACCTAGACGTAAAATTTCAAATTCTAAACCAGTAAACGCGCTAATGTCTTGTCTGAAAACTTATTGAATTCTTTTTATATTTTATTGGCTGTTAGATATATAAACAAACCAACAAATACAATCAAAGCGTGTAATTTTGCTTCATAAAAAAAAAAGAATTACTTCAAATAAAATATGTGGACATACATTGGATGACATAATTTTTTCTACACTAATTGACGTGTGAATTTTAAAAAAGGTCCGAGCCAAATACATTTTCTCAAAGTCAAAGTTTTTTTCCAAAAAAAAATCAACCAAGGCAGGTAAAAAATTAACTAGAAATATGAATTTAATTAATAATATTGAATAATTTTAGTATCTAGCTTTTCTAAAAATTATTTTAAATTTATCTACCACTTCAAATATGAATTTTTAGCTTAAAATCGATTAATTAGTAGATCTAAACATTGACTTGACATTTACATAACCTGAAAAATCTTAAATATTACCAACTTAAAACTTTATTTCTCACCAAATAATTTAAAATTTTGTTTTTTTAACCGAAAAAATGTATTAAATGTCACAATTGAAGTTGATAGTTACAAATTAAACTTAAATATTACCAACTTAAATGAAAAATAGTAAAAAAGTAACAAGTTTTATTCGAATGGAAAAGTAAAGCTTTCTATCCTAATAAAGCAATATATTACTATTTTCATTTCTTAAGTTTTTTTAACTTATTTGTTTTTATTACACGTAAAAGGTATTATAGCAAAATTTCGATTATAACAAAAATCTTTTCCAAGTTGCCAAGAAGATTAAAATTGAAAGGGCGATGGGTATGATATGTTTATTATTCAAGAATGAAGTTATAAAAATATAATTTTTTGGCGGTTAATTGGTTAATTATTATTAAATTAAATTTTATATTTTTCACTTTTTTGATTTATCAAATAATAAAATTTCACTCTTTAAAATCACTTTGTAAAATTATTATAACAACAGGTTTTATGAATAACTTTCACAATAAAAGAAATAAATTAATTCTTTGTTTATGGTTAAAATTTACATTTATATGAATAAAATACATCACTGATGGTTGGCAAGAACAACGACACAAGGCACGTTTTTTGGGAAAGCGTTTTAAACTTTTAGATAAGTCGTAACTTTTGTAAAATTTATTCCATTTCTAATACTTAACTCATTTTTGCCAAATTGTGAGTTGTGTCGTTATTATTCCGAGGCAGCGATATATTTTAAGTTATAGCTATTATTCGGCGTATGTGACTTTTCGGTGAAAATCGTTTTGATGCTAAAATAGATATTCGGCCCTAGGCGACATTATAGTTAATCTTAAATATTAAATATGTACATGAAGTCGTTTACCTTCGTTAATCCGAAGGACGATTCACACAAAAAAATTTTGTGCAATTGATTTCCTAAGATATTCACAGATTTCCTATGATTTTCTGAGCTTTCCTAAACTTAGTTTATACCCAACATTTCCTAATTTTCTCAGATTTCCTTATATTTCTCAGGATTTTCTCTTTCCTTCCTTCACACCAGATTTCACCAGTCGAAACCGCCCATTGCATGATTCTACGATGAACAGTAGGCCTTCCAACCAAGTATGTGAAAACCATTCCAAGGTTTATTGCATGCAACAAGTGATATACATATATTTAAAGTACGGATGTTATAAAAAAAAACCGTACCTCGATCTGGTCACATTTTGAAGATGTGAAAAAAAATATTCCTCAGACTGCATTCGAACCTTAACCGAATACATGCAATCGGTTTTATGTTCTGTAAATTTCTGTATTTGTAAATACAATTACATCCGGTTATAATGAACCTTAAGTGACAGATTGATTTGGTAAGTTTGCTCAACTAAAAGTTATAACCATTACTTAGACGATATTCCATACCTCCAAAACCTCTTGGTATTAATGCCAGTCAGTTTTGAATCCAGGAGCGCCCGGGGGGGGAGGGGCTGTGCTCCGGAAACTACAAAATGCCCCCCCGGAGAAATTTGTAGCAGCATATAAAAACTTTAAATAATAATTTTAAATATAAAACTCAAAATTACATTTTGAATTAAAACCAACCTTTAATATAAACATGTATTTTTGGTTTTTTGTATTTTGTGCTACCCCCCCCCCCCCCAAGTCGAATTACTAAAAACTTAGCCTGGTTTTTACTTGACCTGATTTTTTATATATCAACTTAATATTTAATAATTGGTCTTATTAGGTTCTTCTACCGATATATTTTGAATGCAAATTGATAAAAAACTCATCGTGACACTTTTGGTACGGAGAATTTTGTAAATTACAAATTACAATAGGACATTCTATGTGCCACGTGGCAAAGCTTGGAGTAACTCATTTACATGTTATTAAAGAAGTACTTAAATTCAAATTTATAACGTAAGCTCAAAAATCACGGAGTAATAAAACACAATATTATATTTACAACAATTTTAAGCAAAAAATTACTAAATTTATATTGTCATGTTCCAAAATCCACCATTATAATTTTTGTATGTAAATTTGAAAATTTTTATTATTTTTGTAAATATTTTTGTATTTGCTGATTTTCCCGCCAACAAGTGGTAGTTGCAGCAATGGGCGGTGGAAACCAGGCTTTTGCCAAGAATGGCCGCGGAAAGCAGAATGTAAATTTATGTATCCTAAAATCTCTTATGAAATTATGGTTTAAAATTATTTTTATATGAAGAATAAAATTACATTTTGAAGTAAGTAAGTTTTAACTGATTTGAATTTGAGGAATTATCCCAATTTGGGACAGGCTGGATTATTTTTGAGATTAAGTATTTTTGGATGTGATTATTCTGAGAATTACAAAAATTTAATGGAATTTATTTTTAATTTACGTTTAATTTAATTGGTGAAATTATAAAGTTGAAAATTTGAAAATTAAAGGTATCGCGAAATAAGTGAGATACTGTTCAGGTGTGGTCGATTTCTCAGTTTAATTTACATTCCACTTTAAATAAAATTTTAATTAGAAGTTTGGATTGTTTCGGCTGGCCTGGCAAGTTATTTTTTAAGAGTGTATTTTTCCCCAAAAAATCGGATTTGGAAATTGGAACACAGAAAAATAACACTTCATCTGGCGCCAGTACGTGGGCAAAAATAACACTTCGTCTGATGGCATCCCAAAGCGTGGGGCTTGAAAAACTTGAACCTACTTTAACCCTGAGATTGATTTTTACGATAAAACAAAAATGGCAACAAAAGTACAATTAGAGTTGAAAGATAGATAGAAATATTGGAAATAGAAGAAATGGAAAAACGGGAAAACAAAGATGATGAAGAAAAAATGAAAATTGAAAAAAAAGAAGATCCAAAAAATTCTGAAACAATACACAAGAAATATTACAAAGCTTATCATGAAAGGAGAGAAAGAAACACAAAAATAATAAATGAAATTTATAGTAACATAGACAAAAGGAATAACAACATGGAGGGTGGTAAATATGGTATGATGATGTCGATGTTACTTGAAATGAATAAATACTTTAACACTTATAAGCAAGAAATGAAAACTTGTATTCAGGAACTAAAACGCGACAATCAAGATCTAAAAAAGGAAATTGAGAAAATATTAGATAAAAAGATAACAGAATGGAGAGATGAATGGAATCGAGAGAAGAATATGTTCGTGAATGGACAAGAATTGGAGCAAGATAGCAAAGAAAAGAAAAAGTTGGAACATGTGAGTTGGGCAAACGAAATGATAATAGAAAATGAATTTAATTCTGAAGAAACCAAAGAAATCCCAACATTTATGGAAAAGACGACGCAATTGGAAGTGGTAATGACCATGCAAGAAAGTTTGTTGACGACAAGAAAATTAGAAGTAAATTTTAAAGAAAAAAATAGTCACCAGATAGTCGTAAAAGAACATGTATATGGGTACATAAATTTAATTGAAATGCAAAAATTGGAAATACAAAAAATGTGAAGTTGAAGTTAAATTGAAGGCAGCAAGGTGTGGATTTGATAGTGGCGCTCCTGGGTCGCTTTATGAATTGTAATTTGCGATCCCATTATTTTAACATTGAGAAGTTTATTTAAAATTTTATAATTTAATTTGGATTTGTTAAATGAAATTAAATAATTTAAAATTGTTTTGAAAATAACATGACAATATATATAAAATCAAATTTCGCATAAAAATAGAATATTTATACAGAAATCCGAGAAAGATACTTTGAAAAGCTGTTGAACAAAGACAATGTAAACCACGAATGTTAAAAAAGTGGAGAAATATAGCAATGTGACTAAAATGAATTGGAACCACCAAGGGAAGAAGCCCCTGGAAAATAGGAAGAATAATATACAAACTGATAAAAAAAATATTTGGAATAGGACAGACATGCCCGAAGAATAACAAATTGAGAAAATAATGCCTATTTTTAAGAAAGAGAATGTGGGTAATTGTTAAGACTGCAAAGGAATTACACTACTATCCGCAGTATACAAAATCAGTAAATAAATATCAGTAAATAAATATCCTCCAGATAATGACAAGATTATGATAACTAACAATGCACAAAACAAAAGCCACAGTGAAGATCTTAGAAGAAGAATCTGCCACATTTAAAATTAATACAGACATGAGGCAAACCAAGAAGGAGGCAACATTGTTTAATATATATTATGTTGGGAAACCTAGTAAAGAAAAACAGATAATATTTGGGCGTATGAACAAGTAATTAAAAATAAATAAGAAATAAACAAGAAATGCCACATTTACAATAAACATACCGAGAAACAGAAAAATAAGCAGAAAATCAAGCTTAGAATGTATAAGAGTCTGATACGAGCAGTATCAGACAGCCATTCGTAGTCATAGATCGAGAAAACTTTTCATGCAGAAGTTCCTCTATTTTAAATTGCCGGCAAAGAAGAAATATTTAGAAAAACACTAGAGACAACAATAATTGCTTCCACAAAATGAATCTTGAAGTTTAGCACTTGAATAACATAAAATTAAGTTTTCAAAAAACAAATTTATTTTTAGTGCCACTTAAGAATTTTTTAACTTTATTTTTATTGTTGCCATTCGTCAATAGTAAAAACAGTGTTAATTAAAAATTATAATTCCTTTTATATGTATTTTAGGTAAAACAACATGTTTTATTCGTAGCAAATGTACTTTTTGTAGCTCATTTGTAATTATCGAACTTCCTCTACTCCGTTCGTCGGAATATCCGACAAACTCTCTACAGAAGGTCAAACTTTCTCAGTCTTTTTGAAAGTTTACAAAAGACAAACTTTTTATCATTTAATTGTCGAAGTTAAAATTTCATTTTTGGAGAAAGCAATTTTTCAATTTAGTCCCCGTAACAATACTGCTACTGGACACGGTTTTCTTCCTTTCTAAGGGAAAAATTATAAAAACTTCGATCCCACTGCTGCTTAAACTTTATGTGCCATACGAAGCACGAAAGTGGCTATAAAAACGTTAGTTTCTTTCAGGATTGAAACCGGGCAGTTGAAACAGTCAAATTTTCCTATGTCAATCAAATGTTAAAGTTACATAAGTATATACTTTTTTATGCAAAAAAGTTCTTTGACTTCAGTTTTAGTGCGGTTTAAGAAAATATAGCTTGCGTTATTCGGAGCAAATATATCTTTCGGGTGTCTTCTTTAATTGACAGATTCATTCCATAGGCCAATTGCTAAGCGGAAAACTGTGATTCAAATCCTAATGTGTCGAACATCAAATATTGATCTAAAAGATATGTGGAAGGCAACAAAAAAAAACCAAATCCAGTTCTGCGATAGCTTGGAAGCGTGGGCATTTGATTCTACTAGAAAGTCAGTCACACATTAATGAATCAATAAACGTCAATTTTTGTTTACCAATTAATTGAGTAAAATGTGAGATCAATTTGTACGATTGTATATTCACACATTTCTAATGCAATATAATATGACAAAGATCATTAATTTTTTTTAATTATAATTAATTTTTTTTATTTTGCTCAGCTTGAAAAATTAATAACTTAATATCTAATATTTTATGAGGATAGAAAACATTACAATTTAAATGCAATTAAAATCATTTCGTGCCAGGGCGATACTTTTAAACTGTTAATAATTTCTTGCATTATTAATAAAGTTATCAAACTAAAAAGCTTTAAAGCAAATCAGCTGTACTCTTTTCTCTTTCTTCTTTAAAATATTTTACATTTAATATAATTTTAACTAAGCCGATGATATACTATTTTCTATGTCCAGTATTAAAAGTGGGCTTTTAGAGTAGTCTGTCAGTTAAGAATGGAAAATTCACAGACTTAAAGACGCAAAACCTGATGATAAAAGTTTAGAAAGGATTAAAAAGGATACTGTTCAAGCTTCAATCGTTTTATATGTTGTGTTTATTGATTATAGCTCTAGGTTTTATTGATTTTTAACACACCAGTGTTAAAAATGCTCACTTTTAACACCGGTGTTATATTTTTCATAAATTCTCCCAATTTTCTTTAGAATTTATGAAAAATTTAATTAAAGCAATAAATTTGTAAATTTTTAAATAAAATTGTAGCTTTTAAGCTGTGCTTTAACTTAGCAACGTCTCAGCCCCTAACTCATCACCATGGTGCGCGTAATAAGAAATAAACTTAAGGTGCAAAATCTAGAAGCAATAATTCACACTTTTATTACAATGTAACTTAAAAATGTAAACACGAACGCCATTATAAATACAAATAAATATTTTATGATGATTGCATCATAAATATTTAACCGTGTTAAGTAAAATTGCTAAGCAGGTAGTAACCAAACATTCGTTACATTTTAAGTAGGAGAATATTTAATTTTATAATCAAATTTAGAAGAACACATTAGAATCACTCATAAGCAATCAAGATTTATTTTTTATTGCTTCTTTATGATTTTACGGTTGCGTATAATGAAAATCGTTTGTTTGCAGTGACGTATTGCGTTTCGGTTTATGATTTGAAAAGTTATTACCTTCTAATAATACCTCATACCTATAACTAAAAAGTTAACAGTGTGAAACGCAGCATGACACTTCATAACTTGTATAAATTACAATAATAAATATTATAAGTACTTTTGATTTTATATATAAAAATAAGAAATAATAATTTAATAAGTCGATTTTTCATAACATCTCTTAGGATTTTCTTTGTGGCGCCCAGGGTGTCCGCGGACTGAATACCAAACAATCGAAATAGGACACATGTGTATGGATGTGTCCGTACATTTTCAGTTTCAAAAGGAATGTTTCTACCCCTACTCGCTTGTATATTCACAAGGGAGAAATTTTCTTAGCATTTTAGTTCAGCTTTCCATCACGTAGAAGCAGCCAATGTCCAAAATATCAGCAAATAATTATCAATAGCCCGATAATTTATAGAAGGAAAACTTGAGCGGAAAAGCTTCGATAATAAAAAATTATAAACAAGAAACGCAGCAAAAATAAATTAAATAAATTCGACGCTTTACCGCAATGGTGGTTGCGAGTGTTGTGTTACGACTTTCCCTCATCCCCGTGTACACGCGAATACATTCAAATCCTGTCAAAGCTCCGACATCACCCGCTACAGCAAGCTACTACCCCATAAAGTCCCAAAGGTTCGATCTCACGGTATTCTTAATACTTGAATATAAATCGAACTCAAAATTATTGCACTGAATTCAAGAGTGAATAATAAAATAGAGTGAGTAATATATTATGACGAAACACTCAAAAAGGAAATCGGAATTTTACTTCAAGATTTTTGAATTATGGTAAATACATTAAGGGTAACTTTTTAAAATATGAAAGTCAATATTTGTGTCGATAACAAATAAATTGATATAAAACGAAATGTACAGGATGCCTCACTTTCGAGAAGCCTTTTGCTTTCTTTTCAAATCAACCACCTATCCAAATTATTATTATTATTACACAACTACCCCCATACTTTTGAATTGGTATCAAATGTTTTATGTAAATGGAACAACCCTTTTTTTATTCAAAACAAGGGTTAGACCTGCCAATAAAAAACAACCCCTTATGTAAATGAACGCCAATAGAGAAGGTGGTTACCTATTTTATATGTAAACTACCCTTATATGAATACCAAACACGCAAGATCAACCCACGAACAGCCCTTTACATCCGCGATGTTTAAACTTCTCAGCCAATCGGTGTGGAGCTTTTCTCCCCTTTTAAAATGTAAATTAAATTCCCGTCTTACTATTTTCCATTTTCTCTTTGTAAAATGGTGGCAAATGTTAGAAAAGCAAAGAATAGTCGACGGCTGACTGTGTCAAAAGACTGTTTAAAAAGGGAAAAGGAAATGAACGTAAAGTAAAAATAGAAAAAAGGAAAATTCAAAGGTCATGTTACATCATTATAGGTGAAGCGAGGTCAAAGTTGAAACCAATTACATCCCATTGTTGCCAACGGCAGGTCCGCTTACTGAATGTCCCTAC
Source organism: Cantharis flavilabris (assembly GCA_949152465.1). Lineage (NCBI taxonomy): Eukaryota > Metazoa > Arthropoda > Insecta > Coleoptera > Cantharidae > Cantharis > Cantharis flavilabris. The sequence goes on from OX424439.1 coordinate 23,201,835, forward strand.
ACTACTCAGTTTAACTGAACGTCTACAGAAAGATTTCAATTTTCCGATATAGCATTCTACAATTTAAGTTCAAAATCGCTGACATTTTAAATACTCGGCAAGCAAACGTAGTAGTAAGTAATTTTTCTTTAACATGAGATTTTCCCGATAAACTTATTAACTATTAATATTTACGGAAAATTAAATTTATTTTTCAATTTTATCTCGAAAACCTTCGTTTATGCTGTGCGCGTTAAATTTGTGAAAAAACTAGGATAAATGATCCTGCGATGCTGACGAGTCCTGACACGGATCAAATGATGATTTATAAGCTTCCTTGTCAAGTCCTAACTGATACACTATGCTAAAGTACCAAGTAACCAAGGAATTCTAAATAAAAACTGCATTTTTATATCATAAATCATTTAATAATGCAGTCAAAAAGCGTCCAAACTATATCAGTCGCTTTTTAACGTTGAATTTTTTAAAGGAAAAACGAATCCCCTTAATGATAATCCATACAACGATTAACTTGAAAAATTTTGTTTTCAAACTGTTAGGTATAATATATTATTTTTTTTAATTTAGCGTGTTTCAAAAATATTAGTTGATAATAATTTGGGTGAACGGACAAACCTTCCATACAAAGGGAGATGTAATTAGCTCGAGAGAAAGTTATTAAATATTGTGAATCAGACACAATGGCTATTTGCATGTCGGATTGAAGGGTGCGTACAAATTTGGGGATGCACAAGTGAGAGTTGTCACGCACAGGGTTTGATTGGGCTGCTGTCTGATCGATATTGAGAGATTCACCCCCCGTCTGGACCACCAGCTACTACTCTTTCTACATAAGTTGACGATTTTGCTTATACGGCACATAATCTAACGTAGATTTTACCTATCAACAAATTTACATAAAATTTTATATTTTGCCAACGTTGGTAAATTTTTAAACAAAAATACATAAAAATAAAGATCTTATAAAATCGACAAAGTTCATCCCCTTTCAACCATAAATAACATTACTTCAAAAAATCAAACAATATTTCATATTTATAAAGCGTTTCTAGATAAAATACAGTTTCGTCCATGAAACCCTAACAATTTAAAATATTGTATTGAACATAATATAGAACCGGAAATAGAAATGAGAAGCAAAAGTAGATAGAAACTCGTGATATATGTATTTTGCGTGGTCTAAACTGCGTTTTCCATGCGACATTTGCCCCATGGCGTTAGTAAACATCATCTATGGGAGAATTGAAAATAAGTCGTTATTATGTTTGTTTTTTTTTCTCTTCTTTTACATCATTCTTCTATTTTATTTCTTTCCGACCGTAACAACAAAATGATACAGTCGAATGCTAATCTTGATGCAATTTACAATAATCAACGCGTTTAGAAAAAAAATAGTATATTGTTTTATACAGAGTAGACAAAGGACTTTTCGTGTCGAGTTTGTAAGATTTTACATTATTTTTAAATTGCCATTAGCAGTAAAGTAAAACAATTGCGTTCTCAAAAAATTAAAATTTTTAAGTAAATTTGAACAAACGCTTATTCGCATAAATGTCGAGTCGAACAAATGCATGTCGAACAAATGCTGTCGATTAAGTGTTTGTCGAACAAATGCTGGCGCACAAAATTCCGGTACCATGAGTTGTGCGCCGAAATGTACAAAGGTAAGTTCTTGGGAAACTTGGGCCTTCAACTCGAAATTTCTATTTCATTTTAATTTTTGTTAAATTACTTATGTTTCGGTCGTCTCTATACTGCTATTTGAATACAAAACCAACATTTTGATTTGTTGATTTGTGTTTTTATTTATTTTGTTTAGACTTTCGCACCGTCGCGTCGGAGCATAGGAAATAATTGTTTTTGTTAACAATTGGAATAGGAGAGAAAAAATCTATTTCTAGATATTCTAGATTAGGATATACATAATATACTAAGAGGGGAATAAGGAATAACTTCAATAAAATGAAAAATAATGTTTTTTATAAATACCTCATAATTGAAATGCACAATTTTAATGCAAATTTAATTTTCCGCTGTCATTTGTTTTCGAGAAATTACGTCATTGACTTTTTTAAATGGCAACCCTTCAAGCCAAAAGCAATTGAAATTGATTAGTAAACCTGAATTGTTATTATCTACTTATCATAAAAATTTGATCTAATATAAAAAAAACTTTTGTAACAATATAATGAAAGAACTAATAAGGAACAATACCAAAATTTACTTTTTATGAGTAATTAGTCTTTGCGGGTAGGTTTTCCTATTTTAGGTTTAAAATTTTTATGTTGTGAAAATCTGTCTTTTTATTTAAAATGATTTTTTCCTGATAAGTTGATAGAGTAATTTTACTCATTCCTATTGGTCAAATCCAATCCAATCTCTGTCTCAATTGAGACAAGCTTAGGCGGGATGAAAGAATTACGAACATTAAGCACATGTCTGTTTTTTTTTAAATTGAAATAATTCAGTTAGTTTATGCAACAATAATCCTAAAATAGCTAATAAGATCCTAACGTGTCCGCAAATAGATTGGAAGATCCTAGATTTAATTCCACGCAGAAATCCTTGATTTTATATCTTCCTGAATACGATACAGAACATGATAGATTTTACAGCAAGTGAACTTTGGATTCAAAAAAGACCTTTGGATTTTTGTTGCATAAACTAACCGAACCACAGTGATGGCTTGATGTGATCACTAGTTGAGTTATGAACCACTACCCGTGCAGCTAATTTGGAATTTGGAACCGAAGTATTGCACTCAAACTTTTAAACGGCAACTTCAAGGTACCACTATGAAACGCAATTTAATTTCGGCGCTATAATAAATTAATAGTTGACATAAAAAAATTCGCCATTTACGTTACCATTGGTGGCGCTCATGACGTTACCAAATGTCAACAACATGGTAGCTCTATGACGTACACTTGATGTTGTTTTAAGTTTCATTCTGAATTATTTTATCGTAAAACCGCGGAGAAATGATAATTCACAAAATAGAACATCAAAAGAATGCAAACGTTTGGTTTGCAAACAAAACTTTCTATACCAATATAACTATACGTATTAGATTAACTTAATATTTTTCCACGTGGTGGCGTTTGTTTAATGTAAATCGCAAATGGAGATTCACAAAATTTAGTTATTTATCATTAGAGCTCGGATTTATATGAACCAAAATACTTGAAATAATGCGCATATATATGCACCACATTTCCTTAAAATACGCACTAAAATTGATAAACATATAGATAAATATACATTGATATGCAAACTAAAAAATATTTCTTCGAATTTTTCAATTTTATTTTTTTTTCAATTTTTCGATATGAACTACCTAGATTTATAAAATTTAATAATTTTAATAATAAATCTAGACGAATTATGCAAAATTTGCAACATTTTGCATAGTTTAAACCTTTGGTGCATATTTATTAAGTAAATAATGGATATTTGGGCCAATTTTGGTGTCCAGCCGCAGCTAAAGAATCATATCTTTCATGCTTTCATATTAGTCATGCTTTCTTATGGCAGTGTTTCCTATAAACTGATTGACTCTGGATTAACTTTTACCTAGCGTTTAACTAACCCTTAGTATTTGTGCAGATAATGTCGCCCAGCTAAAGATATGTTTACTGATCTGGGGCAGGGGCTCTGCGACTGAAGTCGCAGTGAATGCTTTCTTATGGGGGTGTTTTCTTATAATGTGATCTTTGCAGGCGACTTTAAGGTAACATTCTCATAAGAAAGCATGGAGAGCAGTCCCTGCGACTTCAGTCGCAGAGCCCCAGCCGCAGCTTAGTAAACATATCTTTAGCTGCTAGAAATTATCTGAGGGCTAGTTAAACATTAGGTAAAAGTTAATCCAGAGTCAATTGATGTTGATCCTATCAGTCTATAGGAAACACTCCCATAAGAAAGCATGATGATATGGAGCTCGGATTTATTGAAAATATATGAGCATATACTAATGCACCGAATTTCCTTAAAATATGCACTAAAATTGATAAAAATAGATAAAATATGCATTGATATGCAAACTAAAAAATATCTAATCTTCGAACTTTTCAATTTTTTTTTTAATTTTCAATAAGTACTACCTAGATTTATAAAATTTAATAATTTTAATAATAAATCACACAACAAAATATTTGAGTTTGAGCATACGTACATCAGTCCAGGCCTGAATTCTGACCAAGTAGACGATGGCAAATAAAACCTGAAATCGATTGCACTAATAGTATAATTTTTCTACTATTTCTTTGAGGTAAATGAGGTATGAGGTCTTTTATTTTACTATTGACAGATTTTTAATTCGTATTTTATACGCAAATTATTCCACTGCGTATTCTGAATTTTTTTTGTAAAACTAAACTTAACACAAACTACCAAAGTAGTTTAATAAAACGACTGCGGCGTGTCCGCCGGTCCTTAAGAGTCCCACCGTGGTTATTAAAAGGTTAAGCAGCAGACTTACACTAATGTTGATTAATTAAGATTCTTTTATTGATGCAAATTTTGTTCAAAGGCAAAATATTTAAACTTTTTTAAGAATATAAAATATAGGATTATTTTGCAGAAAAAAAAGTTATTTGACCTATTCAAACGAAAACGTTTTACGATATAGTAAAGTTTTGACTAGTTTGATGACTTAGGTTGAACAAGCTTGTAACACTTAATCGTGATTGATATGAATGCTGAAAAAATTTGCTAGAAATTTTGAAACAAATTATGGTTAATTGTCTTTTTGTAAGATAAGAAAAGTGAGCGAATGAAAATAATTTTCGAAATTGAGAATATCATAAATTGCTCTTTACATTCATTTAAAAATATTGTTATGGAAGTTGAGTGTAATTTACAAAAACGTTTTTATTTATTAAGGAGTGTTGTAATTGTATTATTAGAGAAGCAGACATAGCACCTTGACGCAATTATAACAACACTCGAGTACAAAGTGATAATGGATATAGTGTCTGCAACAATATAATGTAGAACGTTCTTAATATCATCAGGGATTGCTAAGGTCTCGCTTTCTACGATCAATAACCATGCCAATCTCATTTCTCCACATTGTTAATAAAATATGTAAGTGTTGGCGTCATTCTTTGAGCAACCGTATCAAGATATTAAAAAATTCTTTCTCGCATGTCAAAATTATTAAAAAAATCTAAAAGAAGAAAGAAAATAAAAATATCGCAACTCAGTAGCCAAGTGTATAGCTACGGCCAATTTTCAAATTCAATTTACGTGGAACAAAAGGTTTCCTTTTTCTCTTTTATCTTTTCTCTTATTTTTGCCGTTATAAAGTATTTTGTTAACAAAATTCCATCTATCGTAAACGAATTTGGATATTTAATGAACGCTTATTGTATTATGCAAGCAGCGAAATCTTTAAATTGGAAAATATAGTCCATTATTTATAGTAAATAAGAGGTTTTTGTTGGCATCAAGAATGGTGCATGCAATGATGGATCTCTAAGCCACGAAAAGTATATTATTAATGATAGTCGAAGTTTTCCTGCATTCTGAGTGTCACGGAGATATAAAAACTTTTTAAAATAATGCGGTTGGTGTCCGGAAAAATGGCAGGCATTATCTCAGCTCGACGGGGGATTAGGATGAATCGGGAATGGGCATGCGTTGTATAAAAATGAACTCCAAATATATTTTCTTTTTTTTTTAAACCGACCATATTCACGCCTACAATTTTTCTCCACGTTTTGCAATAGTTTCGGTATGTTTTCTGTAACCTAATACATAGTTTATTTTATGTTAGCGAAAGGGTCACGGTTGGCAAGCTCCGAAGCAATACACTAATGTATAGGAGGGATAAATGACACCTTTGCCTGTCACAAGCTGAATAAGTTGATGGATTATCTACTAGTATTTGCGACAACCCTTTTTCATTCGCGAACCACCTTTCAATCTTCTTCAAAAATTCGACTACTATAAAGCAATCACACTTAAACTTCCGTCGTCCTTAAATATTCATAATCTCATTTTTTAGTACCAAACCCTCCGTGACATTTTATAATGCTAAAATTATTAAGGGATGCGCCCCAACAAATGTCAAAAATTGTTCGCGGTTTACAGAAGATTTGATAGGGGATTTTACCGGCACCCTTGTAGGCGTAGTTTATTCATAAAATTGAGTTTATTTAAGAATTGCTTTAAAATATCGAATTCTAATGGCTTGTGAAGCAGTCGAGGGGATTTGTATTCTTCCGCAATTTAAAAACTACGTTTTATTTCTAATCAACTCGAAAAAATTTCGAAAACGATTTAGAAAATTCAGCAAAGGAATATTTTTATCCGCAAAAATAAAAGTAGTATTTGGACTTCTTGTACCAATGTTACGTCATGAAAAGAATGTCGGGTATTTCATTACAAGCTCTGATTCTAAGACTAGTGGTCCGTATTTCTATTGTCTCAAACTGCTGCATCTCCATTGTTATTATCTTTTGCTTGACCTGCCTTGATTAAATTGTATTATTATTTGAAATGAGACTTTTTATATTATACAAAGTTTCTTTACCGAATTCAAATTTTTTAATTAATAAAATCGCTTTTTAATACCTCCTCAATTAAAATATCGTTTAATTGCACTTGTAGATAATTAATTAAAAACATTAAGCCGAATAAAGACACTTATTTCTTTTTTGCATTTTAATTGACAAGCATAGGATGTCTCATAATCTAAATTTCAAGTGAATTTGTGTAAAATATCATAATTTAACAAAACTTCAACATAATAAAAAAAATTTTGTCCTTACCGGTGAAAAATGGTATACCAATTAACGTCTTTTGGTTTTTTAAATAGTAATACGGTTAGAACTCCATTATTTTAACGTTTTGTTAAATTTTCAAAATTAAGTTAACTGCAAAGTTAAAATAAAATTCTGCTCCTTCGAAAAAGTCGTTCGTCATTCAAAGTAAATATCAGCGCTAAATCTGGAAAATGTTTAACTGCCCCCCTTCGCGGTCTCAATACATCATTAGAAGCCAGTGGCGTATTTAGAGGGGGGCAAAGGGGCATATGCCCCCCCCCCCCAAGGATGACTCGGAAAAGAAACGTGAGATTTTGGACATACCAATTTGACATCCGCTAAAAATATGGGACGATTCAAGCAGATCATCAAATAATCTACATAACAGACATCTTCTAGCAAACAACAAAACGATTACACCACTCTGTATTCAATTAATTTCCCAGTTTTTGAATGAAATCTTTCTGGTTCTCTTATATACCCACTGTACACAGGTTACCTGCCTTCAAAAATCATAAAAAATATGTGTGATAGTTTATAATAATGAATAAGAATATAGCAAAACAAGTGGCGACAGCCACAAGTTATGGTAGCTTGCGAATTACTTATGAAATTGTTGTGGCGTTTGGAAAATAAGAAACAATTAAAATAAAACCAAACCTAAATGGAAAATGGTACCCTGAATAAAGACCACAGCGATGGCTTGATGTGATCGCTAGTTAAGGTTATGAACGGAGATTCTGGTTTCAAACCTCGCACTCGACAGAATTTCTTCAAAAAAAAGAAAAGTTTCAAGCATTTAGACCCCACTGCTGCTCAAACCGGAACCCAGGGGGGACCGCCGATTTTACATGCCCTCCGAAGCACGGAGACGGTCATGTGATGGTTTTTAGATTTTCCCCGGATTTGAACCGAGTACCTTACAGTCAGCAGTTGATCGACTAAATTACTAAGGTAATGACTTATTTTTCTTATTTTCTTATCTAAGGCATATTTTTCTAACAGGATATAGTCAAGTATCATTTTTGGTGTGATATATTATAAAGAAAGTGATACTTTTTTGTGGTCTTTGAAGGTAAAACCTATAACACTTGCCACTTTTGCTGGCGATACAGCTATTCTTACCCCACAGGCTTCCATAGTTACAATAATTGCAATTATAATTCTAAACATTTTTCTCAGCAGCCTACAAAGAAAAATCGAAAAGTGGCAAACTAACTTTCACCACAAGATAAAGTCAGCTAATCACCTGTAAAATTCTGGTAAAAGTTAAGATAATTTCTATCTGTCTGTCTGTTTCTCTCAAAAACAAACTGCTATGAACTTATGAAATTCACCTTTGAAACTCAGCCTTTGACACGTTTGACTCAAACATTGAAATACTACAGCGATTGCAGAATAAAAGTCTTCCTTCGTACGAGATATTCATAAAACTTTGATCATGAAAGATTACAAAATAAGTCAAATACCGCTAAAGACGTTTATCAATATCACCCAGCTGCAAATAGAGCAGCAATTGAAAGATAACAAAAGATTAAATCTGCGGAAGCCAACTTTCATTCTTCCATTTTACAACACTTTTGATTTTTTAAGATTTTATTAAAATTGCAGCTAAATTGATGTAAAAAAAATAAGTAATAAGTAACTTGAGTAATGTAATAATACACAAAAAAGTGTCCAAAATACATAGGAAATGAAATCAGTTCCTATAATAATACTGCAACCATCCAATATTCCGTTTTGAAGCTCAACTTGTTTTTATTAACTTCAAAAACTGTATTTTGACAAACTAGAACCCAATGTCAGGAAAAATGATTCTATTTTTATTGTGGATAGGAACATCTAAGAACAATTTTTAAATGTTAAATTTAGTTAAGGTTATGATTTATCATTTGGACGATGAATTATCTCAATAGATGGCGTAACTATATAGGCATATTGTAAAATTAATTCTAATCGGCATTTATCGGTACAATTCGGTACGGTACGATTATGTTTCATTGGCCGTCGCAAACCCAGTTCAAGGCGCGAGTTTTTAAATTATTGAACTTATCTTGGAACAGAGCATCATTTTCATTCATTGATTTAGCTTTATTTTAGCTTTAAGCTTAATATTTAGCTTTAAGTGAATGTTTATTTATTTTATTAATTAATTTACGTCAAATACACTGATAAAAACAAGATTTTTAAGAAGAAATGTAATTTTCTGTTAATTTACGTCTAATTTACGAAGTGTTAATAGGATGAGAATGGCACTGTAAGCTTATATTTTCTAAATATTTCATATCAAATTGCCTACCCACTTTTACATCTTGGGAAGGAAATCAGATTTAAATTGGATATGTAGATCATTCTCTCGCAAAAAAATTTTGTTTTTAGATATTTTTATATCTTCCCAAATACGATACAGATAATGCTATATTCTGCTACCCTTATTAGAGCATGGCATACTGAAGGAATAGTGGCGTATTTAGAGGGGGGCAAAGGGGCAATTGCCCCCTACCCCCAAGGATGACTCGGATTGTACCCCTAAATCTCCCCCTAATAAAAATAATGTTTACCACAAAGTTTTAAAATTTAAATAACTTTAAATTACTTTTATTTATTTGTTTACTTTTCACTAGCTGGAAAGCCCATCCGCGGACGCTCAGCTAAACGGTGGATCTCTCTTTTAGTGGTATAATATTTAGACATTCAATTTCGTTTCCCGCTACTGCGTGATTCCCGTTTTTCTATATTTGCAAACGCAAAAAGTTGCAGCTAAACTTGATGTGTCGTGGGGCAATTACAATTTTTTTTTATAATATAAAAATAAATAAGTTTCTCAAATTCTAATTTTTCCCCGTTTTTCCTGACGAAATTTGTAAAATACTGCGATATGTACTGGAGGGTGTTCCACACCCCCCAGACCCCCCGGTTTACAATTTTGACTTTATATTTTTATATCATTTTTATAATTAACTTCTAAAGTAACACAGAAAGTTGCTGCTAAACTCCGTGAGCAGTAAGGTAATTAAATAAATATGCTTTCCAAGTTTTAATTTTTTCTAGCTGACGGTCAAACTTCCCCTATTTTTGCTTAAAATTTCGAATTTCCGGTTTGGATTAATATTGGACAAATAGTTTTAGTCTTAATCTTGCTATTAGTTTTATATTTTTTGGTTGGTATAAAAAATCGACCAACCAGAGTATTTTTTCTTCACAAAAAAAAGACACATTGTATCAGCAGCAGCAGAAGCGTGCTGGGATTTTATGTATTAGGATTAGTTACAACTAACCCGCATGAATGGATTAACGAAATTCTGAAAAATCTTTAATCTGCGTTCCTGAAAAGCATTTTGTAAATACGCCACTGACTGTGAAAGAAAAAACACTATTGTTCTGGGTGTACGAGCTAGGTATGACGATATTAAGTTGCCATATTCAGTCGTAACTTGCCCCCTTTGCGAGTATTGCCCACATTGACGCGCATGAATAGATTAACGAGATTCGGCCAGAGTAATTATTTTTTTTCCATCTCTGAGCCTTTTCGTGCCATACTCGAGTAAACAGCACCGGGCTGTACTCGGGAAAATTTCCCTTTTTTCCCTTCTGCCCGGGGCTATTACCTATAAGAATTCACTAGTAAATCTTTTAATAAATTTATTGCAATAATAATTTAGTTTAATGTGTTTACGAAAGGTTGTTACGTGAAATAATTGGATACAAATTGATAAAATAATATTAATGGAGACCCGACGTAAATACATACGTGTGGTCTCTGTGAAGTAGTTGTAGGAACTCTTGTTTATGTCCTGCATAACAAGTGTTTTGGTAACTTGTGTTGCCAAGGTGTCATTCCTGAGTGTGTGCACTCTCGTCGTTATCTAGATTTAGATCAGTAAATATATGCTGTGCACAATGCTGTCGCAACCGCTACATGGGAAAGCAAACCTGGACCTTTCAATCTACTTTGGAGACTTGTTACCATCTCAGCTGTAAAACCGTGTTCACTTAATTTTAGTGCTCTTTCAACCTATCAAAGCTTGCCCACAGAACACATCTTTACTGTTACGGATTTTCAAAATTAGTTTGTACTAGTAACCTTTAGTTTGTACATATTTATTAATGACTTCTAATTTCAGTTGTTCTGGGACAATTTGGACTTACAAGAATTAATTGTACAAATCATGGATTGCTATACTCTTCAAAAACACGGATTAATTGTGTCAATGTTTTTTACAAAAATATTCGGTCGGTGGTTTTGGTTCAATGTGAATTTCATCTTCAATTCCCTGTCGTGTGGCACCAATTGAGCAAATACTGAAGCGATAAGCCGCTCGTTTCAAGAAGATTGGCTCAACACAAAACAGTAGCAGATGTGGCCAGGTCTGTCAATAATATTGCTGCTATGGTAGCACATGTCCAAGACACTTCGATCAACGACTTCTTGCTACAGCAAATAGACGATTTGGTTTTGGAAAGTAGCACAAGTGACAGAGGACATTCTGTAGCAAATGATTTGCATTGACCTGCCAGGTTTCCAGATTTGACCGTTCTCTTTCTTTGAGTTTTTAATACTGAAAATATTTTACGAAATACATACGCTCTCGGGACTGATGACTTAGATCTCCAAGTTAGCTAACGCATTAATAACATCCACAGTTAAACAAGTAGCAGTCGTGAACAGTTTTTGCTGCATAACTTCGGGCTTGGAAATTCAAAATGAATTAACTTAATTTTTTTTAAATGGAAGGCTTGAAGGATCCCCTAAATTCACGCAGAAAAATTATTGTATATTTTTATATTTTAAAACATGTTGATTTGGCAGATTATGCAAAAGTTTAGTGCGATTTTGTTGGTTGGTCTGAATTATGTAATTAATAATAAAATAAAACAATGAAGTTATTAATAAAAGCTTAGGATATTTTTTGAAATTGAAACGTCAATTCGCAGAGGGGTGTACCGAGTACATCGAATCACGCAAACTACCCCCAACAAAATAAGCATGCATGTTGGTCAAATTAATACCTACTTACCGTGTCTTAATTAAAATGGTACAAACAAGCAGTAAATTTCAAAATCGAATTTTAATTAAGAGTCAGTTGGTTGTAGGGGTGGTTTATAAATTCTACGTGCCACTATTAAAATTTATTTTTATTATTTATAAAAGCATTTATAGCATATGGCTTATTTGGATTAGTTTTATTGTTTTTCGGTTCTTAATTTAATTTGTTTTTTATGGGTGACTTTTGGGGTGGTTATGGTATTCGTTACGTCGAAGATGATCTTCCAATTTAGGTAATAAAATTGATAATTTATGTATGCATCGAACCTTATCTACAGGTAAATCATTACGATTTCTTTTAAAATGGAAAAGACCTTATAGAGAAGTCAGCATAATGTGATGGCGCCGCAGATTGCAATCTTGTCGTGCTAAATGGAGTAATTTTTCAAAAAGAACTCGAGATAAGCTTAGCAGATGTTGCCCATTGTATTTTCAGTTAAAATTTATTTTAAGTACTTTAAAACAGTTATGTGATATTTTTATTAAATTTTTTCTAAATTATTGCCAAGAACGATCTTCCTCGGGATGTCGCGCGTTTTTTGCGAAATTGAAATATAATTCTATATTATCTGTGAGTGGTGGTGAAAGATAAAAAAATAATAAAAATAAAAACATGAGATGGACCTTAGCAGCCATTAGTGCATGTGTGATAGAAGTTAGGAAACGCGTATGCAGTCGTATAACAAGGGGATGTACTTATATTAAGACGGTATTACACGCATCCAAAAATATTTTTGCACAATTTTAACCTCCACCGGCTTCGGTTTTTATTTTTTAATTTTCGAAAAGGATTTCGATCGTAAAAATTTGAATTAATATGAAACAGACTTCGTTGGGTGTTTTCTGCATTTTTCCCGTTTGAAAGCTAAGGAAGAATTGAACTTTTCGTCATGCAAAAACTGGTATATTGTAATACGGCCTGGATCGCATTTCAAAGGCAATGTAGGGATGTATCCTCGGTTTACGCAAGCTGCCTTATCGCTCTCTGCCAGCTCTTCTGGGCCCAACTAGGCTCAATGCTTAGAGAGACCCTTATTCCAATCAGTTTGCATTATCCTACGCTGTACTCTCCTTGATAACAAATTTAGCCCGTCCGAAGAAAGTAGCTCAGAAAATTAGTTGACGACTAAGTTTTCCAGTTTTTATTTACTTATTTTTTTGGAAACCGCCTGTTAACTTAACAATTTCCACATGATACTAATGACAAACAGGTTCGTTAGTCAATTATCTTGCTGACAAAGCGACCCGGACTCGAACTGAATACAAAAGAGCGTAAATAAAGTGAATTGATTAGGATTTAACAATTAAATTACGTGGTTGTTGTATTGCAAATACAAACTTTAATAATAAAACAAAAGAAACGGATATATAAATAGATTCAATATTTCGGAATGATGCAGAAGAGGATTTTTTGCAAGTTTAGATATTATGTTGAATGTGTGCCTTAAACAAAGAGTAGCAAACAAACGATCAGACTGATTTCGGAACGGTATGTCATTACAGGAATGCAATAGCAAATCAAGATTGGATTTCAACCCCAGTAAGGGGTCACACGAGCTAGTCTAATCTCGACCTCGCCACTCGACCGCTGGACAATTCAGGAAGGGCACAATGACGTGTCGAATCAAAGCCGGCATCCAATTCGACAAATTGAAAAATACTCATTAGTTGGATGTTTCGCACTTTTATATTGTACCTTGCTTCGTAAAGAACGGAAATTAAAAGAAAAAGAATGTCCCTGTCTTGATACCTATTAAGTTTATCAAAATAAAAGTTTTTCTATTAACTATTAATTAAATATCGATTTTAAAAATAATACTTAACACAACGACCGAAACAGCTAAATTTTTATTGCATCTATCAAAAGTTATGTGATTATCAGAAAAAGCAGAAAAAAATTGGATATTTGCTTTTCGTTTGATCTTGGTTATATTCGAATTTTAGGGAGCGAATCGCCCTTGGTTATAAATATTGGAGTCCAATAAAAGTTGTTACTTGAGATTCTCTTTAGACGACATCAAAGGTTCCAAACCAATTTGGATGCTCAACAAAACGTACAGCAATAAAAAAAAATTTTATACCAAATCCGAAAATTTGCATTAGCTGAATATTAGGGTCGGCTTAACACATGGCAAACAAATGTTTACCTAATTCGTTTCAAGTTGTTTTATAATTTAGGAAAAGGTTTTCCGTCCAAGGGAAAGTATTTCAAATAAAGCGAGCGTATTTACAAAATCGAATATCTTCGGGGTATTTACCCTACTATTGAATTATCGTAGAAGCTTTAGGGTAAATTTAAGTAATTCGCATAAAAACCAAAATAACACAATAAATTGTAATTACTTGGGCTTTTTATAAATTTTACAAACAGCAATTTTTAGAATTTCACATAACAAAATAACAAAAAGAAAATGTAAGCAGCTTTCGCCTTTTTCCTTTTTTGCACGATTGTAACATTTTACGAATCCCACATACGCAAGCTGAATAACATCAAAATTCGCAACTTCTCGCCTGCTTTTTCTTCCATTCAATACGGAAATTCTATACAAAAGTTTTTCTTACTCCCTATTTCATCAAATATCTACGCCTGTTTCACTTGTATGCATTTCGTTCACGACTTACCCACTCTACAACTTTTCCCCTATTTTTTTCCCGAAATTTCCATACCAGACTTAACAATAACATCAAAGCTTTTATGTTAATCTCACCGACACTGCTCGCATACTAATTTGTCGTTTGAAATTCTGTACTTTCTGGCGAACAAAATTTTTTAATTTTGAAATAGAAAAGCTCTCGAAATATTTATTCGGAAACTGTTTATCTGAATCTTTTTCACATAACGACAAATTTATGAACTGTTATCACACATTGCAAGACTCCATCATGGTAAAATTTAAAACGAAAGAAGAATAAATAGCACTTATTAGGTGCATAACGGGAAATTTATTCAAATTTCGTACTTGGAAAGCTTGAAAAGCTGGTTTATTTCGGATTTACTTCAAGTAATGTGAATTTGTTACAAATAAATAACAAAATTACAAAATTAAATGTCTAATTGAACTTGATAAACTGTTAAAAACTTAAAAAGCTTTAAAAGCTCGAAAAGCCCGATGTAATACCAAAAATAGTGAACTTGTGATCAAATATGTTGTATGTCCAATAAATCGTATCTAAAAGTGTAAAAGATGAAAAAGAGGTATTGGTAAACGGCAGTAAAAACATTTTAACTCTTTAGGAGGGTGTGAGGGCGCATTGAACGTACAGAGAAGCGCGATGAATGCCAGCACATCGTAACTCAAAGCAATACACGGGGCGTGGCACGCTAATCGATGCGATATTGCGCTATCGATTACTTACTTTTCCTATCCTTTTAACACTCTTTCGGTAATAAAATTTGGCTATTTGTAAATTCTCCAAACTTTCTTCAAAAAAATCTTTTCTTCCCATTAATTATGTTTTACCTTCTCGAAAATACATAATTTTTGCATTTTGTTTTATTTTCATTGTTTTATTATTTTAATTTTCTAAAACTGTTTCGCCAAAAGAAATTTTATTTTCTTGGAAAAGAAGGACCATATATCCTGATAGTTGTAGCCACCTGCGTCGTAGTATAATAATCATGTCACATAAAAGAGAAAAAGATATCGAAAGTGCGTCATCCTTCGGATTCCCGCGAAACCCATAGAGGCTGTCGCATTAAAATGTCTTCACTGACCACCGAAATCTATTGGGGTGGAAGTTTGATGGCGTTAAATTCACTTCTCTAAAAGTACCTCTCATAAAGTTGCAAAAATGGTTGCACTTTTATTTTTATGCCGCATAAAAATTTTGTGTTATTGCTAAAATTATGTAACGGAAACAAATTTGAATAATCTGAATTTTACGGACTTACGAGGAGAGGTTAATAAATTTTCCAACAACACGAGACAATGCACTTTGAGTGGCTATCATTTGAATATAAATTATTAACATTTTCGATTATTGCTTTCGTGTTTTTCTTTAAACTGTAATTTGCTACTTTATATTGAAGAATCCTGATGAAACTTTTAAACCACACAATGGCACTATACCGCACTTGTTAGTTTCTGGCAAATAAAAGTTTCATCTTAGGGTAATAGTAAGTAGTATCCGTAGCCGACATAAAAATAGGAAGTTATTTTCTTTAACTTTAATGAAACTACTATAAATATCGACAATATTAGAAATTGAGGAACTATTTATCCATAATTGATTTGTTTCCCAATAGGTACCTAGTTGTGAAGGCATGTGCAGTTCAAATGCTTTCAATACTGCCTTATTATCAGTGTCGTAACCATAAAGCGATTGAGGGGAGTTCTCAATCCCTACTTAAAAAAATCCAGTCTTTTGGGGCAATTCACTAACAATTTACAACATCGTATTGCCAGAATTAAACTTTAATGCACCAGTTAACACAAATTGATTTTGTAGCACTAACTCTTTGCACACTTTACATGCTGAGCCTTTTGATGTATTTGTACATAAATTTTACATAATACATAAAAAAACTTAAATTAAACTATAAATAGCACGTAAAAAGCAATTGCATTACAATATTTTAATGTTAAATGTTTGTATCGTCTCTAAGCCCTAATCGTTTCATATTCTGGAATTTAAATAACATGAATAAAGTATACCGGATTGTTTTAAATACAATAAGTACTACAATAAAGTACTATATTGAAAACCCACGACTCTCACTTACTATCTTTAAAGCTTTCTTGTAAATAAGTGCGGAATAAGGAACTTTAAGATGAGGCAACTAGAGTTGAAATCAATTTCAATTTCCTTAACCGACTCGTATTTTTACTTATAAATTGAAAGAAAAACCATTTTAATTTCAATTTTTAAGTTTCAGCATTTAGTCCAGTCAATGGGGATTAAAAAAGGCCTTTTGCTTACAGAAGGTGGAGCAAACGTGAATTGGCTTAATTCTACATATGTTATTTAGTACGGGGCCCTGATAAAAAATCCAAGTTTTTGACCTCGGGGGAGGTCAGCGCGGTCCGCCATCTTGGATTAAAGGTACAAAAAATTGTTTTTTTCAAAATAATTCCTGATCTGAAGGCTGATCCTTCGACAAAAATGTCTTATATAAATTTGAAGAAGACTAAATTCTCTACATTTCGTGTATGAACACTTTTTTTTGTAAGTTTGATGTGTAACGAGTTAGACATTTTCTTAAATTTCTCTAGATTTCCCCGGATTTCCTAAAATTTCTTCAGATTTCCTAAATTTTCCTTGGGGTTTCTTTTGGATAGTCTCATGATTTTTTTTCAAAAAAGTTGAAAAAGCAAGATTATCTGTAATTTCTAAAATATCCTTGAATTTCCTTAGATTTCCTAAATTGCCTAAGATTTCCTTAGATTTTCTCAAATTTCCCTTTACTTGTACATCAAATTTCCTTGAGTTTTCTCTTAAATTGTTTCATGATTTATTTTCGAAAAAGTTGAAAAAGCAGGATTATCTGTAATTTCTAAGATATCCTTGGATTTCCTTAGATTTCTTAAGATTTCCTAAATTGCCTAAGATGTCCTTATCTTTTCACAAATTTTCCTACACTTGTACATCAAATTTCCTTGGGTTTTCTCTTGAATTGTTTATGATTTCCTTTCGAAAAAGTTAAAAAAAGCAAGATTATCTGTAATTTCTAAAATATC
The DNA here is from genome assembly GCA_949152465.1 of Cantharis flavilabris. NCBI lineage: Eukaryota > Metazoa > Arthropoda > Insecta > Coleoptera > Cantharidae > Cantharis > Cantharis flavilabris. The sequence goes on from OX424439.1 coordinate 23,219,327, forward strand.
CTTGGATATCCTAAGATTTCCTAGATTTCCTAAGATTTCTTTAGATTTTCTCAAATTTTCTTTCACTTGTTCATCAAATTTCCCCAGCGGTTTCTTCCTCGGCTTTTTATGTATCACGACTAGTATTGGCGGCTATCATCGACTAAAAATTGACCTGTTGGCCACCCCTGCTCTAGATCAGGAGCGGCCAACAGATCGAAGCAATTTTTAGTCGATCATAGCCGCCGATACTAGTCGTGATTTATAAAATTCCGGGAGAAAACCGCTGGTGAAATTTGATGAACAAGTGACGGGAAATTTGAGAAGATCTAAAGAAATTTGAGAAAATCTAAAGAAATTTGAAAAATCTAAAAATCTTAGGCAATCTAGGACATCTTAGGCAATCTAAGGAAATTCAAGGATATATTAGAAATTACAGATAATCTTGCTTTTCCAACTTTTTCGAAAGGAAATCATGAGACAATCCAAAAGAAAACCCAAAAGAATTTTAAGAAATTTGATGTACAAAATAAGGGAAATTTGAGAAAATCTAAGAAAATCTTAGGCAATCTACGAAATCTTAGGAAATCTAAGGAAATCCAAAGATATCTTAGAAATTACAGATAATCTTGCTTATCCAACTTTTTCGAAAGGAAATCATGAGACAGTCCAAAAGAAAACCCAAAGGAATTTTAGGAAATTTGATGTACAAGTAAAAGGAAATTTGAGAAAATTTAAGGAAATCTTAGGCAATCTAGGAAATCTAAGGAAATCTGAGGAAATCTAGATAAATTCAGGAAATTTTCCTAAAAAGAAATCTGGTGTACAAAAATTGGGTCTGTGGTTTCCTTCTCGTTTCTCGTAATAAACTAAGAAAATATGTTGTTTTCTTTTTTTGTCTACTTTTACCGTAATAAATACTATTCGAGTATTTTAATATTACAGTAGAATCCGCTTAATGTGATCTCGGATAATGTTATCAGTCGGTTATTGTGATTATTTTTTTTTGGAAACCGGCCACTTTTTCATTCTTTTTTTTCTTCTATTTTGTTCTAATCCAAGTCTTCTAAAATTCGCCTTTTTCTAAATTTCCCTAATTGTTATCAGCTATCAGTTAATATTATTAAAATGTCCTTGGCTAGATCGCGAAAATATTTTAAGAAGCATAGTCGATCGCATAGTCGCCACCCCTGCTCTAGATTACAGAAGAAATAATGAAAAAAATGTATTGCAATTTTGCAACAACAAAAAGTTGAAAATATGGTAATTGAAAATAAATTTCAATTTTGTTTACGTTTTCGAGATCACGTTTCCGCCGCTGTAACTCGTTACACATCAGGATTACAAAAAAAAATGTTCAGATAAGAAATGTAGGGAATTTGGCCTTCTTAAAATTTCTATAAGATATATTTGTTGTAGGATCAACCGTAGGGAAATTATGTTCAAAAAAACAACTTTTTGTACCGCGCCGACCTCCCCCGAGGTCGAAAACTTGGATTTTTAATCAAGGCCTCCGGTACTAAATGACATTCACTTTTGCACCACCTTTTGTAAGCTAAAATTCCCTATTGATTGGGCTAATTTTCTAAATTGTAGATAAAACGAAAGAAGTTTCTGATGCAAGTAGATTTAATTAAGAAATCAAGTATGAATTATTCTAATATATCAATACTAAAATATAGAACATACAACCATACAAGATCGACTGCCTCTCAGCACGCAATTTTTGAATAAACACTACGGTTCTCCGACTTAAACTGTTTATTTTAATTTTCTTTATTTCATTTCAATAAATTATTGTGTCCTTTCCGAGATCCTTTCTGAACTTTCTTTATTTTGTATTTATTGTCTTATTTTAACGTAAAATATACTACATAGGTAGATTTATCAAAAATTAACGCTGAAAAGTTTTTTTTTTGAAATAAAAGAAAATTACTTTTTACTTCTTTAAAATTAATTTAAAATATCATTTTCTTCATTAATAGGAGGAAACGGATATGTTTCGACGTAACCGCATCTGCGTTGTCCTTTCGATGTAGGACCAGTTCGACGTCACCACAGTTCGGCGGAGACCCTATTCGGTGCGAGTCAAGTTGACAAATTCTGTACGCCATTTTTTGCAATTTTTTAATTTGGAACAAAATTAAAGCTAAATAAAAATTTCCTGGATTATATCCCGTCAATTAAAATAATTACCAGCACAAAACTACAGAAAAGTCTCGCTTTCCTTATTTTCTAAGCTTTACTATGATTTTCTTGAATTTTCTAAGATTTCCTGAACTGAATAAAATTTTTTATATTTCCGCGGATTTTCTAATATTTTTTGTGATTTTCTACACTCCCTCGGATTCCTTATTTCTAAGATTTTCTTGACTTTCTTAAAATTTGCTAGATTTCCTAAGATTTCTTAAGACATTCTGAGATTTCCTAATATTTTCTAAACTTTAATAAGATTTTCTAAATTTCTTCGAATTTTCTGAGATGTTCTGCGATCTTCTACACTTTTTCGGATTTCTTATTTCTTAAGATTTCCTGATATTTGTTTGAATTTTTTAAGATTTTCTTCAATTACCAAGATCTCATGGATTTCCTAAGATTTTTTGAGATTCGTTGAGATTTTTTACATATTTTCGGATTCTTCATTTCCTACGCTTTTCTAAGATCTTCTTGAATTTCCTAAGATCTTCTTAAATTTCCCAAGATTTTCTGCAATTTTTTTTAATTTTCTCAGATTAAAATGATTAAAATTTAATAAAATTTTCTGTATTACTGTGGATTTTTTAAGATTTTCTACACTTCTTCAGATTTCTTACTTCCTAAGAAGCTTTTCTAAGATTTTCTTGAATTATCTAAGGTTTCCTAGAATTTTCTCTATTTACTCAGATTTTCCTTCATTTGACACCAGATCTCCCTAGCGGTTTCCCTGTTGATAAAATCTAAATTCTTCAGTACCGTAACATATATAAAAACTAACAGTAGCAAAAATGATGTTATGATTTTGAGGGATCACAGATTCAAAGTAAACAAGATTGCTAAAGATATAAACATGTCAATTCATATTTTCCCATTTCATCCAAAGAAAATCTAAGTGCTACTAAATCTTTAATATTACAATTTACAAATCTATAAAGTACCCAAGCTCTAGAACTGTTCGGTTACATCTCAAAGCTAGCTGACGCGTGCACTTATTATTATTGCTGAACGGATTGTGGTCTACTCAGCTAGAGTATTTCGTGTTTTCTTTTGTCTTTGGACGGTCCATCAAAATAAGCATCCGCAATTACTATAGTCTTCTACCATAGATTCTTCTAGTAAACGCATATGTATACTTACAAATATCTACTTTCTTTATATAGTATATCTAGTATTTTTCGAGATTTTCCCGAATGCCCTCAGATTTTCCCTTCAATTCCTATCTCGTACTTTTTGCACTTGCAAGGATTGTATTGTTACTCATTAACAACGTTCAAGTACCTTTCAATAGAGATTAGAAACTTTTCAAATAGAAAAGTTGGCTGACGAGAAGCAGTTAAATTTAAACAGTATCTGTTTCTTCTCTTTCTGTAAATAAAATTACAAATATTTTTCCAGTTTTAGAGTAGAAATTAACAAATAACTACTTATTATTATTATTTATTAATATAAATATAATATATTTATATTAACTGTAAATATACCTATATTACTGACCGACCTTACATCCCAACATAGGGAGATAACATAGAAATTTGAAAACATAGTGCATTTATTAAAACTTTTTAAAAATTATGTCAGATAATTGTAATTCGTTCTGATAATACGCCCATTTTCGTATAAAAATGTACAAACTGCAAATTATACGGCGCAACGCTAAAGTACTTTAATGCCGCCCCGTCGTCAGGATTAAAAGTAAAACATTCGCAAGCTTTTATTTATCATGTCGTTTTCAACATCGGCCATAAAAATCAACGCAGTTCTTTTTAAAAATTTAAATTTTTGTTAATATTTTTAAACAAACAGAAAAAACTTTTTAGAACAGTCTTTAGTTTTAGATTCTCTATCTCTCTTTCCGATCGATAAAATTAAAGAATAATAATTTATTATACCGTTCATTAGAAATACTTATTGATTAGATATTAGAAGTTCAAAACTTGAACAAACGTAATAAACACTAAAGCATAATGCATTTTAAGAATAATTATTATAATACTAGTTATAACAATAACAGTTATAACAATATAATACCTCGATTTCGTTTTCATTTTATCCAAATACTGCAATGTCTAAGCAGTCAGTGTACATACTTAAATAAAATCTAAACTTTAGACCACTTTATTTTGCTACTGCCAACCAGCACCTGTAATATTATTACAGCTCCCCGACTAGTAGTATTTATACAACGAAGTGAAAATTTAATAATGCACTTCAATATTAAATAGGAATCTCGTTAATCCATTCATGACTGGAAGTTATTTTAATGATAAATTCATAAATTAACACAATCATTTAAAAAATGCGCGTCAAAGTTATATCGCCCCTCTTTTAGGGTTGAGAGTTAAAAATATTAAGGATAGTATGAGCTTGACAATAAAAGGGTACGCTTGTGTTGTACATTGGAGCAAATGATAATAAATTTAAATAACGTAATTTTGTGTTTGTAAAACGATAGCACTTTGGAAAAGGTTGTAATAAAAATCGATTTGCCTTTAATAATATGGAATATTCGAAGAGGGCGACGATGAGCAACCCAACCTCATACAGTATTCAACACGAACGATACCCGCGCTTTAATGTGCCCCTATCCATTCGATCGAGAATATGTATGGGGCCAACTAACCGCATCGAACTACCCCTGTAAGTTACATATATTAGAAAACTAAAGTTAGATAAGAAAATTTCTTCTACCTAAGGAAATGTATTTCTGAAATTTCTATATTTGCTTTGCTTCCATATCTTGTGTGATTCTAGTATGCGGAATATGATATCGACCAGTAATGGACAAATATCGCATAAGTAGAGGGAAATTCTATCTGAAAGCAAGGAAAAGGAAATGAGCTCATCGTTACAGCTTTGTATGACAGGAGGTGACATCCCGGAACTGAAGGGTAGAAAGACGTGGGTTAAGAAATATCGACAGTACTCAAATCGGTAAGTGCAAAACATTTAAAAAAAACTTTCTTATTGTATTAACGTACAAAACGTCGAACGTAATTCCAATATATCCGAGAAAATAAATACATACTAAAGACCGAACAATATAAAATAACCCCGGGCAACCAAAACTTAGGGATGATTTTTATGTCGCAATTTTCCAGCCCTCCGCTATCCCTGTAATCTTAAAAGAAGATGACGGAGGTCGCAGGTTAAGTTAGCTCTCACCAAAACAGAGGATCCCTTATTGGTGGTCATTAATCATAAAAACGGCTACACAAAAATGCAACACGACATGTATATCTACATTAGTAAAATACTTTTCTTTCAAAAAAATATAGATTAGAAATTCGCTATCCACTGAATAGAATTTACTGACTTGGCGAAATTCACATTAAATTAATTAAACATTTGACTTTCATTGTTTGCTTTGCTTGTTAACTTTTAATTTTTAATTTAATAAACACCAAAGATTATAAGACCTAAACTTTTAAGTAAGATAATACTTACATCTTTACACATGAAAGATAACATTTTTAAACATTTACTTAAAACATTTTTTGCTTCTCGTCAAACACAAATATCGGATCAGGACATTTAAAATAACATTTTCCCGTTTTCCTTTCGTTATTGGCAGGACGAAAAAGGAACCATTCTCTAGGGATATAAGTTTGACGCGTTGCTAAGACCCTTGGATTTTTAGGATATAAAAAAGCTGCTGCATGCAAAAGCAAACAACCACTGAAAAGGTTTCCAAGAATTGTAATAATTGTAATAATATTTGTCGATACATTTTAGTTAATGTCTTTGGGGTTAGTTTTCCTAAATAATTCTATATATTATTTTGAATTAATAAAATAATTTTTATTAAATACTAAATATTTATTTTATGCAAATTTTTAATTTTGGAAGACTAAATAAAAAACGATTGTATTTTAATTTTATATTTAAATACAGTAATTAAATTACAATTAATTTTAATTGCATTTATAGCTTTTAAACGCAAATTTTATCAAATATTACCACTAGCTTCACAGTGGGTGGATAATGTAATTAAATGGCTAGGTAAGTGCAGAAAGGTATTTGCATTTTGCCCAAAATTGAGATTTAAGTATTTTTTTTTACCTTTGATATAGCCCTATCTTTTAGTGCAGAAGGGAACTTGTGAGGTGAGTATTCACAAATTTTAAATTAATCTATCCTACAATTAAAAAACCTAGCAACTTGAGTTACTGCAATAATAGTGCCTTGATGATGTTTGTGTTTGTCTTAAAAGTTATAGTGGCTTCTTGGTTACTTTTTAAGAAAAACAATATCGAAGATGTATTTAATAGCTCAAGTTACTAGGTTTCTCAATTGTAAGCAGAAATGTGTAGTATAAATAAAAGATCCAATTTATCAAAAATTTTTGATTTGAAAATTATTAAGCAAACGTCAGCATATCTGCCAGAATCAGACAACATTCGTAGTAGCACGAAAACGTACATACGCTCACTTTTCTTAACAGATTAGGCGTTTCCGTATACCCAATGCAACGGTAGCTCTCATCTCTTCAGATATATATTGATGTCTCAGTAAACCGCCAAGTAAATCTTTGTTATATTATACAAATATTTACATCCATTCAACCCTGATTTCAAAGATGCTAGTACAGTGGCGGAGGCTCATACTTACATACAGCAAGCGACGCTACCTATCAAATTAATGTCAACAACATGGCCGGTCTATTACGTACACTTGATGTTGTTTTGAGTTTGATTCTATATTATTTTATAGTAAAACCGCAGTGAAATGATAAATCACTAAGGTCCGCTTTTACAATAGTCGGTTAAGTATGAGTATAACTAACCTATAGCTATGAACCAATGAACGATAAACACAAAAAACAATAAACCAATAAACATCCGTATAACGTTACACCCCGGATAAATAATACTTAACTGACTATTGTAAAAGCGGACCTAAATAGAACACCAAAGAATGCAAACGCTTGGTTTATAAACAAAACTTTCTATACCAACTATACGTATTAGATTAATGTAATATTTTTCCGCGTGGTGGCGTTCGCTTAATGTAAATCGCGAACACCATCTTAATGTACGCATCATAATCAAAAATTCAAGTTTTTTTTTATTCAGGCCAAATTGCATACTGTTCTTAGTCTTACTTCTTTAAGGTAAATGTGGTTCTTAAGATCTATATTCACGGTCAGGAGCAGGAGCTTATCACACCTTTGCTTATTAATATTTTAGGCACATCTAACAGATGCGTAATGTGTACGTGTAATCTTCAATCAATGGTTATTAATTTAAGATACTATTTTGTCTAAATGTTGTCGAAACCTCAAAAGAGTTCATGTATTTTTCAAAACTAACCAAGGGTCAGAATATTTAACATCTAATTAAAACACAAATAAGTAATCGTGTAGAATCGGAGAGAAATTGCTGGAAAAATCTGGTGTACAAATGAAATACAATCTGAGGAAATCCAAGGAAATTTAAGAAAATTTTCTAAAATTCAAAGAAATTTTAGGAAATCAGGAAGAAAACGGGGAAATATCTCATAAAAGAAAATCAAGTGTACAAAAATTTTCCTGGTGACTGGTAAAATGTTATACTTTGAACTGTTGCAAAATATAAAATAAATTGGATTAAGATAATTCCAAACCAAAATTTTTGAGTGGCAAAAATCAACCGAAATCAATAAAAGAAATCGTTCTTACTCGGGGACGTCTTAAGACCCTTATGCAAAAGTAGGCCCCACCTGAGACCCTTTTAATGAATTTGATGTACTATATAAGTGTAAAGTTCAACAAAAGCAATCCATGATAAAATGAAGCTTTATTAGAAAATTCGTTTTTTACATTTTAAACTCGCTTTATTAATTATGTCTTGTTGATAATATTTCATTTTCAATACTCATCAAGCTTAAATTATTCAAACAGGATTGAGTCATACGATTGCTCAATTTATTTTTTACCAATTTAAGTTTTGACGATTAAAATTATTTGGAACATGATCTTATTGAGGCCGAGTCGAGAACGAGACGAGGCCGAGACCGTGGACCCAATTCGCCCATGCCTTAAAACGGCCCTGTTCTTACTCGTTTGAGAACTAACTATACCAAAGGCACTTATTTATACATAATATAAATATATTTGGGGCTTATCAGATACAACTAGTAGACATTCAATACTTAGATGTATTACACTGTTGAGAGATAATACAAATCTCTGCGTCTTCCTCGGTTTATATTTATCTTTAATAAATATTAATAGTTTCCCTACATCTCCAGTAGCTTAAATAACTATTACTACATTATGCTCTAAAAGTTAGGAAGATTGAGAAAAAAATAACTAGCAATCTGAGAAAACAATAAAATAATGCAAAATGAATTTATTGATATACGTATAGGTTTTCATACGTAGATTGGAAAAAAATAAATGACCTAAGCAGATAATGAAATAAATACCAATATAATATGAAAGTTGAGAAGGAATTGGAGAAAAGCTTTGAAAAAGTCACAAACATATTTCTTACATTATGTGCTATTTGCCTATACTGCACTCGTCACTGAAATACTTAGCTATGACACTGCATCCTGAGTGATATTGAAGAGGCTATGTTAGAGGTGGGTGGCAGCCTCAGTAAATTTTAGTTAAAATTACAGAAATCAAAAACCAACAACATTATTCAGTTTATAAATAAAAATATTGATTTAAAACTTACACCGACCATCAATAAAATATAAGCATTTAAGTGCTTTTATATTTTATAATTCAAATACTAATAATTCAAATTTTTTAAACTGCGTACGAAGATGACCGTGTGAGGTCGAAACGCGTCAAGATTTTAGTTTGCCCACCTGAATATTGAAAAATTAATAATATATTATTGAACAATAATAATTGATGTGCTTTCTTTTATTATGTCTATCCCAAGTTAGCCTGATGAAACTAAAAAGTTATATAATATTTTTAAAGGGTGTAAAAAAAATTTTTATTTCGACTACAAAAAAGTCAAGGCTGAAAGGGTTAATTTCCCTAACTTGGCACTAATAATGAGAAATTCCCTGACTTTTCTTTGAGAAAATTAGGAAAATCTTAAACTCCCTGACTTTTCAAGATTTTCCAGACGAGTGACAATAAAGAGATAGAAGTGAACTGAAAGAGAAAAAATAAAAATAATAAATTTGGAAAGCTGGGCGGCTAAGGCTTTACAAGAGTAGCTAAAAAGCTGCTCTATCTATAATTTGTAGAGAATTAAGTTAAATAATATAGTTTTACTGATCTATTGACCACTTTTGCGTCAGATGAATAGAAAAAGAATCTACTTCAAAAACTAAAAATTATACTTTTTTCTGCAAAATTATGTCTGGAAGGCTGGCAGTTACAATGTAAACTTGCTATGCCGTAGTCGAAGGTTTTCAAGACCAGCGGATTTTTTCAACTTGGTCACAAAGTTCTATCAATAGCTTTGAAGTATTAAATGCAACCTCTGAAATTCAAGTACATACACTGCAAAATATTAAAACTGCTTCAAAAATCTCAGTGCAGTGTTCGGCTTAAAAAAACAAATATTTTGTATCTGCAAAATTTTCGATATCTTTTAACATTTTAGAGTAATAGCAATTTGAAACTATAAAGAAAACAGAATAACAACTCTAGCTCACCCTTATTTTTTGCTTTGGTTACGTGCTAACTAGAGAATTCACAACAAAACTTGATAAGAATTTTTAGATCTTCCTGATTTTATTTGTATTTTGTTGAACCGTTTCACAGATAGACTGTTCGTAAATCCGGAGTATGAAAATTATGATAAGGGTAATTTTTAGAGCATGGATGAAGCTTGATGTAACCAAAAGCTTTTTAAGATCTGATGTTATATGAAAGATATTTTATTCTAATTTTATAAAAGTTAAACAGAATTTTATTAACAAAGATTGTAAATAAATTTAAATAAAAAAGTTTGATAAATTAAAATTCTTTGCAAATCTGTTATCAAAATATAAATTTAAGATTTAAGTAGAAAAACTTAAAATATCTTAGAAAAATCTAACAAAAAACAGTAAACAAGTTTAAATTAAAAATACTCACCAACTAAAAATTAATAAAATCCATTAGCAGTGAATAATCACAAATATTTTCTCAATAAATCACTTCCAAAAACTTATCAACGTGGAAGCTCAAATTGGCTAAAAAGATTTATTTTACATAATATGTATTAACTTTCAGAAAACCAAGAAAAATTTTAAATTTAAATTTTAAAATTTGATCAAACTTTATATTTAAGATATAATATCCTAAGTAATTAAAAAAAAATCTGTCGGCAGACTCAAAAACAACTTCCATTCTCATCACTTGGAAGGTTTTCAGCAGACTACCCACTGATAAAACATTCAGACTCTAAAAAAGGGGTGGAGAGTATGTAAACTTCGTTCGATAGCCTTCGAAAGACAACTACACTGGCAAATTCTCTATCGAAAGCACTTCGTAGTGGGGATTTCAGGCTCTCGACTAACGTTTTATTCATCGAAAGCTCTTGCGCAGTGATTCAACCCTATTTTTTACATTATTTAACATATGAACCCTTTTTTAACTTGAGGGTTCAACCCTTTTTATGGCACCCTTATGTGTTACTCTTTAAATCTAAGCTAACACTGACTCTACGATGCTGTGATTGGGCTACGACTGATGATGGAAGAGAAGGGCCACTTTTTTACGCTTGATTTTAAAACATATTTCACCCTCTCAAACTGTGTAGGTGATTATCTTACCTAATTTGATTATACATTTAATATTTTTTCAATTTATCGTAAGATTTTCTGGCAATCGGCTGAACTAAAATATTAACTAGAAAGTAAAAGTTTTAGAGTAAATTGTTTTAAACAATTAAAGCTAGAATAAACCACATAATTTGCAACAAATATACTGACAAATTAATTCAAGAAAAGCTTTTTTTGAAAAAATCTTGAGATGAAGGATCGAACTGTTTGTTGTAGCTAACCTTTTTTTAACAAACAAATTTGTTATGTAATGTGCAATCAACAATGTGCGAATTAATATTAAAATTATAAAAGGGTTGTTTACCCCTTTTTTAAACAGATGTTAACATTGCAAAAGGGGTGAAGAAGTGTTACAAAGGGGTTGTGATTTTTTAGGGTTAAAACGTGCCTGACACGTGAATTTTTTATGAATGTTTACTTTAGTTGTTAACTGTTTAAAATAATTGTTATAAAATTGTTGAAAATTACCTAATTAATTGTTTACAAAACACAAATTTCAAAGCACTTTTCATTAATGTCATCGAATGGTATCGTTGCGCCATCTGTACTTTGCAGCACGTAGCGCATGAAAAGCATAGATTTTGAATATATATACCGGGTTGGTTCAAAATAAAATCACAATTATTAAAATTAAAATTATTATTTTAATAATAATAATTAATTAGGTAATACAAAATTATTAAGAAATAACTTTTATTTTTGGCGACAGCTGTTAATAAATATTTATCTTGAAAAATTGGAAATAATTTAATGCTTAATGAGTGGTATATAAAATATAATTTAAAAATTTGTTACAAACGGTTAACTTAAAATATTACATAAACTCGACAATAGCCAGCAAGTGCACCGAGGCGCGGCCATCAAGAGAGGTAATGTACCAGAAACCGCCGTAGGGTGCTATGATTTTTAATGTCTTATATGATTCTGCTGGCTTTGAAAACCACGGGGGGTTGCAAAATCTAAAACGCCCTCGAACAAATTTCGTCTCTGTAATCATCTATGATGTTTATTGTGTTGTTAAAAACTTTTTATATCCCAGAAAACAATAATGAATACAGATTTATGGTTGTCTGTTTTTCACTCTACATTTTATTATTAACGACGTCGAAGAGCGGGAAGTCCCGAATAAAACTTTTTTTTTTCGATTAGCAATCCATCTGCTGGCTTTCTTCTGCAGAATGCAGGCATATTTTGCTTAACTCCGCAATATGCGAAGTAGGACAAGAAATCTCAATAAAAATGCGGAAAGAATTTCCATTGAATTCAAATTACACATTTTAATGCTGATTTTTATGCGGAAAAATCATCATGTATACACATAAACCATTAGAAGTTCCATGTTTTGCCTGCCTGTTTACTTTTATAGGTCGGGTGGACCTGAACTACCGTCCGATCTCCATTACCATATTGCATAATTCATGGAGAAAGCAATAATCTGTCATGATTTGAAATTCAGATAACTACAAGATCCGAAAAGCCAAATAATTTTTATTTTTAATAATAGTAATGTAAAATACAAGTTATTCCGGTGCTTCCCTCCCGAATAAATGATGCCAGAATGTAATAAGTGGCCATCAACTTCATTATTAGCGAAAGAAGTTTTTGAAAAATTAAATTAATAAGTTGCAAAAGAAGTATGTGAAAATAACCGACGTCACAAATGATTAGCCGCTAATTTTCTCGCCGTAGACTGTCTTTTATTTCATTATTCGATTATTGATTGGCTGCCGCGGGCAAACATGGCGCGCTTTCAAACAATTAACCCTGCCAATAATGGGAGATCATATTTGCGCCCGACTTTCTCAATTGATTAAAATTATTAGACATTTAATTTTCCATCTAAACTTTTTAATTGTATTTCAATCTATGCGACGGCGCAAGCCGGAAGGTTAGAAAAATAATGAAAATTCGAGAAAACGTCTAAATAAATTTTGTAGGTAATCGTTACAGAATATTAGCCAAATCTGCAGTCTTTGTTTCACCCTCGCCTAAAGCTCTGCTTTCATTAGGAAAACTTCCCTATGTTGTACATGCAGTCGTAGATCTCGTACACTCAGACACAAAATTATTTAATTAAAATTGAAAGAAATATATTTTACCATAAATTAATTTTTGCATTCTTAACGCCTAAAATATCAACACCAAATTATAATATGGTAAAAAATTTATAAATAATCAGACAATGTTAATTCTCAAACGAGATTCGAGACGAAGTTTTCCGTTCAGAAGTCTGCAGCCTTACTGAGGTATCGGCCCGAGCACTTCTTTAATAATGAAGTAAATATGGTTTTTATGGAGCTTTCAAAAATTTAAAGTTTTTAAATGTAAAAATAATTCTAACCGTTCGTTTTATAGGTTGCTGTATCTTAAAATTAGAATTGCAAAAATTTGCAATTTCTGTGCCCGAATGTACCACACTACAATAATAAATATTCTCGACATTTTATGTGGGTGGAATTAAAACTGGCCAAACGACTAAAGAATCTACTTTTCTGCAGACATCAAACACAATCGTTTTGGTCCGCTGTGTTCTTTTATCGGGGTAGTTATGCGAAATGCACTCAAATGGAGCATTAGAATAATTCTTAATAAGTATGTGCAACCAAAATTAGATTAAAAGAAAATGAGGCTAAGATATAAAAGGGATAGGTCGATTTAATACAAAAAAAACTCTTAGAGAAGGTAATTAGAAAAATGTAATTATTGTTCCAAGTTGTGCAGAAGTTTCTTTCGCTTCATAATTGATCGTCTTATTAAAGATGAGTTAACTACGGCTTTGTCTAGGGGTTGCCAATGACGACGCGAACACTCTCCTCTTTGCTCATTGCAAGAATTCATATCCTAATTGGGTTATACCTTTTATGTTCTTCATATTTGTCTTAAATTACAACTTGTATAAAGTTACAAAAAAATATAACAATCTTAAGATTTTTTTCTCTTGAACACAAATTTTTCCGCTACAATTAAATGAAAGCACTGGAGTAGCAACCCGAATCAATAATAATTATTATTTTGAGGAATGCACAAATTTACTGCAATCTGAAACAGCAAGATGCATTACAAAACTTTAAAAAACTGTATTCCTGATTGGATACAATATGTCTTCACGTTGTCTTGTGAAGTCCCCAAATTAATAGCACCAATCACATAATCGAATGAACAATATAGCTGTCTATCTTTGATGCGCACGAACAGATTAACGAGATTTCAAACTTTAATTAAACATTAATGTTAGATTTAACAGTTTTATTATTTATCTCCTAACTTCATCAAATTTGTTGTACTTTTAATACATACTTAAGTTAGTTCAGTGGTCGCCAACTCGTCAATCGCAAGCTGCCGGTAGCTAGCAAGCGCAGAATAGGTTATTTGCTCGCGAAGACAATTCTGCGATAGCTTACAACATTTCAAAAATTCAAAAATCTAAAAATAATTAGTTAATATCTATGTTTAAAAATAGTAAAATAAATACATGTATACAGTTACTCGCAAAAGAACTCGGACACTCCTAATGTTATCGAAGTAAATTGTACATTTTGAAACCGTTTTCTGTCATATAAAAATCAATTTCACAGCAAAACTTTTTGAACATTTTTTGTTGCAAATTTCATTTTCTTCTTTTTTGTTTATACTAATTCTTATTCATTTTTTAATTTGTTGCACCGTTTTTGAGATACAGGAGGCAATATTTGTTGTATTTATAGTCTTGTTTAAGTCGTTGTCTGTCTAAAACTGTGCAACAAAATACAAAAATGTATAGATATAAAATTGAAGATAATGAAATTTTTAACTAAAAATGTCTAAAAAGTTTTGCTGTAAAATCGATTTTTATATGATAAAAACCGTTTCAAAATGTACAATTTACACTGCTAACATAGGATAGAGTGTCCGAGTTCTTTTAAGAGACACTCTATGTCGAATATCGGTTATATCTGAATATCTGTGAGATGTAACTCTGTAAATATCTAAATGGGTGCCAGGACAACTCTGCGCTCTGCGCCAACTTTTTTGCCATTTGAATTCTTGCAATTGGTCGCGGCGATCGATTACATAAAATATCTAACGCTCAGATTCAATTTAATTTTATTACAATCTTATTTACTCGGTTGATTTTGAAAGTAGCGTTTTATGAATGACTGTTGGTCATTTATGTTTTCCAAAAATTTTGTGATTTATAACGAAACTCTATAGAAGCTATACTAAAAAAACTGGTTCATATTATTAACGAAAAATTTATCATTTTTGCTCCGATGAACAAAATTCGTAATAATGATGAACAAATTCATAAATACAATGATTTTTTCATAAATACCTACTACGAATTTTTCAACAATACAATACACACATAATTATAACGAATTTTGTTCATCGTTGATAAATTTTTTTTTAATATGATGTTCCATGTTGTTCAATGTATGTACATGGCTGAGATTTTACACAGTTGTGTAATTCCATGGCCGAGCCTACAGACTGTCAAAATGGGAGGTTATGAAATTGAACTAGCATTACAAACATATGTAAATACGCCATGTAACTTCAAAATTCAAAGACGGTGCCAAGATTATTTTCTCATTTTAAAAAGAAATTTTGCCAAAAATGCCAAAAATGAATTCTAAACTTAAAACTTTTTATTTTGGCGCCGAGTTGTCTTGGTGTCAATTTTTCAAATTATCAGTATAAATCGAAAATAAATATATTATTATCATAAGTTTTTATTTATCAGGATAATTTTTAATCTCAACAAAGACTGAATAGCAATTTAGCGAGAAAAAGACTTACTCAACTATGAACACTAGAGCAAGCAAACATTAGCTAATTTGACCAAAAGTTTTCATAGGCCAAATTTTAGCAACACGTATGAGTATTCGGATTTTAAAAATTATCAGGATAGACAGGGTCGAATTGCAGAAGTTTTTCGGCCCGGGTTTTGTTTTGCATCTGCCTACCTAGAAAACATAAGTAAAATTATAGCAAATGAAGGAGGTGAGAGATTTATTTTAAGTAATGTGAAAGTTGCAGTTAAAACAACATATCTTCCTAAAGGGGCGCGATAACACTAAATGGGGGCGCAATCATATCAAAGTTTAAAAAAATTATTTAATTTACTGGAAAAAAAAATAAAATTAATAAATAAAAATAAAATAAAATAAAAATAAAATTAATAAAAAATAAAAGCAGACTGACATAATAAAAAAATCAAATCAACAAAAATTCAAAAAAAATATTTTACGAGAGGGGGGACACGATGAAAATTGCAGCATCAATATCTTCTCCATGAATTTTTACGGAAAATGTGGCCAACCGCCTAGATTTTACATAGCTCTAAGATGCAGCCGCTCCCCAGAAGCATGCACATTGCACAGGTTAATTCTACTAGGTACGATCGCACGGCCTTAAGCCCGCATATAAAGCAACTACTATTCGTCACGTTAACAGATAAGAGTGAAAAATGATAGAATGGATAAACGATAGAAATTGCTGAAAAAATTTTGATGTATAAGTTAAGGAAAATCTCAGGAAATCTGATAAAATCTTACAATATCGTAAATATAGGAAACCCTAAAAAATCTTAGGAAATCCAAAACAATCTCAGAAAATTAGAGAGTATTAGGAATTTTTCAATTTCAGACACATACTGAGTCAGGGACGTGCCGAACCGACATTTTTGAGGGAGGAACAATTTTGAAATTGCTCTAACTATTTTGCTCTCTACATTATACGAATAAGCTTTTTGTTTAGCTCTTTCACCGTTTCTTTCATGGCTCAAGACAATGCTACAATTTGTGCGATTTGTAATATCTAGTAGTTTTGCCAACTGTTCAGTGAATCACCAACTTTTTAGTGAATTTGCCAATACCGAAAATTATTGGGGGTTCCCCATCCTCTCTCCTTCAGAGCTTCTCTCTCCAATATTTTCAGCAGTTGTAAAAACCTGGAGCCGTTCGTTTTGACGCGAACGTTTCGACGCCGGCGCCGGCACGATCTTCGCCCAGATATGCATCGGTTATATTATAGGTTAGTGTTAGTTTATGTTTTTTCTTTAGCAAAATTGTCCGTTAAAAAGAGATATCCGCGCGAAGATATGCATCGGGTATGTAGGTTAGTATATTCATTTATGACTTTTCTTTAGCAAAATTGCCAGTAAAAGAGATATCCACGCGAAGATATGCATCGGTTATATCGGTTAGTGTAAGTTTATGATTTTTCTTTAGCAAAATTGACTGTAAAAGAGACAGGTTCCGCGTCAAAATGTTTGACGTCGAAACGTGCCGGAGTCAAAATGTTCCGCGTCGAAATGAACTAGACCGCATCGAGCAAGAGACTCAACGCCACACTCATCGTCGCAGACGTAATTCCTTATAAACAGCACTAAACATCTTTTTTGGGATTACTTAGATTAACAATAATTATACAGATGGTCTCATCAACCCAATTTTCATCGGACCACCGAGTTTTACTCGGTAACTCGCCGGTCTTGAGGATAGAAATCAAAGCTAAGATAATCCGCGTACAAAGTTGAATTCAAGTGAAAGATAACGGAATAACTACCCCTTTCCGCTACCCGTCAACGAAAAGCAAACCTAACAAACAAAAAAAGAACTTGCCTACGATAAAATAGATAAACTAGATAAAATAGAATAAAAGTCTTCAAACAGATCTGTTTGTCTAAAAATGGGAATATGGAACAATAGCTACTTGCTTTTTTGCTTTATTTTTTTAAAGCTAACAATCAAAAACCAAATTTAAAAAAAGTTTTCCCGATTTCGATTTATAAACAGATTTTGCAAATAGCAAGTAAGTGGCCGAGTACCCTCTATATCTTAAAATACTTTTTGTTTTAGACATCAAACATTCTTAAATTTAATTTGGATCTTATCCATTATCTGTCTGTCACTGACGCTCATGAGTGGCTTAAAATTTTTTAGATTTTTCTAAATCTGTAATATTCGAGTTTGATCAGGGATCTGAGATGCTTTTACTTAAGGCATAGGGCTCAGAGATCTACTCACTTTGAAAACTTCCCGCTTTAAGTTCTATGCACTATGGAGCTTTTAGATTTTATTTTTATTAAAATATCGTTTGTCAGTACTCATTGGTTGTACCAAATGACAAAATCTATCGTGATTGTCAGTACACAGAGAAATAAGCAAATTCCTATGACAAATATCGCAGCAGAATCGAATCTCATCCAAATGTACTAGCAACAAAACTGTTGAATCGTTCCAGCGATTTTGATATTTTTTAAATTAATTATAAACTTAAAAAAAACAAAAGAACTTAGAATTTAATTAAATTCGAGAATATTTAATGAAATATTCTCAACAAGTCATTCTGTAATGTCAACTGGTTTACATTGTTTTATAATTTTGTTAATCCATTCATGCGCGTAAGTAGTAAACAGATAACGGATAAGGTCTAAAACCACCAAACCTTTTACTACTTACTAAAAAATCAATTGTTTTGGTATCTACTTGAAAGTAGATATTAAAAATATTTATTTAAAAGGTTTCTAGCCCCCAAGGGTTTGAATTTAAACAAACATTTTAATTACAAATTTTTCTTGCAAAAGTATAAAGTAGCATTACAAAAATTAAGGTGTACAAACACCAAGCTAGTTTCTACTAGAATTTTTACTTTTGGCGAGGATAAAATATTAACACTGGCAACGTTGTAGATACAATTTCCTTTTGTATACAGTTGAGTGCAGTTGAGGTTAAATTTTAAAACCGTTGAAGAATTACGCGCCTTTTGTAGATGATAAGTTGTTGTTGGCGGGCAAACCCTCGCTTTTATTTTATGGTTTAAAATTATTAAATACTTTAACAAGTTTTAAAAATGGTTGTTCATCCACCAAAGAAAAACTTTGTACTTAAACGAGGTATCTACTATATAATATTTATATTTTAATTTAAATATGCTTACAAATGATTTTATTTTTTTATCTAGATGGTCGCCACGAAGACGTTCATGTTGACAAAATTACCTCACGAATTCAGAAGTTGTGCTATGGGCTCAACATGGATTATATTAATCCTGTAAGTCTGTCGTTTTAATACAATTCTTTCAACGTTCAATTTATTATTGTTTGCTTTAGGTTTCTCTTACGTTGAAAGTAGTTCGAGGATTATATCCAGGTGTGAAGACAGTCGAGTTGGATAATTTGGCTGCCGAAACCGCAGCAACGATGGCAACGGATCATCCCGATTATGTCATACTTGCGGCAAGAATTGCAGTTTCTAATCTCCATAAGGAAACAAAAAAGCAATTTAGTGGTAAGAGACCCAATAATTATTTACTTCGACCATTTATTAAGTTTTAGTCTTCAGAATTAGCATTAAAAAAAAAATTAGAATGAATATCACTGATTTGTTTAATTAATTAGCACCTAAAATCCAAATATATTTTGTTGTTCAAGTTATCTGTTACAGGTTTTTCAATTCTAAAAATCAGATTTTAATTAATTTAAAATATAAATGTTAAATTTTCCTATAATAGGTAAGCTGATACGAAAAACAAAATATATTTGTACCGTTACTCGCAAAAGAACTCCGACACTCCTATGTTACTAATGTAAATTGAACTTTTTGATGCCGTTTTTTTTGTTGCAAATTTTATTGCCTTCAATTTTGTTTATATGCATTTTTTTATTTAGCAAAGATTTTGTGAAATTCAAAAAATATTGTCGTCTATATCTGGGAAACGGTGCAACAAAATTGAAAAATGTATTGAAACAAAAATGTAGAGAATAAAATTTGCAAGAAAAAATGCTTACTGATTTTTTATTTTTTTTGCACCGTTCTCGAGATTAAAATATTTTTTGTCTTTTATAGTTTTGTTTAAGTCGCAACTGATATTATTTTATACTGGTACTGGAGAATGCTGGGGTGCTGCCTTTTACAACAGAATTGTTTGAAATAAATACAATAAATATTGTTATTCTCCAGAATTCGGTGTATAGCATAAGAAAATTTGTTGTCAATTCAGTAATTTTGAATATGAGTTGGATGGACCCACTATATTTTTTCTTTCCTACTTTATTATAATTATTTACAGGATGATAATTCAATCTGGCTTTAATTACAATCTTTTTTAATTTCAGATGTGATTGATGATCTCCATAAAGTTGTTAGCCATGGTAGAAAAGTCCCATTAATATCCGACAAGCATCACAGCATCATTATGAAAAATTCTAACCGACTAAATTCTGTAATTGTCTATGATCGCGATTTTAATTACAACTATTTTGGCTTTAAAACTCTCGAGCGTTCCTATCTATTAAAAATTGATGCTAAAATTGTTGAAAGACCACAACACATGCTTATGCGTACCGCCGTAGGTATTCATGGGGAAGATATTGATGCTGCAATAGAAACGTACAATTATATGTCCGAGAAATATTTTACCCATGCCAGTCCTACTCTTTTTGCTGCAGCAACATCAACACCACAACTTTCGTCTTGTTTTCTTTTAACTGTTGCCGAAGATAGCCTCAAAGGAATTTTCCAATGTCTTAGTAATTGTGCCTTTATATCTAAATGTGCTGGCGGAATTGGCGTCAGTGTGCATACCTTAAGAGCAAAAGGTACCGACTCAAAGGATACCGACAGTTTATCAACCGGTTTGGTCCCCATTCTCAAAGTTTTTGGCTGCACTGCCCACTATGTAGACCAGGGTGGCAACAAACGGCCAGGAGCCTTTGCAATTTATCTTGAACCTTGGCATGCAGATATCTTTGAATTTTTAGATCTAAAGAAAAACACCGGAAACGAAGACCTCAGAATTAGACAGTTGTTTTATGGTTTATGGATACCAGATCTATTTATGAAGAGAGTAAAAAATGATGAAATGTGGTCTCTCATGTGTCCACACCAATGCCCAGGGCTTCCCGATTGTTGGGGAGAAAAATTCGAAGCGCTCTATGAAAGCTACGAAAAGGAAGGTAAATTTGTGAAACAAGTAAGAGCCCAGGAAGTTTGGCGTGCTATTGTCATAGCCCAAATTGAAACTGGAACCCCTTACATGCTCTATAAAGATGCTTGCAATCGCAAGAGTAATCAACAGAACTTGGGCACGATTCGAAGCAGTAACCTTTGCACCGAGATTATTGAGTACACAGCAGCCGATGAAATTGCCGTTTGCAATTTGGCTTCCATTGCTGTTAACATGTTTGTTAAACCTGATAGAAAAACCTACGATTTTAAACGTTTGAAAGAAGTAACCAAAGTTGTAACCAAAAATTTAAACAAAATTATTGATGTAAATTATTATCCTGTCCCTGAAGCAAGGAATTCTAACATGAGACACCGGCCAATTGGTATCGGAATACAGGGTTTGGCTGACGCTTTTATTTTAATGAGGATGCCTTTTGAAAGCAGCGAAGCTGTGCTTTTAAACCAACAAATATTTGAAACCATTTATTATGGTGCACTGGAAGCGAGTGCAGAGTTAGCCAAAGTTGAAGGTCCTTATTCTACATATGATGGTAGTCCCGTTAGTAAGGGAATTTTGCAATACGAAATGTGGAATAAGATTCCCACAGATTTGTGGGATTGGTCTGTTCTAAAAGAAAAGATTGCAAAACATGGAATTAGGAATTCTCTGTTGTTGGCCCCCATGCCCACTGCTTCCACTGCACAAATCTTGGGTAATAATGAATCTATTGAGGCTTACACAACAAACATTTACACTCGTCGTGTACTGAGTGGTGAATTTCTCTGTGTAAATCAACATTTGATTAATGACTTAAACGAATTGAAACTATGGGATGACGTGATGAAAAATCAAATTATTGCAAACTACGGTTCTATACAAAACATTCCTGGTATTCCTGATAATATTAAAGCTATTTATAAGACTGTTTGGGAAATATCACAGAAAACAGTGCTAGATATGGCAGCTGATCGTGGGGCTTTTATCGATCAAAGCCAATCTTTAAATATTCACATAGCTAAACCCACAGTTGGAATTGTTACTTCCATGCACTTTTATGGTTGGGAAAAAGGGTTAAAAACAGGAATGTATTATTTACGTACGAAGCCTGCAGCACAACCCATTCAGTTTACCGTTGATAAATCTCAATTGATGGTAACTACCGGGAATACTCCAAAGATTGAAGATGAAGATGCTGCTTTAGTATGTTCTTTACAAAATCCTGGAAATTGTGAAATGTGTGGTGCTTAAATAAACAATCGCTTTGTTAGTTTACTGTATGTAGCTGTACCATTTTGAAACTCTTACATTTTTGTTTTATATTTACCATTATCATACCTTGCACGATAAATTTTAAAAAGTATTATAAGAATTGGGTATAAATTATATTTTAAATTAAATATTTGTTTTAATGTTAATTAGTTTAGTAGACATGGCTGTACTTCTTAGACCAGAATGAGTACTTAATCATGAGCCTTATTCCTATATAGCAATGTAAATTGTATCTTTGCCATACAAAAACCGCTTTTATATCAGTACTTACTAGACATTTTTCTGTCCCACCTCCGTGGAAGTCGCCGCAGCGCAGCATTTCATCTGTACACACTCCTGCTTATCATAAGCCGTTCGTGTTGTTGTCGTTGAAGCCTTTGTTGTGCTCTTTCATGGTTTTCTTCTTTGCCTACCCACTGCATAGTTTATGGCACTTGAAGAAGACAATACAAACACAACTAACCGATATCACCACGATAAAATATTTAATGTGCCACGGCCAGTGATTTTTTAATTTAGAAAATCACTGGCTACGGCCTACCCATTAGCGACGTCACTGCTTTCAAATAGTCACTGCCTATTCATTCTTTCTCAGAGATGTCGCGATAAAACAAAACAATTGGCGCGCGATTTCCCGCGCATTCGCCATTCCTTCTTTGTACGAGTGTGTATATTTACAGTGAAAGTGCGAACAGTTTTATATACTGATTTTATAAGAAACTAAACTATAATTTTCAGTTTAGAATTTAATTTTAAAAATGGTTATTTCAACCCAAAAACATTACTACGTTGTAAAACGGGGTAAGTGAAATTTATCAAATTCTCAGTTATTTAAATTATAATCTACAAACAAACGGAAAATTTTTTAGATGGAAGAGAAGAACAAGTACAGGTGGACAAAATTACGTCCAGAATTAAAAAATTATGTTACGGTTTAAACATGGAATTTATAGATCCCGTAAGTAACCACCAACGTATTTTTTAACCTGTTTTTAACCGTAATTTTGTAGGTTTCGATTACCTTGAAGGTGATTCAAACATTGCGTCCCGGAATAAGTACCAGTGAATTGGATTCTTTTGCAGCCGAGACTGCGGCTTCCATGGCTACCGACCATCCAGATTATGCAATTTTAGCTGCTCGTATCGAGGTATCAAATCTGCATAAGGAAACCAAAAAACAGTTCAGCGGTAAATTTTTACAATTTTATTATATCTATCAAAATTTCCAGTCATAACCTATTCTTCTAATACTTGATATTGTTTTCAGAGGTTATCGATTACATACACAAGGCTGAAAATAATAGTAACATCAGGCAGATGATTTCTGACAAGCACCATGAAATTATTATGAAACATGCTGATCGCTTAAATTCAGTGATCATCTACGATCGGGACTTCACCTACAATTACTTTGACTTCAAAACCTTAGAACGATCTTGCCTATGGAAAATAAAAGGTAAAATTGTGGAAAGGCCACAGCACATGCTGATGAGAACAGCAGTCGGTATTCACGGAGACGATATTGATGCCGTAATAGAAACCTACAATTTATTGTCCGAACGTTACTTCATACACCCCAATCAAGCATTTTTTGCTGCAGCATCTCCAACTCCACAGCTTGCATCAACTTACCTTATGACAATGCCTGATGACAGTATCAAGGGTATTTTTGACTGTTGTGCCCAGTACGGTTTTCTTGCTGAATATTCTGCAGGAGTTGGCTTGAGTATTCATAAAATTAGAGCAAAGGGAACATACATTGCCGGAACTGGAGGAATTTCCAATGGTATTGTACCGTTACTGAAAGTTTACGATAGCACTGCTAAATGGTTTGGTGAAAGCAGAAATAATCGACCAGGTTTTTTCACCATCTACTTAGAGCCATGGCACGCCGATATTTTTGAATATGTTGACTTAAAAAAGAAAGTCGGAGTTGAAGAAGTTCGAGCTAGAAATTTATCTTATGGTTTGTGGATACCCGATTTGTTTATGAAAAGGGTTAAAGAAAATGGAATTTGGTCTCTGATGTGCCCACACCAATGTCCAGGTCTTCCAGAATCTTGGGGCAACGAATTTGAAATGCTGTATGAATCCTACGAAGCACAAGGTAAATATATACGTCAAGTACAAGCACAAGATTTATGGCGTGCAATTGTAACTTCCCAAGTTGAAACTGGAACTCCTTCCATGTTATATAAAGATGCTTGTAATCGTAAAAGTAATCAGCAACACTTGGGCGCTATCAGAACCAGTAGTCTTTATGGAGAAGCAGTAGAATTCACTTCACCTGAAGAAATTGCTGTTTGTGTTTCAGCTTATATAGCTGTCAACAAATTTGTCGATGTGGACCAGAAGCGTTTTGATTTTAAACGCTTAAAAGATATAACCAAAGTTGTAACCAAAAATTTAAACAAAGTAATTAACATAAATTATTATCCACTGCCGGAAGCCGAATCTTCAAACTCAAAACATCGACCTCTTGGAATTGGTATCCAAGGGTTGACAAACACATTTAATTTGTTAAAGATGCCCTTCGAAAGTGAAGAGGCTAAACTGTTGAATAAACAAATTTTTGAAACCATTTATTATGGTGCTTTGGAAGCAAGTGCTGAGTTAGCCAAAACAGATGGCACTTATTCTACGTATGAAGGAAGTGCTACAAGCAAGGGTATTTTACAGTTTGAAATGTGGGATGTAACGCCCACAGATTTGTGGGATTGGGCTCCCTTAAGAGAAAAAGTCAAACAGCATGGCTTGAGGAATTCTCTTCTAGTGGCACCTGTATCTGTTCAAGCCAGTGCACAAATTTTAGGAAATAATAATTCCATGGAACCTTGCACTTCTAATATTTACACTCTTAAAGTACTAGGAGGGGAAGTTGCTGTTGTCAATAAGCATTTAATTAATGATTTAATCGAACAAGGACTATGGAATGAGGAAATGAAACAACAAATTCTTTCTGAATCAGGTTCTATCCAAAGTATTCCAGATATTCCTAATGATATTAAGGAAATTTATAAAACTGTTTGGGAAGTGAAGCAGAAGTCGATTTTGGAAATGGCTGCAGCTCGAGCCCCTTTTATAGATCAAAGCCAATCTTTAAATATATACATGGAAAATCCTACAGTAGGCCTTATCACTTCAATGCACTTTTATGGTTGGCAATTGGGTTTAAAAACTGGCATGTGTGTTTTACAATCACGAACATAATTTATTTTTAAGTATAGTAGTTTATAAGTTTTGATTACTAATTTGAATATAATTGTTTATAGTATCTTGGTATTCTTTTTTTTTTCATCAGTCAAATGAAATGGAAGATTAAAAATCGCTATCGACAGGTTTATATTATTTATAATATTTAACAAACATTTTTTTTTCTAAATTCAAACCTTCGAAAGTTAGGCATTTATTTTTTATTTCCAACTTCACTTGACCATGGCTCTGAAAATATTGATATTTCAGTAAAAATGGTTAAGTGAGTTATAAATTAAAGTAAGTAAAAAAATTTTGAAAATTTCCAACTTTTTTTTCTTGGTTTTTTTTAAATCCTGTAACTTTTAAACAAAACATATTACAAAAATCTGACTCCCCATTCCGGATAGGAAATTTAACGGACTACAACTTTTGTCAAGTAAAAATTTTTGAAAAACCAATTTATTTCACAGAAAATTAAAAAATAATAAAAAAGCTACAAAACAAAAAATTAAATTCACAAAATTTTTATTTTTATTGAAAATTTATGTTATTAATTAAGTTTAAACTATTACATTATTTATAAATTATATGTTCAAAATGACAGCCCTCATTTTTAATACACACATTTGCGTCTTCAAGTAAAAATATTTTTAAATGAAGCAATCGTGAAAAACTAATACTACACAACATCTTTTAAAACAATCCTACCTACTGTATATTGAAAGTAAGGGTGGTTATTTTGAACATTTACTTAAATTATGTAACAGTGTAACCTTAATTATAATTAAAATAATTTTTCAATAAAAGCAAAAATTTTGTTAATTTAATTTTTTTTTGTAGCTGCCGAGTTTATTATTATTTGATTTTCTGCGAAATGAATTGGTTTTTAAAAAAAATTTACTAGACAAAAGTTGTAGTCCGTTAAATTTCCTATCCGAAATGGGGCATCAGAAAAAAAAGAAAAAAAGTTCTAAATTTTCAACATTTTTTTACTAACTTTCATTCATAACTCGAAAGCCGTTGATTTTAGACAAGAAAAGGTTTATATTTAGTTTGTAGATTATTTCACGCTCTTTAAAAAAGCACTAAACTATTTTTACTGAAAAATCAGTATTTTCCGAGCTATGGCCACTCGAAGGTGGAAATTAAACAAAGTGTTTTGAAGTAGCCTAACTCTCGACGGTTTGAATTTAGAAAAAAATGTTTGTTAAATATTTTTCTTAGAAAAGTGTCCTCTATCACCAGCTAAGTTACGTAAAGTATATCCGTGGCTGCTAACTCAACTAACTTTTTATATTAAGTTTATAATTAGTAATTTTAATTTTCACATGTAATTTACTAATTGCTATAAAATGCACCGCTAAACATTTTCTTACTGTATAGTGAGCTTTTGAATGTGGGTTCTGCTGAGCTATTGGACGACTTTGAAAAATTAATGCCAAAAAATGC
Source organism: Cantharis flavilabris (assembly GCA_949152465.1). Lineage (NCBI taxonomy): Eukaryota > Metazoa > Arthropoda > Insecta > Coleoptera > Cantharidae > Cantharis > Cantharis flavilabris. The sequence goes on from OX424439.1 coordinate 23,246,066, forward strand.
TCCTGTGTAATTCACACTTCTAATGAAGTTACCTTCAAAATATTAATATTTTGAACACATAAAAATACAATTTATAAGAAATAATTCTATACTGTTTCCAACTCTTTAACTTTAAACATTGGACCATGACCAGGGATAATCCAATCAGCAATATTAGCAATTTTTCTACGATTTATTAAATGTAACTCTTTTGATTGACTTTCAGTTCGTTGAGTTACGTTATCACCTTGTAAATCATTTTCATTTTGAAATAGATCTCCTGCAATGACTATGTAACCCTTATCTTCAGTTTTAACGACCACCGAGACGTCTTGTAAAGTATTTCCAGGGGTCGGTATAACTTGTATGAAACTATCAATTTCGTATTCTTGCTTTGCTTCAAATTCGTGTTTAAAATACACATCACCATGCGATATTGCAAAACCAACTATATGAATAGCTTTCGGAAATAAATAATTACATCCTATGTGATCTGATTGTGTGCTTGTGCAAATCACATAATCAATATCGTCACAACGAAGATTTTGTTGTCTTAATGCTTCAGTTAGCTTCTCTCCATCCCATGCTGTCATTGTATCGACAATTATATTTTTAGGACCTTTAATGAGAGTACAAGTGCAATTTGCTAGATGACCTCGTTCCGTATTTTTGGAGTATCCATTAAATAGAACAATAACATCGTACTTGACGTTCGCACACATTTTAAATACTTTTTATTAATTTTGCGAAAGTCATTAATATCTACTGGAAAATATTATTTTCTAAAGCGTCTAGATTAAATAAATGTTATAGCAAAATTTCATATTTCCAAAAGATATAATAAAAATAGGGATTTAATCTCAAATTTCTCTGGACCCCCGTTTAATTACGATAGTGTCAAATTGAGTAGTTGTACTTGGTACTATAAACCTTATTAAACTTTGTACCCCCAAACCTCCCGGTTTTGTACGCGTACCTCACCAAGTAAATTCTTCATGAGCCGTCACTGATGGCCAGTTCCCTGTTTCAACTATGAAATTATTTTAAACCTGTTGTACTTTTAGATCAATATATAGTCATTGGTTAGATGATAAATAGATAAAAAGCCTGTTTCACTTTCAGGGTCTTATTCACTCTCTTGGTTATTTATTGGGATACTGCTGGGGGTATTCCATATATTGGAATGCTGTTTTATGTAGAGAGACCTTTATTTCGATTTATTATATTTTGAAGGTTTCTCTAGACCAGGGGTCGACAAAATAAAAATTTATGAAATATGAAAAATAAAAGGTAGTAGTGGTACAGTAGAATCCGCTTAATGTGATCACGGATAATTTTATCAGGCGGTTATTATGATCATTTTGACTGGGAACCGGCCGCCGGATAATGTGATGAAAACACCGCTTATTATTATCACTTTCAAGGAATATCATACACAATAATCTCTTTTTCTAAGTATCTTTTCTGATTTATCATTGAAATTTTATATATCTTTAGAAAACATGTCACTCATTTTAATTTCTATACAAAAACTAATAAAGTTTCCCGTTTCATGCATGGCGTGTTTCTATTTTTATTTTGCTAAATGTTCACTTTGCTTTATGCATTTTAATTTAAGTTTAGTTTATTCTTCTAAAATTCGTTTTTTTTCTAAAATTTGCTTATTATTATCCGTCAGTTAATGTTATCAAAATGTTTTTGGCCCAAAGTGATCACATTAAACAGATTCTACTGTAATATCAAAAATAAATTTGGGTTTCGCTTTTTAATAAATAAAAAATTTGTATGTATCAAAATTGATGTATTTTGAGTATACGTAATAGAGCCGCCATGTTGTTGATATTCGGTATCGCCACGCATGTGTAAAAATTGAATTGCGAAATTAAGTCTAATAATATATTTCCTGTATAATTCCTGAAATGTTCGTTTATAATTTTGCTAAAACCCTGCAAAAATATTGTAAATTGAAAATTTAAAAAAAATAAAATGTGTTTAGTTTGGTCAAAGATTGATCGATATATAATTTTTATTAAGAGAGTTATGTTTCGCCTTTTTGTAAAAATCAAATTTCAACTGGCATTTTTTGCGATATGCTCGAAAAGTAAGGGTCCTACAAAAAATGGTGAATAGCAACATAAAAGATAATTTACTTTAATAAAATTGAGCATTATTAAATTATTATAGTTGTTTGTTGTTGAAAAAGGGAGTTTTCGTAAAAATCAAAAGTATCAGTTTATTTACCCGATTCCATTTCGACAAACAGAGTTTAGCTACCATTTATTCGTCTTTTTTGGCAAGATAAATAGAGTGACATAAATATTTTTTTATTAAACATAATCTATAATCTAAAAAAATCTACTTTTAAGTGATTTTTTAAAACTAATTCGCGATTTACATTAAGCGAAGCGCCACCACACTGAAAATTATCAAATTACCCTAATACGTATACTTGGTAACAGTTGGTATATAGACAATACAACAAAACGTTTACATTTTTTTTTGTGTTCTTGTTTGATAATTGTCATTTCATCTCAGTTTTAACATAAAATAATTCCCAATCAAGTTCAAAACAACATCAAGTAAACGTAATAGAGCCACCATGTTAAATCGCGAATAGAATGTGTAAAACTTGGATTGTTAAAATTAAGTCTAATAACATATCTTTGAAATTGCACTAATTTATAATTACAGAGTATGAAATCTTCATTTCAAAAGAATTTATCATCCTAACAGCTTTTAGTCTTCGATTGACTTTTTAATGCTGCTACAACAAAGTTCTGCAAAATTTGCTGCAACATCGAGAAAAAATCAAAATGAAAGCTCATCTTAAGATTTCTTAATTTTGTCGGATTTCCTCAGATTTTCGTTCACTTGTACATCAGATTTTGGAAGCAAGTCGTAGTTTGTTGGTCATGATTAGATCATTTAAGCCAATTTTCAGACTTCAAATATTTCTGTGGAAAAAGGATTATTAATAGTTACCAGGTAAGGGGTCATCCATAAATTACGTCACACGTTAGGGGGTAGGGGGGTCATCTCAGATTTGTGACAAAAATGTGACTAGGGGTCCGGAGAGGTTTCAAATGTTATGATGTCACAAAGTAAAATTTTTAAAAATATATTTTTTTGATCGGTTGTATAGCAACATAAGTAACGCTTGCTTGCGTTTTTTCATTCGTGCGAAAAAAAATTAAACATTAATAAAAATAAAATGTTTATTTAAGACCTGCTAAATTGATTTAATTCAAGTTTTAGTTGTTAAAAAAATTTCTACAAATTATTAAATTTTATAGAATAAAAGTGTGACGTCACTTGGGGGGGGGGTAATGAAAATGTGACTAAATGTGACATAGGGGGAGGGAGGGGTCTAAAAACCTGAAAAATCGTGTAATGTAATTTATGAACGACCCCTAATAGAATGCAAAGTAGCCTCTCAGGTTTTTATAGATATAGTTAGTGGCGGCTCTTGGCTTTTTCATTTGAAGAGGCTAATTATGAAGTATAGTGGAAAAATGTAATCCATTCCACTGGTGGCTTTCCATATGTGGTAGATGTTAGGTTAGATGGGGTTGAAAGATAAATAAATAATGTGTTTACCCTCAGGATTAAGCGCCGAAGGCAAAAATTTTGAAGGTCAAGCGCTCTAATGCAAAGTTAAAAAATAACGATACAAAAATATTTTCTCTTATTCAGCGCCGCCTCAGATACGGCATTTTTCATTGTAAAACTGCAATTACCTATACTTACCTGTAAATAAATGTATACTGAAATCTACTAGAAAGAAACACACACCATAAAAATAATATTTTGTATTCAACTTATTTTTAATATAAACTGCAATTTTCTATTTTTATTGTTTAAAAATTCTTTGCTTTGTCAAAAAAAAATGTTTAAAAGTCCTTTAATAATATTATATATTCTAGGATTTTATCTCGCGCTTTATTTCGGGGGGGGGGGGAGGTTTGAACCCCCAAACCCCCCCCCCCCCCCCTCATATACGGCCCTGGATGTTACCATGGCTAAGTTGATTCGTAATTATCCAAAGGACTACTTGTAATTGTACTATTGCCAAGACTTCCTTAAATTTTCTAAGATTTTCTTGGATTTCCAAAGATTTCCTTGAATTTTCCACATTTACTTGGATTACTTAGAGATTTCTATATTTCTCCATATATTTCGTTTCAAGTGAAAAATTCTTACTACACTGAAAAAATTTGCAGCAAATTTTACTACAATTGTAGAACAAATTACTACAATTTCTAAAAAAAATAGTGACATATACAATTTGTAGTAATATTCTATAAAATTTTGTGGTAAATTTTTGTGATACCAAATTTTACAAATTGTAGTACATTTTCTAATATATAATGTAGTGTGATAGTTTTTATTATTTTTTGTAGTACAAATTTCAAATTTTGTAGTAATAAATGCTACATTCAATTGCTACAAATTTTAATAGAAATTTACTACAAGGTCTTCTAAAACTTTCAACAAATTGTCTAAATAGATACTACAAAACTTTTATTAGGAATGGTTTTTTTGAGTGTACTTAATAACGTTGATCACAGATCATGAACAAAAATTTTTTATTTCTAGAAACCAGGGGGTCTAGAATCTCTTGATGCATACTTACATATGGGGCAATCGGACAACATTTTGCTTTTGCATCTCGGATTTTTTTGAAATTTTTTTTTCTTTTAGTACTAGTAGAGACTAGCCTCCATAAGACATTTAAGAGATATAAATTTTTAGAAAATTACGTTATTTTTTTTTAAATGCTCATAACTCCGCGAATAATTTACCAAATGGCACGTTTTTTTTTGAAAATGTTTCTTTTGAAACTTAATTTCAATAAAAAATCTAAATAAATAATAATTAATAATTATATAAATTAAATAAAATAAATAATTCAATAAAAAAAAAAAAAAAATATAAAAAATTATATTACTATTTAATGTTCAAGTTTCAAAAATAAATCGTAATTTTTAACAATGTTTGTACTGATCGATTTTCTTTAAAAAAATTTGTAGAAAACATTTATCCATTTAACAAATTTTAAGTCTGATCTAACAAATCACATTTTGTTAATCAAAGTAAAACTATTTTTGATATACATTTTTGCCCGTTATGTTGACTGTACGTGTGCATGAAGTAAATAGATGCACCAATGTGTTTTAGTGGATTAAACCGGCCGTAGTTGTTTTCTAGCAGTGCAACTGTTAATATCATATCATAAATTTGTTTTAAATTGGATTTCGATATTCACTTCAGGAACATTTTTAATATTTGCGTGGGTTCAGAGATTCCGCGTTATGGAATTCCATAGATCCGTATCACTGGTCAACAGTGGATGGTTTTGTTGCCTTTGCCTTAATATTTGAGTGATATCAGAAAGAGGTGATGTGAGTAACCTTAAGAGTAGACATAGTTTTTCAAAATTGGTTCTATTTATTTATTTATTTTATCGACATTTTTATACAGGGTGACCCAGACCACCCGTATCAGTACTTTTTTTCAAAAACGGTAAGTCGTAGAGAGTTGGGCTAAAAAAATTTATTACAAAAGCCCTAATGACGAATGTAATGGTGATATTATTATTTCCGGGAAAAGTCGGCATCCAAAGTAGTTTGCTCCAGAAAGTCCAGAAATCCAGAATTTTAAATGGCACCATATGTCGAAAGTGATATGGTTGGAAAGCTCTTTAAAAAATAATCAAGTTTTGTAGGAAAAATTTTTTTATTACTTCCACCCCTTTTAAGTTATATTCGACTTAAGTTATTAAGTTATTATTTTGATTATTTTGACTTTATTTTAAAAATTAGCATTCAAAATCTAACGATCGGGTTAGACAATAATTAGACAATAAACCAGAAGAGCTCAACAGTGTTTAGAAGTAAATGGAAGACATTTTGAACACTTGTGACATTGCTCTAACGCGGTAGCTGGATTTCAAGTGCTGACTTTTAAAGTTAAGTTCGTTATAAGAAATTGAAATTTAATAATTTAAAGTGAATATAACTTAAAAGGGGTGGGAGTAATAAAAAAAATTTTTCCTACAAAACTTGCTTATTTTTTAAAGAGCTTTCCAACGATACCACTTTCGACATATGGTGCCATTTAAAATTCTGGATTTCTGGACTTTCTGGAGCAAACTACTTTGGATGCCGACTTTTCCCGGAAATAATAATATCACCATTACATTCGTCATTAGGGCTTTTGTAATAAATTTTTTTAGCCCAACTCTCTACGACTTACCGTTTTTGAAAAAAAGTACTGATACGGGTGGTCTGGGTCACCCTGTATAGTATGACTCAAAATAGCAATATTTAGATAATAAAAAATTCGATTTGTTCTTGTAATATAAAAAGTTTATTTAAAAAAAAAACTATCAACGGCTTTAGCTATACCTACTCAATTTATTCAGATTTCTCAAAATGAAGAGGGACTAGAATCTCGTTAATCCAATCGTGCGCGTCACACAATTTCACTAATGTTGTGAAATCTCTATTACTTTTTTTTTAATTTGCACGAAAACCTAACCGAAATCCTATTGAGTAAGTGTGGAAAGTTTTGTTAAATTCGCTCAACAAGAAATAAAAATTATTTTTATTTAGTTGTGAAATTTTTTAATTTTGGCGGTTTCAGGGATGTTTTTCTAAGTACGTGAAAGTGCGTATTTTTTGACACTGGGAAGCCTTCAAAAATATTATTGTATCATCAAAGTCGAATTCGCTACAACTTTTGTTATTTTCTTAAATCTATCGTTTAGAGCAAATGTTTTAACTAAAATTAATAAAAAACGAATTTTAACTTAATTTAGCCCTTAACAACTTTGGTAGTAACATACAAAAGAACAGAAATTTGTAAAACATAAAGACTCGCTAAGGGAGAGACTAATCTTATACATATATGTAAACAGCCAATCGAATAATCGCATTACGTTTTTGGGTCTCTTTAACCCGAATTTTGGAAATATCCATAAAATTTAATGTTTATATTATTTGTAATTTACGCCTTCGACTACTATAATTTCTATGAAAATTTTTTAATTGATGTAAAACTTTACATGCTACTCCCAGTACCTCATGATCATGATTAGCACATTTTGACATTGAATTGCATTAACGATGATGAATAATTACAGTATTACGAAATATAAATAATAATATCATGAATCGCAAATTTTTTACTGTACCAGCAAAATTTGTCACGTTTATGGCATAAAAATTTCAAAATAAAATTTGAAATTTTGAAAATAGGAAATGTCATTGCACTTTTAACAGTTACTTAAATAATTGTGAAATGCACTTGTTACATATTTGTACTGCAACTAATTACCATCCCAATTAGTTAAGCTACCTACGCAATTATTAATATAATAAATTACGACCAACAAACTATGACTATTTCAGTGTGCGGTTTCACCTCAAATAGTTATGATAAAATAGACTGCGATAGTTTTCCATGGATATCGCTATCTATCGGTAAAACAATGTACAAAATTACACCTGCTCTCCTACCTGTTTCGTACAGGTAAGGGGGAAACTTACCTGAGTGACGTCACGTGACGTAGCTTTTTTACGGTAAAAAACAACTCTAACCGCGCCTATGGCGAACGTTGGTCGTAACGAACAATCTTAAAAATAGTTCTTTGTGTTGTGAAGTGAATACCTGCGACTTTTCACCGCCGATTAAGTTCATATCGAAATTAAACTTGCGACACTTTCTTTGTAGCTATCCAAATTTTCACAACAATCGACATAACAATAAGGCAGCTTGAGGATTTAAAGGGTTTTGATGTGTTTCGAAAGAAGTGACCAAGTGGGAGATACAAGTTGTTCGTTATTTTCTTATGATTTTGATGCAACGGAAGAGTTAAAAAGTCAAATTTTTGTTTAAATTTCTAAATTTCAAAAGTGTAGCGGGAGTGTTGTTTAAAAATCATGTGATACTAAAAATTTTTGAAAAATGACGAAGTTGCGAACTACTTTTATATTTTTCGTTTTCATTGTTGTTGTTAAAACGCAACAAACGCAGCATTATTGGACCACGGAAGGTTCTTTAAATCCTTCAACGGATTACATCGAACATTTTGGCGGAACTTTAATCAACGAACGTGTAATTTTGAAAAATGTTGGAAAACCGTATCTTATGCGTAACGACTTAATCGTGGAAAAAAGTTCGGAGTTGATTGTTGAACCCGGAGTTACTATACGATTTCAACCCCAAGTGGGCATTACAGTTAGAGGAATTTTAAAAGCAGTGGTAAGTTTTCACTTTCGATCAATAAGAATAAATCGATAGGTTACTGGCACATGTATTGTCCATAAATGCTGAAATTAACAAGTTGTAATTTCTCAGAAAGTGAATCACTTTCGTTAATTTATTTTAATGTCTGGTTAATTCCATTTAAAAGAATTGCAGATAATTACTAGAACTAATCAATGATTCACTAATCTAATCTTGTCGTGTTTGATTTTTGATAACGACCTGCGAACAGGTTGATTTTTTTTCATGTTTAGAGGATTACACAGAATTATTTATTTAACATTAAAATATCACAAATATATTTCTTATCGTAGATGCAAAAGTAAGTCATAATTATTTCTTATCTTTGAAATTTGACCCGATTCTTGTTTTGAAAGATTAAATTGAATTTTTACGTTGTAACCTGTGTAAAAAACAGGTAGAAAGTGGAAACTATAAAAGAATCAGTAGCAAGTGCAGATTTACCCCCTGTTGTGACTTCCATTCAAAGGATGATTATAAGGGCACTTTAAACCAATATTTATTGTTTGCCTTTATAGGTCAACAAACATGACATTAAAAGACGGAAGTAGTTTTGAAAAAGGAAACTTACCAGTTTAGATGTTTTTTAAGGGAACCAAATTTTAGGGTTTTTTGGCCGTGCTATCTAAAAATTAATTAGGATTCTAATCACCCCTAAAGTATACAAAGCAGTTGGTAATCTTGCTTATGATAAACAGAAAAATTCTCATACTATCGCATCAAAAACTGAAATGATTACAAAAAGAAAATTTTCTTTTTAGCCAAAAAAGCATAAGAATTCTTGTTTTCGTTTTCGAACATCTCCTCTGACTTCTGAATTTTGTTTGTTTGCTATTTTTAAAAAACTTGTTTTTGATATTAAAGCTATTATAGGACAGAGCACTCAATACTGGCTCCTACTATAGACGGTTGATCAATAATTATTCTAGCAAAAACATAATGATTTTTTTGAAAAAATTATATTTTTGATTCATAAACTTGTATCTTCTTGTGCTCAAGTGTGTTTTTGTTTCAAAACGATACGTGGTTCGATCCTTGATAATAAAATATCGCAAGAAAATTGATTAGTATGGAATAAATTCAATAAAAAATGTCGCATTAGTTTTTCCACGAAGTCCTCGCACGGATAGATTGACAACTACTGTTGCCGCCATGTTTGTGCAGCTGTGTATCATCATTTTTTTAAATGGCAACATATTTTTCTGAAACTTTAAACTATATTACGGTATACGAGCGACACATAAGTACCTACATTATTTATTTTCAAACATCATAAAATTAAAATATAGCGTCCTTGTCTACATAAGCAAACAAGGACAATAGCATTGCCATGGCAACGATGGGATAATACCGAGAATTTTCATGGTTACAGCGCCGTTTTTACGTTACAATTTTTGTTACGTTACCAATGGAGAAGTTCGGTAAAGGGTACCAACTTTGTAAAGCTATACTTATACCTACGGTAGGACTTGGTTGATTGGTGGATATGAGTTGTTAGTATAAGTATTAATTAACTTAACTAAGATCAAAATAAAGAACCAACTGTAGCTTATAATTTGATTTTTTCATTTCATTTTTACATTTAACTCTGATGTGTTATCATTTTTACCCTTATCTGATGTTTACAATGGAATGCGGAAATTTAAATAAAATAGCTGATTTACTGAGTGATTACCTTAATATTTGGGGGAAGGTGGCTATCAAACTAACCTGTTGTGCAAAAGGGGAACTGTAATCTGCATAATAATCTTCAAATGCAGGATGCATACTTGGTTCACGCACCATAATATTATGGATTCACAAATACTTAATTCTTATAATATTTAATTATTTGCTTCTCTAATTCTTTTAAAGATAAACTGTAAAAAGGTTTTTCTGTCTGTAAGTCATTTCTTCCGTTTATTGATTTATTTTAAGTAATGTCCGACAGAAGCATGTATGTCAGCCGAAACCGTAACCAAATATGGGAGACGTCAAATTGCGTCCCACGGTCAAGGGAACGGGTAAATTGCGTCCCATCGGCCTTCATGGTCAGAATGGTTAAGTAAAATCCTCTGATTCCTTAAGCTGCATAAAGGTTCACAATGTTTTGGGCATTCTGAAGCAAAGAAAAACTTTGTTGTAGCATCATACAAAACTTGATTGTTAACCCCCCCCCCTTAAGATATATAAGATATAATTATCTAGGGAGTCGGCATAGAAACTCGAGAGAAAAAAGTATATTAATTTATTTATTACGCAAAATTTAAAAACTTCGTTAAAATGAGTCCCAAGGCTTGCTAATCGCCCCTATTCGACTTTTTCTCACCCGGGGATGTTTTTAATTACTTGCAGCCACTTCCCATCAATAAATTAATAAAAGAAATACATAAAATACTTCATTCCGAAAAAGAGAGTTACATATGTAGTTAGTGATAATTTAAGATATTTCTTTAGCAAAATTGTCCGAAGATATGCATCGGTTATGTAGGTTAGTGTTAGTTTGTGATTTTCTTTAACGAAATCACTCGTAAAAGAGATATCCGCGCGAAGATATGCATCGGTTATGTAGGTTAGTGTTAATTCATGATTTTTCTTTAGCAAAATTGTCCGTAAAAAAAAGATATCTACGCAAAGATATGCATCGGTTATGTAGGTTAGTGTTAGTTTATAATGTTTCTTTAATAAAATTGACCGTAAAAAAGAGAGAAAAATGTTTTATTTTGCATTTCAAGACGCGTTACCCCGGTCTCCACATAAGGACGCCCATGAGTTATGTTTTGTTTTAGCGTCCTATGATTTCCTAAATACCCACAAGGTAGATTGTTGGAATTTGTGTTAGAGATTACCGCTAATCTGATTAGGGTTCGGGAAGCAATTTACCCGGACCTTTTTTTGACCACTTCAAAAACCTTCAAAAATAGTGACCACGGGACGCAATTTACATGCTCCCCCGAATATTCGGCTCTTCTTTTAGTTTCTGCCAAAACCGTAATCGAAACCGACACTTATGTAGTTAAGTTAAAATTTAGTTAAATTTTCATTATACTCTGAAATCTATGTACCTACTTGAAAGTACTACGCTCGAGTACAGACACACTAAGGTCCAGTTTTTAATAATTGCTGATAAATATTACAAATTTAATAATTCACTACTTCTGCAGCATTTTAAAACCTAAAAATTATGAGAGCATAATATACGATTTAAAGTAATATATCTGAGAACACAATTAGTTATTTTATATCTTTGCCATTTAAAAAATACATATTTAGTAGAGGAACTATCTAATTTTTAGACAAACAGGAACTAATAGAAACTATTACAGAAACTTAATATCTCGATATAAATTTTGTATTTTTTGAAATATAATCTAGCTTATTGTGTTCCCTAATATATTATTCTATTTAATATGCTCTTAAAATTTTAAATTAACTTTTAAAATAATGAGTATTTTCTAATGAAACTGCAAAACCACACATTTAAAAGCCCGAGACCGCCGCGCCGCGCCGGTCGAAGACTCAATTGTAAATTATTAGGTCGAAAACAATTTTGTTTTAAAGCAAAATTTTACAAAAAAACAAAAATATAATATAAAAAACAAAAATATAATATAAAAAACAGAAATAAAGTTTGTTTTAAACCGAATCGGCCTTCTTTGTCTTAGAAGGCAAATGATCAAATTTATAGCCAAAGGGGATTTTATAATTATGTCAATATTATATGCCAAATTATCATAATATACATTTTATTATTATTTTTAACTTTCGATTTATCAAGCTAAGACTGCTTGCAGTCATTTAAAAATCAAATCAAATATATTAATCTTAATTTGTGAAAATTAATAATATTAAAAACTTCAAATAAATTAAATTTTTGACGATAGCGATAACCGTCGCTGAAAGCTCAAATGTAATATCTATTTTATTAATTGAATTAACTTGTTATATTGAAGTTTTTAATATTATCAAAATAAAATTAATGAAAAACCGATTAGTTCTGTGTATTCAGTGTCGAACTACTACTGCTATTGTTTGGCATTAGAAATTCTAGTATTCGAGGGAAAAATCGAAATAACCAATAATTATAAAAAATAATTTAAATAATACTATTAGATGGATTTTGGGTTACTGGCTAAATATCTAACAATTCTTTCCATTCTAATCGATCCAATAAGTAAATTTGAATAAGTTAAAAATTGGGTTATTATTAACTTGAACTTAGCCATCCAGTCTATTCAAAATTTTATTTTATATATAAATGATTCTTTATTGCACCTCGGTCAGTTCTCTTAACTAATGGCAATAATAAAACATTTCCTACTTTGCTATGTAATATACTATTATGAACAAACAGACTGTCAAACTATAATAGTGATTAAGGCCCAGTTTTTGAATTTTCATCAGTTATCTGTAACCGAAAAAATAATTTTTAGAGATAAAAATAATAAAATAATCATTTGGTTAAGGATCACTACAGATTAATTTTAAGCATGAGCGGATGTCCAAAACTAGACCTAAAAATTGTAACAGAGGATTTCAATAAAATATGAGAAAAAGTGAGCTTCATGATGTCACACTAATTTATGAAAATTCACCATTTTTGCGCCAATGAACAGAATTCATCGTATTGATGAAAAATTCATGGTATTTATGAAAAAAATTTATTGAATTTATGAATTTGTTAATCAATATGATTGATTGACATTTTACAATCTGCCCAAAATTGATTATTTTTTTCAGTGCATTAGAGCTTTATGTTTTCAATAGAAAGGTTTGAAAGAAATTTATTTAGATAGGGTTGGGATGGTTGGTGATTCTGTTTCTTTTCATCAAGTAGTAAAAAATACTCGGGAGAGCTCAAATGTGGCAGCACAATCTGATAACATTTAAAAAGTGACAAAAGCACTTAAACAGTGAAGATCGTTGGTTAACAACTTTTAAAATGGTACTCGTAGATAAATGACTTTTCAAATAACGATATAATTGGAACGATAATTAATTACTATTATTTATAGGGTTCCATAAAGCGACACGAAGGTGGGTACCCGTACGGTCATGGTACATGGGTACACCTGATGTTTACGATCAAACATGCCTTTGAAAGCCACATTAGGAATGTGGCTACACGATCGAAGCCTAAAGCCTGCTACACACTCTCCAGCAAGTTAACAAACTTGGCTTGCACAAACTAGCCCAGGTCAACTCATCAAGTTCCGACTTTGCAAGTTTTACAATTATTTATTTTGTTCAAGCTAAGTCTGCCGACTTGTTTGAGTGTGTGTGGCATAATATACATTTGCTTTGGATGGGCTAATTGAATTCTAAAATCATTCAACAAGATAATATTTAGGATTACTTACTAGGTTTTTCGATTGGACGATGAATTGCTGGTAATAATTAACTTCGTGGTTGCATGGAAGAAAAGAGAATAGAAAGACAGCTTTGTGCTGGTTTGCAGTGGCTTTTTTTATTTATATTTCTATTTCATACGGTCACATTATATTATATTTTGATTTATATTTTTTTATGAAAAATAGTCATTGTCGAACAAAGAGAGAGATAATGCTATCACGGCGGCAGTGCAGAAATTCCGAGTTTTTTGAAATTTGTATTGCTGTGTTTTTAAGTTGAAGTTCAAGGGAAATTCCACATTCAAGGGTGAAAAACAACACAGATAAAGAAGCAAGTTTCTGTGAACATACATACTAACCAACATGTGACAAATAATGTAACAAAAATGGGAAATTATTATGCAAAATTTGAAAAAACTTTTATACGCTGTGTTCTAAATTTCCTCTGCTCTCTTACGTATTTTGCAAGTTAGGAATTCCATTCACCTAGATTCTGTCACAATATTAGGAAATAATTCATTCAAGAATATTAATTTCAAAAACTGATTAATAAGAAAGGGGAATTCTTGGTAGTTCATCAAAATTATTAAATTTTAATAATTTAAAATAAATGATGAAATAATTAAAATAAAGAGGAGCTTTGTTATTCTTGAATAAGAAGTCCTTCATTAAATTTTATGACCACAGTGATCTTTATTATCAGAGTAATTTAATTAATTCAGTAATTTATAATCGAGTGCGATTAAATCTTCATAATTATCTTGAAACTGTTTATGGATTGCTAAGTAGAAGCAAAATATTATTTAAAAAAAAATTAAATTACAAAACTAGAACTCTTCACTTCTTTTAAAAATTATGTACAGAACATTTCATAAATAGTAATTGCGTACATCATAGCACAATTATTGTAATTCCCCAGCAATAGCTTGATGTGACCCGTCGTCTGGTTACGTGCGGATAATTCCATCTCCGCGTTGAAGATGGCTCAGATAGCAGACCTGGAAAGACGAACATTATTTTTTATTTCTTTATGACTAACCAGACAAAAGTTGAATTAAGTTCAAGATGCATTAAATTGTAACCTCAAAAACTTAATATCTTGAAAAATACCAAAACTCTGACTAATTACGATAATTACTTACTGGAATATTTAAAATTTCTTTAGAAAGTTGTCCGTTTGTGATATTATTATACCTAGTAAATTTATAGGAATGAACTTTTAAATGTCACTTCACCATTATTGCTAATGTGTATTTAGTGAGTCACTTATTGAAGGTATTTATAAATAATAAAATAATGTTAGAAGCTAGATGATTCATAAAAATATGAATTAGCCTCGACTGAATTGATGATTGAACACGTTCCTTTTTTTATCAAAATGTTGTTTGCAATCATTTGTAAGAATTTATGCAATGCTTCACCAATATGAGAAAGCTTATTGTTCATTACTCGGTTGTTGCTCGGAGCTCTTAAATATATTTTTTTACAGCACGCCACTGGATATAACCTTAAATATAATAAACGGGGACTCTTGCTTCTAGAATTTTTACAATTTATTAATGATATCATCTATCATCTGTTTCGTAATCGAATTGCTTGTTTCGCCTTATCAACAAGCTATGGTTACACTATCACTTTTGTTTTATCTTACCTCATTGATTAATGATGACGAAAAATATTGTTTCTAACAAAATCCAGAAGAATCGAGACTATAGCATATTGACAAACGAATATTACGTTTTCCAAAACAATTTGCAATAAGACTGTATATTTAATTTGTTTATGGGTACGACAGGAAATCATAAAATACTTGGACCTTTCAAAAAGCTTGAACGTATTCAGTTATACAATCTTCCCAGAACTATCTCATGATATCTAATTGTATTTTGTTATCGTCTGAAACTAAAATTTATAATTATTTAAAGTACATTCAACCAAGTATGGTACTATTTTAAATGTGAATTAAATTTTTATAACGGAAAATTATTTTTCTTGACTACGAAGGTCGTTTCATTAAATTTGGCTACCTACAATAATAAATTAAATTTAAAAAAAAATTTTTTTCACTTTCTTGAACTTTTTTTTTAATTTTATTTTTATCATGGACAATAAGGTTTGTAAAGTTAAATATTTTAATAATGCGTCATGAGGGAATGCATTGTCAAATATAGTTTCCTTTTTCCGGTTTATTCAATTTCAGGTGAGGGTACAGGATACAGCAGCTTCGGGATTTAAAACTTAATTTTAATTAAACGTTATACTATAAAAATGTTACATTATCCAGAATGCTACTCTCGGTTGCTCTAATTTAAATGTAATTGTCTGGAAAAAAGTCAATTACCCTTTGTAAATTTTTAATTATAGTCAGTGGATATCAAAATTTTTAATTGTTAAGTTAAAATAAAATTTTTGTATGCTTAGGTAATTAATAATGATGTGATAATGAAGACTGTAATTAACATTACACACTATAATGATAAAACAATAAAACATATGTTACGAGAGAGATAACGTTATCGTTAGAACACGGGTTTCTTAAATGTTGTAATTATTTAATTTTATGATTTGCATAACATAATTTTTAAATTATACATTTTTAAAACTTTCGAAATAAGGTAAAAATAGAATTATCAATTTTTCGGTGGATTTTTTAGAATATGATTTGTATTCCACATTTTTGGAATTAATCTGGAAACAACATTCCGGGTCAAAATTTAGTGATTGATTAAGAAATTAAGTAATAAAAAATTTGTTTCTTTAAAAGCAAATAGATCGGATAATAAATTGAGGACCCACTTTAATTGGGCTGTCATCAAAGATAAACTTGGTCTTTGCAGTTGGTCTGTTACTATAAAACGGTTTAGTGTCTGTACTACTAATTAGTTAATGTAGTGCTACACTGATTTTAATAAATTTGTATCTACGATCAAGGAAGGATACAAAGGTGGTCTTGAATAACTTCAGAAATGCTCTATTTCACAAGAATAAAGCAAGATTTGTGTATTTTTAGAAAAATATCAACTATTCATTTCAAGGAAGTTTGCTTGTCCAGATACTTATAATTTTTAAATTTCTAATTCCACGTTATTACTATTCGCGATCAAAAAATCAGCTACACAAAAGCAATAACCGTGTCAGGCATAATATTGAAGATAATAGAACATTTTATTGCTAGTTGATTATAACAAAGAAATAATAGTTACACATAAGTAGATAGGAAAAGGTATAAAATTATTTCAGATTTAAAATTTTGCAGAAATGTAAACTATCGCTAGAATTCCAGAATTCTTGATTCAAAACAAAAAATTAATTTATTCGCTCGCTCGAGCGAAACCAGGCACTTCGGTTAGTTTCCTATAAAATAAAATAGTTACTCGATTATTGGAATTAAACTTTAATGCGGTAGAAATTCAAATATCCTCAGACATTCATAAATGGAATTCTCTATAATATTTAAATAAATTTAATCATATTTTAAGAAAGTGGAGGATGAAATATTTTATAGATTTTACAGAAAGAAATACATCGGAACCATGAATTTCTCTTTTGTTATTATTTAGATTCCCTAGGGAAAGAGAGAGGAGTAAGATAATTATTATTGTTGCAATATTATTTATGCAATGCATATTTTAACCTTGCAATGAAATGCATGCGATTAAGTTATTTGTTCATCATTAATAGAGTCAGATGCAAAAATGTTAAGGATAATTTGAAATAACAAATTCAAATTTTTTTTTATAAAAAAAATATTGTAATGCCGAATTGACAAAACACGTGGGGCGTTCTGTGTTTATCTTCTGTGTTTCTCACCAATTTTGATAATTTTTAAAAACAAAAAATTTTTAGGGGATTTTTATACAAGTTAACCTCAAAGCTACTTAGTTGATTCCAATTAAATTAGCTCGATTATGAGTAATCAGAATTTAGGCAAATCAGTCACTGATTGATTCGAGACGGTCATTGGCCTAATAAGTTAACCGAACAACTGCTGATACTATAAGGTACCAGGTTCGAGTTCGGGTAGAATCTAAACTTTTTTTGGATCATCTCTGTGTTTTTGATGATTTACCATCTGATCATCTGATGATGGTAGTAGATACAATGAAACACCAGGGTTATAGGTAGAGGTAAAGCAAGCTTTCTTGCATGCAGATCAATTAATATGCTATAGGTACTAATAGTAGCTTTAGAAGAGCTTACTGTCATAGGGCCAGCAGAAATTTAGCTAGCTAAAAGAAGAAGTAAAAGCAACATGCGGTGGTTGATTTGGCGCCAGGTGAAAATTTTTTCACTTTATTTAATCTATTAATAATTATACTATTATTTATTAACCCTTTGTCTACTGAGCGGACCCAATAGACTCGAGCGGTATATAATATTGTAAGCTTTTTTGCGGTAGACAAAGGGTTATTTAAAGGGTTCAATCCTGCATCTCACTCAAAACTGTCGAGTCTCAAACGTCGTCTACTGTCAACTGTCCTTCAATAAATTGATAACAGAAAAATCTATTTAACTAATACCTTGAGTTCCTACCAATTAAACAGCTTGGGTACGGCACTGGTCATTGCAAACGTTCAACGATTCATCGTTCGATTTAAAACATTGCAATTAAATTCTTGCAATTAAAATAATAGAAACCTCTTGACTTCCACGATTTAATTAACTATTCATTTTGCATTTGAATAATAAATCCTTTGGCATTAAATAAAAAGTTATTATCGCCATGTTCAAAACAAATTTTACCACTTTCTTGGTTCCTCGATAATCAAAAATGAACAGTAGAAACAATAACACAAAACGAGCTGAAGTAATCAATATTAGTAAAAATACTATTAATACTGAGTTTAACATTAATTATGTGTAATCATAGTTTTTTCAAACAAATGTATGAAATTTGATTACCGCTGTGTTTGTCAAACCAAACGGAAGTAAACTGCTAATCCTAATATATAAAATCCCAGCACGCTGCTCCTGCTACAACGTGTCATTTTTTGGTTAAAAAACGCCCTCTGATTGGTCGATTTTTCATCCAAGCCGGGAAATTTAAATTTTTAAGCAAAAATGCAGGAAATTTAACCTTCGGCTAGAAAAAATTGAAGCTTGAAAAGCATATTTATTTAATTACTTTTCTGCTCACGGAGTTTAGCAGCAATTTCTGTGTTACTTTAAAAGTTAACTATAAAAATATTAAGTCAAAATTGTAAACCGCGGGGTCTGGGGGGTGTGGAACACCCTCCAGTACATATCACAGGATTTCCACTCTTAGACAGAAGATAGAGAATTTATAATTTTATAAAGTTCGCCAAATTTGAATTTTTAAGCAAAAATTAGGGAAATTTAAACCTTTGACATTGAGAATATTAAAGCTTGGAAAAACATTTATTTAACTGTTAAGAGTTTAGCAACAACTTTTTGCGTTACTTTGAAAATATAAAAAAACGGGGAATCCCCCCAATAGCGGGAAAAGAAATTAAATGTTTAAATATTATACCGTTAAAAAATAGATCCACCGTTTAGCTGCGCCTCCGCAGACGTGCTTTCCAGCTAGTATCAAAATAAAACTGCACATCAGAAGTAGCGAAGTTTGAATGCTTTGAACGTATGGGTATTCTCAAAAAATTATATTTTTGTTATAAAAAGCTTTTACATTTTTAACATTTTTTATATTTTTTTAGTAATTGTTTAATCAGTTGTTCTCCTTTTGATTCACGATCCATTAAATAAAATACCACTGTTCCCTGTTATTTAAAAGGTAACGAGGCAACAAAGCATTCTAAACAAACAATTGACGCCAAACTCTTTTTTCCAAAATGTATTCTGTTCTATTTTTATTATTTTTCTATTATATTTTATTTGAAAAGCTTAACTTCTTTCGAAGAAAATTACGAACTTCTTAGTTATACTACATTTTAAAAAAAATAAAACAAAATAAAAAGATATCAAAAAATCAAGAAAAATAAGAGAAATAAAAATAAAAATAATTTGGAAAATTTCCCGATCGACGATATTCCGAAAAGAAAAGCTGTTTTAGTTCTGGAGATGTCACAACAATATTGTTGGCAATCCGACAGGTTCTCGAGCTTTTATGTTTTTTATTTTGTTTGCAACTTGTTAGTTTTATTCTTTTTGTTAATAATTTGTGAGTAACTTTTTTATTGTTTTTGTTATTACTACGTTTTGTTTGCAAGCAAATAATTTAGCCAATTTAGTCAGATTTATCACGAAGCTCTTGCAAGGACAACAAATAATGTTCGTTCGGAGCAGGTTAAAGCAAAGCATTAACCCTGTAGCATAAGGAGTGCTTGTAAATGAGATTATCCGAGTCATTTAATTTATGAATTTGTCACATTATAATATTTCTCTCGATTTTCAAAAAGAAGATAAGTTAAATTTGTAAATCCATGATCGAATTACCTCTCATCTTGATGCAAATCAAATTTTACTACATTTCCATACAAACTTGTATTCAGCAGAATCACTCAGTTATAAAATAAGAGTAACGACCAGCTTATGTCAAATTGCACTCAAACTCAGACTATTAAATTAAATTAGTGTTATCTCTTCTATCACTTAAGTTTGCGGCTCATACAGTAAACGTAATTAAAGCATACACTACTTGCTACAATTTCCTGAAAAGCTCTTCATGCACAAATAGTGACCCGTGTTTCATTAATTAAAATATACAACTTTTTTACAACCCATAAGTTTAATTAACCCACTTAATTGAAAAATTGAGTTATATCACACTTTTATGTCATGTAAGTCACCTAGAATTAACTTAATTGGTTAATAGGTCGCTCGTCAAATTTTTTGACCTTTCCTATACATTATATTATGTAGGTGTATCATGTGTTAACTACTTTCATTACTTTTGTTATATTTTAAACGACAGCCTCGCCCTTTTTATTAACAATGCAGACCGGTTTAACAAATTTTCTTTTAAATCTTCGCTTTTGTTTCTTTCTTTTCTGCGCTGTTAAATTTTTACTCTAATTCGTTTCGATTTAGCTATATAATTTTATTGTGAGCGGTTTTGAAAAATCGATGCACTCTATTTCGCAATAACAACATTGTAACCGACATATTGGCAAACAAATATATCACATATGACAGTTAAATACTTGTAAAATAACCAAAGCCGAATAACAAGATAGAAAAGCAAAAAGAAGAACAAAAAATCTACATTTTCTATATCTTCTTGGGAATTGATGGAGAAGAATAAAAAATGAATGAAATATTGTATTTCTCTTTAGATTCATTCCAGATCATTGCTTGAAGTATTTATTGATTAGCGTAGTTTAATGCTTTCTCTTTATTTTTTTATAATTGTTTCTAACTTTATTTTTAATGCTCTTTACCTTTTGTAAATTTCCCAAATTAATTAATTAAGTTATTAACATAAAACAGAAATAATTAGTGATGTACAGTTATTGCGTTGAGGAACACAAATTTAATATATGTTACAAATTTTATCATAAATTCTGATTGAATAATTAAATAATGTTAATTTAAAAATAGGACGAACGCCACTACAAATTGTGGTGATGTTCTAATTGCGGTTAGCCTAAAAATTCTGTCATCAAATCCTTTCCATTGCGCAAAATTGTGCTATTTTTGCATTATTTTATTTCATTGTAAACATTTTCTCATGGTCTAATATTTATTTTACTATAATGCGAGATTAAAATTTGCAATATCCGCTCCATAAGCCAGTGCGGTAGCGGGACGACTGTCTTCGAATTCGTGCATTTTATTTAGTACAATAAAAAATTATATTAAAATAATCGTTGTATTTAAGCTCGAATATTAAAAATCAAAAAAATGTAACGTTTTTGCTGAATTAATATTTTGACAACCGGTTTCGCTAAATGTAGCATCTTCAGATGCACTTTTTTTGTAACTCACTCGTATACGTAAATTTTACTTTGGCAATAGATGACGCCAACAAAGAGTTTTGACCTCAAACACCAAATTTTTTGCAGTCCTCGTAGAATTATTTTCAACTGTTATTTTATACGTAACAGACCAAATCATTAAACGCATGAAGTAGCTCCTGTGACAAAGTCATAATAACACGATATGGCGATATAGTTTAAAATAATGACGGATATTAAGCCAAGTTTTTTTATGCTTCAATTTTTTGCTAAACTGTAAAAGTACCTAGCCGTAATTATTGTACATCACGAGCGATTTATTTTTTAAATCCAACGTCGAACCGTCCAAGTATGATGAAGCAATCAATCAAAAGCTCGTCTAGTAAAAGAGAATTGATCGATTTTGATTAACAATAAATTGAGATATGAGGATCAGATCAACAGAATAACCAAAGGAAAGGAGATCGTAAAGAATGCCATTGACCTGAACGAAACCGTATTTATTCCATGCACCGATGAAGTTCACTGTTTCACTTTACGCCTTCTTAAATTTCCACTTTTGTCAATTAACTAACCTTTTACTTGTTTTCTCTAAAAATATTCCCGTGTTTCGGTTAACTGTCAATCATTAATCATGCGATCTTTGGTATTCGACATGCGGTAAAACAGGATGTCGATGAATTAAAATTCTTCCTATGGCTGAAATCGATATCCAACCGCATTGTAACATTAGAATTACAAATTTTTCTTTCTTCTTGACCATACTAATTAATTCGAATTGTTTTAGGGCTTGGAAAACAACAGAATTGTGTTTACAACTTCTGCAAGCACGTTATCGGCGAGCCGGGAGCTTCCTACCATTCGCTTAGTCGACGGTCCGACTATTTTACAAGGAAGAGTTCAAATATTTAACAAGGGAAAATGGAGAAGCGTCTGTACGAATTCCAGAAAGTAAGTCAAAATTTTGTAATCCAAATTTTTTTAAACTAATGGTTGTCTTTCAGTTGGACTTCCGCAGATATGCAAACAGCTTGCAGGGAACTGGGCTTCCAAGGAGGTTCCTTTTTTAATTGGTTTAATAGAGAAATGCCATTGAAACCTCGTTTGCTATACGAAGAGCCCAAATGTATAGGCACCGAGAGTTTGTTAAAGGATTGCCAGTGGGACTCTCGCCAGTTGGGATCTGGCGTTTGCGATTATCATCCGGACCTCGGCATAGAATGTCTTCCTCGTCACGACAGCCCAGTACCTTATTGGAGAGGTATTCGATTTGAACACGCAAAATACGAAAAGCTTTTAAAAATGAGAAACACTCTCTACATTCCAACATCTTTATCTCAATTTGATTACGTTATCATGGAGTATGCTGGTGCCGGACGCGACCATACCGCCACAAGTGCTTTACACGTTCACGGCGTCCCCCCAGTCATGAACCATTTAGAAATTTTAAATTCGGCCTACAATGGTATCAACGTGACACTGCCGGAAGCACCGGTTAGAATTAACAACTGCACGATCCGAAATAACCGCGGGTATGGAATCTTTATAAATTCGACGTACGGGCTAAGTCATATCGATAAGTGTGTTGTAAGTGAAAACGGAGCCGACGGAATAAGATACGTCCACAACGAAGCTCGTCCTGAAGAACTTCACGATATTTCGGAAATCCAAGATTTTTGCACTCTGGCCATCGCTTCGAGCCAAACGTTTCCCATCGAAATGTTTGCGGACCAATCGATATTTTACGGTTCCGACAAACTCTGCTACCAAGTGTTTACTACGCGGTACGAACAAGTGATAACGTTGGATATTGTAAAATCGATTACCGACCGAAATAACAGTGCCTTTATAGAAATTTTTGACGGTTCTTCCTCAAACCATAGACTATTAACGTCATTTCCTATTCGAAATAATACACGACCGCAGTCCGTTACAACGACGGGTAATCAAATTTATATTACGTTTACGGCGCAACCCAGGACAGATATGGTTTTGTACATGAGATTAACATCGGGATTTAATAAAGCGTTCGAGTTAAATGTGAGCAGATCGTACATAACAGATAACTCAGGAAGAGGGATTGCGTTTGATAATTTAAGATCTCAACTTCACGTCCATAAAACGTCGATATCCAAAAACAGCCATGTTGCAGGAATTCACGTCACCAGTGGCGTAGGGGATGTAAACATAACGGAAAGCCAAATTTCTTTTAACAAAGGAGATGGTATCAACATTACGTACACTGGCGGAAATCGTAACATATCAAAGTCTTCCATCAGCTCTAACGAAGGTTACGGGATTGCCATTTGGCTAAACGACACTTTAGAAACGGAATACAAGTTCGTTAATCAGTCCACGGTGGTGCAATATTCTGAAATCATAAAAAATTTAGATATTGGAATTTTGCACGGAAACTTTTGCGGCGATTCCTACGTGAACATCAGCAGCAACAAATTTCAAGAGTCCAGCGACACAGCTCTACAAATCTTAACTTGCTGGAAAGAAACAAATTACTCTTCCAAGTTACAAATCGGACACAATACATTTTTATACAACAAAAAAATTTGCATCAAAATTAAACCTGCTCTCAATTTACAAGCAAGACTTGAATACAATTGGTTCAAATATGGAGAATACGGTGCCTTACTGGTTAGAAACAAACTTTTAGAAGAGTTCAATTTTTTGCCTACCGATATCGTAATAGAACAAAACTACTTTCAAGAAAACCACGGTCATTTTGCCGTTAATTTGGGCTTATCGCCCTACTCCGAAAAACAGAAATTGTTATTTACAAGAAATTTTGTGCGGAATAACAACATAACGGAACCGTTCCGTCCTAACGATGGTTCCATATCCAAGCTTAATCCTAGAAGTCGCGTCGCGGCTCCCATTGTGATCGGGTCCAATAATATCGCAGTCTTCAGAAATGTAATCGAAAATCCGTCCTCGAAGTATGAAATTGGAAGTCACCTAGAAGATCAAAGCAAAATCATCAATTGCACTTTTAACTGGCTAGGTTCCAGTGACGAAGGAACCATTTTTAACAGACTTTTCGATCGAAGCGATCGGTATAATTTAGCTAAAATAATATTTGTGCCTTATCTTTTACACAATTCTAATCCTATGACAACGAGATTTGCTTCGATGCAGTTGTACGTTCCGAGGTTCAGTGATTTTTCTTCCAACATTATTGGGGGTGAAGTGGAAGGTGAAGAAACGTTAAGTCAGGGGGAATATTTAGTGGAAAAAGATATCAATATTCGTCCTGGAGGAAAATTGACGTTGGAGCCCGGTGTTGTTTTACGGTTTCCACCTTCCATTGGAATAATGATCGGAGGGAAGCTAGAAGCTCGTGGGATCGGTCCCGATAGCATCAAGTTTACGCTGAAAGAGGAAATTATGCATCCTTCCGATAATTTAACTTACGAAGGTGAAACTGAAGGTTACGAGCAAGAAACCGAAATAATTGAACTTGATTCGAGAGTACCCATACGTTTACTGGGTGGACGAACCCCATTGGAAGGTAGATTGCAAGTAAGGCTTAACAACGAATGGGGTACCGTTTGTAATTATGGGTGGACCATTAAAGACGCGGCTCTCGTTTGTAATCAGCTTGGGTTTGCGTTAAATCCGGACGATTGGTTTTTGGAACGTAACGAAATTCCAAATGCTGGAACAACCGAGAGTGTTATCATGTCAAATGTCCAGTGTGATGATTTTGACGTGGATATAATTCAATGCAAATCCGAAACCAAGACCAATTTTGAGAACTCTTGTTCGCACGATAACGATGTTGGTATAAGATGCTACGAAACTTCGTGGGCAGGAGTACGGTTTGGAGCTTTGGCAGAACGATCCAATTTGCAATACATTACGGTGGAAAAATCTGGTCTCTTAGACTATGCGACGAATTATTTCAAACCAGCAATACAGATGGACTTTGCTCATCACAATTTTGAAAGTATTAGAGTGATTAATAATTATCACGACGGTTTAGGAATCATGTACTCGGATATTTATACGTCCGATTCTGTTAACATCATCAAAAATTCGGAATTTTCCAACAACAAAGGATCCGGAATAAGCTTTAAACAGTTAGGTTTGAAAGTCTACGGAAGTATGATTGAAAATAACGAGTACGGAATTAGACACAATCCAGCGTTGACGGGAATGCAGCAAAGAGAACTCGCTGGATGGTTTAATACTCAAGATGCGGAACTTAATTACAAACCTATTTGGATACCACGAGAAAATGACTTCAAAGAAATATTTTTGGATTACAGTGACACCAAATACTTGGTAACAACAAATAAAGTAGGTGAAACCGCATTCCGCTCATACAAAATCAGATGCTCGCCTGGTTACATAATCGGAATTCAATTGCTCAATCCAATAGAAAATCGCAGTACCGAGACGATTTTCATACACGATACCCAAACTTACAACAACAATTCGGACATATGGAATTTGAAGCGAGACTTGACCATTTTTCCCACAACTTCGACAAGCCATGGCATCATTCTGGATTATAACAGTGGAAGTTACGCCATTGGAGGAACTGTGATAATAATAAGTACCATTTCGGCTCCAACTCAAAATATTTTTAACAAAATCGTCAAAGGACCCGTACCGACGCTCACAGTTCTAAACACAAAAATCAGAAACAACAATTTCGGCGTCCACGCTTCATTCTACAACAGATACCTCAACGAACTGGGAGATCATTTTTTGAGGAAAGCAAACGAATCGCTCAAATTTATAAGCTGTGATATTTCTCATAACAGACAGGAAGCCGTTTTCGTTCATTCTCCTCATTGGGATTTACATAAAAGTAACATTTCAGAAATTACCGTGATGATCAATAACTCTCTAATCACGGATAATGGAAAAGGATTGTTCCAGTTTTCTCGTGATATGCGATTTTCTAATAACTTATTTCATTATGTTATGCAGGATGTAACGGTCGAGAGAAACGAAGGAGGTGGTTTTGAAATTAACCTTCCCTACGTTTGGCAATATAACGAAAACTTTACTCATTCTGTTTATATGAATAATAACACTTGGCGTAATAACAAAGACTTTGGAGTTATAATTGATGGACATTTTGCTCTAGTAAACATAACTAAGAGTTCATTTTCAGAAAACCATTGCAAATTTGGTTTGATTTCTATAAAAGGCATGGAGAAGAAGATGCTGATCGATTTCAATAGAATTGAAAATAATAATGGCAGATTTATGATCGAGTTCAGTTCCAACAGCCAATCGGAAATTTTGGGAAGTGTTCACGCCAAGTTTATTTATAACCAGTTAAAACATAATAAACATTTATCGATGCTGCGTGGGTTTGGTGTTCTGCAATTAAATTCGGAACCAACTTGTGTGGTTGGTTTTAAAGGAATCCAAAAAGTTAACATCAATAGAAACTTAATTGCGAATAACAATCTCGACTATCAGTTGATTGCCGGCATAAAAACCGCAAAGGTTGATTCGTTCTTGGATGTTCAAGAAAATTGGTGGGGAACTAACGAAGAGGCTAACATCGAACAAATGATTTTTGATTTCGACGATTGGAATAATCATGCGATTGCTCTATTCCGGCCATATTTGTTGGACGATAATTTTGATTCCAGCTATTCGGTATCTTTTGAACCCGAAAAACAAATTGACTTTAATAATCTTAAGGGTCGCTTGAATCAGGATTTAATTTTATACAAAAGAAACGATCCTTACATTGTTAATGCCGATATCACCGTGATGCCTGGAGCAACCCTGACGATTCAACCTGGCGTGGTAATGGAGTTTGCTCCTAACGTGGGGATACTAGTGTTGGGGACTTTAAAAGCCGAGGCAATGAAAGACTTCGAAATCATCATGAGACCTTTAACGAAAACCAACAGTTTAGAAAGTAACAGAATATTAAAGAAACGTTCCATCGAAGGAAAGGAAGTTGAGCGTGAAAAACGCGAACTGGAACGGTTCGCCGTGCAAGATGGTATTCGCTTATGCCAAGGTCGTAACTGTTTAGATGGCAAAGAAGAAATCACACACGAAGGATTTCTTGAATATTTTAACAAAACCACATTGCAATGGATTCCGATGTGCGATCCTCGTTTTACAGAAAGAAACGCTCAAGTGGTTTGCAGAGAATTGGGATACGATCCTTTAAACATATTTTTCGATTACGACATTAGGATCGAGTTTCACAGTAATTCCCTTTCGAGAATTTGGTCTTGGCCAGAACCGTTACAATGCAAAGGAACGGAGTCTCGTTACGAAGACTGTCCAATTCGCTTAAACGGACAACAATATGGACACCGACACGAATGCAAATGGAACAATAAATTCGTATTTATTCATTGTGGAAAAAGAAATTTGCGAAGAAATATTGATTATTGGGGAGGAGTGCGATTTGCAGATTCCGAATTCGAACAACATTTTTACGAACACAGAATTCACGATATCCATACTCACGACACGAAAAGAGTGGAACAATCGGTATTGCAATTCGTTAACATTATGGGAGCTGGAATTTTGCATAACGAAAAATCACCTGCAATTCAAAGCATCCAGAAGAGTCCGAAAATTAACTACGTTAACGTCACGTATGCTGCATCGCATGGTATTAATTTAATATCACCTTCAAACACAATGAATTTGATGTCAAATAATATCGAAAATACCCTGGGAGTCGGAATCAGCATCTTGTCTTTAACTGGAGAAGGTCACGAATCTGACGAATCCAGCTTTACGCCATTAAGAAATCTAAACATGCCGTATAATCTATTTGGTTTAATCGATATTTGCGATACTAACAAAGTAATAAGGGTGGAAGAGAGAGTATTAATTTATTACAAATATGATAACCAACCGGTGAATTGCATCAAAATATTTAGAAGCAGCTACAATTCGAAACCGTTTGGATTTAGATTGTTACAATTTAATTTGTTTAATACGACAGAAGATTATGGAATACCTGACTTTATGAGCATCTACGATGGTGATATTTACAATACATCTTCAAGATTGATAGGAAGATTGACGATGGACACCAAAAATGAAAAACGCATGTTCAGAACTAAAGAACCGAGCATCAGTATTAAGCTTTTTGCCAAAGGTGCTTCCTCGAATTATGGATTTATAGCTGAAGTGGTCACTTTACCAATTTCGGCTATAGGATTTAGTAAGTCAAAAGAGAAACTTGTGAACTTGTGGGTTTAATTTTGTATATTTCAGACCGCGATATTCAGCACAACATTTCGAATTCTGTCATTGAAAATAATCGTGAAGGTGGTTTGCAATACATCTCTGCTGGAGAAGTAAATCCAATTGTTACCATCGAAAGGAATCAGTTCAGCAATAATTGCGAAAAGCTTTACGGGAATTTTTCGACGTGCCAAGCCTCGATCGACATGGATATTCAAAATACTCAAATTGTGATTTTTAAGGTATATTTTTCCCAGGAGAAGGAAAGTCTTTCATTATTAACACAACATTTATTTTTAGAATAATTTGGTCCGCAACAATCAGGGAGGTTTATCCATAAAATCAGACTCGAGAGGAACTGCAACATCTCTTAAAGGTTTCATTCACAATAATCTTTTCGTGGAAAATAAAGACCATCCGGCACTCTATTTGGAGGGCCGAAAATCGTCACCGTATCAAGAAGTAACCATCTATCGCAATTATTTTACCAGGAATTTTGCTCGATACACAAACAACATTGTACTGAAACAAGTCATATCCAATTTTACGTATAATTATGTCAAGCGGAATGTGGGTTTGCAAAATTTGGAAGTTTCAGGTTTTGATCAAGTTCAGCTACCGATTTATCAAACCACAACTCATAATGGATTTTACAAGTAAGTTTAGAAAGCATTGTCTGGGTTTGATAGCCGATTTATGTCCAATTATTTTAGTAATTATGCGGTTCACTTGGATTCCCGTTCGACCATAGTAGCCGGAACAGCAGGGCAACATTACGTGGACAACATATTTTTCAATCCAGATAATGATTACGAAATTATTACCGTAAACAGATCTCTGTAAGTATTGTTTTTACCAATTTTTGCACATGGAAGACTCAATTGGAATGTAGATTTTGGAGTACGAAAATGCTGATGTTTTTGGGAAATTGCAAAAAAGATTGTATGCTATGTCATTGGACCAGAACATCAAAATTTCAAGCATTGATTTCACCTTGACGAATCAAATTAAAATAAATTTTATAATGAGTGGTTTGCCAAAATTTGTAAGATTTTTTATTACGCTTTCTAAACTTGATAATATTAAATTGCCTGGTCGTTAATTTAAAAAAGCATTATTGTCACAGCACTTTTACAAATTCTAATCTGATTTAATCTTGTTTTGTACTGGGTCATTATGACAGCGCAGCGGTGTAGTTAGGGATGTTTTGTAGAAATTGCAGTAGAATATAAAATCAATTTTTTTTTGATAAAGCATACTCATTGGAAAGCGCCATAACTGGGTCGGAAATTTTTTAGGAAACTGATTTACCCAACAAAAATGTATTAACCCTCCATCGGACCGTCGTAGTATACCGGTCCGATGGAGGGTTAAAAAATTAATTTGAATTATTTAAAATAACCGCATTGATTGATTATTACTGATACTAACATATTTTTCTTTTTTTTTATGTTGCATGGCGCATGCATGCAGGTTTAATTTTAGCAGGTAAGATAGTCATTATTTTATGTATTGTGTAATGTATTTTGGTTAGAATGCATCAGGAATGTTAGTAATGTAGCATTGCATTAAAACGATTTTGTTGAGGAAAGCGGTCGTAGCAATTCCTTTGCTCTACGAACGGTTTCGTCGATAAATACTACTTATATAATTTTAAATTAAGAACAAATAATTTAATTTTGCAATTTGCGAGCCATAAAAGTTTATTTCTCTTTTTGAAAATAAAAAAATCATTAAAAATAAATAAAAACTTTTATGACAAAGAGTTTTATTTAGAGCAGACTGCTTATAGAAACCAGTCAGAAATTTTATTTGAATTTTATTTTACGCAAAAATAGATTTAAGAAAATATATATCATTACTTTGCCTTTTTATTAAAACTTAAACTTTTTACTATATTTTTAGTACTTTGGAAGTTTGGAAAACAAAAATTGATGCAGCTTACAATTACTGGAGCGTAAATACATCGTTGGCAGTAAAAAGTCGAATTCGTGACCAAACTGACGATATTCGATTATTAGAAGTCATAGATACTCCATATTATATGAATAATAAAACACTTCTGCACGGAAAATGTCCTCCAGGTTGGGCACTTGTTGGAAACACTTGCTACATGTACATTGGAGCCCCAATGAGCTTTTACGAAGCTCGTGAATTTTGCAAAGTATGTAGTTTATGCTCTCCAATCTGCTAAAATAATGATTGGTCAAATTTTAGAGTGACAACGCTTCCATGCCCTATTTGATTGGAAATGTCAATTATATGGAACTCTACGCCTACTTAAGGCAGCAGGATCAGTGGTATCTATATGCAGAAAGAGTTTGGACTCAGCATATCGACTACATCAACCAGTGTACGATGTTTGCATACCAAAGGATCGAAATCGAATATTGCGAACGTCGTCTACCTTTTATTTGCGAAACAGGTACGAACGAAACGTCTATTTGCCTTGTATCTAAGCATTAATCTCCAAAATTTTTAGATCCAAAAGTCACCATCAATCCATTAACCTGGCAGGGAGATGCCACCACCATAGCTGTAATTGGTAGTGTTGCGGTAGCCGTAATTTTGATTATAATTCTGGCCGTTTGTTGGTGGACCAAATCCAAATACAGGCATTCACAACGTTTGGAACGGCGGAACAGCATTCGTCAAAGTTTGCATTCGGTTCGTTCGTTAGGCTCAATCCACGGTGGTTTCTCAGATATTGGATACCGCAGAAAGGGAAATCAAATGGTAAATTTCATTTAACGAGAAAAACCGTTATTTATTTTATATATTTCAGAGTACGCGATCAACTGATACGTTAACCAAAAATTCGGATTACAAAAAAATGGACGAAGGTTCGATCGACAGCATGGAAAAGTCGATTAATTCTTCTATCGAAGACAATCAGTCGTACGATATTTACGAAGCACACAATCCGAATCCTTCAACGTTTGTCTACAACACAACGATTGAGTATCATAAGTCTCCAAAAAAGTTTGTCAATCCAACTGCCGATTCGTACGAATTGGCGTTTAAAAACGACGGTTACAGAGATACGTCGACGTTTGTTACTCCAAACAACTCGAACTACCAGTTACGAGCTGACAGTGCTCAAGAAAATTCAATAACCGATGAAACTCCAATTATGAACACCGAAAATGCTAAACCAAACGTTTCGTATCCCCCATACGATTACTACAATTCCGATACCCTGCCTCTCAGCACTAAAACTACAAAATCCAATTCAACTTTAGATTCAGACCCCGAATACAAAGAGTACGGTGGGGCGTATTCTGGTCCTAAGCCAAATTTAAATTTTCTCAAGGAACTGAAACATAAAATGCCAGTCGGGGGACACAGTATGGCCAATAGAAGTTTACCCCCACCACCGGAACCACCCCGACCGAAACCAGGTTTTTCCGATTACAACACGGTTGGTTTAGAAAATCCCGATCCTTCCAATGCGTTTTATTCGCCAGAAAGACCACAATCGGCCAACATATTAGAGACAAGCTTCGACGAAGAAGAACCCCCAAAACCCAAGCCGAAAGTGAGATCTAAAAGTGAAGCAGTATTAGAAACTAATTTTGATTATATGGATACAGAGGAAGTTCCACCTTACGCAAATCCTATTTCTTACAGCAGTCGGAGTAAAAGCCAACCATTGGAGACTGCAATGTAAAAAATAAAATTTAACTCAAAACCGTTCTCGAATTACTATAGAAGTTGCCAGGGAAAAACTTTGAACCCAAGCTGCTAGTACGACCCTGTTACAAGCTCACTATAAGATAATAATTTTAAATTACTTTCGCGAAATTTAATTAATTGTTATTATTTTTTTAAATAAAAAGGGAAAAACAAAAAAAATTGTTTAGTGCGAAGGTTTTTTTAAATAAAATGTGATATTAGTGGTCTTAAACAACAAGTTGATACGCCAAACAAACATAGATTAGATAATTTTTAAAAATGTGTTCTTATTTTTATAAAAAGAAGATTTTATTGGACTTCTCGTTGTAAATATTTATTCGCTTATTTTTGTAATGTTTTGTTATAAGATTTTTATTAAAATTGACTATAAAGTCACGACTGTATTAGTTTAAATCACACATTCCATCCCAGCAGTGCAATTATTGTAAATAAAACTAATTTTGATTAAAAATAAGTAGGTAATTTATTCCATTCACAGGAAAACTAAGTTGATCAGCTGAACTATAATTACGACTGTTTCTGTATATAAGCAAGTATATTAGGATAAAAATTGTTTAATAATATTAAATTTTATACGATGAAAGTGTTCTTTATTATATGTAGAAGATCTCATTTGTAAAATGATGCAATAAAGTTTGTAGGAAATATAATAAGATTTAAAATAAATATTCCAGGATGTGTTTGTTTTCCCAATAATACCCTCTTTATATGCATTATCGAATATTTTAGATAAATTAAATTGTTCTATTCTTTCTATGACTGGAAAATAACTGCATTGCATAAATTTCATTTGGTTTTGTTGATTCAACAACCTAAAAGTTGTGAAACATTTCAATTCGTTTGCATAACTTCCACTCTCACAAATTAACAATGTGGAAAAGCTTTCTCTAACAAGTAAGTTTTATATTTCTACATCTAAAGCGTAAAATGGATTTTCCATTATAACCTCCCCAAAACAATCTCGGCATTTTTGAAACTGGAAAATATTTTTACTAAATTTCCAGTACTTTGCAGTTATGGAAATTTTAGCTGCTGCAGACATTGCTTTGATGTCCAGGTCTTTAATTTTTATTTTCTAGAGCAGACCTACAGACGTCCATGCCCAGTTGGTGAAAATGGAACAAAATATTTCCATTGTACCTTATCCATGTTTTCAAATTCTAAGTAAAGAACTCGGGTATTGATCGAAAACCACGTTTGTCTGATTTACGTGAGAAAATTCATATCTTACGATAATCCTTTTGAAAATCAACAAAAACATGATAAGAAAACGTGAAACTTGGCTAAATTTATTAAGTCTAAAAATATGCTCGCCAATCGCACGTTTTTTTTACTCAAATGTTCGAATAAAAATAATTTATTTTTATGTATCAATTCTGGCGTTGTCATTTATCTATTTTTATATTTATATTTAAACAAAAGATATATTCTTGTCTGGTGGATATCATTCTTAATTTTAATTGTCAAGCAAATCCATCAAGAATATAACGGTCCATGCGTCTAGGAGGTGTTTCTTCAAGAGCGAAAATTAGATTCTGATAAAGACTTTTCTCTTTACATTTCTTAACATTTTGGAAATCTTCAACCATCTGCCTAGCTGCCCAATAACATCTTAAACTAAGCGTTCCAAGCTGAAAAATATGCCATATACATATAAAGGTAACATATTTTAATAACAAAAAATGTTAAAAAGTTAACAAAATCGTTAAAATCAGTTAACGCGTAAAGTACTCTCTAAAATGATTAAATTACTTTTTGAATATCAATTTTTATTTAACCAGGGTCAGTTAATATTATCTACAACTTCGTAACATTATCTATTACTCTTTAAGTATTAAGATAAGCTTTGATAAGCCATTATATTTAAAACGCTGACCGATAGTCTACAAAATAAGTACATAACAAACATTAACCCCGGACCCCAATTTTAAAATTGTTTTAATTAAATTGCATTTGCAGTAGAGGGCGTTAATTACAAATGGAAACATTAAATTTTATGGATCATTCAAAATTTCGCGTAAAAAAGGTCAAAAACTCTAATGCTAGTATTTGATTGGCTAATAACAAGAAAAGAAACATAAAATGGTCGGGAGTACGGATTAAGCTAAGTGGGATGCAAGATCAGCAAGCTGCATCCCCATTAACAAGGGATTACTAATTCCCAATAATAATTACTAATTTTGCGGATTAGTGGATTGTCAAAGAATTTTAAGCTGTCGTAAAGGCGTAGAATGGTGAATATAGTCTTTGATGGACTCCATAATAAAGTCTTCCTGCAGCCTCGCGTTGGAGGCGCACCACGGGGCCTTCGCGGCTCGCCTGATGGCTGTGATTTGAAATGTGTCAATACAGGTACGGAAAACTGCAGTTTCCATTAATTTCAACCAAAAAACATGAAAAATAATCAAAAACAAACAACAAAATTTGATATTGTATTTTTTAACAAAAATAACAAAATGTCACATACTCAATACTAATTTTTCCAAATGATGTTATCTTTCGTCAAAATCGTTCGACTTGATAGACGCTTCGTTGGAGAGCTTCTAAAAATAACACTAAAATTTTGCGAATAATTAATCTAATCATCATATTTACTGTTTATCTATCTTTTTTTTTAATTTTAACTTTTTTTTATCAATTTAAACAAATAATATTGTATCCACTGTATCCATTCGTTAGGAGATCCTGTTGGAAATGTTAGCTAAAGTCTTTAGCCTAAAAATGTCGAAAACAAGAGTATAAAAACGTTTTCAAAAGTGCTGTGTAGACATGGAAAACATCAAAATTACCGATGAATATGTTAAAAAAGAAAGGAAATGGTTTTTGTAAATCATCAAACCACTATTAGAGAGGTTGGACGTTGGAATCTTGATTTGATCATATAATGCAATTTTGAAAGCCAATTTGGACTTGAAACAACTAGCAGCCAAATTTGTTCCAAAATTGGTAAATTTTCAACAAAAACTAAATCGCAAAATCATCTCTCAGGAATCGTTAGATAAAATTGTTGAGAACCCAAACTTTTTCAAATGCATCATAACAGGTTACGTAACGTGGGAATGGCTACAACGTTGAAACAAAATTCCAATCTCAATAGAAGACTTCTGAATTCTGAGGAGTTAAGGCAAAAATCGGTGCAAAATCTGAAAGTCATGCCAAAGCAGGCACAGGCATTAATTTGCCTGCGTATCAATAGAGTTGATACTAAATGGTTGTGTTATAGTTATATATTATTTTTTTTTTTTAGATTAACAAACCCAACTGCTTTTTAGATCTATGCTCAGACAAACGTGACAAGAGTGCTAATCCGATATCCAGACAATATCTATGTAGAACTGCTAAATACTGTAGATATCTAGTGGACATCCAGGTGTCACAAACTTGATTATCCAGTGGATGATATCCAATGGATAGTGACGTTCGTAAAATATGTAAATGTCTACTAAATGTCGACTATATACATTTACTAGATATTGCGCAACGTATATCTAATAGATATCCAGATAATGTCCAGGAGATACACACAAATTATCTGGACTGGAACTGTATGTCCAGTAGATATTCAGTGTTATATGAGTGGTTGCCAGCCAGCCTTCAAGTCGTAGAGCGAAGACCTTTCAGTAGTGGGATAATCACATATCAGGTTCGTCGCAAAGCCAATTAAAATGTTCAATAAGCAAAATAATAAATTTCAATTATAAATTATAATCCAATTTTAATCCAAACCAATAAATTAAACCTCTAAATAAATTTCCGATTTAAAATGGAAACAATCACTCCCAAGATATGCTTTATCGAACCAGGTGCTCGCCGCAAATACAAATTTCACTATGACCTCCAATTTAACTAATTACATCCAATCGAATCATCCAAAAACCAATTTTAATTTAGCATCTAAATTTCCAATCATTACCAATAATTAATTAACGGATCTAATTCTATCTTCCAGATCTAAAATTTAAAAAATAATAATTCCAATATTATCAAATTCTTGGACAATTTCCAAATAAAAAAACCCAACTTTTACGCACTTTAATCGCAATTTTATCAAAAATTATATCCAAAAATCTCAATACTTGAAACTCAAAGTTACAACTTTCTCGGGAATCACCTACAAATACGTCCGTCCACACTGACACTCCCGTCTTTTCATACCAACATAATTTGCTAGTACGAAAAGACTCACCAAATTCAAAAATTTTCAAAATTACACACAATGCAAAATTTTAAACATCAAAAACAATCAAAATCAATATTTATACAATAAATTCAGAATTGTCAAATTTAAAATTCAAATTAAAAAGAATTTATTTCCATAATAAATCAAAAACTTTCAAAATAAAAAATATTCCAAAATAAAAGCGCAGTATGCCGTGAAGCCTACATCTGTCGACTGAGAATCGAGTAACCGAGGTTCAAATCTACACTACTGTGATCTAAAACTTAAGATAAATATGTAGACTTGAGGAAAGCAACAGAAAGCTACCCCTTTAATAATATTCTCTGCTATATCATCTTGGCTTCGACCAAGTGATCGCCTACGGACAAAATAGTGTATGACACTTGAAGAAGAAAAATATTCAATATATTGCTCATTCTTAAATTATGCAGAAATTAGAGAGCGTTCATTAATTACTTGACGCGATTTTGGAGATTTTTCGACCCCCCTCTCGGCGAGTTGTCCTGAGATTTGGCTCGACCCCCTCCTATCCCCTCTAACCTCACGTGAGATTGTTTGTTTTACTTAATTTAACCAAGTTTTCTCCCAATTTTACAGTTTCTTGCGGAAAAATAAATTACGTGATATTTTCCGAGACCCCTCCTCTCCCCCTCGTGAGATTAAATGAGATTCAGCTCAACCCCCTCCCCCTTAAACGCCTCCCGTAATTAATGGACGTCCCCTTATTGAAATAAATCCAGTATAAACATTAAATTTATGATATTTTTATGAAGTTTAATAAAGTAAATTAAAAAAATTCGGCTTGTTTAGCCTCGATATTGTAAAAACTGTTCGTGTTGAAAACAAGTGAAGCAAAACAATTACGTATGGTAACAATTTTTACAAAGCCGTAATTGTTTTGTTTCTTTTATTTTCAATATAAAGTAAAACACTAAAGTGAAAGCAAAACTTAAATGATAACTCTATTAATGATGGATTTTACAAAATCGATTAATCGACAAAAATCAATTTAAGAAAATTTAATTTTCAATTCGGTTTTGTTGTTTTGCGCGTTGCTGCTGATATTAATGTGTAAACATCAGTGTTGGGAGGGTTGTAGAAAAAATACTATTTTATACATTTTTATAGATAAAATTTAAAGCCAGTAACCTCACGGCAACCTCAGACTTTTTTGTTTGGGTGGGCTAAGGGTGGACCTAGTAGCGGAACTTCAATTTTTTCACCCTTCAGCAAAATATTAATATTTCACTTTTTTCGTGATGCAGTTGGACTCGGGGCAAGA
This sequence comes from Cantharis flavilabris, assembly GCA_949152465.1. NCBI lineage: Eukaryota > Metazoa > Arthropoda > Insecta > Coleoptera > Cantharidae > Cantharis > Cantharis flavilabris. Next base: position 23,283,899 of record OX424439.1, read on the forward strand.
ATTCTTGCCCAGGCCCTTTGTGGTCAATAAATAATAATAATATCTTACATTTCCAATAGGTTCCAATAACAGTAAAGACTCGACTATTATAAGAAATTATTCTTTTTAAGAAACAATATCGTCTTCACGACAAACATTCTCGAGTGAGACTCGAACTGAAAGTGGCCGCCCAGAATGTCTATGCTCCACCGTACGCTTACCTGGGCGGTTAATAAAAATGTATAACACCCCTATTTCCTAACTTTTCTTTTCGATCAATCGAATCGTTCAGATTCTCGATCGATCGAGAAGTGCCAAAATCGGTATTCAGTATGCCTTGATATCGAGACGACAGCTTTCAATCGATCGCTTACCGGTCGATTGAATCGAGTATTTGCTCGTGAGCATTGAAGCTCACGAAAAGGTTTCCCGATCGATGATAAATCTATTGCACCTGCGAATTATGGTAATTTTTTTAAAATTTACTAAGTTACCAACTTAACCTTACATTCATTTTTCATTTTATAAGTGTTATAATTATTTTGAAGTACATAAATCGTCGGCTTGTTGGTAAAACTGACCAAGTCCAAAATTCATTTTTCGCAGGAGCAAATACAAAATTCAGTTAATCACTATAAATCAGGAAGTTATTGGAAATTTCTCAAATGTGTACCTATTATATAATAACTACTTTATTCAGTTTTCTATTAATTATATTTCTTAATTATTTGTTTATAAGCATAATGGATTTAATATTGTTTCTGAATGCTTCATTATTTCGAAGAAAATCGAGGTAATGCCCTTGTTATGCGACACTCGCTCTCGTAGCACGTTTATCTTCTAATAAATTTTTTGAACTAAAATTTTTCTTTTTTTTAATTTTTTTTATTGCAATTTTTAAATATTTCGCGTAGCGTAAATCCTGATGTATAAAATCCCAGCATACTGCTGCTCCTGCTACAGCGTGTCATTTTTTGGTTGAAAAAAAAATACTTTTGATTTCCCTCACTTTTGCTTAAAAATTTTAATTTCCCGATATTTCCTGAAATTTGAAAAATTACAAATTCCCTCTCTTCTCCAAGTATTCTAAAAGAGTGGAAATTCTGCGAGATGTACTGGAGGGTGTTCCACACCCCCCGGACCCCCCGGTTTACAATTTTACCAACCGAAAAATACATATATTAAACTAACTAAGATTAGGACTAACCGGGAAATTTGAATTTTTAAGTAAAAAAATAGGGGAAGTTTAACCTCCGGCTAGAAAAAATTAAAACTTGGAAAGCATATTTATTTAATTGGTAGAAACAACTTTCTGTTACGTTGAAAGTTAATTATAAAAATAATATAAAAATATAAAGTCAAAATTGTAAACCGGGGGGTCTGGGGGGTGTGGAACACCCTCCAGTACATATCGCAGGGTTTCCACTCTTTTAGAATATTTGGAGAAGAAAATCGATAAAAACGGGGAATCCCCCATTAGCGGGAAATGAAATGAAATGTTTAAATATTATACCGCTTCCGTCCACCGACAGACTTTCCAGCTAGTACGTAATATATTCATATCACTTCTTGATGTATAGGTAGGTTAGAAAAAAATGCATTTGTTACAAAAAACTTACCAATTCATTGCGGTTAAATCAAATTTTATTCTGACTATCAGATGTCAGCTTAGTAAATTATCGATAAAAATAAGATCACTGCAACTTATTTTATAAGTTTACCTATGTAGGCCACCAGATGTCAGTAAAAAGTTATCGATAAACTTAGCTCATTGCTTACTGCATTCGATATCTTTACAGAATAGGAATTTGGGTCGTCGATTATTGTCATATCGTTAAAGTATTCGATTCGATCGCCTACGTCTCGATGATGGAAAAGATTTCGATGGAAGTAGCTTAAAGTAGTAGAAAACATTTTTCTTTATGCTATTGTATTTTTACAGCTTATAATTACAATATATTATTTGATTATTATTAATGAACGAAGAATTGTTAGCAATTTGAATGAAATCTTTAATAATTGCCCCCTCGCCCCATCGGTAGTTACGCCACTGCAAATAACATTAATAATTATGTCTCCGAATTCCTGTCTACTTCGTCAGATTTGTCTTTTCTTCAACTTGTTTGGATTCCCTTTATTGATTTGCAATTTGGGTTAACTCAAAGAAAAATTATTATAAATCTGTAATGAATAATTTTCAAATAAACATTCTGTTTCTATGCTGGGCTTCCGCAACAGAGGAAGCAGGTAAATTTCACAATATATGCTCAGTTTAAATTTGCTATTTGAAATCGAGCCAAATGGCTATAGTAAACCTTTTAGCCAGATGGCAAGTAATGAATGCAGTCAAAATTAGGCTACTCCGGTTCTGCGTTCATCAAGTAAGTCATAATGAACCTATCAAGTTGCAATATTTGAATTTATGAACATCTTTTCGTAATATTACTGAACGTGATCGCGACATTCCCTTCCAAGTCCAAAACTATGAAACAAAAACGGCGAGGTTTTTACGGTAATTACGTTTTGTAGCCATTCAAGATTCTCAAGTGCACAGCACTGGAACAGAACTGGAACTGGATGAATGAGTGACCACGAATGCTGTATGAAATTCAGCAATACAATAGTTTTTGTTTAAAAAAAATGTTTTTTTTGGGCCGGTTTAAAGTTTTGCATTTCCTTTTGTTTGCTACATGTGCTATTAGGATCTTAACGTCGAAGCAAAATAATTTTCGATTTCAAAAATAAGTTTCTGCTAGATTTGATCCTATCCTATCCTATTTAGTGATCTCACTAACAAAGAACAATTTTCCGGGTCGAGAAGAGTATAATTCACCCTTATGTGTTATTGGTGTTCATTCACAACCGTGTACGACCCCTTACTACGAAATCCCTCATTTTCGTGTAGCGCATAGCACAATTTCTTCCCGAATCGACTAACACAAAGAGCAAAATGATTCAAGTGCCGCTTACTAATAATTGAGACGCTTTATAAAGACTTACTACTAGAATTCTGTAAAAGCATACTAACACATATATGAGTTTTCGATTTCTATCCTTGTTTTTTGCAACATGTTAATTCGGAATAAAAGGGAACGGAAGATATGCAATTGTTGGGCAACGTTGCTTTCAAGTCTAATAGAACGTTCGCACACTACGCCATACGCCAACAGATGCTACGATGGTTATGCAATAGTTAAGAAGAGATGGAGAAGCTTACGGAAGCTCGGATGAATGAGTTAAAGCTTTCGGTCAGCCAATGGCAAGGCTAGAGCCGAGCAAACCTACCTCTGTCATCAATGGGTTATGGACGAGTCTAAGGTATTTGTGAGGTGCGACCCGTCCGAATTTTCACGCTCTTTATCAATTATTAATGAAACAAAATATTTTTTTTCGAAATTTCTGCACAATCTCGACGTCGAGGTGGACGGATGCGAGCCGGTCGGTTGCAAATTTTCGATATTTAAATTTGTAGATTCGAACACTTACGGAGGACCTCCCCTCCGTAGTAATAATAGAATGGTCCTATCACGTAGTGCAGCTGACTACACGTACAATCAGTAGTATAGTACGGTCCGGTTGTTGGTGGTGGTCGTGTGTAGCTTTCCGTGAAATGTCAATTTATCTAGTTTTGTTTTTATAAAATTTCTTGTACACATGAGGATGTTTTCGTTAATAAGTGAAGTTCTCTCATAAGATAGTTTGAAAAATCGTTAATTGTGGCGGCCAAACAGGAAATAAAGTACCCTCGGAGGCGAAATATGCTCAAATTTCTTACACATAAATTACGAACTCACTCATTAAATGAGGATAATTTTATCGAGAAGGTACGTAAAAATTGGATAAAGGTAAATTGCACCAGGGTAACCCCGTTGAAGGTCACAACCAAGTGAAAAATGGCCGCCTCTTTGGATGGAACAAAGGAATTCATGTTTTGAATTTTATTTTGACGAAATGTAACGATCGGTTTTTCATGAAAATTCGCTTGGTTCGTAGCTACATGTTTCCCTAGTGTGCACAAATTTTTATTTTCAAAATTGCTTCTTACTTTATTCAATAATTTGTGATTTTCGTGCCGGCTAAATATGGCCGACTCAACTCCCACGTACCTCTGGTTATGTAGTAGTATGCATTTTTTCTGTTTAGGCTGATGAAGATCACGATTCGGGCACAGAATCCGACGACGAGATAGAGGATCCTGAATTAATATCAGCACCAGGTGAGATTTAAATGTTAAGTAATTTTACCCAAACAAAAGGCTCTCGCAGTTCACTTTCACTAACGATATGTTGTATGTACTTACTCGAAAAACGTAGACATCCCTTTTACGACTTTTATTTTTTATTATTGCTGTGATAATTTACTTTTATGTTAATAAAATAAAAACGCTGCTAGTAATTTTTTTTCTAAAAGAAATTTTTTATTTATTTATTCTCGTGCATGCTTGTGCGCTGGGAAAATCCTTTGTGTGTGTATTCACATAAACGAGTGGATATTTATAGAAATTAGCCCTCGTGCTACCCTTTTATTCGTAAGTCACATTTTTTCGATATTTCAAAATCGAAATTTTTGATTTTCCAACCGAAAATGCTCGGCTTGTTTAATAACCCAATTAACTAAAAATAGAAAATCCAGAGATTCTTTCAAGTTCCGAGAATTGTCGTGTCTACCGTGAAGTTCCTGGAAATACTATTGTAGATAAAAAATGATCCAAGGTCGATAAGTACTACATTTTATAGTAAACTATTTATAATAAAACGATTCTTACAACCGAACGTTTATACGCTCGGAAGGGGTGGCATCGGTTATTCCCCACCTCGACTTGACAAAAAAACAAACTAACGAAAATTTATCGCCTACTCCGCTCACTTTTTCCAAAATTAAATTTTAAAATAACCAAAAGGTTTTTGATTTTCCCGATTTTCTTTTCTACTCTTCGCACGCCGCCTCAGCCGTACTACAAAATTTTTGATTAATTCGAATCGTGAATAATTCAGGTAAAGAAGACGTTAAATTAAATGCCGGTAATGGTGGTAATTAAACATCCCCTTAAAATTCTGATTTGGAACGTGGGGTTATGATAATTGTCTTTCTTAAGTATAATCGTTCAAACAAAAATTACTTCTTATCTTCCAAAATGAAACTCATTAACCAACTACGATGCCTTTGTCGTTATTATTTCATTTTTATTCAATATCTTCACTTCCTTATTTAATCAAATAATGTATATTTTAGGATAAAAACAAGTTTGGCCTAAAAAGGCGCATGCGACTATTTGACATTGTTGAAAGGGAAAATTTTCTCCCAACCTTCAACTTTCCTGAGTCTATTGTTGAGTGTAACATTACACTACTCAAATTTGTTTTAGATGGTAATAATTGATCTTATTAAAACACGTCATTCATATCACAAGGGTGTGGTATGGATTCTACCTAATTATAAGAAAATTTAATTTATCTATCGGACTAAATTAATAGGGAAGACTTTTCAAATTTTTTTTAAAAGATATTCTCGACGATATTACGTGGAAATTTAAAAATACTCTTGTTTCTTTTCAAAGAGTCTACATTATTTCTATTTTATTTAATAAATAAAAATGTTTTTCATCAAATTTTTCAACAAAAGAGATTAACGTTTTTCAGATTTATGATTTTACTTTTTAAATTTTCAACTTTTTTTATTATCAGACATTGAGAAATGGAAAATTATGTATGAGAATATTATGTTGTATTGATTCCATGTCGAGAGACATCTTTTATTAATAATATGCCTGTCGCTGACCCACACGAATGGCTTAACGAGACTCGCTATTTAGTTCTCTTTACAGTGTCATTACAAAACCCTTCTTGGTAATGAATTTTTATTTATGGACAACGCTGGAAAACTTGCTGCTTGCTTGCAATCCAAAATAGAACAATATTATTACTTCACAAATTATAGTAAGCTGAATAAGTTAGTAGAACATAGGAAATTAACATGTAACAACTTATTTATGCAAATTCCTGCTTGCCTAATTATCTTAGAGAAACAGGGAAAGACACAAAAATTATGCAGAAATATAAACTACGAATGATAAGAGCATTAGATTTCATCCAACTTTTATTTAAAAAGTCAAAAAATGCTTTTGAAATTCTTTAAAGTTTCATTTAGCACACTGGCCATGTAAGTTTCCAAGGTAATTATTTTTGGAAACAGAAATTAAATTGAATTTATTATGTGGGCCAGTCCGATAAATAAAAATTTTAACCATTTCAAAAGCAGTTTTTGATTTTTTAAATAAAAGCTAAATGAAATCTGTTGCTCTTTTCATTCGTAGTTTATATTTCTGCATTATTTTTGTGTCTTTCATTTTTGCTCTAAAATAATTAGGGAAGTAGGAATTTGCATAAATTAATTTTTACATGTTAATTTCCAATGTTCGGCTAACTCATTCAGCACCCGGTATAAAAATTAATAGTATATTATATAGCAAGGGAGTAAGAAAGAGAATTTAGAAAGTCAAGTAACTGAAAATCGGGTTATTATTATTTGTGAAGTTTTTCTTCATTTCAAATTTTTTTCTTGTAGTAAATTTAAAAAATAGAAACTTTTCTTTTCATTAAGATTCTAAATTGCGGAAAGAGTAAATATAAAGCGAAAAAAGAAAAGATTATTTTTAATAATGTTTAAAACAAGAAAATTAATAAATTTAATATAAATAAATAATTAAATAATTGTTAGTAAACAAAAATTAAATGCAGTAGAGTCTCGAAATCGTGAACTGCGAAAATCATGGTTTTTTTAATATTAAATCCAAATTTTTATTTTTTTTTGTGCCATAAAAATTCTTTTACTTCATTCTTTTTTATGCAATAAAAGAAAAACAACAGATCATGATTTTTGCTGTTCACGGTTTCCAGACTAAAATCTTGTAAATTCAATAATTAATTACAAAAAAAAAATTAAAAAATATTTATATAAACTAGAAATATGGAATCAATAATATGTAATTCTAATCACTTTTTCAGTTCAAGGTGTAAAGTGAACGGTTACAAATACTTAATTCAACTACTGAGTTACTCAGACCCCCTAAATTAATTAATCCAAGGTTTGTCTTGTATATTTTATTGTGATTGATTTTATTGGCTAGGAATCATTTTCGCAATAAAAACATTCATGGAAGCTCTACACCATCTGCCCTCAGTGTCCCGGTAAATGGAGTTTAACAAAATAAATCATTAAAATAGTAGTGTATTTAAAATTCGATAATAATTTAATCTATTGTTTTGGGAAGGTGGCGCTCTACCTCTCCTCCTGTACCAGTCGCCACTAAGTTGGATCAATCTTGTTGAGCCAGTGTAGGCGTTTAAACCAAATAGCGTGTTTTTGTCACATCTTTAAAGAAAGGAAACATTTCTACAAGGTTAACCATCTGTGAACACCAAATTATGGTTAGAAGTAAAGGTCTCATGCGACTAAAAATAAAATGAAAGCGATATATTTTATATATAATATAGAATACAAAATGATTTTAAAATTAAATAGTTAAAAGAGAATATTGAAATAAATAAAATAATTGATGAAATTGAAAATCTAAATTGTTTAATGGAAAAATATTAATTACACTAGGAAAAAACATAGCAATATATGCGGTGTGGGATCTTTATGTTATATGATGACTTTTAATCCATTTTCAATCTAACTAGGGCACAAGTCCCACTGCCCATGCTAGATTTTTAGTGTCGCAAGTGAGGGTTATCTACATATACGTTGTATTCATAACATTTTGACAGAACTATTTTGAGCAAACTTAATCAACTTGCTAAGAAATTTTTTGCAGGATGACTTAGCCGATTTCATATTCGTCAATAAATCAGACTAAAAGAGGAACGGAAAAAATTGAAAAAAATCTTTCAAGTTTCAAAGAATTTTTTTGTGGTCTCTTGAGATTCGAAAATGAGTTTTGCAGCCATAGATCAGAAAATAAAGGTAATGAATTTTAAAGAACCAGCGGGTAAGTAGCTACTTAGTTTTTTACACGAAGGTGTCAAAAGGTTTCATGTAATTCCCAAGAAGCCATAGGAAGCCAGTCGTAAGAATTAAGACGAAATTCTTAGTTAAAAAAATTCTATTTTGGCAGAAAGGTATTTTTCAGTCAAAATCCAATGCAGTTTTCTGCTCATTTTGATTATCTTGGAATACCCCCAAAGAAGAACAATAACCTCTCTCGAAAGTGTTCATAAGTATAAATTCTCAAATGAAGATACAGTTGAGAGCTAGATACTTCTCTGCTAGTGGACACGATTACAGTCTGTAGAACAATTTAGGACTTGAATTTGTCCCTAAGCTATTATGCATTCTTCATTGGATTGGAAGCACAAAGGAACTTAGGGGATAAAACACTTTGAAAGTTCTATAATGTCCGATTGCACCACCTATCCTTAAAACTTAGGTTTCACTTAAATCTTATTCCGACTAATGGACAATCAGTATGTAGTGAAATAGGGTGGGGATTAGCGATTTAAGGGATTACTTGCAAATATGCACATATATATTCACCACATTTTCTTAAAATATGCACTAAAATTGATAAAAATAGATAAAATATGCTAACTAAAAAATATCTAATTTTTGAATTTTCTAATTTTTCTTCTTCAAATTTTCAATAAGTACTACCTAGATTTATTAAATTTAATAATTTTAATAATAAATAATAATAAATTAAAATAATAAATAAAAATTTGCAAAATATATTTTCAACATTTGGTGCATATTTGAGCAAGTGATGCATATTTGAGCATATTTGGGCCACATTGGTGTTTTTTTGAAGAATTTTAATAGAGAAAAAAAAGTTATTATTAAATTTTGCCAATTTAAGCAATTGTTTTATTTAATTTTAAGCAATTTAATTTTTATAATTTTTGAAATAAATAAAAAGCAAATCATTTTTTATTTTTTAATTATTATTTAAGGATGGAGTCTGATGTGTTGGTTTTGAAAAACTGATTTATTTTGAAAGTACAACGTATGAAGAATATACTGTATAAAAATTTAAAACCGAAATTCAAAGTATTAAGAAAGTTATAGTACATATTCGAGGGCGTCTTATAGCTTAACTAAACCTGTTACTCAAACTTTTAACGCGATTTTCTCGATACAACATTTTTCCGATCGGCCCAGGCCATAAACAAAATCTACCGAACCGATTGGGCTGAAATTTAAATATTTTATTCTAAACATCAATGGCTATCGCAGGTAGCAGAATTGTTAATTTTTATCAAAAATTTCCTATTTTCTACCCCAAATTTAGAAAAAAAAAATCGCGATTTTTGATTTTCTTTTTTCACAAGTACGTAATTGATTAATTTTTTCTTTTAAATGTCTAAATCTAAATCTAAAAAGTGGCCCAAATATGCACCAAATGTTGAAAATATGCATTTTGACAAGCAGTCAACAAAAAAAAAACAACAAAACAAAACAGTCTGTTGGCATATCAATATTAAAGAACATGCAAAAATATAAAATCCGAGCTCTACCGATCAACTTAAAAATAAATTTATTTCAATCTATTAATTCTATAAATTCTTATCTGTGTCCCACCTTTTTTTTATTTTTAGAAAATTTAAAAAAAAATATTAAATTATTGTGGTACAAAATTTGTTTGAGTAAACCTAACTAAAACTAACTATAATCTTTATTTTATCGATTTTTTTGTTTCTGAAAAATTTTGCAAATAATTTACAGCTGAAAGTTTTCAATCCGTGGTCAAAATTTGACTGTATTCTGTTCGTTTAAGCACAGTCGTGATAAGTTGTCTGAATGTATCAATTATTTTAATGTTGGTACGAAGTAACAGAGACATTGTAGGTTATGTTTATAATAAGTCAGCAACACAAATTTTAATTAAAAAAATTAATAACTAGTTTCTACATATAACTTCATAATAAATAAAATATTAGAAAAAATAATTAAACATTTTCCGTAAATTTCGGTTCTCTCGTAAAAGAAAAATCGGTTTCGCTGATTAAGTAGTGTGTTATGAGATGTCGCTTGATCGTTTTTATTTATATTGTGTTTATTTGAAACAGATACATTCTACGAAAAATAATAAGTATTGGGTGGGACTTGCTTTTCGATTTCTGACTCAATAAATAGATTTAGGAAGTGAAGATAAAATGATATTAGTTGAAATTTGTTTTTAAATTTATTGTAAGTTTTGGGAAAATTTTCCCCGATTGTTGTTGAAGAACAATTACTTATTTAGATCTGCCTGAATGCTCGATAGCAATAAAAGAATGAGTTTCAATTTTGCCAACGTAATTACATTGGAAAAGTTTGGGATTTATAAAATTTTAAGGTTGAAGTGATACACAAACATAATTTTGTGTACAAATTTGCGTGCATACATAAAAGTACGCTTGGGAAGCTTTTGCTGTGATATTTGAAACTATGTCTGACTAACTAGGAAAGTTTTATAATGCCGTAAGTACCTTGATATATTTTTAAAAGCCGTACTAGTGAAACTTAAATCGTATAATTTTTATTTGTACACGAACCCTCGTTGCTTGGCAACTTAAAAACAGAAAAAAGCTTAACCATTTTGATCGTGGGGCAGGCAACGTTACGTACGATCGACAAATTAATTGTCGAAGATGAGAAACATTTATGGATTTTTTTAATTCAATTACTTAATGGCAAAATACGTGTGTGATTGATAATGATTAAGCGGCATAAATTTCTTAAAATATCGTACATCACTCTGAAGTAAATGGCGTGTTTGACCCATTTATTTTATGAACGGTATTAGGTGGCAGATATTTCCGTTTTATATAGTAAAATTTTAGTAGTGTTTTTCGGATTAAATTGAATTGAATTATTCATTTTTTCCTTAAAAAGGAAAATATTTTGCTAAATTTAATAAAACTTTTTCCTAATATATTAACGACTTGGGAGATTGTTTGCTTTCATACACGAATAGTTTTTGAATTTACAACTACACCTATCCCTTACGTACGAATGCTTATAAAATTGATGATGTTGCTATCGGATATTGCCAAAAACTCTCAACTTAAGTACTCGCCAAGTACTATAAGTTTCGCTTTGAAAAATTATTAAACACATGCTTCTGCTGCAGACGTGTAATATCTTTTAAAATACTACTTACTAACTTTTCTACAATTCTTGCACGTTGATCAAGACATTTTATTATGTACCAACTTAAAACTCTTCGAAGCTAAATCATTGCTCACTTATTCGAGCAAACTAATAAATTGGTTTTTTGCAAAAAGCTCTCATCCGTACTTGCAAAATTCCCCAAGAACAGACTGTCTGCATGGAGAATGGCTAAAATCCCTTTTGGATTAATGGTAAGCTTTTATCTGCTGAATTACTCTATTCATAATTATTTTACTTTTATATTACTTTGCTATTAAAATTGACATAATATCAAAAATACGAAAAATACGTGTTAAGTGCTCAAAAGACCAAACTAAAATAAATTCAATCTTCGTTTTTATTAATTTTCTTTCCATAAAATTTCATAATAATTTATAAAATTTCAACATCAACTTGACAAAAAACATGGTGCAATTAATTTAAACTTGAATCTGGGTTCCACTTTTTATCAAGTGGATGTTTTCAAAAAGCTGTTGTTACTCTCTTGCGTTTATCATCAGCACTTCACGCTTTTTATCTGTTTGATCTTGAAATTTTGGACTGCAAGCTAAAGAAGCACAGAAAAATGATGTTTGCTTTGAATTGTAATACTTTTTATTTTAAATAAAAGCTTTCTTTGATGCATTATAAATGTAATTTTTTAAATAATCGAAAGGCACGCGATCTGATATTTAAAAAGGATTTTAAGTTTATATCGTTGACGCGGACTCTGGCTGCGACTTGAATCCACTTAAAACAACCAATTGGTTGAAAGCTTTTATTTAAAACAAATAACTTTCTATTATACGATAACCAATGTACGTTAAGATGACCTTAAAGTGATAATTATTTTGAAACTTATTCCACAATATAGTTTTATAATTATTTAATTTTTATTAGATATTAATTTTTACTTTCCCCAATCGTGTGTATCGTGGAAAGTATCTTAAAATGAGGATAATATTTACTATCTACGCTACGTTAGGCATAACTACAAAAGAACTCAAGTATGACTCAACCTAGTTTTCTTTCTAATAACTCAAAAACTATTAAAGATGTTCAAATATTGAAGAGACCAAAATTATTCAGCGTAAAGAGACGAACATTTTCTGTTTTAAAACTTTTTTGATATCTTTCGCCATTTTTGAGTTATTTATTTTTATTTAAGGCTTATTGGATCTGACGATGTTGAAAAAACGAAACCGGTTATCCTAAATAAAGCGAACGATACGGTGTATTTAAATAACTTCTAATGATTTTAGATTTTCTTTCAAAAGTTTGTAATGAAATGTACAAACACATGCAATCAGATTTTATTTTTAATTTTTTGTCTATGACGTCATTCGAAAATTCGAAGTTTAACCCAAGTATTGATTTCGTTTTTGTTCTTTTTTTCCCTATAATCAAGGTAGGTATTAATTATTACAGAAAATAATTTTGTTTTGTACAAGTGACTTTGTATGGGAGCTGTAAGTCCGCCGCCGCCGCCTCTGGGTTTCTTTGCAAAAATGGAGCAAACTTCGGTCTATAATAATAAAAGTTACTTCGCCAAATGAGATATTTAAAATTTTTATATGAGGGCGGTTAAAAATAATTAATATTTAGCGACTACTTTCTCTACATGTAATCTTTCGTCTAAACTTTATGATGCGTTTATGTTTCCCAACAAGAAAATTATGCTTTCATTTTGGTTTTATGCCATGAAAATTATACGGCAGTTTTATATTCTGACGTTAGGCTAAACTAACTTTTTGTTTTGCAAATATAAAGTAATTAGTTTTATGATAATTTAAAATTTTTATTTTTTTTTTGAAGCAGGTAAATTATACGTACTTTGTGTGCATTAGTATATCACACGTAATGACTGAAATTTGTAGAAATATCTAGCAAGGCTGGTGGATAAATTTACTAGATAATCAGTCGTTGACCTTTTTTTTTATAAATTATCGATATTTTATTATTTTTAGTTTGAAAAACACTTAACTGCTCGAATTAGTTAATGGTTTCTTGTTGTTTAGCATTTTTCTCATTAAATAGGCATTTAATTTGGAATTTTGGGTTAAGTGGTCACCGCGAAGATAATATAATTATAAATTTATAACGATCTAATATCTCCGGTGTCCGCTTACCTTTAGCAGTCCTATGATTTTATTAATTTAGCAATAAAAGGTTTAGAAAAGAGAAGCACTAGTTTGGCACGATATCAATTTGCTGCTTACTTTGTTTTAAGTGTATGTAAATCTTGAATTGAGAAAAAATTTTCCGCTTTGTTAAGAGAGCTTATAAAAAATTTGTAGCATATTAATTTCCAGACCTCTTTCTTTGTAATCTTTAAGGTAAAAATAATAGCTGACACTTGGTTTAATCCCCCGGAAGCGAACTAGAACCAGAAAGTTGATCGAGAAATTAATCTAACCTCACCTTTTTGCCAAAAATAAATTGGATGTGCATAAAAACTGTCCCATTGTAATTTAAGGGTCCATTAGATTATTTCGCATGTTACACTCTGTTATAATCCAATTAATAGACAAAACTCTGATTATAATGAAATTAGAACGTAAATAAATGGTATTATAAGCTGTCCAACTTGATACTTTCTAAGATGCAGTTTTTGCAACAAATTTTGACATTATAATTTGATAAAAAAATTCAAAATGATTAATAAACTTTTACTATAATACTACGAGAGAATTTGGCTAAATATATAGTTTTTCATTGAAAAGAAAAACCAATTTGTATAAATTTTTGCAAATAATGCAGCGAGAGTTTCCAAGGGTCACAAATAAAATATTCTTTTCGTCTTCACTTTACATTGCAATATATTACAAGTTTTAGCTTATTTAACGATTTTATTCTATCAAGGCTTTTGTCATTGCCACATTTTCTTATTTTCCAATTTTAACACTTCGTATAGATCATTTTGATTTACTTGTTTTTTCTTTATCTTTATATCATATTTGGTTCTATAGATTTATAGACTTTGATTTCTTTAACATATTTTTCCTTTAGGATCACATTTATTTTTCACAAAAAAATTTAGAAGCAGATTGCAAAACACTTAAATCAATTATACGAGCCAGCTTATAAAATATTTATCTCTTTCGGGATTATAATTTGTCCAAATCTGATAAATGTTTCTTTTTTGCTTAGTTAATCAAAAATTTAATACTAAATGTTCGCAATTTATTATATCTATGTAATCACTGAAGTTGAAATGAAAATTTTTTTTAGGCGTTGAACACAAAGCATTTCTTTATTTTGTCAGTCTAACGCAGAGCTTACCTTTGTACTGTTTAATTGCGTCTTAGTCAGATAAGTTGTTTTTAATTTAAAATACATTTTTCTTAACAAAACTGTAAAAGCATATAATTGCTTTTCGCCGTTCCTAAATCGGATTGCTCAAAATGATAAACATTATATTATCAAATCTCCAAACAAATTACTACATTTTACAAGGTTTACAAGACTACCTATGTAAAATAGCGTCGATGGATTAAGGAAAGAAATGGAAAAAATCCGTGTAATTTTATCTTTTATTACACATTTTTTTCAATAAATTGTTTTTAGTCTTTTGTCTAGTTTTGAACAATGGGTGCTATCTAAATAGTCTTAATCAGAGCGATAAGTCATTAGCGTAATTTTTCCAGTTTCGAGGTTGAAACAAACGAATTGTTTGAAACTGTAGATGAGAAAAACGAAATTAATAAAATCTTAGTAGCCTGCAAATTATACGACCGAAAGAGCTTCTCTTGTAGGGGTAAACCGAGCAAATTTTCCCGTGCAAGTTGCTTTTAATTGTAATAGAATGTACATGCAGTATCAGTCCTTGAATGGCAATTGCTCTCACTCTCAACTGCAATTATAAGCAATTTGTGTGAGAACACTTCCTGGTCTAACCCTAGTCTTAAGTGGTTTTCCATAATTATTGAGGCTTATATTCAAATTATTTGCAATATATAATATTATGTATATTAGAATAATTTGTTAATAACACTTAAAAATAACAGGTTTACTTTGGTATGTGTGGTCTCTCCAATTGACCAACCTCGCCAAATTTTTTATTTGCTAAAATTTCATTATTTGACCAAGTTAAACAGAAAATTAATTTTTTGTAAGTAAATTTAAATAAACTCTTGGCCAAAAAACTGTGTAATTGTTCCTCGCCCGACGCTAGTTTTCTCTTTTTTGCTCTAACGATCTCTATTATAGAATTTTATTGACCTTAACTTACAACTTCGTCTCTCAAGTTATGCTTCTTGCTTCCACATTTTTTTTGTGAAAATAATTTGTTCAACAAGAAAACCATGTAGTGTTAATTAAAAAGAGTTAGGTTATGTTAATGTTTTCTTTGGCTTAGTTGCTTTACTTGCTTTTTGTATTAAGAACTTTCCTTATACAAACATATTTGCATAGTATGAAAAACAAAACTCGTTTTATAGGAAATATATCGAAATAAAATTGTTTTGTAAATGTGCAGAAACGATTAAGATAATAAAATATATTATCTATTAATAAATGTTTTAAAAAAAGAAGTGAACGTTATGAAGTTATACTGCTAATTGAGATTCTAGTCACGCGTGGTTACTTTCTAATATCAACTGCATAATGATATTCTATGCTCAACCCAGGCTAATCATGGATTTCATGACCGAGGTCACGACCTGCACAATTTTTCACTTAGAAGTGATAAAACTTGCACGAACGGAGGTGACAATTGGTCGAATGGATTATTTTATTGCTCTAGAGCTTGCAATTAACGTATCAGTTGGCTTAGAATTTGGAACTAATATGCTAATGCGGTTTCTGTACATGGAGAAGCAAGCCGTTTCTCTAAATATTTTCATCTGCCTGTAACTGGTATCCATTTGGTGCAACGTCAGCAAAGCCAAATATGGCGTGAAAATGTCAAAAGCTAGCTTGGTGTAAATGACGCTTTGCGATAAACAAGCTTACAGTCCTTTTTGTCTGTCATTATCCTTGCATCCTACGGTATGTAGGGATGTCCACTCTCTGCAACTACTATTATAATAGATTAAATTTGTTGAGACGTCAGTCCGTAAGCTCGTTTGGAACAACTCCAAATAAAATTTGAATGTTTGCCTGAAACTGCTAGTATTGCTACTCTTTTTTGACGGCATTTCGTTTTATTTGCCAATTGCTAATTGGCAATACGTGGTGTCTGATTATGTTCTTAGTAAGACATAACGGGGTTTGATAGCTATCTCAAGCAATTGCTGGTAACTACAGCGAGAGCTACCAGAACCGTTTTTGTTAGTCTTTTTCGTCCCCACAGTTTTTTAATCCAGTGGCTCTAAACTTTTCTGATAATTATCCAAAATTTCCGACCCAAGGTACGGCAAGATATACTAACCAATAAAAACACTCGACGTTAAGCGAAAAACTGTTTGTAAACAAAATTTAAAGTTTTCTCTCGCAAACTTGTCTTTCTACAATAACTTTTGCTATTCTAAATTTTAACCTATAGGCTTGGAAAACTAAAAGGATCAATAAGTGACAAGTTAATATCTCTGCCGAAGAAAACTCAACAAATAAAATCTCGCACTCTATATTTATTATTCCAGCTTTTAAATGGAGAACCTTTTATTTTTTGTAACCTTGCTTTATGCTTCGTTAGTCATCTTACACCAACATTTGTAGAATTTATATCAAAATGAGTATTATAATCCATACAACATCCAGATGGTTTTAACACAGATGTTAGGACAGCAATTTGAATCAAACCCAAGTCAGGAAAACTTCAGGGCTTCATAACTTGACCAGGGGACGAAACATAAGATTCTGGTACCGACATTCGTGGAAACTTTAAATCTTTCTTTTTATTTTTTAAGAGATTCAAATTCTGCATGAAAAAAGAAACAATTTCAAAACAAGAAACAAACAAATTATCTTTGTGTGGGCTCATAACCAGTTATCCTTAAATCTTCTATTTATAAAATATATTCACGGTATGGATTTGTATGACAAAACTCAAAGACACATTGTATTATTTACACCTACATATTATTATATTATAGTAAAGAAAAATTCTCATTCCTATCTGATTGAAGAAGATAGATAGAATAGGGGGGGGGATATGGATTAAATAATAAGAAGGAAAACTTACCTTCAAAATCAGTTTAAAAATATCGTTAAGCGGAACGCTAATTTGTTTATATAATATTTAAAATCTTGTTTACGTTTAAAGTAAGCATTTGTTTGCCGTTGGGGCTAACGATCTGATCAGTTTTTCAGTTGCAACCTTGTGTTTATTTTAAAATATATTTGGCAGATATCACCTGTTTACTGTCAATCTTAGCACCTGCTAGTGTATATGTTTTTTATATTTGCATTTAATTTATGTGTTTTATGTGTAGTTGTTTTTAAATACATTTAAAAAAAATTTCTTAAATAACATTTGACTACCTTCAGTGCTCAACTTGAAAAATATTTTGTTTTGGAGGTCAAGTGCAATTTTTTAGACCAATCCTTGGCATTTGGTAATTTTATACATGTTTTTTCTAAATTTGACTATTCGATAATTGAATGCATAAAATGTTGACTCGAGCGACATGACCTGCCTGCATAAAAGATATCTACAAGCTACAATACAAATTAGTTTGTATTCATAATGACTGGATTAATATATTTTAATTGTTAATTTACTATTCAATTATTGTGATGGTTATAAACACAGGTAGACGTGGTAGGTAATATAATATATTTGGCATTGCTTCATCCTGATTAACTGTATTCTGTATGCAATTTGTATTCATTTTCGAAATGATGGTAATTTTGTACCTATGTGAATATATTCTGTGAACAAATTGATGCTTAATCTACATTTTTATCCATCATTATTAGATATGGATCTAGAAAATTAACATTTATTTTGACTTAATAGCCCAACAAATAGTCCAACACCACTTAGGTGTTTAAAAGTTTAGCTGCATCATTATTCCTTAGTTTTTATGATCTAAATAGCGATAGGATTATGAATTCAATTTTAATATAACCAAACTCGAATCTTTTGATTTTCTACAGACGAATTTTAATTTCCGAAACAAAAACCTGCAGTTTAGTCTTGGGGATATCATAGTTGATAAAAAAAGTTGTTTAAGTTATATTATTTATCTCGAAGGTATATTATTTAACAGTAATAAACTGGAGAGGTTGGTAGAAAGTTTTGAGCAGATATTGCTAAATTTTAATGAATTTTGAATATATTATAGAGTAATAAATATAGATAAATTATATAATTTTTATTACCGCCTCTTCCTGAAATGATATGACACATTTAGTTATTTTTTATTAATATTTAAACAATAAAATTATTACTTTAAGTCACAAGGGTCCTTTATTATTGTTGTTATTATAAAGTTTAGCTAAATAATATAAAATTAATTTATTATGCATGAATTAACCAGATATTTTGATGTGGAAACCTTCAAGACCTTTGAACAATTTGCATTAAATCTGTTAGTATGGGCACAACTCTTACCAAAATATTAAATTTATGTAAAATGGAAAGTTAACTTTGTGTAAAAATTAATACACGAACCTATTAAATAATTATTGTGGTATCGTAGTCGTCTAATTAATTGATATTGCATAATGATTTCTAGGTTTCATTACGGTAGTTTCCACTCCAATCGAATTTTTGTTGCCAATTTAAAATCAGGTTGTAAATTTGAACTGTTTGTTTCCAGTTGTTTGGAAAAAACAGAAAGTTTTAGAATGCACTTTATTTTGGAGCCTTCTGCAAGTTTGTCCTACTAAAGCAGTATGGCATTTTTGCCGAACGTTTTGCTGCGAGGTCAACGCAGCTATGAATTTTGAAGGAAAAAAAAACTGTTCAGCTCATATAGTTTGAACAATAATATTTTATGATATTTGAGTATTTTTTACTCGAGAGATTTGTTATCGGGTTACAATGTAGTAGTAGTAATCGTGATAATATTTTAGCCGGAAACAAACCAGACCAGGATATTGCAGCGAGCATGGAGGAAAGTATTTTTTGTCATTTAAATTGTTCAAGTTAAAAACTATTAAGAAGTCATTTGACAATTTCCAGACAAATGGAAGTGCAATCGTAGTTTTGGCATGCATTAAAGTTACCAACTTAAGAAATTCAGGGCTAATGTGAGTTATATCAACTTTTAAATTGCACTTGCATGTTTTTATCGCGCAATCTTGTGCCAAATAGAAATTTTATATGTGTTTGATTTGTTTTTGCTTTGTGTTGTGCACAACTATAATCGAAATAGTAAAGCACACCGGGTGCAACTAGAAACTTCAAATTTAAATGTCACTTTGTTTAATGAACGCTTCATAATTTATGAACAGTTATATCTAATTGTGTATCACATGTCCCTCCATTGGGATAACTCATTTATTAAAGCGGTTAAAAGTTAATACAGAAAATAGACAACTCATTATCTTGTCCTCGGACATTGAATAATGAATAAATTAATGCCTTAAGATACAATTTTTTTTAAATAAGTAAATTAATTTTCTCCGTGAAACTTTTTACACAATTTTATTATTACCGCGAGTAGTAGGAACAGTTCGTAGATGAAAGCTTAAAAATTAATTTTGAGGCAACAACTTTTTTACTAACGGAACACTCTTAATAATCCTTTTCATAAATTTTCTCAAGATTCAGTTGAATTTTTATTAAGAAGTTTTGTGTTGGAAAAGTTCGGTATAACTTAACTAAACACCGGCAATTTTTTTTTATCAAATTCTGTTGGCTAGGTTATGTAACCGTTTTCTCTCCCGAAAGAGATTTGCTGGAACATAAAAGAGTATTTTAATCTAAATTTAATATTTAGATTTAATTAAAATACTGAGGTTACCATATATATACGTATCTACGTTGTATTATTAAATTAGTAACGATTTTTGTCGATAACACACAACGGGGGTTTCTAAAAGTTGCTATTACTCAATACATGGGGCGTTCTAAAATTGGAAATTGGATAATAAATGAAAAAACTGCTCCAAGTTTATTTGTATTTTTTTTCGGCTCATTTGTAAAATATCATCACAATTTTGCTACAAAATTCCTATCCATTTTTACAAAATACGCTTGAAGTGCACAAAAGACGAAATTAAAATGGATTAATTTTATTAAAAAAGCACCGTCGTGGAAGGTAAGCCGGTTATGTTTTCTGTCTTTGAAATAGTTATTTGTATAACAAGGAAAGAAAGTGTATATTTGTTTATCTTCTTTTTGCAGTCGATTATTGTCTATTCTGTTTAGACCCGCTTTTCAGAATGTTAGTTCTGTATTCTCTTATTTACCTATTTATTTTAGACATAACTACATTATTACCAAAATTTATTTCTATTTTGAATTCCTTAATTGGAAAAGAGTTGATAGCAAAACGTACTTACGTATAATATAACAAGAAGACTCGACTCGAGCATATTTAAAAAAATAATGCAGAAAATCTTAGTCCAAATATTTTGTACAACCAAATGGAACTGCATTGGACAGTTCTAAGCTGTTTTGGAAGCGATAACAACTCGGCAATCACAGAATAAATTCTTCCATTTTAAGGGGTTAGAAGCGAAACAGCTCAAGTGCAATTTTTGAAAAAATCAACTAAGTGTTATTTGGGATTGCCGAAGTTTCTTTTTGTCGAGTGTAAAAATTATTGAACATTTACTTGTATTATTTAAGTTAAAATAGAACCTTTAAATATATATCTATAGTAACAATTACATTTATTAAATTTTTATAAATTATTGCAATATTAACAAAATAATTTAAAAAATTGTGGTAGGCAATCAGAATTTTTATAATTAACTAAACTTTAGACTTAATTATCTCGGAACTAACATTTTACTACTTGGGCTATTTTGCTTCTAACCCCTTCATTTATTAACATGGTCAAAAGTGACTTACCCAACGCATTTCACGACTCAATGAGAGATTTCAAAAGAATTCCAATGTCCCGTCCTTCTCTGAGATAGCACATTGATTCTCACTATAACATCAAAACAGAAAACAAATGCAGTTAAATCATATTTAAATACAACATTGCTTCTAGATTAATAATTTTGTAAATATTTTGTAAACTCCAACAATTCAATGATCAAAAATAATGGTGTCAAGTGTCATTTCCAAAAGATCTGCAAGTGTCCCACCATTATATCCCTGATAACCTAACAGATGGTCCAAAAAGTTCAAAATATTTTCAAGGGAGTTCAAATAATATTATTTTACCTGTAAACCCAACTTGATTGTTCATTGAATCGAACAAATAACATCATCGATCAGTGGCACTGATACGGGAAACACAACAGAAAACAGAATATTAAGGTAAAGCAGGCAATGTCAAGTATTGATAGAAAAAGCTTGTCGGGGGGGGGGGATAGGCCTGTGAGGAGGTTAAAGTGCAGTAAATAACTCTGGGGTTAATCAAGCTAAACAAAGTTTATACTGCCGTATTAAGTTGACAACTTGAACTTAGTTCAGTTAATTTCGGATTTCAAATTTCGGGGGGTGGGGGGTGGAATAACATGTCATACCTTCCAAACCCCTCTATGATTGCAGGGTTCTCCAGGAAATCTGGGAGATCTGCAAAAGTCAGGGAATTTAAGATTTCTCTAATTTTATCAAGGAAGAGTCAGGGAATATCTCATTTTTAGTGATAAATCAGCGAAATTAAATTTTTAGTCAGGGAAAACAATTTAATTAAAAAGAAAATTTTTTAATTTTAAAATAAGTTGGTTTTTATTAAATTTTAAAATTAAAAATTAAATATGTTAAATTTAAAATTAACTGATTTATAGAGTTCGGATTTATATGCACAAAAATACTTACAAATATGCGCATAAATATACACCAAATTTCTCTAAAATATGCACTAAAATTGATAAAAAGAAAAAAAGATGAAATAATATGCATTGATATGCAAACTAAAATACATACTTAGTTATTTTCTTCGAATTTTTATAGTTTTTACAAATTAATTCTTTAAAAAATATACCAAGCTACCTATTCATTTTTATTTTTAAAAATATAGTAAATATTTACATCTTAAATTGCTTAAATTAAAAAAAATATATTATTTTCTTTATTAAAATTTGTCAAAAACACCATAAGTTGCCCAAATAGGGACTAAATGCTGAAAATATACATTTTTACAAGTGATTTTTTGGATTCGTTTTTATCTAGTTCGTCCAGATTTCAAAACGAATTTGTTGTCATATTATCAAAATTAAAGAACAAGCAAATGCATAAAATCCGAGCTCTAGTGATTGGTTTAACCACGAAAGCGTATAAATAGAAATTATCTACACCGGATTAAGTTTTTACCTTATCAATTAATAATAATAGAAATAATAGATAATAAAAAGGTCTAAAGGAGAACTTCGGGTTACTAAACTGAAAAAATTGAAGGTAAGAAGATGAATGCACAAAATAACAAATTGCACAAAAGTTAGGTATTTTTAATTTTTAAGCTATAAACAACTCGGTTGATTATTTTTGTTATGTTATGAAAATATTAACATATTGTTATAATTTTATTGATTATTATTTACGTATATTTCGCAAGAATTTATTATTTATGTTATAAAAATCTGAAATTATGTTTTACATTAAATTTGCTTATCCATTTAATTATCGTCAAATATAAATAAATTTTATAAAAAAAGTTAATGGGATGAGTGGATCTAGGTTTCGGACAACGTTACATATTATGTAATAAGGTGTTATAAACCGATTGGTATGTCATAATATGAATAAATAAATTATACATCTCTGAAATTCTTAAATAAAACATACAAATTTAATGTGGCATCCATAATAAAAAACAATTGAATAGAGTCTCGTTAATCCATTCATGTACTATTTATTATGTTTACGAAATATTTGTAGATAATTTTAATTACAAAATTTTGTATAAGTATGCGACTACATGTTCACGTACCCTAGAAAAGCAGAATTATTTGAATATAATTGTAATTAATTAAAATTAATTCAAAAGTTAAAGTTTCAATGAACTAGAAATTATATTATCTTTTTTCCTATTGCACTATTTTATGGTAAACCGAGTTTTCCTGTTGGTTAAACATTCTATCAAGATCCGGAGTATATATTTATTTTTATAGAAAAGTCATAACGACATTATGTCATGGTCTAAATTGGGCAGGCGTGCATAGGTATTGGACATAAAAGTGCCAATGTGCCAACCTGTACGGATTTGTTGCCACACCAAGAACAAACGTTCTATTCGTCTAATCTCTTCCATAATAGCTGGTAACACGCCGCGTGCGACACGCGACTTGGAACATGTCGTCTACTTCGACAGGTAATTTAACCTTACTCTGTAAAAGTTTTATTACATTACATTAGTTTACCCAACAATAACTTTAACCATTTCATTTTGGATTTCTTGTTCATGAATCATGGGCTGTCCATTAAATTGTTTCTATTTGTTCGTGCGACATTCTATCATATTTATATCAATTATTTATTGGAAATACGACAATGGACTTTGGTGCACTTCCGTATGAAAAAATCGATTAATTCTAATTTCCTATTTAACAATTTATGAGTTAGTTTTCGTGTTTTAAAATTGCTCAAATAAATTATGTATAATACGAGTAATAAATAATGGTTAACAGATTTTAAAAATTACTAACTAACATGCAAGTCGGTATCTACAAACCTTTGTTTAAATAAAAATTGTATTTCCTTAAAGCCCTAAAGTCTTTTCTTCATAATAAAAATTCTTAAATATATTTTTTTCTAATTTTTTAAATCGACTTTATTCTATTTATATTTATCTATACGGTGCCGGTGCACCTACACAGCTAGCTAATAATTAATAACTTTGAGAAAACCTTTCAAGATGTTTCTGTGACTTCCAAATTAATTTTCGTCAATTGTCGACTTTGTTATAGAAATATTTTCGAATTACCGAAACGGCGTCTGTCAGATATTTTAAATGACAAAGTAAATTATTTTTTTGAAATAAAACCTGAAATACGCTCCGATGAATATAGCCGACTTTTGCTATTGTAAATTTTTTCTTTGTTTTTGTTAGCAAATTAATTTTAATTATTTAAATATTTCTGCATTTCATCATTCTCTGTTTTTACAAGATAAAATTTTTCAAAAGATTGCGTAAGAAATTGCTTACTTTAAATTTCACATCACATTTTATTATTTAGGGATCAAAACAGTGCATATAGCGTAAATTGTATTTTGAGTGCTGATTAATATTGCTTCTTTATTTTAACTTATATACACAGAAATTATAATTAGTAGATAACTTTAAGTAATTAATTTGATATATTAACGTTGTAATATTATTTTATTCACAAAGCTATATTTTGATTCCATTTGAGTAATTTGTACTAGTTCAGTTAATGAAAGATAATTAACATTTAGTTTCCTTTATGCTCAGGTTATTACTTTTTTTTTTGTTGCTGAAATTTACTTTTCAAGACGTTCGCAAATAAATTTCACGTTAATATGGAAAAACAAATTAATTTCGCATAAGTATTTCACACTGGATAGTTCTGGATAGCTCTAAGATATCTTAAATTTATTTTCACTGTTTTCATTTGTTTTTCCAGCAAAATATATATTTTCTTTAAGTTATAATACCGAGCCAAAACTTACTAAAAATAGCAAAACATCTTGAAAACAAATATTGTTTGCCATATCATGTTTATAGGAACTCTAACTACATACAAACAATTTCCATAATAAAATTTTCACGTGCAAAATACAGAGTTTTATTTCCAGTGTACGAGGTGACATTTATTTTTTTGAAGGGTTTTCTATTGGCAATGATTTTTTCTTAAAAGTTAAAAGGAACCAAAACGGTTGTAATGAGTCAGCCATGCGGAATTTTCTACATTCTCCATTATACGATAGCCTGTCCGCTCCTATATAAAATAATTATTTATCTCTTTCAAAACTGATGAACGGTGTTGCATTAAAATGAGGTCAAAATTGAATTTAATGAACAAAAATAATTTCAATTGCCTCTTTTGTGTCTTAATGTTATGCGAGAATGAATACAATCTTGCGTTATTATAATAATAAGATGTAAGTTCACCTTCAACTGGAATAAAATAGCTCTAATTGGATGGAAAAATTATAAATTTCCACTACATGAATATCTGCAATACATTTGTTCAATTTTGTGTTGGAAAAATTTCTCAACAGCTTTTCCAGTAATTATTTAAGAATATTCAATTAATATTGCGTATAATTGTAATTATACTTACAGTGTATTTTATTTGTGATAAATTAAAAACACTTTTTTTTTCTAAAATATGGTTAATATAGAATTTATTATTAAAATAATTGTTTTAATTTAAATTCCTGCTTTTTTTAAATTCAAGACGCAAGAGTACCTCATACTTCATGCAATATTTTCAAAAATATCCTTTTAGGATCTTTCCAATTTACACGAAATTCAATTTCGTCGACAAAATTTATTTATTGTGTTTGGTTTTCAAGTTATTTGAACCTAAAAAAATGAATCGCATTTTTTACCTTCTCGCAGGTTTCTAAATGAAAACTTAATTGATGTTAAACCAAAGCAGTAACTAATAACTAACTAAATTAATATCGTTTGAATTCTAAGCTAACTAAGACCAATTAGCCGATTAGTTCTTCAAATTTAAACTTTTTGAGATACTATAAGCAGTTGCAAAAATTTGCATTCTCATTATCTTGGAAACGGCTGCCCATGGCAATTTACCGATTTCGTCCTGTAAATTCATGTTTCGCAAATCGCAAATCATTGCGATTAGTAGGCTTTGAATGAAAATTGTTCAAGTTTTGTTTTGTGAAGTTTAGTTAAAGAGGTCTGAAAGAATAAGAAAAGTTCGAGAGAGCACGCACTTCTAAGCTGACACAGACCGGGGGTCTGGGGAATATTCCAAACCCCCAGCCTGTTCCTATATACGAATTATTCGCAACTAAGATTAATGATCTATAAATTTGAACTTGGTAGTAAAATTTTACAACATTGATTATTTGATTATGGTAAAGCCTAATAAATTTCTTCAATTGCTGTTTCATCAGTATTATAGTATTTTGTCAGATATTAATTTGACATTCACTATACTAATTTCCAAACCAATCTTCACCTTTTGCTCTTAAATTTAGTCACTCGAACATGTTAATTAATAATTAATATATAAATTTTTGATGTACATAATATATTAGAATCGATGTATACCTTTTGACATAATCGATATGACTGTGTTCATCTGTGTTCCGTGACGTCTTTGCATAAACATTACTAGTGTGAAATCTACGGTGGTATTCTTCGATAATAGCATAAAAGGTTCGAACCAGGATGTTGATTTTTATCGCAGAATCTACAGATTTTTGAATATGTACAGAAAAGGGTCCAAGAATTTTAGGTTTCTTGAAAAATTTAACAGGTAGTTCGACGTGAATTTTAAACCACGGCATCAAAAACACAGTTCGGTATATTCTGTATTTTATAGAACTACCTTTAAAAAGGAATAAAGCATAAATTGTAATTCTTTATTCCCAAAGTATAGTTTAAATTTAGATTAAAGGATGCTGCCAACTATTGAAGCTGCATACTAAACTTCCAAATTAGTGGAAAGAACCAACACTCGCAATTAAGCCTTATTCGGTTTAGTCGTTACTTTCGATGTTGTAAATGCAGCTTTAAACTGTAGTTTTTTTAAAACCCAGTGTCTGCCGTACATCCCATTATTAGGTATTTATCGACATTAAAATTCTTGAATTAGTCGGGTTAAACGTAAATATTCTAATGCTCTAAGATATTAATCAAATTTTTTGTAAATTAAGAATTTTTTCCGATTGGATTTGAAAGGTGTGTAGTTAAATTTACGATGACTGAAGTTATAGACAAGTTGATGCGACTGCATTTTTGCTAGACTTGATCTGCAACTTATTAACTTTGGTATGTTTCCAAACTGGTATTCTAAATTAATGACTTTCTTAAGTAGTATACTAATAAAAGTTTAACTATAAATGTGCATCTACATTATTTAAATTACTTGATTTTAAGTTGGAAAGGATAATTTAACATTGTTCTCATTTCATGCATTGTACAGCTTCTGGTAATGTTTTCAGGTCACCGTTTCTGTTATAAATATTTGTTACTTGTTCGAGCTTTGAAGGTTCAATTGGAGACCCAACAATATTTTTGTTAACATTTTCTTCGCTACAAAATAATTTATTGTAAAAAACTTTTAATTGCGTTAAAGTACAATAAAACCTCGTTTTAGTTTGTTAGATCCACGTTTCCATTCTTTTCGCATTTGGAATTTTTTGCCAGAAGAAACTTTTGTTGATTTGCTCGTTAAATTTTTTATAACAATTATAATCTCGACGTAAACGAAATTTGTCATAATTATAATTAATATTAATGGCGTAAAGCTAGAAGTGTAATTCCTTAGACTAGGATTTATTTTTAAAAATATAACGTCAATTGTGGCTTTGTTCCATAATATACGAAACCGGGTTAAAACATAAAAACCGCAAAGAAATTACAAAAAGCGTTTTCCTACTATTGAAAGTAAATGTAGTAGCCATTAGTGGAAAAGTGTTTTTCACATTGTGCAGCTACACAATGAAGGTCTGATAAATTCTTAATATTAATCTAAAAATATCACTCAAATTGACTCACAACAGGTGCTTAAAATGTTGATTTTTTTATTACATCTTTCCACAATAGAAAAATTTTTACATTTGGAAATTGCAAGAGATCGTATCGTGATTTATTATACATCGTTTGGTTCTGTCGAGTACTACTTTATATTGCAGCTCTTTTTTTTTATATATGGAAAAAGTGTCCATTAGGACCTAGCGATTCTTAAGATTTTTCGTCATTGTGTGCACAAATATGTACATACCCGTAATAAGTCGGCAATAACAATAAAAGCAATTTATGGCAGTTAAAGCGAAGAAAGGCAGACCGAGCGAATTTGCTTGTTAAGGTCCCTACGCACGGTCACGGCGGGCTGGCAAATCGGCTTCGGGTCGAACGTACGCAGTATACGACCGCGTGTAGACCACCCTTAGATTTAGAATATTTATAAGAAAACCAGATAAGGTTGTCTAAATGATATCGGACTATAACAGTTTTCGTCGTTTATGAGGTCGATATCTGTGTTTCATAACCTCGTATGGTATTAGCAATTTATCTTGATTATTATGAATTACAAACAAGACCTAGCGGCTCCTCTTATAAAGTAGATCAGAAACTTGTTTAATTTTTATTTATAACTCTCGAGATTAGATTGATCAGTAAATATAAAATTTTCCAAAGACTTGATAATTTTTATTACTAGTTAGAAAGGAAACGGTCGAGGATTTAAGTACTCGAGATATATCGTATCATTCCTTAACCTCGCTCGAATTGTTTGCTATTTGTGATATTAATTGTGTTGTTTTTTTTTGCAGTAATGTCGGAACGAATGTGTAGTGTATCGCCTGCCGATACCGGTTGTTCGATGGAAAGTCCAGCTCCGGATCAGCACGATCCGCATAGTTCAGAAGAAGAATTAGAAGTAATAAATAATTCGAAACAGGCGCGAACAGATAGACCTCTGCGAGCGGCGTCTGTGTGTCTACCTGAAAAACGAAAATGGTCTCAAGTTGGAGATTCGTATAGTCGTCGGTATAGTCCTGAAAATGAAGAAAATATGTCTCATTACGGTAATCTCAGTCCAGCATCGCCATGTTCACCTTACGGCGGCAAGTATTACGGAGATGATGCCGTCCACCTCGAACATTCCGGGTCTTCCGATGACGAAGTTCATCACTTGCTTGCCAGTATGGCCACCCCGGTACAATTTAGAACTTCACCTCCTTTAGAAGCTGTTAAACCCGGTGGACGAACGCCAAACTGCAAAATACGCTCGTCTAGTCCTCCACCAAAGCTTGTACATTATGAAGTATCACCTAGAAAACGATCTCGTCACACCAGACACTTACACGTACAAAGGCCATGTTTGGATTTTGAAAAAATGCAACAAGTAAGTAATGATTCAGTTTTCTTTTTTTTAATATTTTTCGGTCGTTTTTCTTATCCAGTTGGCAAGATTTGTGTTTGCCTTGCAAGACGAAACCTTCATTTTGGAACAAATGCAGCAATAACTCGTAACCCTTGAGCAATGTAAGCCGGTGCTAGCGATCTAAGGGAGGTAATGACGTCATTAGTTGTAGCAATTTGCGGTATATGTTTGAGTTCGTGCTACAATCAAGCTCAATGCTAGTAAGCTTTTCGTGAGGGTTAAAGTGAATGGGATCAGAAATGCATATTGGAAACAATTATTTACTTAATTGTTACGGTATGTTTAACAGTAGCGTAGTAGTACATAAAAAACCACCTCGACGAGGAGGAACAATTGAAGCCTGCTCTTTTATTCCATATTTTGTCATTAATTTTCCCCAATGTCGATATTTGTTGTATTACATTGTTTGCAATTCAGAATCTCTTTGTTTGAAATTTTCAACCCAAAACTGTATATATCTGTTTTGCAGTGAGCAGATTGTTTTTTATTTTTTGTTTTGGTTACGGCCATAATGGAATTACAATCTGGTCGTGTAATAGAGAATTGTCTAGAATCGTGTAAACAAAGTCGATTTAGACGTCACGTTGAAAACCATTTGTGCAGTATGTGGACAATTTACTAGTCGGTTTACAGTCATATCGCAAGTGAAACAACTTTATGACTATTACTAATTCCAAATGTGACCACCACACAATACTACATATTATAATGCTTAGTTAAATTTCTCTCCAATTACACTTACGCGTCCTCTTTTTGTTTTCATATTGTCAACTTCACATCGGCTTCAAGATTTTGTTTTTAAAATCCAATTTCGGAATGATACCTGATTAACTCGAACGTTAACGGAGCAAAAAGTTGTGACTGATTCCTAAGTCTCGTTCCTTGTCGAGTTTTAAGAACACATTCACGTAAACCATTTACTGATATTTTTGAAAATTCGTTTTATTCGAACACAATTTTCTGCAGTTGCTTCTAAAATCCACCTTCAATAGTAAAATATTATTATTGTTTTATACAACAATGCCGTGCAATCGCATTTTAGTTGCGATTTTCAGGAAAAATCTCGAGATAAACGATCGTCTCCTGTTGCAAATACACTCAAAGTCTTCCGAACGAAATTCGATACCAAAATTAAACTTGATTTAATTAAATCACTACACTTTTAGTACAATTTTGACTTTTTGCCACCCAAGCAACTTATGTTATGGCCAAAACACTCTCGGAATGAAGGTTCAATTGAAAAAAAATGTATTTTACATTATTACATTACATCTCAAATTCAATCCCTCTTGGAACATAAAAAATGTACCCACTTAATACACAAATTAGCTTTGCAGTTTTAATTGAATATTAACTTTTTACTATTCATTTTTTTGTTTTAAGTTAAAATTTTTTTTAGTTTACTCTTTTAATTGAACCTCTCTATATTTAATGGAACATTTTTTGTATTGCGTCATTGTTGGAAGGAGGAAGAAATTTTCTCGAGCAAAATATGAACCGAAATAATTGAGGAATGAAAAAACCATCCGAAATTATACTTATCGGTAAAGTAATCGTATTATTTTAATTCGTAAAAAAAGAATTACTCGAACTCGAAGCATTACTTCTATCTAACAAAACAATCAGAAATCGATATCAAAATTATCCTCTATGACTTTATTTCGATGTTATATTTATTATTAATACACAGAAATAATTTCTTAATAATTCTTATTTTTTTGTTTGTTACATTTTTATTTTTAATAACATTGTTTGCTTTATAATAACTTGACTCGAATATTAACGGCAAAAATATTAATTCTGCTTTTATTTGAATTTTTGTTAGAAAACATGTTTTGAGTTTAATAATTTTAGATGTTCCCAAAATTTAATGTTTCAAATTGCAAATTATGAACAAAGTTTTAAATGAAAAACTGAAATAAATTAAACAGCGAGCCAGGTTACTGAACTAAAACATGCTTTTGATTTCTAGTAAACCAAATATGTGTAACAATGAGCCAATGTTTTTCAGAAAATCTTGATGAAGCGAAGGTAGAGAAGGTTAAAACCGTCTACTGGTTGATTGACATGTAAACCTGCCGGAACTTTCCTCCTCGAAAATGCTAACTTAAGGTTGGTAATTTGGATAGTTTACATTGAATTTTTCAATAGTACAAATATGGAAATTTGATCTTTCTTTTCTACTCTCCATTTCCATTGCGGACCTAATGGACTTTTTAGATTTTAGCACTCCAAGAGTTCGATATAATTTGTAAAGACAAAAAATTTAAATCGGTGTAAAATTTATATTCTGTAATCTAACGCCGGGGGCAGCCGAACGTAATAGATTATTAATTTTTATAACTTACAGACGTAATCGTTACATTATCAGCAGGTGTTTTTGATCAAGTTTCAAGGGGCTTGCCTCGATTAAATCAAATTTGTAATTCGACCGGATCTATAAACATTCCATGTTATGTTAAATGTATCTGCACGAAATCAATCTTGATGCAATCTTCCTTGATTTTGATTAATTAAGCTGCCTTTCTTATAAATCTTGTACTGCCGCGCAAGAATGGATTAACAACATTTCACTTTTTATTTTCAACGAGTAGATGCCAGCTCTAGTTATAAATAATAAATATTGGAATTGTTTTTCGTTAAGGGGGAGTACGGTCGAGCCTGGCACAAATAAATCACAATTAAAAAGTTGAACTTGACATTCACCGGGAGTAAAATGTGCACTTTAGTTGCTTCACAGATAATCTAACCGTATCGACCCGGTAAACTATAAGGTTAAAATAAAACCTTATTACGGAGAATTAAGCTGTGTCAAAAAATAGGATTTAGTAGCTATCTCGAAACTTGTAAATAATTCGTCTAAAAATCAATATATTGAGGAGCCACTCTTGTTTAGCTTGTTATGCCAGTGGCGGTTCCAACTTTTCTGGAAGTTCGTGTGTCATTATTGTTAGAATTACATACAGATCTATCTAATTACGTTCTTGGAGCAATGTGAAAAATATTTCAACCATAATGTTAGGTAACGAGTTACGATTGGTTTTTTGGCCTAATTTTCTCATGCTGAAAGATATTAATAATATCTTACTTGAGATTATTGGGCGAAAAACATTTTTCATACCTTTATATCACGTAATAAGCTAGCCAGCCACGAGACTAAATTGAAATTTATTTCGGCGTTCAATAGGAACTTTACGTGCGTAATATTATTTATTTGAAAAGCGAACAAGAAAATGGTTAAATTATGTTTATTGTGTTACATTTTCTTCGTACGTTTGGTATCTGATCGTATGACCAACTCCCGTTGAATTTAGCAAGTTGTTTTAAAAATAAAATATAAGTAATATCGATTTTGTAAAATTTAATTATAACATTAAAGCATTGTTTTTAAAATGACGACTTCTTGTTGGTTTGGGCTTGGGGATTAAAGGAAAAAAATTATTCTCCCCGGTCCATTAGTCGAGTTAAATCCATTGGTGATTTTCAATGTAAACATCCGTAAAATAAATTAATTTGTTCGCGTAATATTCGCTTTCCGAAAATGAAATCTTGAATGTTAAAAGTATTATAGGAAAAAGATAAAAAAAAGGAAATTGTTATTTTTAGATTTTGTTTTTATTATGCAATTGCTTTTGTATATCATCATAATTTTGAATTGGGGTGTATAGAAAGTGTATCCGTGGATGTTTTACGAGTGTCATGAAATCAACTAATATTTGCTTAACAGCAATGGCTTGGAAAATAGTCAACTTCGCCCACATTTTCCAACTGTGGAATCGACTAATCGCCGGTGGCAATGGCTTGGAAAACGGTCAAGTTGATGGACGTTTTTCGAAAACGTATAATTTGCAAAATTTAAATTGCTATCATTTTGCACATTATTATCGTTTGAACCGATTCGAAATAACCATAATTTAGCATTTTGTTTGTGTTCATTATAAATTATAATTAAATTCGTTTAAAATTAGCCTTGTAGTGGAATTATAGTATCATTCGCCTTTGTCGTGCCCTTGATTTTAAATCCAATAATGTAATACGAATTATAATAATATATTATAAAGTTATGTTATTTGTTTAAACTATGGTTATGCAGGCTACGAGTTTGGAATCTGTCCAAACCATTAGGAAATATCCGGCGATTATCTGGTGTATGTCTCATCTTAAAAGCCAACAAAAACCTGCCTCAATGTTTACTATTTAACCTTCACCGTCATATTTAAAATTACTCCGATATGACATATATTTACGTCGTAAAATATTATTTATTTTGCTAATTGTTTGCTTTATAAAAATAATGTTTATGTCAATATTTACCAAAAGACGAAAACTTTGCATAACGAGATATATTGTACATTTTTGGAAGAGACACAAATTGGAACGAACGTTCGGTTTATTTATAAAGATCCTAATTACCAAAATTTATTTTTCGAGGCCAAAAAGGTATTTTGACGTTATCGATATTTTGGACTGCTAGTTTCTATCTTGAAATAGTTTAAGCTGGAAGTCATTTTCAGCATAATATAGAAGACTGCTCTACGGGGATTATTTTAGTGTCGTAAACTGAATTTTACCTTGATTACGGAAGCTTGGTCTTAACATGGTAGTAGCTTAAAGTGGAAGTATTATGCTCGAAACTACAACAGGAAGACGAGAAGAAGAAGAAGAAGAAGCTCGTTCATATAATGTTATTGTATTTTTTGGAACGATAATAGGGGAATGCTCATAATAGTCGAAACTGGAATCTCGGATAAAGCTGCATAATAACGGTTTTAATTTCCTAATTACTGCCACGAGTGAATACCCCAAAAGTGATGTGTTCGAGAGGCGTTTTTCAATTTTTATTCTAAAGGTTTGATTTGTTAAAGGGAAAAAATTTGAAATATCTACCAAAGTGGTTTAACAAACAACGGGCGTTTTTGTTTTTTTCCTTTCCGTTCCGAAAGGTAATCGATCTAAAATTGTGAGAACCGCAACGTATTGAAGAAATACGGTTTAGCACTTTGTATATCGATGGAAGAATTAATCTGCTGCTTTACTCGGATCGCATTGACTAAAAGATAACTTGGGAGCAATTTATTTAAAATCTCTATTTGTTTATTTGCAAGGAGGAACGGGTCGATTTGTTTCACAATGCAAATGGAAAATTCGTTTATATTTCGTTTTGTTTCGATTCGCATTTTAGGTACTAATTTATTCCGTTTTATTTAGCGATTACTACTTGATAAAATGGTAAAAAATTTAAATTTGTATTTCGTTAAAAGATTTTAATGTGCATAAGCGAATTTTTAAATATTATTACGGTTGACAGCTTTATTATGTCGAAAATGTACAAGTATAATGGCGGCTATATTAAAAGTGCAGAGAATTGATTTTCGTCTCGATTAAAATAAAACGGAAATTTAAAAATTTTTTGGTCATGTTAAAAGTATCTCCTTGAATGAAGTTGGTCGTTATTACGAATCCAGACAGGCAAAAATTTCTCTTTGAATTTGCTAGACATCTTTGAATGGCATCTCTAAAAGTCAAGTATGTAAAGGAAAATGGGCGCTAGGTATTACGTTAATAAAGCATCGCGATAAATTACTTGTACTTGGTACTTTTTAAAAATGCGGAAACCGTTTTGAAGTAGGCCTTAAAGTACATGTCACAATGAAAGAGCTTTCTGTGTGGCATTACAGTTTCATTTTATATTTATTTATTCAGACACGAACGTGCCACAACATAATTTTTACTCCTTCCATTTTTTTATTATAATAATAAAAATTATTTTTCCCGTGTATGTTTATAAAAATGTTAACTTCATTAAATAGCCGCACGTTCGAAATGGCGATTCGAAATTTAACTCTTTATTTAAAAAATCGATGTTCCTAAGTGTTGGCAAGTCGTGCTTCAACAAGTCAGTTAATGTTTTATTTAAAAAGCGCATTGTATCTGTTTTTCACATTTCCAGAGTGGATGAATGTAAACCTACTATATACTCGAAATATATTACCTACTCTTTTAATGCTTACTAGCCGGATTGTCTTTATGCCAGCCAATTAAAAACGATAATTAATTTTGCATCAGTTGCTGTTTGCTTATAATTAAAGTGCACATACTACATAGGTGACTGCACTGGGCGCCTTTGAATTACGCTTTATAACCTTTCTTTGTATCCCCTTCAACTATTGTGCGACTTTTCCCCAAATTATTCAGATATACTATTCATTACCATTTACTTCTATAGAACCTACGCAGAAAAGGTTCTTTTTGTATGTAGTGAAGGTTTTTACGTCTAATTAGTTGTATCTTTCTAGCTCATTGGTTACTAACCCGAATTCAATTTCAGTTATTCAAACTTACAGAAGTTTTTTTCAACGGTGGTCTAGGATCCACTTAGCTATTCTACTTAATCCAACACTTTACTTGTGCTTTCGTCGCTCGTGGTACCGGTTTGGTGATATTTAGGTTGGATCAGAAATGAGAAAAAAACTCTCTAACTGGGGGAAGACGCGAGACTTTCCAGGAACTGGACAAAAATACAG
This sequence comes from Cantharis flavilabris, assembly GCA_949152465.1. NCBI lineage: Eukaryota > Metazoa > Arthropoda > Insecta > Coleoptera > Cantharidae > Cantharis > Cantharis flavilabris. Next base: position 23,319,592 of record OX424439.1, read on the forward strand.
AGGCGGAACTATATTGACAGTAATCAAGTTATTTCGTAAAGAAATAAGGAAATGGATTCAGTTCTGATTTTACACATAGACTTTTTCTCCGGCCATAGTCGGTCAGTAATGTGGTTGGCAACACATAGAGAAATGATTTCCAACTGTTTCCCTGCATTTATCTTGGAGATATCTAATAAACCGCAGTATTGACGACTGAATAATTTTTTAGGTTTAGGATGCGCTGAGAGGTATTCTATGCTCCCAGACTTACACCTACATTTTGTGCTTTTAAATCCTTATTCTTGTAGTAGCAACTTAAAGTATCTTTATTCGAGATGAAGCTTAAAGAATTCATATAACCAATTTTTTTTTTAAGTTAGAGAAGAAAAGATAATATTATTTAATTTATCTGCTGCCGTTACGTAAAAGCTCACTTTCTGCATTGTTTTGAGTTACATAGTGAGAAAAGTGATGCTTTGCTTTTATTTGTTTTAAATCGAAGAAACTGACGTTTATTGACATTACTTATCACAATCATGTAAACCAATAGAAAAATAAATATTTAAATATTTAAACAGCATGATCAGATTATTTTATTATTCAAATATGGTACATACTTATATGGGAAACATCAATGGAAATAAAAATAAATGCAATGGATGATTAAAATTTGTATGTATGTTGCACTTGTTGAAACCGCCTCTTGATTTGATTTGCGTGATTGTAAAACTTGGCTGTCGCCTCGCTTTGAAAGTATCACTGGCGTTAAATAATGACTTACTTTTTACACAGATTATATAAACTACTATTGCAGAGCAACAGCTGTTATGTGCCTATCTGTCAAAAATATTTTGCGTACTGCTCAATGCGATAGGTGGATTTGGTATCATAGGGCCAACGTTGGCATATTGCTTTAGTTGAAAAGACCTAAATTTATCTCTAGCAGTGGCGTATTTAGAGGAGGCCAAAGGGGCAATTGCCCCCTCCAAGGATGTTTTTCAACACATTTTTTTTGAAATTTAAATAACTTAAATTTTTTTGTTTTTCTTCGTTTTATTGGTTTTTGGATTTTGTTTGTGAAGGTTTATCGAGATTTTTGAAACTTGTCAGTAGATTTATTACTGACGCGCACGAACGGATTAACGAGATTCTGAACATATTTATTCTGCCCCCCTCCAAAGCATTTTCTAAATACGCCACTGTAGCCTCTTATTAGGTAGGTTAGATCAAGCACAGAACATATACAAAAGTTTTCAGTTTTTGAAACCGGGGGGTCTGGAACACCCTCCAGTGCACCTAAACAAAATTGGTCTCAGAATTTAGCTTTCTATAGATTTTTCCAAATGTCTTTTGTAACCTAGATCCAGTAATGCCCAGTGGAATCACAACTTGAAAACTGGAATCAAAATCTGCTTGCTATTTGGAATACTGTAATATCCACCATGAATTTCAAGTTAATCTTGAATAACTTTCGGAGGAGGGAATTTATCGAAAAATCATAAGAGATCTTTTTCGTAGAGCTTTGAATTCTCTACAAAAATATATATTGGTCATTGCTGTAACCTTATTTGTTTCAGAAGAAAAAAATTAAATGCAAAAAGTACAAAAATCCCATGTTATTTAAATGGGAATTTAATACCACTTTAATCTTGAATAACTGTCAGAAGAGTGAATTTATCGAAAAATCATAAGAGATCTTTTTTGTAGAGCGTTCAATTTTCTATAAAAATATATATTGATCATTGCTGTAATCTGATTTGTTTGAGGGAAAAAAATTTAAATGCAAAAAATCTAAAAATCCCATGTTATTTAAATGATTTTTTTTTTTGGGGGAAAAACTAAAAATTCATGGGGCGGCAGCAAAGAAAAAACCAACTTGGGAAATAACGGACACCCTAATGTACACCTATTTGCGTTTTTTAACTACAAAAATAGCTGTTTTGAGTTACGTTATTTCTATAGCAAATTTAATAAGCACTTATCAAGTTGCTTTGTTAGTTAATATCTCAAATATGGTAATTTGTAGTTAAATCTTTCTGACTCTAACTCTAAACCCTCGAAATCTTCTCCCGTTTCTTAGTTTTTGGATTTCGTTCGTCAAGGTTCATCGAGATTTCTGAAACTCGGCAGTAGATTTATTACTGACGCGCATGAACGGATTAACGAGATTCTGAAAATATTTAGTCTACCCCCCCCCCCCCCCCCCCAAAGCATTTTCTAAATACGCCACTGATCTCTAGAATTCCCTAGATATTTTATAATATTCAAACATTGTAAATAGCAACATATTTTACACTTGGGAGGTTTACGAAAATTTTGGGCATTTCAAGATGAACGCGTTTTAAAGAAAATTAAAAAATTCTAGGGGGAAACCCGCACCAAATTTAATTCTCCATCAACTCGCTTGCACGGAAAACCACCCACAGGCAATGAAGGAAAACCAAATGCAGAAGTCATTTATTTCAAACACATAAATATCAATCGACAGTTGTATCCAAAACCCAACACGGATAAATTAAATGCATTCAATCAAAATCACATCTGTCGCTGCAGAATGTGATTATCAAAACACCAACACCTGCAGTCGACAAGAACCAAGGACGTCTAACAATAATGCTGAAAATAACAAAAATAATGTTACCAGTGTAATAAATATCATACTACACCGACAAAACTTTAAATTTATTTAAAGCCGCTTCAAAATTACAAAATTAACATAATTTCGGCAACAAAAACAAAATTCCAAGATTTACAGGAAAATTAAAAAAATTCCTTTTTCCACTTCTAAAATCCATAGATTGGGGGAAAATCCCTAGAGCTGGCAACGCTGGATAAGGTTTTACAATAGCATAATTCAAGGGGTCAATAATATGTCGGAAAATTTTGTCTATACTTTAGAAATCTCTCTTCTCGACTTACACAATATTCGTACTTCTTAATTGGTCGAAATATAAGTGAGCTCGAAAATAGGGCTTCTAGAATCATATGAATATTTTTGGAATTTCTTGAAAATTTCTGGAATTCAATGGATGTTTTGTAAATCTATAGAATCTTATGGAATTTCAGTAGTTTCAATTTCTTTGGAAAGCACGTGAATCGTTGAAAATTACCGGAATTTTTTTGGGTATTCTTGGAATTCTGTATCTCATAGCGACAATAGGTCTAGATTCTGCGCTGTGAAAAATGATATCACTGTAAAATTTCAAGCTGCAACTGAAATAACAATTTTAAACAGCAAATTTTCGTACACTAGATTATCTTTTATGAGATTTTTTAAAGATTTCCCCGAATTTCCTCTTAAGATTTATTTTCTAAATTGTTGAAAAACAAAAGAAGATCATCTATAGTTTTAATCAGATTTTTTAATATTTCTTCAGATTTTTCTTCATTTGTACACAAGATTTCTTCAGCGATTTCCCTTCCAATAATCTGTTGTATGTGTCAGTCAGGTGTAAGGGTGGTAGTCTAATATACTTTTTTAATATTTCTTAAAAATTGACACTTACTTTTTGCAATTTTTGAATAAAATGAAGATCAAACGGTTTATTCATTAGTGCGTAAAACTAATTCCTAGAGTGAAAAGGTTTACTGAAAACACGGGCATGTTCGGTTCTTATTATATAAAACTTTTTAAGGCTGATTTAGGTTTTAATTAACCTTATTATAATATCTACTTCAATCTTTTATATTTTAGGTTTTGTTTTGCGTTTCCTTTAGCATTAAGTTGAAGCTTAAAAAATGAATTGAAAATAGAAATTAATATTTAAGCTTACTTCTAATTCAAATATTTAATATTATTCAAAATTAATCTATAAATATACTAACTTTGCCTTGAAACGAAAACGCGGTACAAAGGCGCATTATTCCTATAATTTAACAATAGCACGCTACTGATTATTATTCAAATGTATGATAATTTAACAATTTCGATTGATTTTTAATTTTTTGTTATTTTAAATTAATTGTCTAGGAAATTATACAAACACAAATGTGGTTTAGAATTAAGCTTGGAAAGCTTAATTCCTCTCTTGATTTATTTTAACGAAAATTTTCCATTTCCATATTTTACTGTTCTATAGTTTTTCATTTATTTTTATGTATTTTTTATAGCGATATTAAGGCAATTTTTGGGTTTGGTTTATCAGAACACAATCGTATAATAGATATCTGTTGACGACCATAAAAACACAAATTATGATTAATTTTTTTTAACTGCACGAAATATTTTTTTCTTTGAAATGATTTCTTGCCATGAATTCTAGTTTTTGTGAGCCTTATCGATTTTCTTTATTTTGTTAATTTTACTCCGTCATTTTGACGACTCGATCATGCAATAAAATCATAAAATGCACTTTTAAGTAATAACAACGGGGTCGGAGACCCGTTTATCCTTGTCAACGCCCGCCTCTGTTTATTTTTTCAGACCAACCATACACATACAGATTATTATCTAAAAATGTTTAATGTTAGTGGAAGTTTATTTTAACTTTAAATCGTGGGCTCGAGATTGGTATTTTTTCCTTTTTATCGTTAAATATAAACCACAATTTTATTCAATGTACATAAAAAGCTATTTTCTTTATTTAGATGTGTTTTTTATTATTATTAACAAAATAACATGCAATTTGATGGTGTGCCGATTAAACGAAATATTTTGTTTTTACAAAATTTTCAATCAAGACCGCCAGTATGGGAGCCATTAACTATTTTGTTCTGAACTAATCTTTATGAAACTTAGCATAAACATTGTAACTAAGCACAAAATTTACTGGTTCGTTAATTGGTTAAAATCGGTTTAGTACTTGTCGAGTAATTAAATATAAATCAATTGTGGTAGCGTGCGAGGCTACTATATAAATTCAACCAAAATTTATTTTGGTATTTTAGAAAAGTTTATTTTGATATTTCTTGTGCGATTCGACCACAATGGTGGTTTAATATTCTTCTACAAAATAGTATATGTACATCTTTGCTTGAGTTGTTAAGTTTTGCAGTAAAAATGTGCATTTTTAGTGTCATCTAAAAATATAAGTATTGTTAGAAGTTTATAGGAAAAACGAAAAGGAAATTTGAATACTTCTTGAAGAAGTGGAAGAAAAAGATCAAGGGAAATCTAAACTCATAAAGTAAACGACAAGTTACTTGTCCGTGTCACATTTGTTCACCTCATTTTTCAAATAAAAGTGCAACATTAGGATTTAATCTTTTATTTTCAAGTATCACATCAAATTTTAAAAACAGGGTTTTTGCCGTTTTGTTTTCATATGTCATCATTTTATACAATAAATCGAAAATAAAAAATACCTTCGCAATCTAAGCAGCGGGTTTCGAAAGTTTACAACTTGGCATCATATATATTTTTCTGTCACGTTACTCCAAATATTTTGAATTTTATGATTGCGACTTCTTTTTACAACCAAATAAAGGAAAAATGGCAGTAAAATATACGACATTTTTTTTACCATTCAAAAACTAACAGATAAATTACAACGCAATCGTTAGGTTTGTCACGCTATACCATGCACTTTTGAAAAAAATAACAATAAATTTAAATGGAAAATGTCTAAAATGAAACTTTTCAGACTGATAACGAATTTATGTTAATTTGCGATCCGGAAAATTGTAGCCAAGAATTGAAACTTTCTGAAGAGCCTTGGTACGCGCGAGTATTCTTCCAAGTTCTACAAATAAAGTTTATCTGCTATAAAATTACTGCAATAATTTCTAATTACTTCGTATTTATATTATTATCTAATATAAAGAAAATTTATGATTGTTTTCTGAGCACAGTTATTGTATTTCGCCAAGATATTGTTCATTTTCTGGCATAGTTGTAAAAATAGGTCGAAAATTAATTTTAACTAATGTATTCGGTATAGGAAGCAATTTTATAAAAGTGAATCTCGTATTTCATTAAATTGTCTGTATATTTTTTATTTTTACAATAAAATATTAAAGTAAACATTTTTAACCATGCAGATTTACCATTGTTCGTTTGATTATATTTTGTCATCGGAGAGATTTCTACATTTAATTGTTGGCTTGAAAATTTCAGAGAAGCTTATTGAATAAAAGTAGTATGTACGATTATAAAATCAATTTTGTCGATTTCATCCCTTATGATTAGGATCCCCAAGGTTGGATTTAAATTGAAAGTCGAGCTTGAATAACACTCACTTGTTTAATAAAAATTATGGAGATTAATAGAAAACGTATTGTTTGATCATATCGAACATTGCGTGTAGCAGAATTTGTATTGATTTTGAAAAAGATGGAAAAACCTAATAAGGCTTTCTCAATTGAAAAACATACCGATGGCCGCACGGAAGTTTTTGATATTATTATTATAAATAGCGTGAAAGTTGAATGAGAAATTGAAAATTGGCGTGGACATCTAGTTGTGGAAAAATTCACGTTTTGGATAGGATATTTTGTTGTTATGTTCATTATTTCCGGCTTTTCTGGAAAATGGGTTAGTTTTTCAAAAAAGTTCATTAGACTAAAGTTGCAGCTCGTTAAATTTTCTTTCCGAAAAGTTCCGATTTCTTTGTTAACACATTTTGATTAAAAAGATAAAAGTTTCAAGAATGGAAGAGTTTAAATCACGTTTGTTTTAAATTGATATTTACAAAATCAGTAAAATCAGTTTTGTTTATTAAAGAAAAATAAAGTAAATTTTTATTCACTCAAATGATCACCGAGCAAAGAGAAATTTTAGAATATACCATTCGGGGATTCCCAAATTAAAATTTGTTTTTAGGTTGTTTCTGTGGGTACCTACTGAATCAGACTTTTATATATACCGCTACATTGATATTATTCTAATTTTTGTAATATTCTAAAAATAAATCACATAAATCATGAATTACTCAATGTGGCACTCAACAGTACTCTTAACTTAATTTAAATAAAAATAAAATAAAATTAAAATAACTTTAATTTAAAAAAGCATAATTTGCTTAATTATTTTTATTTAAGAATAGTTAACACAAAAAAATTACGTGATATTTGCCGAGACCCCCCTCGCCCCTACATGAGATTTGGTGAGATTCGGCTTAACCCCCTCCCCCCCCTAAATGCCTCAAGTAATTAATGGACGCCTCTCAAGTCAGGGAAATTACATTTTCAGTCAGGGAAAACAAATTTAATTTAAATTTTTTTTTAATTTTAAAATTTGTTTTTCAATTTTAAAATCAAAAAATCACGAAATTGAAGATTTTCTAAATTTTGTCAGGGAAGAGTCAGAGAATTTCTCATTCTTAATGCCAAGTCAGGGAAATTACATTTTCAGTCAGGGAAAACAAGTTTAATTTAAATTTTTTTTAAATTTTATAATAAATTTGTTTTTCAGTTTTAAAATCAAAGTCAGGAAATTGAAGATTTTCTAAATTTTGTCAGGGAATTTTTCATTTTTAATGCCAAGTCAGGGAAATTACATTTTCAGTCAGGGAAAACAAATTTAATTTAAAAGTTTTTTAAATTTTAAAATAAAAAAAATAAATTTGTTTTTCAATTTTAAAATAAAAAATCAGGAAATTGAAGATTTTCCAAATTTTGTTAGGGAACAGTCAGGGAATTTCTCATTTTTAATGCCAAGTCAGGGAAATTACATTTTCAGTCAGGGAAAACAAATTTAATTTAAATTTTTTTTTAATTTTATAATAAATTTGTTTTTCAATTTTAAAATCAGTCAGGAAATTGAAGATTTTCTAAATTTTGTCAGGGAATTTCTCATTTTTAATGCCAAGTCAGGGAAATTACATTTTCAGTCATGGAAAACAAATTTAATTAAATTTTTTTTAAATTTTAAAATAAAAAAAAATAAATGTGTTTTTCAATTTTAAAATAAAAAATCAGGAAATTGAAGATTTTCCAAATTTTGTTAGGGAACAGTCAGGGAATTTCTCATTTTTAATGCCAAGTCAGGGAAAATTACATTTTCAGTCGGGGAAAACAAATTTAATTTAAATTTTTTTTAAATTTTATAATAAATTTGTTTTTCAATTTTAAAATCAAAGTCAGGAAATTGAAGATTTTCTAAATTTTGTCAGGGAATTTCTCATTTTTAATGCCAAGTCAGGGAAATTACATTTTCAGTCAGAGGAAAAGAAATTTAATTAAATTTTTTTTTTTATTTTAAAATAAATTTGTTTTTCAACTTTAAATTAAGATCTTTTTTACCTTTTTATCTTCGGAGTTTTCGAATTGTCAGGGAAAATTTTTATCTTGATTTGTCAAGGAAAACCTGGAAAAGTCGGGGAATTTGTTGGAGAAAATTCAGTGGTAACCCTGAGATAGAGAAAATCATAAGTGAAATGAATAGAAGGTAAAGAATAAAATGGTTACCGTCACTTAATTTGTACCACAAATTTAACTTTTTCCTATAAACCATTGGAAAGAGGACAATTTTTTAAGCATTTTATAAACAATACGATTGTTTAGATTATTCATTAGTTTTCGAGAAAACGGCATTTGAAAATCGAAATTTTCCATAATTATGTTTAACATGGGAGTACATAGGTATTGCAAGTTACAAGAGTTCTGTTGACAGTACGTGTGCCCTGATATAGTCCTAGTCTCATAGTAATTGCTGTCACTCGTACTTCGCCGAGTTGGATCCTCCAATGCGAGTTCGGGCCACCCTGGCAATGTAAATTGATTTCAGGGATATTGATAGTGAGTAAGCGCCAGCAAAGACGGCCCGGGGCGTCCGTAGCAAAGCGAAGGTTGCATAGGGTTAGTTTTGGCTGGCGCAACCACGACAAATCACGTATCCACCCTAAAATGAGTTTACGTTTGTCTAAATTAACTCCTCCCCCTGTGCTATTTTTATGCAATTTTACAGAGTACCTAATTGCCAAATCAAAATTATTACCAAAATTCACAGTTTTGGGCTTGGCTTAGTCCGGATCGGAAAAAATCGATGTTACCCGGTAAGGCTTTTTGGAAAACTATAATTTTTTGAATTCCAACTTTTTGTCACTCGTCTTTTGAAGTAAACGAAAAAGTTTGATGAAGCAACACGTAAGCTTTGTGTAGAAATTTTTCCGTTATGTTAACGATTTTTACAATTAGAACCAAAAGTACAGTTTCTTGAGGTAAGCCATTGTTCTCTTTCGCGAAACTATTAATATTTGTAATCAGACTAAAGAAATAAAATGAATTGTGTTTTAATATGACCATAAAATCTGTCATTAAATGTAACCAGAGCTAACCAAGGCGTGACGATGTGTACACTGTACACGGGCGCAAGCTTTTTTGAAGTGCTTTTAGCGTTACACCGACAAAGCATAAATTACATCAAGATCTGAGCATAGAACTAATTTTGCATATTGACACAAGAACACCAACGTAAATAAATGCTATTTGAAATTTTTCCGTCTGCTCTTTCGTTCCAATACAAGGCGGTTTACTTTACTGTTTAATAAGAGAAAGTTCAATATAAGCTTTAGGCTTTCGGAGTATGGGGGTGTTCTCGGAGCGGTCACCCGTCCAAGCGCGAACCCTAGGGGAATTATTATATTTGTTAATATTTTTGTTTAATTGATTGTATGCTAAAATGTTTTGTTTTTGTTTTCAGCTAAAAGCCCGTTCTGTGACACCATGGCGAAACAGTAGCGATCATGGAGGCGAACTGTCCGTTTTTTGTTGGTGAGATAAGCTAAAAGGGCGAACACCTTCGCCCTGTGATCTCAGTAATGGTCATTGTGAATTAGAATCTGTAATGGAGACAACTTGTCACACATCATTACCGCCGTTGTGGTCGGATCATTCGTCATCCGAGTGATGTTTATTCATATTAAATTCTTCGGTGCATTCTCAAAAACAGTGCATCATCTTAGGTGAAATACTACAAAGCATTTTCCATTTTTGAAATAACAAAGAATTACAAATTACCATGGACAATTTAATAATATTTAAAATTAAAAAAAAAACGGTGGTGTGTCTTGTGTGGTACAGTCAGTGCATTCTAATGCTTGGGTAAAATGAAAAAAGTATCGGTTAATAGTAATAATAATACAATAAAAATACAAATAATGTAAATATTTTTTAACAAAACTACAATCACCGACAGTTCAAGAGAATGAAATTTAACAATTTGGCTTTAAAAATTTTCGATAACAATTTGGTACCCTTAACGGTTTTCATTGTTTCCCACACGTTGCCGTTTATATTGCACAAAAAATTGTATAAATGTAACACGCATTTTATATGATGTGCAATTATTGTATCGCTTAAAAGATCTTTTTAATAAATGCTAATTAAAAGAAAATGTTATTCTGTATTATGGTTGTTTGATCTTATCCGTAAGTGCATCATAACATTAGAAATGTTTTGGCTAATACTTAGATTAGCCATAAATATGTTAGCGTTTAACAATTTTTTGGCTTAATAAATGTTTGTGTTATTTAAAAAAATAATTCCTAAATGGTTTTATATCTTAATATATAAGTATAGATAAGTGTTTTCCAGTAGTTTAGTTACCATGAGTGTTAGAATTGCCATATTATTGCCATATGCAGAATAGCAAAATGAAATTTTGTCTAAATTTTAGTCATCAATAATTTTAAAAACAAAAATTTACAAATTAGAAAGTGAGCTACTATAGAACAACTTACAGTGCCGTCTTGTAGTTTTTTTGAACGCGGGGTCTTGAAAACATTGGAACCCAACCATAACAAATACTTTTTTCTTTAACTGATGTGTACTTTTGTCATTCTTTGGGGTCCCACATAAATAAACACACGTTTGCTCTCGATTCGGGGGCATTGGCTCATTCTTAAAGACGCCACTGACCATATTCAATTTCATTGTACCTACAAACTGCGTCGATAAGTAAAAACTGCCATTTGTTATTATTACAAAAAATTACATATTAAAGAGTCCTTGCGAACGAACATTTTTTTGGAAAATCAAAATTAATAGTGGGATGTCTAAGGAATATATCATAACAATCTTTATATAATATTCATGTTGTTTATTAGTAACTATGAAGTAGTTGCATATATCGTAGGACTTTTAACAAATTGAAAGACTTATTTTAAATTGTGTGTGAGTGGTTTTTACTATACTGTGAATATATATAGATATATTTTATAATCTAATTAATATATTGTAAAAAAAAGTGTAATATAATTTTTAATTCAAGATTTCATTTTATATTACAAAAGTACAAGTGATTCGTGAAGTATGAAACGCCGTTATTTTTGCCTTTGTAAAGCTTCAAGAAAATTTTTAAATATGACTGATTATAGGAAGATACAAAAATATTTATAATACTACCTACTACTAGAAAAAATAAAAAATACTCTTCAAATTGAAAATTGTTGTGAAATCTTGGATTTTTTAATTTTATCCGTTTGCAATTTTGTAAATTTACTATTACATACTAATGTTTTAATATAATGTAACAATAATAATAATTAACTGTATGTACAAAATTTCAAATTTTTTCTATTGTATTAAAACTGTATTGTATTTGTAAATTATTTTTTAGATTTTTTTTTTTGTTAAAAATTGTTTTGTATTTTTAAATACATCGTACTTATGATGATAACGCTTTCATGTAGTTGTTTGAAATGATTTAGGAAGTTTAGAATATAAAAATAGTTTACAATGCCTGGAAAATTTAAAAATGTTTTCGTCAAATTTGCAAAATTCCGAAATTTCTATCTGTTTGTGTTTTATACCTGGTAACAGTTTTTGTTGTTTTAATCTCTCCAAATATTTATGAAAACTATTTGAATCTCTTATTCCTAACAACAACAAAAAATTAAAAATTTATACCTAAATTTTATTAATAATTGATCTAATCCAGTTTCGGCAATACGGGTATAATAAATATGCTATTCAGGTTTTGTAAATAAAATATAGTTTTGTAAATAAAATAACAGCATTTTTGTAAACGTATTTTCGAAACTGGATTTTTTTTTAAATTATTGCCATTAGAAAAATTAGATATTCTTTCCCCCCCCCCCCCATATTGTTCTCATCGATTTATTATTTCTTGAATAATAAGGTCAACATGAAGATCTCAATTTTTTCAAAGAGTGCCAATTCAGCTTAGTCCACTGATTTTTTTTTTAAATACCCCACATAAAATGTTCTTATTTTACTGTTAATTTTCATACTGATTTACTAAATAATATACTATACAAAACAAAATACAAAAGAATTCAAAATAAGAAAAATTCATTAAGTAATGAACTCAATCAATTTGTATAACTGGAAACTTTGCAAAACCACAACAAATAATTATATTATTTACATAATATTTCGAAAACTAAATTTTTAAAGATAAATATATATGCTGTTACGAACTTTTTTTTTTAAATTTAATTTCTTACAAGATTGTAATGTGTAAGAAAATCTTACATTTTTAAAAAAAATTTTATTCAATAATTTAAAGTTTAAATGATATCGTATAATGGTGTGATAATATTCAAGGGATTCCCCGGGGGTGGTCTTTGTGTATTAATTTCCCCCTAGTCGAAAGCCTGTGGTAAATTAGACTAAAAGACTGACCTACGAGCATCGATATTATTACATCACTTGTTTATTTGTTTCGTTCAGAAAACGCTTAGTTCGGATTTTTCCGACGCTCCGAGTTACAGCATTCGAGTGATTTTCAGACAATAATCGGGACTCCTCGGATATTACCCTCTTTTCTGGATTGTTCTCTAAAAAGATTTTACTTATTGTCAGCAAAAATAAAAGGTGAATATCCGAAAATGATCCGAGGACAGTTTCGGGGTAATTATTGGGACTGTGCTAGAGATTGGACAAAAGATAACATCAGAAGGTTCTTTTCCTATCGCGACAGCTAGGAATCTGGCTCTCTGATTCGTCCAAATCGGTTATATGTGACTATATCAAACTGTAAGGCTATTGCTCATCTGGAAGTAATGAGGTTAAACTTGTAATAAAAAAGTAACTATTTAATGGAAAAATAATAATTTTTAGTGCAAAAATTAAATATTTTTATTTTAAAACATACAGTACTTTTAAAAGAAATATCTACGATTTTTGTATTAAAAAAAATTTGTTATTTGGCAATATTGGTTCTTAATTGAATATGCACTTTTTATAAAAACAAATATCTTCATGTTGGCCAAGTTGAAGCAAAGAACCTAAATCGATAACTAAGCCTAAATAAAATCGTTTTTAGGCAGCTTGGGTCAGAGGATGGATAAGGTATTCCAACATGTTTTTGGCATTTCTGTAAGAAAATCTTTCTTCAAAAAATTATTAAATATCAGTTGATTTTCGAAAAAAGTCGAAAACCTATAAGACTAAGCACAAGGTTAGTAATTTTCTTGTTGGATCTCAAGCAAATTTTCGTCTTCCTCCTTTTTTGAAAAAATAAATTTTTAAATTTTCCATCCATTAAATTAGTGATTGGTATTTGACTCTGATGCTTTGAAGACACTATTGATAAAATTTTTGCACTCTATTAACTTGGCTTGGAGCAAAACTTAAATTTTTCATAATTTATCTATCATCACCAATAATTTGTTGTTTATTGGCAACATTTTGAAAGTGTAAAAATAGAACCACAAATTTTGCTGTGTTGAAAGCTTCATGATGTTACAATTTGCCAATAGGCATATTATTATGAATACCTGTGTTGTAGAAGTAAGCCAAAACGACGACGTAAACTTTGTAAAAAAAGAAATACACAAAGAGTGAATTTGTTATTTATTTTGTAAGGTAGTTTTTTTTTTAATTTTAAAATGCTTTTTCGCGTTATTTTTACGCGGAGTTGTGAGTCCTGCTACAATAGAGGCGAGTCAAAGTGTTTGGCGCTCCTAAACTATGCGCCCATATGCTTGACCCGCTACTATGTTTTAATTGAAATCAAAAGACTTACACCAAGTGCTCATTGTTTATTTAACAAACAATTGACGAATAAATAACCTTCTAGACGAAGTTTTTTGCATATAGTTAGTTTGATTTCATTTTATTCGAAATTAATCCATATATAGTCACAGCATAGTTTGTAATAGAATATGTTTAAAAAGTATATATTATATTGAAAACAAAAAGTTTTTATAAACAATATATAAATGTATGTTTAGTCTCAAGTATTACAATGTTTATTTGTAATTTTTAAGTGGATACAAAACACTGAGACCAGTGATATGTTTTAAGTATTTTTGCACTAAAGGTGCAGTTGTAAATCGAAGATGTCTTAGTTTGACTCTTTTGTGATATCAAAATTTTTGTCACATAAAAACAAAATTTGTTTCATTTAACAGTTAAACAAAAAATTGGGTAATTGTTTTTATGTGGCTTCCACTGCACATTATAATAATTAGTTGCAATATATAAGTTTAGTGATTTTTAATTAACTAACATTTTATCTAATAAATATTTTTTATCATTCTCTCTTTTGTGTTATTTCTTTTTTTACTTCCTAGTTTAATTTTCTGCAATTGTACGAACTTGAGCATCTATTAAACTTTATTATCCATGACACAGCATACGCCACAAAGACGTTTTTCTCAACTTCCTAAGGGATCCAAGAACTTAATTTAAACCAAATTAATTTGCCTTTACAAATTAAGCTTCCCAATTTGAAATAATAAACAAAAAAGGTTACATTCGAAACTTCAATTTCTACGTGATTCCCCCAACTCCAGTTAGACTCTCCACGCTCCAGCGTCAATACAGTTAAAAATACTAAAAGAATACAAAAAGAAAAACTAAATAAAAATTCTTGTTGACAATTCGAACATAAAATATTCGTCAAGTTGAAAAGTTTTGTTTTTTTTAAATCCATTGTTGAAAAAAATATTTCGAGTCGTAGCGCTGGAAAACATAGATTTCGCACCGTTACGATTCTTTACAATTTCTTTTAACTATTTATTTCACGTCTATTCGCTTTAGTTTTCTTTTTATTTTTACTATCTTCTAATAAGAGTCGAACAAATTTTAATCTCAGCTATAATACGTCTAGATTACTTTCTTCTTGTTAAAAAAGCAAACAGCTTTTCAATGAAAACTTCCTGCTGACACATAAATTCTGATTTTTAGAGAAAATATTAATACTGTTTTGTGTTATAACGCCCAGGGAACTTTTAATTAATTTTTTTAACTATTTTTCAACATATTGTCTTTATTATGACGGCTAAAATCAATAAAATAGCAATTCAGTAATATGCTTTCATATTTTATTGTTTTCCAATTGATCTTCTTTGGGTTTTAATTCAATTTCGCAAACCTTCCACTAAATTATTTTGTTCCATTTCTAGCAAAATCGGATTAAGATTTTTTGGAGCCGTATACAAATTGTCATTCGGGTCCTTTCAAAATTGATGATATTAATTGAAAAAAGAGTTTTATTTTATTTCTTATAATTTCCGGCCTCCGCAATTCGGAAGCATTCCTGTTTTCTCCTTAATTCCCGGCTTTGAATCGCACGATGATCTCCATTCTTTGACGTTATGGAAGTACATTTCAACATTTGTTTGATAAGTGATCTTATCGATGTAATTGGAAACTTAATTAATAATTTACAGCGACTTTGACTTTTATTTTAAAATACAACATTCATAAATAGGTGTAGGTTTAAATTAGATATTTGTTGTATTTTTATTGATTAGGTGGCTTACATTGGAAATGATAGTTCAGGAGCCAAATACAATATTTGATCTTTATTATATCTTAATAGGAATCTCTTGTGTATTTATTTCGCCGACTAAGTTAAGCAAATAGTCAGTGTAGTAATTATTTTTTTGAAAATTAAATAAATATGAAAAACAATACAGAATTAATTACCCTTCATCATCAAATCAATAAAATTCACCATTGAAAGAGAGACCAATGGAAATATTAGCTTCCTATAGATTTGCAGATTAGTAAAAAAAATAATAATTTTTTCTCGTTTCATTTCAGAAATAAAGATAATCGAGCTAATTGCTTAAAGAAATGGTTTCCCAGTCAACACAGTTGAAAGATCGGTTAACAAAAGAGAAAAAGAAGAAATAAATTCATATTTGAGGAAGGTAAATAAATTGTATAAGGGAACTAATTACAGATTCATCACCTACCGGAGGAACCTTTTAGCAATATGTTTAAAGGATTTGGTGTGATTTTCTGTAATAAGAGAATAAGACTGCAAAAAACATTACCAGAATCATAAAGAGCAATGATGGCGGTGAAGTTGGAAAAGAGAGAGGGTTTACTAAATATTTTGCTGTAGCTACCCATCAACATAATATATTGGCCAAACAGGTAGCAGATTTCTATAAGGGTAGAAGAACACAAGACAGACCCTAAGTCATAAATGTTCCAATATACAACATATTCCTTTAGCCCCCTCAAAATTAAAATTAGCCCCCCCCCCAAAATAAATTGACTATGGTAAAAGAAAATGGACAATTTTGCGAAAAAGGAAAGGAGAATTCCGTTACGTTTTTAGTATTTTTATTTTATGTGTCAATAAATTTATATTAAAAAATAAACTTACTATCTATCGTCAAATTTTGATTTTGTTAAGCAAAGAAAAAAGAGGTTGTCTAGAAATTACGTCACACGATATTTAAGGTTCTTAGACCCCTTCTTCCCCCTATCCCTATGTCACATTTTCATTAAACCCTCCCCCATCAAGTAACGTCACACTTCTACCCTATAAAATTTAATAATTTGCAGAATTTTTCTTTGAATAACAGTTTACTTTTATTAATATTTAATTTTTTTTCGGGTGCATGTAAAAACACGTAAGCGTTACTTATGTCGCTACAACCTATCCATGCGGATCAAAAATATATTTTTTAAAGATTTGACTTTCTGACATCACAACATTTTGGTTGTGAGTTGGAGTTGGAGCATCCGTGGCACGTTGGGGCCTCTGTCGCAAGGTGAAGCTTTTTTAGGGATGTTTTTAACGAGTAAGCGCCAGCCGCCAAAACGGCCCGCAGCACCCTTCGCTTAGCTGCTGGCACTTCGGGCCGTTTTGGCTGACGCAACCACGACAAATCACAGATCCGTCCTAAAACAAGTAAAATTAATTTAATTAACAGTTTGGCTTCTCCTACGACGCATTTGCGTTGTACATGTAAAATTTATGATTTTTAATGCCGATTTCTCGAAAACTAATGGATAATCCAATAAAATGGACTCTATCCAATGGTATATAGGAAAAAGTGAAATTTGTGCTATAAATTCCCTGACAGTCCCCGAGAGTCTAAAACTTTCACATGATCGTCTCCGTGCTTCGGAGGGCACGTAAAGCTGGCGGTCCTTTGGGTTGACGATTGCCGTCGTCAACTATTACAAACAGGGTTACATGCATTCTCTAATCTGGATTAAGCAACCGTGGGATCTAGATGATGCTAAAACCTTTCTTTTATAGAAAGAGGCTAATTGTTCTGCAGTGGACAGAACAAGCTGAAGAGAAACTCTCCGGTGTTACAGTAGATATTACAAATATGTCGGAAGCGATAGAGTGGCTTCCGTGAAAAGAATAAAAAATAACGGCAGGGATGAGTTTACTGTAATGCTGTCGATAGACCGACAGCTAATCAGCTCAAGTCAGATGGAAAGAAAGAAGAAATCGTAGCTACTTGTCTTAATATTGCAAACACCTGATTGAAAAAATTTAAAATTGCCGATTTAAAATTATTAAGCTAAATTTTGCAATAAAATCGGAGGCGAATAACAAATATCAAGATCCTCAGTTTCTAGATACAGCTGCGACGATTTTTTAAAAACTCGATCTTAACAGATCCGTGGTAAGCACGATTAATGCACTTACAAATAAAACAATTAATAAAGATCAAAGTTATAAGGCAAAAGGAAATTATGTTACCCAAAATAAAAACGCCCCGAGTCAAAAGCAAAACTTACCAAAAAATATATCTTTCCCAAATCAGATTCTGGGCAGATTCAAATCAGAATATGGACATGGGCGTAGTCAGAAAAATAAAACAAATTACTAAAATTTGTTGCACTCTCACTTTCCTATCCTTCTTTTAACTACTCGTGAAAAGTAATTTGCGGGAAATTATTTAGGTAAAGCAGTAAACTAATGTTTTTTAAATAGTTTAAAAAAAGAAACATAATATTTTGGTTATCAAAAAAGTACGGAAAAAATCTCATTTTTAATAAATATAATTTTCAGTCTTATCCGTTAAACTGAAAAGGACTTCCCCAAACTTCCTCGGACTTCCTCAAACTTTCTACAAGCTGTACACCAGACTTCCCGGGAGATTTACCCCTCGTATTCGAGTGTTAGAAGTATTATTTGGTATACAAAATACTTAAAAAGTAAACGTTTTTTAGACCGCTACAAACGCATATTGGAAAAATAGCTATTCTGACATTAAAGGTGATGAATTTTTGACTAACCAGAATGGCTCAAGCAAGAACCGAAAAGTTATCCGATGTATAGTAAAATTACTCTGTTAGTATTATAAACGAATACGTGGAAAACGAATACTTGGAACCGAATAAGTTAGTCGCTTATAACCAGCCACGGCGACAGCATTTTCGAAATGGGTGGGCACAAATTGGGCCCAATATATTTGGGGTGGGCAGGACCACACAAAATTTATAAATAAATTCAAAAAACTACATTATTGAAATAAGCACCTAAAAAATTTGGGTGGGCACTTTAATCAACAGGGTGGGCAAGTGCCTAGCCTGGCCCACCCCTGGGACCGTTACTGCTCAAAACAATCTCTCCACTCCACCGCTAGGAAATCATAGCTACCGCACTGGTTTTTCCTCTTGTTTCAGAAAACTGAATCTTCGTGCTCAATACGTTTTACAAATAAATTTGGTTTCAAAGTGCCAACAAATTGTTGGTATAGAAAATATCAAAGCCGGGTGGATTTCCTTACAAACGGAGTCAAAGAAAATGCATGAATTATTTTGTTTTTATAGTCTTACAGCAAAATTTTATGTTTTCGGACAAGTTTTATTTTCCAATATTTATTTAATAAAAGTATCAGAGCAAGCGTAAATTGAATAAACCTAATAATTCTTGACAGTTCCCGGTCAAACCGCGACTATTAATAAAATTTAATTGTTAGAAATTAATGAACATGAATGCTAAATGGCATGACATCCCTTTTATCAAAAATAATCATAAATAAAATTCACAATGAAAAATAAGTAAGTACTTGAAAAATCTATTTTAGTATTGACACTTGAGACATTTTTTCAGCTCATCCCTAAAGCCGAATGTATCCTCTTATCACGACAACCCGTTCAGCCAATCTACAAACTATGGAGATCAAAACATGTCGTCCATAAGATCAAACTCGCCTAACGAAAAAAAATGCAATGTTTACGTTCATCAATTCCATAAACATCCAAAAGCATCTAACAGCTATCTACCACAAAATTGGCTAGAGGGAAATTCGGTTCAAAATAATTACCGCCCCGAATTGAGTGATTACTATGATATGAAAATCAAAACACTGAAAAAACAATTCGACAACTTATCGCTCGGTACAAAACAGGTTCCTTTGGCAAGTTCTAACAAAATTCCAAACGCCACCAAAGCAAGCCT
This sequence comes from Cantharis flavilabris, assembly GCA_949152465.1. Lineage (NCBI taxonomy): Eukaryota > Metazoa > Arthropoda > Insecta > Coleoptera > Cantharidae > Cantharis > Cantharis flavilabris. Next base: position 23,339,093 of record OX424439.1, read on the forward strand.
ACCCAACAAAGCATCCAAGTTTCCTACCGCAAAATCTAGCCCTATGACGTCTAAAACGAACAAATTGTTTTTATTTAAACCCGAACATAAGGCTGCAATCGATAAACTGGAAGAAACATATTGGTCGAAATGGAAACCAAATAAGTTAGTTTCAAATGAAACCAATTTACCCAATCCAAAGGTAAAAGGTTTATACACAGAAAATGATCAACCAAAAATTTATCAACACGTCAATAAAACCGAGCGAAAAGAAAGAGGAGACTCAAATCAAGAGCTAACATTAAACGAAACAGAAGAAGAAACCACAGAAGAAGAATCAGTTTCCACAATTGCAGTCCCGGAAGTTTGTGTATCTCACCAAGTTCAAGTTCCCGAAATCGAATCGGACGAGATCACCGAAAATCTAACTGAAGATAAATCGGAATATGATAACATGCAATTATCTATAATTAAACCCACCTGCACTGAAGAAGAAACTACTCCAAGTTATTCCAAAATAATCATAGTCCAGAAATCCAGTTCAGAAATTAGTGTTAATTTGAAGCACACAGATTCTTTTATTATTCTATCTGCCAAAAAGCAAACTGAGGAAAAGGAACATTTTCAACAACCCAAGTGCATCAAATTATTTAAAAATATTGGCTATTCGTCCAGCACACCGATTAACTATATAAAAGGTGGTACCTATCCGTTAAAATCCTGCTTGAAAAAGGAAGGATCTTTCACGACAAAATCATCGTATCTCAGTCCTCCAAGCGGCGCTGTCAAAATTTTAAATAATCGCAAACTTAACAAATCTTCTCGGCTTACAAAATGATCTCGCATGATTTGTACATTGAAGAAAAATAAATATTTTAATTTTTCATTAACAATTGAAAAGTCATATTTCTCCATTGATTTTTTTTAATAAAAACGACTAGACTAATATGTAAAATTTTCAAAATTTTAATTCTTTTAACCAAAAGTCGGTTACTAGAACTTTTTTATTTTGTTGTAGGATAACATTAATGTGACAAGTACAATTATTTGTCTGGAATAAGTTTTCCGCGCTGCAGAATTTCGTCGGAGAGTGCTTTATTCTCAGGATTTAGAAATTTCCATCCCACAGCGTCGCAAGGCTGAATACCTTCAAAATATCGGGGTTTCAGAATAGGAGTTGCTCCAGTAATATATGATTCTCCCCAAGCTATTTCTTCGCGAAGTTTAAGCAAAGCTCTTTGAAGACTTACAGATTCAAACGCACTGGTATGGGGCATGTGAATTGTTTCAACTCCATATTTACCTAAACATCGTATCTGTTAATAAATTTCTGTACTTATCGATACTTCGCTCGATCGATAGCTGCTTTTTTCAAGAATTAGATCGAGCAAAGTCTAAGGTTCATCATAATGATGAAGAATTCATAGTATTGATGCATTTTGTTAATTAATACGCTGAATTTTGTATGTACCATGTTTTTCAGTGTACCTGATACTTACCTAATTTAATAACTGACGACATATAGGGTAAGAAACAATTAACGTGTCCGGTTTGCCTAACAAAACCACTTTCGTAGCCTTGAAATAAGGACCGAAATCCGCGAGCCACAGAAGTCACAAAACGAGCTATAGCATAAGCCGGCGATACAACAAGAGAACCTGTATTTTCTACATCTTTTAAATTTAAAACATTCTTTTCAGCTTGAGCCACTTTGTTTCGGATAACCTCTTGGATGGCCTAAATTAAAATATGCAATTTCGTTGATCAAAAAAGAAAACATTGAGCTTACTGGAGGTAACGAATGCCCTGCAGCAGTTTGCGATACCACAGCAACGCACGTACTGACCCCCATTCCTCCAATTATGGGACACATAATTTGGCTTGGATCGCAACCAGAATGTTCTGCTATAAAAGAATTTGCTCGTATTACCCCTAATGTTGTTAATCCAATTATTCCTCTAGGATCGTACACGCTTGCTTTCTTATATTCCTAAAACATATTTTGATATTATATTCCCATCAGTAATGTTGTTTGGACATACTTCGGATACAAGAGGAACCATGGCAGAAACAGGTGGAGTGGCTACGCAAAGGATACCTGTTGGATTAAATTCGGCAGAATATAAAGCAATGGTGCGAACATAATCAGCATTCTGTTTAAATACTGCATGCTCATCTTGTCCTGGCTTGAAAGGTTCTCCACCACAAATAGCAATAACGCTGGAGCCCTATACCCAAAAGTGGATCTTTAAAATTTAACAAATAAAGGAAATTTTACCTTGAGAACATCTGCTAACTTATCCAAACCAGTGTATGCCTTAGTTACGCTGTTTGTATCAATTAAACTTAAATCTAGAGCTGTTCCACAACTACCGGGTAAAAAATCGAAAAATCTTATTTCGTCGATCATATTGCATTGTTTTAACAATAATCCTGCAATTTGGGTTACTCTTGATCTAGCACCAGTCAAAGTTACAACTATTGGAGCTTTTTTTTCACATGCTATTTTGCTATACTTATTAGCAAATTGCTTACTAGGTAGTTTTAATAAATTAACTAGTAAAACGGAAGATTTTGATTTTATCATCTTGAAATGGGCACAAAGTTTAATTTTGTCGATACGTCAAATTTAATGTCTACTTAAAATTTTGTCCTGACGGCAATTAGTTTGTTTCTCAGTGGCGTTTCAACGCTGTGTTTTTCAAAAAGTTGGGCGTTTAGAGTATTATAGAAATTTAATGGGGTTTTCAGAAATGTTTAATTTTCCTGATGGAAACTGATATAAAAAGGAAAGATTTGGAATGTCTTCTTCTTCCAATACAACAAATTTGTGTCTTTCACAAATTGATAGATTATTTGCAGAGATCAAATTTCAGATTATTCGACTAATGTCCGATTTCTTAGAGATATCCACCCGATAAGTAGAAACATACCGATAACCAATCAAATTAATCAAGTGACCAAACAGACAACCGTTTTGATTGGTTATCGGTATGTTTATACTTATCGGGTGGATATTTCTAATGCCCGTACTAATAGTCAGGGATTAATGCGAGATTCAAGATGATCCTAAGATTTACCAATGAGATTACTGGAATTTAGACCGTATCGCAACAAACAGCTACTATTTCGAGAATTAATCTTGAATCTCGGATTGATCCGTGACTAGTACGGGCAAAAGTGAAGAAATCGGACATAAAGCAGAAAGCAAAATTGAAAATATTGACGAATTTTGTTCATCGGCCCAAAAATGATGAATTATTTTTTTTAGTGATCTGAGTTCGTCAAGCTTTCGCAAATGGATTGGAAGATCTAGGTTCGATTCCCCACAGTAATAGTTTTTTTTTTAAATTTACAATTTAATAATATTATGCACTGGTTAATAATTTCTATATTGATATGTTCTATTTGCATCCAGGTGTCCTCTTATTAAATTTACTTCGTCGTTCCTTCAATTTTAACGAAATATTTTTTTTATAAATTCAATCTGTATTAGCTTCCAATTAAAATCTTCTACTTCTAAATTACTTAATTATAATCAAATTTATTAAATTCTTCTTAAATTGCCAATTTCAGACTTAAATCATCAAATAATTTACCGAGAAAATATCACTTTTAATTACCACAATAAATTAAAAGAATGTTGTAATATTAATTTACAATGTAACGGATAGATGGTGTTACCTATCTATGTACCTAGCAATGTTATCGCTGGTACTAAATGTATAACCATCTATCTGAAGACTGTAATCATCAAGTATCCACTTGATGTTAACAGGTCAGTGTATTGTTATGTAATGTTTGTGTTAGTTGTTATTAAATTTATTAAATTGTGTGTATCTCTCTTTGTCTACTGCCAACCTTCCCAATAGGTTATGGGCCCAGTAAGCAACTAAGAGAATACTATTTATTTAATTTTTGATTTGAATTTGTGCAAATATTGCGTTCATAATTTATAAATAAAAATTATGGAAGAATCGCAATTGGAAATTATGCAACAACAAATCGCACAGTTGCAATTGAGGTTAAATGGAAGGACCGAATCGCGATCGACAATTGTAACGATGATGGGAGGATTGCCAGAGAACAAACATTTAAATGGAGAAAATTTCAGCGAATGGAAGCATAACATGAAAAATTTTCTTATTGATGCTGGTATGTGGAAGTATGTGGTACCTGCAACCGACTCAAAGTTAGATGCTGAAATAGACGAAAGAGTTCTTGCGAAGATTAATTTGTCCATTAAACCTGGAGCAGCAGCTGAGATCAAAAATGTGAAGACAGCGAAAGAAGCTTGGGACAAATTATGTCGAGTCTACGAACAAACGGGTACGTTGCATTTGATAAGTCTGTATGCACAATTATTTAAAATAAGACTAGAAAATTGCAACGGGATGGAGGAGTATATAAATAAAATGTTAAATATCACTGATCAGTTGGAAGCAATTGGTGAACCTTTTAAAGATCACGTAATCGGTGGTCTAATGTTGGCTGGACTATCGGAAGAATATCAACCATTATTGTTAGGCATTCAAGGATCGAAGCAAAGCACAACTGTAGAATTTGTGAAAAATTTATTATTGCAACCAAATGTTCAGCAAATTAAAGTAATAAGTAGTGCAGAATCGAGTGCGTTTTACAGTAAAAATAAAAGCAAATCAAATAATTTATATGGACCAATAGGATCGAAGAATAGAGAAATTCGATGTTATAAGTGCAACAACATTGGTCATAAAGCCAATACCTGTCCTCATCGAAAGAAGATTGGTTCAAAACAACACAATAATAGTAGATCAGAAAGTACGCAGTTTATTGGGTTGTGTAGTGATTTGTGTGATAACGATAATGATTGGATTTTGGATTCGGGTGCTTCAGTGCATTTATCGGCAAATGTTAATAATTTTGAGAACTATAAAAATTACGATAATTGCAGCATCGAAGTTGCAAATGGTACAACGTTGAATAGTGTTGGTAAGGGTCAAATAAAAATTGATCTTATCGGTAATAAGACATTAGCACTTCAAGAAGTTATTCATGTGCCAGGAGTTAAGAAAAACTTGATTTCGGTTGGTCAAATGGTTAAACATGGAAATACTCTAGTGTTCGATGAAAGACATGGGTGTAGAATTACAAGGTTAAACATAAATATTAACAATGAAGATGTGCTGGGCAGTGGAAGATTAGAAAAAGGTGTTTACAAATTAAACAATTCGGTTAATTCAGTGAATTTTGTAAAAATAAATAACTCTCATGCGTTATGGCATCGAAGGTTGGGACATATAAATCGTGTATCTATGAACTTGATGAACAATGGTTTAGTTGAAGGTGTTGTAATCAAAGATAAAAATAGTAAACCGTGTGAAATTTGTGTAAAAGGAAAATTATCGCGAGCACCGTTTAATAAACATGGCGCGTCTCGAGCAACAAAAAAGCTCGAACTGATTCATTCGGATGTATGTGGTCCGATGAATACAAAATCGATTGGTGGTGCAAAATATTTTCTAACGTTTACCGATGATTTCTCAAGAAAAACAATAGTGTATTGTCTTAAAAATAAAAGTGAAGTCACAGAAAAATTTTTAGAATACAAGTCGTTTGTTGAAAATCAAAGCCAAGAAAAAATCAAGTGTCTACGTACTGACAATGGAACGGAATACGTGAATAGAGAACTTCTGTCTCATTTAAGAAAATTTGGAATTCAACATCAAACAAGTGTCCCATATACACCACAACAAAATGGGGTTGCAGAAAGGCTCAATAGAACGTTGGTTGAAAGTGCACGATGTATGATGATAGAAGCGAAATTAGGAACAGAATTTTGGGCAGAAGCGATACTTACAGCAACATACTTAAAGAATAGATGCCCAACGAAGCAATTAAATCGTATGACACCAGAGGAAGCGTGGAACAACAAAAAACCAAATTTATCGCATTTGAGAATATTTGGTTGCAAAGCGCTAGTTCACATACCGAAGGTATATCGAAAAAAATTCGATGAAAAAGCAGAAGAATACATTTTTGTGGGATATAGCGAAACGGTTAAGGGATATAGATTTGTTCATCCAATAACAAAAAAATTAAAGATATCTCGAGACGTTGTATTTCTTGAAGACCAATTAATAAATATTGGTACTAAAGAATCCATTGAAGGATTATTTCCACAACAACCCGTACAAATAATACACCAGAATAAAGATGACATCAGGAATGAAGAAATTTGTACTCGTGATTTTGAAACCGTCAGCATTAATAATGATGTAATTAGTGCTCGTGACGTTGTTCCAAATAGCAGCAATGTTGAAATTGAAACCGTCAGCATTAATAAAGATGAAATTAGTACTAGTGACATTGTTGCAAATAATAGTAATGTTGATGCTGAAGCCGTCAATAATGATGTTGTCGATAATGTCGAAGTACCGGTTGGGCAAACAGCGACTAATTTACCTAGACGATCACAACGTGTAACTGAACGCAATAAAGATATTTTTAATTCGGAATTTGTAGTTTACCAATCAATTTTAAGTGATCCAATAACACTTGAAGAAGCTCTTAAAAATGAAGACAGTGAAAAGTGGAGAAAAGCAATAAATGAAGAAATGGAAGCCCACAAAATTAACAAAACTTGGATTCTGTGTGATGTGCCGAAAGATCGAAAAGCTATCAAAAGTAAATGGGTGTTTAAAACTAAACTTACCGCCGAAGGAACAATTGATCGATACAAGGCAAGATTAGTTGCTAAAGGATTCACTCAAAAGGAAGGTATTGATTACGATGAAACATATGCTCCTGTCGTACGACACAGTTCGATACGTTTATTGATAGCCCTAGCAGTGAAAAACGATTGGAACATTGATCAAATGGACGTAGTAACTGCGTTCTTGCATCCAAAATTAAATGAAGAAATCTATATGGAATTACCGGATAAAAGAACTTGTAGATTGCAGAAATCGATTAATGGTTTAAAACAAGCAAGTCGGGTTTGGTACAAAGAACTTGACAAAACTATTAAACAATTAAATTTCGAACAATCAAAATTTGATCCATGTATTTACATAAAGCGGAAAACCAACAAAATGTTAATTTTGGCTATATATGTGGACGATATTTTGATTTTTTCTCAAGATGACGAATTGAAGAATGAAGTAAAAAGCGAATTAGTGAAATCATTTAATATGAAAGACTTGGGCGAGGCACACTATTGCCTTGGAATAAAAATCGTTCGTGATAAAAAAAGTGGTACTATAACGTTGGATCAAGAAAGATACATCAGTCAGATCTTAAAAAGATTCAACATGAGTGAATGTAAAGATGTCTCAACACCATTCGATGCAAATCAAGTATTGACAACAGATATGCAGCCAAAGACCGACGAAGAAATTATTAAGGTTCCTTATCAAGAGGCCATCGGAAGCTTGATTTATGCGGCACAAGGAACACGGCCGGATATTACATATGATGTTGGAAAAGTTAGTAGGTACAGTAATAATCCAGGAAAAGCGCATTGGGCTGCTGTCAAAAGAATTTTTAGATATCTCCAAAAAACGAAACAATTCAAACTCACGTTTAAAAAAGGAGCTGGTGATTTGCATGGTTATTGTGATTCGGATTGGGCGGCAGATGTGGATGACAGAAAATCTACTGCCGGTTACATTTTTTTGATGAGTGGAGGTGCTATAAGTTGGGCATCAAAAAAGCAACCAACAGTGGCTCTTTCAACTACGGAAGCAGAGTATATGGCATTAAGTTTTGCAACTCAAGAAGCTATTTTCATTCAAGGTCTTAAGAATGAATTGGAAAGAAATGTGAACAGTGTACAAATATTTTGCGATAATAAAGGAGCCGTAGATCTTAGCAAAAATGCAGGCTATAGATGTAGAACCAAGCACATTGACGTCAAGCACCACTTTGTCCGCGAAAAGCAAGAAACCGGACAATTAAAAATTGAACATATTGCGACAGAAGACATGGTAGCAGATTCCCTAACAAAAGGATTACCAAGGGAGAAGCATTCGTTTTGTACTACCAAGATGGATTTAGGATTCTAGTTACATTGTAACTAGTGGAGGTGTTGTAATATTAATTTACAATGTAACGGATAGATGGTGTTACCTATCTATGTACCTAGCAATGTTATCGCTGGTACTAAATGTATAACCATCTATCTGAAGACTGTAATCATCAAGTATCCACTTGATGTTAACAGGTCAGTGTATTGTTATGTAATGTTTGTGTTAGTTGTTATTAAATTTATTAAATTGTGTGTATCTCTCTTTGTCTACTGCCAACCTTCCCAATAAAGAATAAAAAAAAACACAACTATTTGGAAAACTCTAGAACAACTAACAAGGAGAGAAGAAGTTGCAATTGACCGACTTCGGGTTGGTCATACAATGCTAACCCACAGTTACTTATTTAAATAAATAAAAAAATAACGTATGGATTTCAACCAAAATCTAATCAGCTCTCTAGATTACTGATACAAACCAGTATATGAAATTTGAATAAAATCGGTTCACGCGTTTTGAAAAAATCGTGGACGAAAAAAAGGGCCACACACACACACACACCCATCCAGACATCATTGCAAAATTTGTCTTAAACGATTTGTACGGACTCACAGACTATGGAAAAAAATGATAGTTCAAAAAATTTTTTTTATTCGATTACAATACTTTCCTTTACTACGTAAATGGGAAAGTTTTAGGCAGCTCTCAGACAGATTATATCACGATAATATTTTAATTTCTTTATTAAAAACTCTAGATTTAGCTGTCTCACAGCTAAATACAATTTGGTGGTCAGAACAAATCCACAAACATACAAAAAAAAGAATATACGAGTCAATAATAAAAACCATATTGACTTATGGGTCAGAAACGTGGGAAATCACAATGAAATACAAAGAAAAACTAAAATCAAATGAAATGGATGCATTACGAAGAAGCTGTAAAGTATCAAAATTAGAGCACATAAGAAATGAGGAGATTAGAAACAGAATTAATGCACATGAAACAATAATAGACGATATAGAAAAGAATAGGTTAAGATGGTATGGGCATTTAAGACGTATGCAACCTCACAGGTGGCCTTTAAAGATTTGGGAATGGACTCCACCACAGAGAAGAAAAAGAGGGCGACCTGTGCGAAATTGGATTCAAGAAGTGCAAGAAGCCATGAGTAGGAGAAAACTTAACGAGAACGATTGGCAAAATAAAAAAGAATGGCGTTTAGGATGCGAGAAACGGCCTAAGCTGTAAAAAAAAATCGCATATGTATATGTATATATATAAACTCTAGATTTTTGATATAGCTGTTTTACAAATCAATTACGCCAAGGTTTCGCTCCTTGTAGCAAAATATAGCATGTTTTGTACAGTTACTCACAAAAGTAGGTTAACAAACTATATTTTTCATTGTAATCTTAATTTTCATGGTTACTTATTATATAAAACAAAAAAAATAATAAAGATAATCTTAAAACAATTAATGTTTGTAAATATTAAAAGAAAAATATATAAAAATTTCACAATAATCCAGTTCTAAATATAAAAATCTGATGTGGCCATCGCATAACTTTCCAAATTATTAAAATTAACTCTCAATTTACCTCGGATAGAAAAAAAAACAAAATCTCATCAGGAAAGAGCAATAATCGTGAAAAATACTCAGAAAATCGAAATAATAAACAAAAACAAAATGCAAATAAAAGAAATATATTACAAATAATTAAAATTCTATGTACAAAAAATTTAGATTTCTTTTAGAAATTTTGTTTTTATTTTGAATTATTTTAGAATAAATTTTAAAGAACAAAAGTTGTAAGTGTAATTCTCTAATTTTTTGTCATAATAAACTTTTATCTATTTCATTGCGTTTCAAAGCTGTGATGGATTATGTCTTATCGCTTCAAATAAACCCCCCGTTCCCCATACGACTTCATTCATATTCAATAGGTTTCGTGCCACAACAGATAAGAAAAAAACAGATCAGAAGTTTATTATTGGTAGATCTGCCGTATATAACAGGTACAGTACCGGCCCCAGGACACTCCAGGCTCGATTGGCTTAAGGGTTGAATAAGCTTCCCGAAACTTCACCCGGAAGTACCTGTCTCGCAAGTAAGATTTCATATTAAGTATATATTGACAGGAAGGACTCTTCTTATTTTATACAGTAGTCCCACATGACAGACTTGATCAAAAGCTTGATTTATGCAGAACCTTTTTTCTTCGAGTGCTTTACTGATTTTTGTTGTTATGCGATGCACCTGTTCCACTGTTGCGTGTTCTTGCCTAAATGAAAACTGGTGATTGGAGATCACACGGAGTTCTTTTAGAATCAGCTTAATTCTCCTTAAAAGCAGTTTTTCAAAGAGTTTGGCCAATATTCGCAATAAACTTATTGGGTGATATGATTTTGGATCATCCACTGGCTTTCCTGGTTTCGAGATCATTATGATTTCGACCACTTTCCAATGTCTTTCAATATTTTCCCTGAGATTAGATTGAAACCCAGGGCTTTCTTGATGTTAAGACCTTTAATGATAGGTTTTATCTCTGGGGGGGGAATGCGGGAGTGCGTATGGGGAATTGTAGTTTGCGGTTTTGTAAACTTTTCCAAGTAGTTTTGAATGTTTATGTCATCGTTTAGGATCTTTTTAAGCTCCTTAACAGCTTTATTGAGCTTCAATTTATCATGAGGTGATCTGGAAATTTTCCACCTTTTTTCGTTAATTTTTGTTTTATTTCTGTTGAACAGTAATTTTCTTCTACACTGTTTTATGTGTCTCGGGTGGATTTCCAGGCTGCCTGTTGAATGGAATTATAATTAGGTGTTCTGAACATATTTCTTTACCAGAATCCGTTCTCAGTTAGGCATTCATCATTAAGTGTTCCTTTTCTAATATAATTAATAAAACTGATAGTAACACATTTTGTGTGGAGCATGATTACCATAAATTAAAACGAACAAATTTGATAATTAATATCGGCTAAAACTCTGGCTAAGCAGCTCTTACTTAAATTCATTTATATCAATTATCAAATTTTTTCGTTTCAACCCTTTTATTGATTTTAGTGTGGGTTTAGTACACTTAACGAGATTCTCGTACAATCATTCTAAAAATGACAAGGAAACAACAAAAAAACAGTTTTAACCAGCTGATTTTTTCAATTAAATTTTAAAATACAAAAAATAGATTACCTTATCAACAAATTGATATTCATAATATCAACAAGATAAATGTTTCTTTGATGTCATAACTATGATAGCCTATTTATCAGTAGGTAAACAGACCACGCTTTATCAATTATATTTGCTACTATTAAACAAACACCTAACCCCGTGAAAACCTTTATTGTTAATTACTGCTACTATTGAATGTGAGCCATTGTAAAACCTGCCATCAAGACTTCCGTGTGCAAACAGAACTGTTCCTCCAGGAGTCCACATATATCTATAGATAAAAAAAAAACTATTTGGTAGAAACCTTATTCATAAAAGTTCGTCCTGCTGACATGACTTTTAATACTGCTGTATAAATCAATAAGCAATTGTTATTTGAAAATTTATAGGATATTTATGCAACAATTTAATCAGCTGCATATAATTCGAATACAACAAGTTTAACATAAGTATCACAACATATTGTGGAAATAGAAACAAAAGAAAGTCAGTTGAATCATTTAGTGATAGAATTATTGCCAAATATTGATTATTTGGTGTTGTGGTAAACAAAACAGTGTAGTTCTGGTTGCGCAAATAACAAAAAAATATCCAACTGCTTACATTTCTAACTTACAAAAGTAAACTAAAAGTGTTTGCACTGATTACAACTTAATGGCTTCTGCTAAAGAACACGAAAGTCCTGTACCATCTGGTTCAACTTGTAAGGATGTAACTTTTCCATTTTCCACGACCATAGAATATCTCTTACTTCTTATGCCTCCCAAAGGTTGCAGGTCAACATCAAGATATAATGCTTTTGTAAATGCAGCACTTGTGTCGGCAAGCATTTTAATTTTGCCCTCGGTATTGTGTACCTTTCCCCAAGCAGCCATTACAAATGGATCGTTGACAGCAATACAAACGATTTCACTAACTCCTTGTTGTTTAAGCTCTTCTGCTTTCTTAACGTAGCCAGGTAAATGAGTCTGCGGTAAAAAATGTATCGATTAGTTATACTTTACAAGGTTTCCTATTAAAAATTTAAATGCAAGGTCGAACGAACAGTGATAAAAAATTTACGATTTACTGACCTTGGAACAACCTGGAGTAAAAGCACCGGGAACAGCAAAAACCACAATTTTTTTTTCCTTCGATAAATTTAGGAGATTAACTTTATTTGCCGGGGTGTCTTCGAAAAGGTCGATATTTGGGATATTATCACCCACCTGAACAAAAATTTCATAATATTAAATATTTTAACCTTAAAATTATATAATACTTTTTAAGTTTGTTTAAAAGTAAATAAAGTATTGGCTATTCAAGTTACCTTAATCATTGCCATGCTTGATACACTCAAAGCTCTTTTAAAATGACTGACAAGACTACGCACAACTGTCTTCTTGAGCGCGAGTTGACTGATATTCATTGTTTAGCCGGTTCTTATAACGACCACCGGTGACCTTCAAACTTTAATCGATTAGAGACGGTGTGCACACAACTTCCGTTATCTTAAAAGCAATTCCAACTTTTTACAATACTTTCCAGTAGTTTATAAATACAATAATGATTTAATTGCTATTACTCAGCTCTAGCAAGTGACCAAGATAATTTTGTTTACTTTTATTTAATAAAAAGTAATATTTATTATTTCCTGTTATTTTTTTTTTATCTTTGTTGGAAGATATCATTTGAATAATGTAGTTGAAGGATGGATTTCTGCAGATTATTTGCTGCGTTCTAACCTAATTTGAGGGGGAAAAGTCTCAATTCGAACTTAGCATTTTATTTATTTGACTTATAACCTAACCTATAAACAGTTTCTTTGATATGAACAACTTCGTTCAACTTGGTAAGATCTTTACGTACCTAACAAGCAAAAAAATCTAACTTCCCCTCAAATGCTAAGTTGTAAATAGAACGCAATTTTGCTACAACTTAGATTTTTGTAAATAGAATGCAGCAATTATAAAGAAAGCTTTTAGGCGGTAAATTTTCTTCGCAGTGTAAACTCCAGAATGGCTCGAAATGTATAGGATAGTTACAACATAGAGCTTCGCTTAACTTATTATTCTCAAATGTTCGATCAACTTAGTAATTACAAAAGAATATGGAGACACGTTTGCACTTGCCAATGGGAGGTCCATCTGAAGGTATCAAAAAATCGGTGTGGAGCTCTCCTCTGCCTGGATCATCTCTATAACTAGGACTTCACTTTTGGTAAGCGTGTCGACAGATCAATTCAGCCAGTTGCACCTACAGCTTACTAATTGTTTTAAAATTTACTTATTCAGTCACTTAGATAATTTAAGATGGTGAATTACATTATTTATTTGATTAATTTACATACTGGTACGACATATAAAAAAAGTCAAGACTCAAAACTAATAGCTCGAAAGCTATGCGAATACAAACTACAAATTAACCTAATCCTATATCAACATTTTTTTGCGTTAGTTGTAAATAAATAATGTTTGAATTTCGAGATTCACATTAATAATTAAGAACAACATAATTAAATAAAAAAATTTCGACAATCAAATAAGATAATTTTTGTACAGGAGGAAAATCATGTTCTCTAAACAATCAAATTATAAATATTCAATTTATAATTTAATTTGTACACAATTATTGCATGTTGACTCTACAATTAATTAGTAATTTTGCCTTTGGACTGGCGATCTTGATCTGTACCTGGATCCACCACCTCCACTTCCACGACTACCACCACCACGTCCACCATAACTGCTTCGGCCACCGCTGCTACCATAACTATCTCGGCTGCCGTAATCGCGTCCACCCCCTCGACGACTACCACCACCACCACCTCCGTAACTGTCGTATCGTGGTGGCCCCCTACTGCCACCACGACTGCTACCTCTGTAGCCACGATCACCGCCGCCACCACTGCCAAACGAACTTCCTCTTCTCCATCCGCCACTGCCGCCCCGGCTTCCGCCGCCGCCACGACCACCTCGGAAGCCGCCTCGTCGCTTACCACGTGCAATTTCTACGCGTAGTTTTGAACCCAACAAGTCGGTTCCATTTAAATTGTCGCATGCTGTTTCGGCGTCGACTTGATTTGAGAATTCGATGAAAGCAAAGCCTGGTGGGTTGAATGCAACCCAGACGGAGTTAAGTTTGCCGAATTTTTCAAACTCCACTTCTAAATCCTCCTTCTTGATACCATCGCTGAGACCTCCCACGTAAACTCGAGTGCCACCATCTCCGTCTTTGCTCATCTTGATTTTCTGTGGAATTTATTATTGCAAGCGTAGAATAGTGTCGTAAAATCATTCGTTTGGGCGAATACGTATTTTTATGCGATAATTATGTAAATTGCGAAGCATTTTGAACGTGTAATTTCTTTGAACGTACAACAAAAGAAACATTTTTTTGGGTGGATGTTATTTTTTCGTATTTACGCAGCGCTATTTTACTTAAAACGTAGGTTGCAAATTAAATAAAACGAGGATATTTGACAATACCAACAATATAGCATATACGGTGAATAACGAAGAAATAAATTTGTACAAAAGCCAAGTCCAACGTACGGTATTTTTTATAGTGATTTACGTTACGATTACTTAATATTTGAGATGTGAAAAACAAAATGTCGCACAATAAAAAATGGCTTTGCTCGTCAAATAAATTCGACACATAAATCGACGATATTCGCACCCAAAACAATCAAAATAATATTAAAATCAACGCAGAATGCGACGTTTTTGCTAGGTTTACAATTAGTTACCCAAATATGCCGAAGCGTAGACTGTACGAAGAAGTTTTTTGAATTATTTAACAACGATCACACCAACACACGCCCTTCGTTGAACAATGGTCGATAAATGCCACGCACATATACAACAACGCCGCCAACGCCACTTACCGACAGTTATTCCTAACTTATCGACGCGCCATCACTTTTGAATCAAAATAACAAATTATTATCTACTTTTTCGCAATTTTATTTACTATTATTGCGGTTTCTTTTATAATTATCGTTTTATTTTATTTTTTTAAGATAAACCCACTGCATTTGTTCAATTTTATACCTAATTTTTAAACTATCAAACGTTAACTTGACTTTCGTGCCGATCGATATACAGGGACGTATTGTGTGACTTGCTTGAAAATAATTTAATTGATTACAACGAACCAATGCACTTCCCAACCAGGGTCACCTCTACTTATTACAGCGCGTGTGCGTTATCCATCGGCGGCCAAACACGTAGGGCGAAAGGCCCTTAATTTTTAATCAAAAATAATTTTATTTACGCTGTAGTCAGAGCTGGATCTAATTTTTTAGATTGTCGGTTCTCTCTTTTATGATATATAAAAATTAAATTATTAGTGCTTGACCCACAGGTCAAGTTTTTCTACCGCCGTTCTAAAGGTTTCGTCGAGTCCGAAATTATAAAAACCAATATTCATAAATTAATTTCAACATTTTTAATTGAATACCTTCTTTTACAATATTATTTTGTTCTATCATGTATATATCACTTGTCAAATATAAATATACCGTTAACATAACCTAAAAGTTGTGATTGATACCTACAATCTTTGTTTAATATGATAATCATCAACAAATTTGAATTTTGCGTGAAGTGAAAACTACTGAACCGTAATTTTAATAAAGCTTTTTAGAGAAATACTACCGCTTGCTTAAAATGGCGTATAATTCGAATTCAGTGAGCATATCGGTGGAAGCACCTACAGAAAACCAAATACAAGAAATTACTTACGACGGTCAAGAAATATATCAAACGTATGTTGTTTTATTGTGTATTTAGCTATTTTACCTCGAGTTTCTTTTAGGCCTCTTACTTTATCTGAAAATTTAACTAAATATGCTCAAAAAATTGACTTCAGTAAAGCTTTAACGGATTTAGCCATTAAGAAGGAACCAGGTGAAACAATTGATGAAAATAAGGTTGATGTGGACAATAAAGATGCGTTTCAGTCGAGTTTGTGGCCATGGGATTCGGTTCGCAATAAGTTAAGAAATTCCTATCAGGAAATTTGTGTTTTAGCGGACGTTTTAGCAATTGCTAAAGAAAAGCGTTATCTGGTTTTGGATCCTGTGCAGCAGGATGCAGTGGAGACGAAGCCCATGGTGCAGATCTATGCGAGAAAAAAGGCTTTAACAGGTGCAGCAAGTGTTTTACTAACAGCTGCCGAACGACTCAAGTCTTCGCAGAATGAAATTATACGAAACCGTTCAACTCCCGACTTCCATATAGAATTGCTGAGACTGAGACAAAACTGGAGATTAAAGAAGGTGTCCAATTCGATTATTGGCGATCTTAGTTATAGAACTGCAGGTTCTAAATATGCTCAAAGTGGTATGTTTGAAGTAACCAAAGCTGAAGACGAAGAGAAATCTAATAGTCCACCGAGTAGTCCAATTCCTGTCGGAGCAAGCAGCAAAAATAATTCATCTCTTCGTGTAACTGTTCCTTCAGAATTGCAAGGAGTCGGATATATCGAAGTTTTGTGTCAAAAAGGTACACATTCAAATCTACAATTTAAATTTGATTATTCACTTTAATGATTTTTAGATCAAGAAGATTTGTGTAGTGCTAATATTAACTTGTTGGGATCTGCACCCACCACAGCAAATCCGGATGTTCATTGGCAACAAAAATTGGAAGCTGCTCAAAACGTTTTATTCTGTAAGGAACTGTTTAATCAATTAGCTAAAGAAGCTGTCCAATTACAAGCTCCAATACCTCATATGGTTGTGGGTAATCAAATTATGGCCACGGTAAGGTTATATTATCAAATTTCTCTAGATATTTTAACAAGGATTTTAGGTCTTGCCTGGTATTCAACTTGTAATTGGACTTTGTCATTCGACAACAACAGAGAGGAAAAATTCTCAGTCATCCACACCTTCTCCATCTAAAAGTGATCACGATCACGTTTTGGAACATTCCCTTCATCAGCTCCTCAGAGAAGTTCATCATAAAAACACGTACCATCCCTTTCCACATCCTTCTTCGGCTCCATTGGGACCATCAAAGAAGCGCTATTTAGCTGGTAAGTTTCAGCCAATTAAAATGGAATTTTGCGATTATTTTTAATCATTTTGCAGGACCAATGGCTGCAGATAGATACGAACTGCTCGAAATGACTCAAAGTGAAACTCTTCTTGAACAAATCATAAAGCAGGCACAACACTTTTTCATGCGCATGCGAACAGAGTATGTCTTAGATACAATAGCTAAAGAAGTTAAAGATCCACTAATTACTTCACATTGGAACACTTTGAACAGTCCAACTCAATCTTGCGTAAAAATAAATATTTCTACTCACGGATATGATGCTGTATGTCGTACTCCATTGGTGATTCATGTGGGCGAAAAGAGCTTGAAATGTATTTGCCGCGATGGAAAAGTAATGCACATGAGTTACGAACCACAAGAACTAAGAGATTTAATATTTTGTCACATTAATCAACATCAAATTTTGGCTGTACAAGCTTTGGCTAAAACTATGGGATGGCAGTTCTTGGGAAACTCGAATCATTTAGGTTTAGGTACAGTTGAACCGCTTGGCAATGCAAGTTCCTGTTTTCTGGCCTCACCAATTGGTGATAGACTCATTGCAGTGCGTTGTGAACCTCAATCTGGGGTACAAGTCTTTGTTGCACATTCGCCAAGACCTGACTTTTTTCCTGGCAGGTTAATCACCGAACGTAAATGGGAACATTTGGGTGGCCAATTTCGTGATGTAAGGTTGGAAAAAATGGAAGGTAGAAATTTCTTACACAAAATGGAACTGCTAATGGCTAGTTTAACTAGTAATTCTTAAAAGTATTTTGAAAATATGATTAGTTTTATAATTTATAATGTATTTGTATATGGTATAGAAAAACTACTATGATTGTAATAAAGTTATGATCTTTTCTTAAATATCGATTACTAATAAAATAGTCCGAGATAGCCACTCGGAGGAAATACAATTTACAAATCACAACAGTAGGTGAAGATTTTCGTCAAGTTTTGAAAAGAATGTTTGAAAGACATATTGAGAATATGATGATGGTGAAATTTCTTGAAGGTAATCTCAAGAAAATTCACTTTTTAACTTTTTTGGTTTAAGGGGGTCACCACCCCGTGTGATTGCCGGTTTATTTAGCTTTTCTCTGGGATTTTTTTTGACGAACATTAAAAATTTAGAAGTTTCAACTTTTTACTATATATTTACTGATATTTCAACAGTAACTCAGAATTTTTTCAGACCAAAATTTTCATCACGTGTGTTGTGCAACTCCAAAGGCACCAATGTCAAAACAACTGGCCTCCACGATTCCGGCTGATCGTCTTATCTTAAATCAAAAAACTAAACGGCATTTTAATCAGTGAAGCTGTGGCCATTGAGTGAACTAGAATCATTCCAAAATATTGAAAATTGAATAATTGACGAATGATTAATTACATAAAATTTAAAAAAAGTAAATAATTAATTTTAAAAATCATGTCAATTATACAATTTTCAATATTTTCAAATGATCCTAGTTCAATCGATGGCCACAGCTTTACTGATTAAAATGCCGTTTAGTTTTTTGATCTAAGATAAGCCGATCAGCCTGAATTGTGGAGGCCAGTTCTTTTGACATTGGTGCCTATGGAGTTGTGCAACACACGTTGTGATGAAAATGTTGGTCTGAAAAAATTCTGCGTTATTGTTGAAATATCAATAAATATATATCCGTGGTCCCGGGGAAAAAGGGGATAAGTCCATTATGAACAATTTTCAGTAGAATTAATTTAAGTTCGGAGACGTGCTACAAATCAGGTTAAAATCAAACACATAATATTTTTATTTTATGAAATACACTGTTTGGTGGCTAATCACCCCCACTAAATTTGCTTTGTGTTTTGGTTCTAGTTTCGCGAAAAACTAACACTTATCTCGTTTGACACACTTAAAAAATGAGTTATCTCTTTTAACACAATATTAACTATTCTGTCCAGCTATGATTTTGTAAGAATAATTTTTAATAAAATCATCAATAATGAGAGTTAATCATAACTTTATTGAATATACTAGAAAAATATTAACGGTAGTAAAATATAAATTAAAATAAAAACCATAATATTTAAATTAGGGGATCATTTTCTTCATCGGATGATAATAAATCTGGGTGAGTTTCTGTAACTTGGGCGTCTGTCGGTAAACCTCTGTAGAAATCCCAAAAAACATCCGATATAAATGGAAGGAGTTCCATTAAATTTTCTTTTTTCTTTGCGGAAATTGGTACTAAGGTATGGTATTGTAAAGGTGGCGATAAAACTGAACTAAACTAAAAAAAGAACACTGAAGTACATCGCTACAATGTGATTGTTCTTATTCTGACCTGGACATGAATCTGAATAAAAAGTAATTTCTTCGACTTCAGCAGACAGACTAAGAAGATATTTTCTTAAGCAAGATGCTATTTGATTACCTCCTCTTGCTGCTAATGCTTCATGCCACATAAAACAATATGCTTGATCACAGTCACAGTCATCACAGTCGTGAATGGTTAAATTAAAAGTCCACAACTGTCTAAGGTAAATGTGATCCCTGAAGCTAACGTTGGTGTTGGCAAACACTGTTGCAGATCAAAAACAGCCGTTTGCTTTGATTTTTCTTGCTTCGATAGTTTTTTATCTTCAGATTTTAGCTTGTAGTAGTCATCGGCTTTTTTTAAATGAACGTCCAACTCATCTTGAAGTTCTTTTCGACTTTCCAAAGGTGCCAAATCTATCTTCATTTTTAATTTATCACACTTGCCACAAGTATCTTTGCTGGGAGATTTAATCCCAATATTTAAAGTATGAAATACTTCTTCAAATTTCGTCCGACCAACAGCAACCGTGTCCTGTCGAGTCAAACTATATTCGTTGTTCAATTTCGTGATAGTATAATGTGGAGGTAAGTACTTTTTATTTGTGTCGCGTCTAGTATAATGACTTATAATAAGTTACTGGCAGAGAAAAGCTAAAATTGTGAAAAAAGAGATAAGTCGACTTATCTCGTTTATAACGTGACTAACGTAAAAAGCTAAATTGTGAAAAAAGAGATAAGTCTACTTATCTTGTTTGACACTTGACTGAAGCTGAACATTGAGTTACCTCAATATTCACTTCAAATTAACTCCACTTCTTAAAGGTAGTTGACTTATGTCCTTGCACACAAACGTAGGCCGCTAAAATTAGAAGTCAGTTAACCACTTAGCTCATTTTACACAATTTTCGACTTATCCCCTTTTTCCCCGGGACCACGGATATTAAAAAGTTGAAACTTCTATATTTTTATTGTTCGCCAAAAAAAAAATCCCAAAGACAAGCAAAATAAACCGGCAATCACACGGGGTGACCCCCTTAAGATTATTAAAGTATTTGAGCGACCGATGTTGTTTGTAGTTTTGCAGAAATCTAGTTTTACTGTTCACTCATGTTCAAAGCACCATCAAATGTATAGGCTATATACTATTTTTTATCAAGTTATTATTATTTTATAGCATTACATTATATAATAGCATTACATTCATATAGCATTAACAGCATAATAGTAATAGCATAATAAATAGTAATAGCATTACATTCATAGCTGAATGAAGCTAGAATGAAGAATGACCATTTATCGTCGATTATTTGATTCTAATTTTAGCCCTCTTCCAAATATTAGGCATAGTTGTGTCTCTGCCTATCTATGCAGGGTTATATCGAAAACTAAAAATAGAAATACATTAGAAACTCTATAACGTGAATACTTGATACTATGAACATCTCGGTCCTGTGAACACCCAATTTCTTCTCAATGTCAATCAATGTTCTTAATTACCAACATTATGCATTATACGTTTTATAAGGAATAAATATATGCATAACACTAGTTTTTCTACACCCTCGTTAGTGTGAAAACTTGCGTTAAGTTGAACATACCTTTTTGATTTTTGTGTTCACAGAATCGAGTTTGTACTGTACTGCTGGTGATATCTTACAGTAGTTGCCTTCGTTCCATTGGGGACTTTCCTTCTTACACCTTTCCCCTTTCCTGGTGACAAATGAAATCTTTTACTTTTGTTGGGAAGGGAAAGAAATCCGGGAAAAATTTTATTAAAAAATTTTTTGCTTACAAAAATGCCTTGTGACTCCATGGACGCAGACTCCAATACGAGCATTTTGTAAACGATTTATTGTAAAATTTGAATTTGGTGGGTCTTTTGGTGTTGGCAACTTGAATGTTGGCACCGAAAGACGAGTGAGAAGGGCTTCCAGCCGTGTCCGTGGAAGGACCCGGACGTATTTTTGCGAGTCATAAGATTATTTTTGATTTGCGTCTCAAGTTTGAGATATTGTTGAGAATAAAGTTGAAATTTATGTGAGTGATTTTCTTGTTTCATTTAATTTGGATATCGTTCAATATTTGGACGACATTGGAATTGTTTGGAGATTTGGATGTGAAAGATTGAGATTCGTTGATTGGTTGTTGATGGAATTGCAAATTTGAGTTTTTATGAGGACATTTATAATTGGTTTTAAATAATTAAATTGGATAGATTTGTATTGGAAAATTTTGTACAGATAGTGAGACACCTTGCTTGATAGCGCACTAGCATTTTGAATGGAAATTTTATTTAAAAATTATTTAAAAGCTTTGCTTTATTAATTTGGTTTATAACAAAAAAAGGAATTTAAAAATTTGGATTATTTTAATTTGGAAAGTTTATTGGAAGATTTGTCAAAATAGAACCCGCTCCTGAGAAGTCTTCGCTACCGACTATTACGAGCTAGCTGGTGCAAAATTAAAGTGTGGAAAAGGTTTTGTGGGCAAGTATTTTTCACAAAATACCACCTCAATATAATAGTACTACATCAATGATGTTTTTGCTGTCACAAAAAGAATTTTTTTTTTGTTTAAAAGCTGGGAATTGGGACCGGAAAATTAAATTCCTGTCAGTCGAACCAGATACACTATACTATAAGTCCAAGAATGATCTGTGGGATATAATGATATACCTTAAAGCAGGAAACAATAAACCATTAGGTAGCACATTAACTAACTAAATTTTCCAAGTAAGTCATTTTGGCTAAGTGGATGTCCAACATTCGCTAAGCTGATGTGGTCACTACAATATTACTTTTCACAAATAGTACTAAACATGGAAGACAATAGGCGGCAAGGAAGGGAGATAATGAGGTAAACTACCTACATGACTCATCAAAAACCAACAAAATCGACTAATTTTTAAAAAATTTAAAAATATACCTAAATTTTTATAAAAAAATATATATTTATCCCCCCCCCCCCATCCTCATTTATCCTCCCTATAAATTTTTCCTGTATCCGCTCTTCATAGGCGATGTGCGGATTTCAGCATCAGTGGCGAAAGTTTTAAGTTTTCCACGTTGGAAGCAGTGGCAGAACTTCAATTTTTTAGATCTGTCGCAAAAAATCAGTTACAAAAATGTTTAATTCTTTTCATGAATGTTTCATTTTTTCATGATGCATTTGGTCTCCCTATATCTCTAGGACCTCCGCGTTGCGGTTTATTATTATTACTAGCTGGAAAGTCCGTCCGCGGACGAGCAGCTAGATGGTGGATTCTTTTTTTAGCGGGATAATATCTAAACATTTAATTTCGTTTCATTTTAAAAATTATTTTGTCTGCAGTAGGTATTCTAGAACAGTGGGAATTTTATATGTACTGGATGGTGTTCCACATCCCTCAGATCCCCCGGTTTATATTTTTGACTTTATATTTTTATAATTACCTTTCCAAGTAACATAGAAGGTTACTGCTAAATTCCGTAAGCAGTAAGAAAATTAAATAAATATGTGTTCAAAGTTTTAATTTTCTGCAGCCGATGGTTTAAAATTCCCTCACTTTTGCTTAAAAATTCAAATTTCTCGGATTTTTCCGACGAAATGTGTAAAATTATAAATTCCCCATCTTCTCCAGGTATTCTAAAAGAGTGGAAATCCTGTGATTTGTACTGGAGGGTGTTCCACACCCCCCAGACACCCCGGTTTGATTTTTGACTTCATATTTTTATGATTAACTTTCAAAGTAACACAGAAATAAAATAAATAAGTTTTAATTTTGTCTAGTCGAAGATTTACTTTTGCTTAAAAATTCTAATTTTCCGGTTATTCCTGACGAAATTTGTAAGATTATAAATTCCCTGTCTTCTTCAGGAATTCCACAAGGTTGGAAACCCTGTAACCCTGTGATATGTTCTCCATTTCTTCTTTTTGTTTTTCTTCTCATTAATAATGTCTGGGTCTTCGGGTTTTTCTTACCAAAAATATGTCACGCTATAGCAGCAGCATGCAGAAGCAGCAGCAAGAGCAACAGCAGTGTTCTGGTTTTTTATATATTAGGATTACTAAATTTCAATTGTTTTTTTTTTATAACGTAATTATTCATTATTTTCCTTTTGAAATATTTTTGTCCTAACTTTAGTTCAATAAATTTTTCAATTGGTAAAAAAAATAGACCAATCAGAGTGCTTTTTTTTAACCAAAAAATGACACGCTGTAGCAGGAGCAGCAGCGTGCTGGGTTTTAAATATTAAGGATTATTGTATTTGGTCTTTGATTTAGTGCAAAATAATATTTAAAAAAAATAAATATTGGATATTGTTAAAATGCAGAGATGTGCACCTCCTTATGGGCGCCTATGATTGGCAGTAGCGTTTTTCTTTTCGACAGCAATGCAAGAGAAAATTCGAGGAAATCTTTCAAAAATCCCTTAAAAGGAAATCTAGTTTTCAAAAATTTACCTTGTGATCTCGGGCAGAACAAAACCATTCAAACAATTTTTTTTACAAATTTAGGTTTCTTTGCAAAGATTTGCCTTTAGTGCAAGAATTTTATAATTGCCCATAAGGATGTCATTTTCTCATCACCTGGCTTCAATGAGCAAAAGAAAAATAAAAAAAATTACCATCAGAATTCTTATTAACCTCGAGCAATGGTTTTAGCAATTATAAATTTCATCTAAGTAACTTTCACAGTATCGGGTTCACGCAAAATATACTATAACAATATATGTAGTACATACAAAGATATGTTACAGTCAGTGACGTAAATTGGGCATTGACGTCAATGGCCGGACAATGAAGTCAATGCCCATTTTCGCTGACCATTAACGTCATTGACTGGCCATTGACGTCAATGCCCGTTAACGGTGGGCAATGAAGTAAATATTTTCATCTGATTGTAATATTTACGTCTTTGGCCGGTCAATGACGTTAATGGCCGAAATGGATTGGACAATAAAGATATTATTGAATAAATACTATAAGGAACAGAAAATGGCGATGCACTTCAGCCCGGGACAATTATTTGTCATGCATGCGTTTTTTCGTGTAAATGACATCAAACTTTGCTCGTTTCAAGGCTTCATAAGTGTATAGGGATTTTTATTTAATTTAGATAAACTCATTTTAAGGTGGATCAGTGATTCGTTGTGGTTGCGCCAGCCAAACCTACGTTTTGCTACGTTGCAGGCCGTTTTGGCTGGCGCTTACTCGCTAAAAGCCTCTTGAAATCAATTCACCTTGACTGAAAGGCCCACCTCTCCAGGGAAGCCCGAACTCGGAGAAGTACGAAACGAGTGAGATGGCTATCACTAAGAGTGATAGAATATGAAATCTGTTGAATAGTAGTTTAATCTTCATCATTGCTCACCTTGTATTGGGCATGAACGTTATTGCCCGGACAATGATGTAAAAATCACAATCACACAATGCTCAACTAAGTAAGCTGGGCATTGACGTTATTGTCCGGCCATTAACGTTAATGGCCGAATTGTCATCATTGACCGTCATCATTAACATATTGTTTAACTTTATACTATTGAGCAATAGTATCTTTTTATGGCATTTCAGTTAAACTAGTAAAGTGTGCAATTTAAAAATCATGGATGACTCATCACGGATATATGAGTCATCAAATACAATTAACCTGTATTG
Organism: Cantharis flavilabris; assembly: GCA_949152465.1. Classification (NCBI taxonomy): domain Eukaryota; kingdom Metazoa; phylum Arthropoda; class Insecta; order Coleoptera; family Cantharidae; genus Cantharis; species Cantharis flavilabris. The sequence goes on from OX424439.1 coordinate 23,364,213, forward strand.
TTTCATAACAATACTGTTAATTATCTTTTTGCTTTAACATAAAATAAAACAATTAAAATTAATCGTAATGCAAATACCAAGTTTGTTTAAGAAGAATTTTGTACGAAACACTTTCTGAAATCTATCAAATCAATGAGCAAGTTATGAGAAATTCTATTCAAAAAATACAAATTTATGAAGCTTCCGGAGGCGATCATTTATCAGATATAATATTTCACCCCTAACTCCTAGGCTTGAATAATAATTTCGAGTAAAAAAACTGTTGGTGTTTATTTATTTTTCAAGTTAATAAACAAACAATTCAAAATAAATTTTCAGTGGTATTGCAAAAATACGACAATTTTATTCATGTCAATATCGCTCTTATTCCCCGACATTGAAACATGAATATTATCTTCGTATGGGTTGAGTGGCCCCACACCAATTAATAAGACATAGTATGCAATAGATTGCACTAATTCATCAAAAGCAGCCAGACAAATTGATTTTTCAACGTGATTATCCTCATAATGAATTTAAATAAACTAAAATTCGTTTGAAGAAATAATCTCGAATTCGTCTTAAGGTTGATTAATTGTACTAACGCAATTTAACAATATCATTTAATATTAATTTTTAAGTTAAATGAATTATATTTTTGTAAATTTTGCAAAATAATGTAGGTATGATAAAAGTATCTAAAGCAGTTTTAATAGTAAAATAAGCTTTTGGCAAACTATTTCATTGTTTTTTTATATTTAAGTTAAAATTTATAGATTTAATTTCGTAATTATAAAGCCGAGGTGAAAGAAAAACAAGACTTCAGTTTTGACTTATGAAATCATTTTTAGACAAAGTAATTTATTATTTAAACTCGAAAAAGCTTTCAGAGAAAGAAATAGGGCGATAAGTTTATGGCGAAGTGTGGAAATTCTTGGTTGCATGAAAGCTGAGAATGGCTTGCTTGCATAATGTAATAATTTTAATGCCGCAAAAGCGTCACCACTTGAATAACAAATTTAAAACAATGTAAATTTCATCAAAACATTTTAAAAATTTTGTAGTGGAAGCGTTTCTCTTACTAATTATTGTTATTATGCGAACGATTATTTTTTGGGTGGTGAGGCAGATATGGGAATCGATAAATTTTCACAAATTGTGGTGATAAGAAAAACTTGATAGATCACAAATTTAAAATCGACATCGAATAAACTGCCTTTCATATTTCTAAATTTGTTAAAATGGCCATTAATGACAGGTTATTTGTCGGTTCAATAATTAGATGGGTGAGATGAGATATAAGGATTGTTATTTCAAAATTATTTAAAGAAAGGGTTAGTCGGGTTTCTGTGGGCAAAAAAAAAACTAATAAAATTTTATTGATTTCGATTTTAAAGATCCATCAAGAAATTAACAATATTTAATTAGGAAAAGGAAATGGTATGGATGAGAATTAAAAAATGTAAAAAAGCAGTGGCGCCGGCGGTAGCACCATGACAAATTGACAAATCACCTCAATCAAATGCACAAAAGAAAACAAATACTAATAAAAATTTTTCTGTAAACAGAATTCATTTTATATCTTCTATTATAGAAAGCAATTGGTTTCTTTTGACTAAGACCGCAAGGAAGAATACAAACAATGAATAAGCGAAAATTATCTTATTGGGCCTCTTCTTTTGTTGAACTAAATTTACCTATCAAAACTTTTTATTCAAATTAATTTTAACGATTTTATTGACAAAATTTAAATATTGATAAATGAATCGTACAAATAAATTTAAGAATTTACTTTTTAAAGAATACTTTGAACTCATATTTAGTAAATAACTAATAACAATGAAGAGAAACTTGAGTTCCAGTCAACCTGAGACCGAAATCGATTATTAAAATTATTAATCTCATACCTGTCACTTTTTCAAACGAATATTTTTGTTATATTGTTCATGCTTAATTACTATTCTGTTAAGTACCTGTAAGTTGGAGTTTTAAATGTAAATTTTTTATTTTATAAAATTCAGAATTCTTTATACACAAAAGAGTTATCGATTTTAATATAAACGAAAAAATATATTAGAATTTGATCAACTGGAATAAATTTTTAATTTTAAATAGAAGCTACTACACTTTTTAACCACCAAAAACTATATGATTTTACTAGTTTCTGTAAATAATAAATAAATTTAAATAACTAAAAAAGTTGGCTTAATTGAATTTATTGTTGCTTAGAATTCAATTAATTAATTAGGCCGGTTTATCGAAACTGAATAGATTCGAAAATTACGAAAACTTTAAAAATTACAATACACATTGATGGATATAAATTATGTTTTCAATGTATTTTCTCTATAGTAAAATTCAATAATCTCAATAAAACCTTTTTTGATTAATGAAAATAATTAAATTTTTCTTTTATTTCATTATCGATTACTAAGCTTCAATATCATCATCAAAATAATAGCCTCCGTAATTAATTTTTTGATTACCAGCAGAAATATTAAGATAACATAAAAATTGTATCTCTTGAAAAAATAAATTACATTTAATCATATAATGGCTATTAAATTAGATTTAAAATTTTATATTAGTTTTTTTTTATGTTTTCATTACTATTCAAGATGCTTCATAATCATAGTATAGAACTATACAGAAGCACTACAAGCTTCGTAGGCTCAGGACTGAGTTACTGAGTAGTATTTACGCATTTAATACTTTAAAGTTGTTGCCAGCTTCAATTATTAGTCGGGGATTGAACCCACGATTGCAGCATAGCACTCTTTAGTATTCTAACTGCTAGCTTACCACTGCGCTCGATAATTAAAATAACTTCAGTTTCCCTATATCTTTGGGGCGACTTGCAAATAGAAAAATGTAACAGATATTATGTATTTCATGCGTCAGCTAATTTTGTCTACTTACACACAGCGCCGAGAGTCCAGCCAGATGCAACTAGGCCCAATATTTTGGATGGACTACAAAAAATAATTACTTTTTATTTTTAGTTTTTTAAGTCTTGCTTTCAAGACTGGTTTCAGTCAATTAATTTTGGGTCCCACCTAGTATATTTTTATTTTGCCATAAATATTTATCTCTACAGCATTTTCACCATTCAATCAGTTTAAAACCTGATGATTGAATCATTGAATTCTTTTGAATGCTTCTAGAGCTTCTATAACTAGATGGTCCGCGTGAGAGTTGGAGAGAAGATACAGAAACTGGTTGATGAAAGAAAGAGGAAGACACTTGCTACAATGTTTATGGACATATGAACAGGAATGGAAATTGGAATTTGTATGTCAACTTCAATAAATTTAATAATAATTGTTTAAAAAATTAATTACTTACCTACTATAGGCTGGGCATATTAGGAAAAAAATTAGGATTCGGAAGAAAGGTTTGCTATAGTTTTGATATGTTTTTTTGTGTAACTGAACATGAATTTGAAGTTTGCAGGCAAAAATTTAGCCCGGAACTTTGGTTTTTTGCACTTTTTGCACAAATTTCGGCACTTTTTTCTGTTTTGGCCTATATCTCAGAAAGGAAGCGTTTTTTCGACAAGCCCATTCTATACAAAAGTAAAGTAGATAGAATTTCCTACATTTATCATATATGGGTACTTCTACAAAACTCGGGTAACTTGATGTGTTCATATGTAAGTTAGGCAACTATCAAATATATTTAATAGTTCTTATTGATAAATGATACACAAAAACAAGTACTATAAGGCCATAATAACAATTATTGTGAATTAAATTTAAATAATAGAATAGAAAAAAATAGAATTAAATTAAATAATAAAATACAACACAGACAGTAGTTGTCTTCGATGGATATCCTGAAGGTATACGAAAGGTGGAACAAAAAGTGCTGAACGGTTGAAGAAGTCTATGAAAGCGATTTTCGCTTGCACCATCTTCGATGAGAACATGATACCGACCATAAAGCAAGAAAAATTTCTGGCAAACAATACAAACAACAAAAGAATTTAGCCAAGTTGCACTCTTAAAGAATGACATGGTGACAGGCCACAGAAGATTCCGACACCATCATTGTGAACGAAGCCCTGTCGCGCTAAGACTGTGGTGGTTGGAGAGAACATCGACCAGTTGGTTATCCTCACAGGTCTTTGCTAACAAGAAAACGTATTCTTCCTGAAACCAGGACAGAGAAATGTTCCACCAACCACCGATACTTCTGTGAACGCTCTGCAAAACAAAACCGTTAAGGAACACATCATGTTTCATCATGCAATGAATGGTTGTGATAAGACTTCAGCAACTGACTACCAAGGAAAATTGAAGTTTGTGAAAACTCTTACGAAAAACCCCCACTTTACCGATGTTGTAATAAGTGAGTTCAAAAACACTTAGGCAACTCCAGGAAGCATTGCAGCAGCAGGGTAGAGATTCCTGGGGAATGGGAGGAAGGACACGTCGATAAACCGTCTGAGGTACATTAATTATAAGAAAGTATCTTTCAAGACCTCATCAAAAATAGCTGCACAACCACCATTAGCTGCTGCAGCCACACAGCACAGTTTTAGAGTGTATCACCAGATGCAGCAATGGCTGGGGGTTGAGAAAAATGCCGAAGATTGGGGTTGGGGTCCGGGAATATGTTTTCTTTTGCCGCGCTCTAGCGGCCCAACGGTTTGTTTTCCAAAAAATTATTATATATGGTAAATTTAAAAAATTTTGTTTACTTTAATTTTGTATAGAGTGGACTTGTCCAAAGCCTGAGATATAGGCCAAAAACTGAAAAAAGTGCCAAAAAACAAACTTCCGCTCTAAATTTTTGCCTGAAAACTTCAAATTCATGTTGAATTGTTTAGCTTTGTCGGTGAAATAAAATATGTATGAGACTCTCTTTTAAATTAAAAATAAAGATGAAATTTTGTGTTCACAAATAAAAAAATTTATTAAAAATTTCAGATTAAAATGAATGCAAAATAAATTAATTATTATAAATCAATCCATATACAAATTATCAATCATGGAATTAAATAATTGAAAAACAGGATATTGGGTTAGCGAACACCAAATAAAACTACAAAGTTACTTTGCCGACGTTTCGAAGGTATACTACGCCTTTATCTTCAGGACTGTGAAGAAAGCAATTATGGAACATCGGTACAATAAGCAACAAAAAACAACAATCTTACCTCCGTATTTTTGTTGTTGTTTTTTGTTGCTTATTGTACCGATGTTCCATAATTGCTTTCTTCACAGTCCTGAAGATGAAGGCGTAGTATACCTTCGAAACGTCGGCAAAGTAACTTTGTAGTTTTATTTGGTGTCCGCTAACCCAATATCCTGTTTTTCAATAACTACATCGGACGAGAACCTTTCCTTCCACAATTAAATAATGTTGATTAACAAAACTTGAAAAACGCAGTTTTTTTTAAATATAAGTCATTTTATGATGTTTATAAATAGTCGAGGCAATGAAGCACTAGAAAGACCAAAGATAGGAAATCTTTTAGGATAGGACGTATCGGAATGCGGTTTTTTGCATTCGCTTGGAAAAATTATTTATATCATTCGTACCTACTTTGTACCTATTCCAAACCGGAAGTTGCATTGCTGCAGCCAAAAATGCATGCAAAACATGCATCTTTTGAGTCAGAATTGGCTCAAGTCTGGTACCGGGAGTTTTCGAGGTCGCTGATCATGATTATGATGTTCAAATTGACCCCCCCCCCGAACACCTGGAGCTCAGGAACGCCGACGAACGTCATCTCCGGAGACTATCCCGAACTTTATGCGAGAAAGGAGAGAAACTGGACACCCGGGTTTTTTTTGGGTTGCTGAATTCGAATATACCATCGGCGAACACCCCACGGACACCCGGTGGGCCCCAACCTGGACGCGAACGTCATCTTCGAGAATTTTTCTGGAAATATCGACAATAACGAACCTAAAATCGTTATGGGGGCTTTTTGTGTGCGCTGAATCCGAATTTTATGTTGAAAACGACCACCCGAACACCTGGTGCGCCCTAACCTGGCACTGAACGTCATCCCCGAAGGTGTTCAGGCATAATTGAAAAAAAAATTGTATCTGGAAACCCCTCGGGGATGACGTTCAGAGCCAGGGTAGGACGCACCAGGTGTCCTTGGGGTGTTCGTCGGTGCCATATTTGAATCCAGCGAGCCAAGAAACCCCCCGTAACGATTTTCGGGTGGTCGTTTTCAACATAAAATTTGGATTCAGCGCACACAAAAAGCCCCCATAACGATTATACGAATGACTTTTTATTTAAAAAAAAACTTTAAAGCTGGTTCACACTATGCGATTTCTCATGTGACTTTATCGTTTGAAAAATCCTATCAAAAATCGTAAGCAATCCGCATTGCTTTTTTACTTCCTTGTAAAACAAGGAAGTATTGTGATCCCGATTTTTTTCGATTTCCAGATTTTGACGGAAATATCCGTTTTGACCTTCCCTGAATCCATTTTGACTATTTTTGTTGTGACGTCCGTACGTACGTACGGACGTCTGTATGTCGCATAACTCAAATACGGTATGTCGTAGAAAGTTGAAATTTTGGATTTGAGACACTTATAGCATCTAGTGGTGCACCTCCTATTTTGGTTGCGATTGTCCGTGCCAAAAGTCGTAATTCATGACGCGCATGAATAGATTAACGAGATTCTTGTAAAATCATTATAAAAATTACAAGGAAGTTATGTGGTGTCCACATCAGATTTTTTGTGTTTTTATGTTACTGAATACCAAAAATTGTATAGTGTGAACGTAAAAATATTTTTAATATGACAAGTCATGCGACAAGTCACATGAGAAATCGCATAGTGTGAACCAGCTTTAACTTCAAAAAAGGTTTATTTCAAATTTGCAAAAATATTAAAACCAATTTTAATTTAATTTCAAAGACTTGAAAATGTGTAAGCATTTACACGAAACATGTAGTTAAAATAAACATCGAAACAATAATCTCATTATAATATATCGAAGAAGTACTTAAAAATAAAATATATTCAACTTCGTAAAACAAACTCATTTAATTAATTTTACTTTCCCCATACGTATACGTGTGTATAAGGGAAAGTAGATATTGTAATCCACTCAAAAATCAAAAATCAAAATTTTGGTATTAAAATGTTTCTTATCATCTCCTGATAAGTTTTTCATGAATTGTAGTTGGATGTTTGTCTGCCTGTGTGTAGTTAGGACATGAAAAGAAACAGTATCAATTGCCACATTACACGAGGCGATTTTTTCATGCGATCGATCGCTGCGATAAGTTGCAGGCGCTTAGCGCCTCGTGTAATACAAAATCGCTCATGCGATTTGTTGCTGCAACTTTGGCAACGTGCGATTTTTTAAATTAGAACTTGTTCTAATTTTATGCGATTTTTTCGTGCGATTTCTTACTATCAACTTAAAAATGTTTGGAAAATGTTTCTAAATGATTTTCTATATACAGAAATTCACTGAATTAAACCAATAGGTTGGTATTACAGTAAATATGTCATGTATTTATAATATTTTTTCTAGTTGTCAAAAATAAATATCGCACATGCGAAAATGCGCAGCAATTTTGCGCAAGCCAAAAAATCGCTGCAACTTATCGCAGCGATCGATCGCATGAAAAAATCGCCTCGTGTAATATGGCCTTTAGAGACCAGCTGAAAATGGTAAAAATTCGTTAAAAATTGCGGAAATGATAAAGAAAATAAAAAAAGTACAAGTGTCAATTACTTTTGGACCACCATTTGTTATACCCAAATTATTTAATCGTACCGTGTCACATTTAGGGCCATTTGTATAGTGCGAGTTTAACAACCGATCAAAGTTAAACCAAGATTAACTTTGAAATTGAGCGTTCTGATTGGTTTGAAAGTAAGTTAATCTTGGTTTAACTTTGATCGGCTGTTAAACTCGCACTATACAAGTGGCCCTTAGGGGCCACTTGTATAGTGCTACTTGTATAGTGCGGGTTTAAGAACCGATCAAAGTTAAACCAAGATTAACTTACTTTCAAACCAATCAGAACGCTCAATTTCAAAGTTAATCTTGGTTTAACTTTGATCGGTTGTTAAACTCGCACTATACAAATAGCCCTTAGACGAGTTAGACGGAATGCGAGTCGCGTCACAACTGGATTCTAAAAATTTTCGGAAATTAATTCAAATTTGACGTTTATGAAATTTTGACATGTTTTCGGGTTTTAGACCCGTGTCCCGCGTAGCGCGATTTTGTGACCCCTACAGATGCGACCTCTGTTGCTTCCTTGAGGTCTTCCGCGACGAACGGTACCCGGCAAGAGGGCGGCGGACGAAAATTTATCCTCTAATTATGTGTGCAAAGAAGTAAATATTCACCTTTAATTTAACGGGTTTTCAAATTTTTCAATTTTTTTTTAGTTTTTTTGCTTTTTTTTCAGGAGGGACGCTAGAATTTGTGCGATTTGTAACACCTAGTAGTTTTGCCAACTGTTCAGTGAATTGCCAATTTTTCACAATGTCGGACGGTGGGATTCCCCCCATCCCACCCCTTGGGCACGTACCTGAGTTGACCAAATCTTTTCGTTGCAAGTAAGCAAAGTTTACCTCACTTTTGTTTAAAACTGATTTTATTATTTTTCAAAAGTTTTAAATATCAAAAAATTTGATATTTGATAGTTTTAAATCAAATAATTATTGGTAATGAGCTAGTTATCTTTAATCAAATTCATACCCTTAATTCAAACACCATTGGGTTTGATCTAGGATCTACAGTTGTTTCATTTAAATTGAGAAATTTAAAATTGAATTCAAAGTGATTACTTTTGCAATACAGCATCAATAATTAATTTTTTAATTTTAAATTGCAGATCTGAAATCAAAATACAAAAATGAATGCAAAATCTGTATAAAATTGGTTAACCCAATTTTGATTTCTGAAATCAACTATGGTCTCTGAAAATATATGTCAATATATTGCAATGTTCTACTTTTAAAAATTAGTGTTGTTCTTGATTTTTTATACAATTTAAATTAAATTTTAATTGTGAAAATGAACCCTATTTCCAATATCAACGTCCATCATATAGCATCTGTAATAAAATAAAACTATAAAAAAGTTGTAAGATGTTTTTCCAATTTTCATTAATTTGAAACCTCTTCATTTTTATTTATTATTTTGTAAAATTCTTCTTGCAAATGCGTACTTGATACCACCTTGTTCAAATTTCCTTTTTGAATAAACTTTGAATTGTTTATCTTTTGTTTCAGAAATTTATTTACATTGACGTTAAAAGTGTAGGTAGCAAAAAATTAATTTAACAAATAAAAAGATTATCGGGATATTCGATCGCTTAATAAAACAAATAATCTGTTTTTGTCGACGTTTCGGTTTTACTATCAAACCATTCTCAAGACTAAAAAAGAGAGGAATCATGGTACACAAAAACAACAAACTAAGGGTTGCAACACATACCTCACAGAAAAAGGTGGAGGACGTTTTTAGCGAAATAAAAAATTCTATCGGGGGGAAAACCAAAGTCTAGTCGGGTGGTACATTAACCAGGTCAAACAATATAAAACCAGAATAATAAATAGGTATTTGAAAATTTAAAACTACATACATTTGGGTATAAAATTAAACGAATGTCAAATATAAAATCGCACCTGACAGATACATAAGTATAGGTACAAATCTAATCAACACTTTACAAACAATTTACAGAGTGACACAAAATTTCAAAAACGTACTCCCCCCGAAAAGAACAAAAATAGTGAGAACAACCAACTCAAAATACGGCAATTCAACAAAATATGAAAAACATAAAAAATATTATAAAAAAATAATATTATTCTTGAGAATAGTTTGATAGTAAAACCGAAACGTCGACAAAAACAGATTATTTGTTTTATTAAGCGATCCAATATCCCGATAATCTTTTTATTTGATTACTGCTTTGGATGAGAATTTTTTCCTTTATAATATAACAAAGTTGAACTGTTTGTTAGATTATTGGAAAAACTATTAGTAAACTTTTCGATAAATTAACACAACAAAAGATCGAATCGCTTAGCCTAGTTGACTAATTTCAACTTGTACTTATACAACAAGAAATTAGTATTTTTTAATCTTAACACATTAAACCCAAATCATTTAATCCCAAGACTTATTGTTTTATTTCATTTATTGATGAAATGCAATAAATTGAATTGTAGAAGGTACTTTCACCATATTGACTTATTTATTGCAGTAGCGGATCTAGGAGGGCGTTAGGGGCGATTAGGGGGAAAATTTTTAAATTTATTAAAAAATAAAAATGAATTGATTTTTGATATTACTACTTTTTGATTTTCAAATTTAATAAATTTTTATTTTGTCGCCCCTCCTCTCCCCTATGGTAATTGTCTAGATCTGCTACTGATTTATTGTAAATTAAAGTTAAAACTTAAAAAACTTAAAAAAGTTTATTCAGCTTGTTTCCAGACACAAAATTTTTTTCCAATTTTTTTGCACAAATGACTATAAGATGCAATTTATATTCTATTATTCTTCTATTCATATTATTACTAAGATGATTATTTACCAGTTATCTGGGCATTTAAGGAGTTGATTTTTTTCTTGATTTTTCAATTGAGTTTACGTCTTCAGAGTGATTCAATCGTTATGTCTGCGTGTGATAGCTTTCTAAAATAAATAACAAAAAGCAAAATTTGTAAGTAGTGTAAATATTTTCCTGATGTATAAAATAAACATTCAAGTTGACATTAGTTCATGTTAATTGCTTAATTTTCATTTTCTTAAAAGAAAACAAAATTATAAAGTAATATTAAAAAAAATATTTCTGTTTTTAACATAAATATAATATCATTAAAAAACAATATTTTGATGCGTAGTTAAAAATGTCGTTACGAACTTTGACTTACGTCGATATATTGTTTGGGTGTCTTTAATCGATTTTACATTTTAGCTTTCCATTCATGTTGCTCTTGCTTATTGTGTACTTTATATGTACCTTTAGAGTTTAGACCGAGAAAAATTTAAACATAAATTTAATTATTTTGAATAATCACAGCAGTGGATTGGTATGATCGCCAGTTAAGTTACCAAATAGAAATTCTGAAAGACTTCCCAGAATTTTTTAACTAGATCTTCCGATGCGCATTGAAACGTCGTGAATACGATTGCTAAAGCAGAAAAAAACAAAAAGTGTTTTTCTTTCCTTTGAGATGATGTCGAAGAATTTTGTATTGTTTTTCCATAGCTATTTGTACAGCGAGGAAGGAAAGTGTATCAATTTCCGGGGTAGCTGTTACGTTTATTTTGCTTGCTTGCTAAAGAATCTATGATTCTCTTAGTCCTTCCAATCTCAAAGATTGGAGTGCTAAGATTATGCCAATCCTAGAAGAAAATATAATCAAGTTATATTTTATTTATATTTCAAGTTGTCCAAATGGCTTATGAACCATCTTTAACTGTTAGCCAGAAGCTAATCGGAAACCTGATGGTCTCAGTATTTTAGAAATGAATGCACTCTACTATGTACATACAAAATTAATGTAGAAATGGAAAACCTCTGACGTGAACAAATATGCAATGCTGATACATGAATGTCGATAGGGTTGCATATCTCACAGTTTGTACTTTGTTTTGTTTTGTCTTTTGTGGCATCCGATGACCCTGGTTTCTGGTGCCCCTACCTGATGATGATAAAGGTATTTTATACTTTCATTTACCAATACAGATAGAAAATGAATTGAATATGTAAAACCTCGGTTAATATTTTTTATTCCATGATGACCTACTGCGCTTTTGCGATGATGGTTTTAAATTAAATTGTGTGAAGGGGAGAAGGAAATAATGAAAAATGTAAGAAATAGCCAAGTGCGTTTACAATTATTTCGTCTTTTTTATTTATCACGTAACTTTACCACATGTTTTCCACGGTCAAGTCATCAAGGGCAACGTAATTATTGGTAGATAAACAGCGGGAGTAAAATTTCCGTTTGGAAATAACAGAGAAGGGTTTACTTAAATTTATTAGATAGTTTTTTGGGAAAAAGTTAAAAAAATTAGTGGTGGTAGTAATTTGGGTTAGCTACCTAAAAAAAGTTTTTCCTGAGCAAACAAATAAAATTGGAAATGGAAAATGTTGTATTGTAGTTGAATTCAAGTGAATTTGGTTATTCAATTTGATACATTAATTAGCGAGTAAAGGAAGTTGCAGTGTAGTGAATCTGTATTTTGGTTAAGTTTGCTAAGATTAATATCGAAAGTGCGGTGTAATGTGTATCGATACAACGTAATCTGCATTGGTAAACCCATCTTTAGAATACAGAAAGACGGAATAAGCTATAGCAGTTGAAGATGTAGATGAAGTTGGGGATTGGGGGTCGAAGTTGGGGAAACGAGCATTGCGCTTAGAATTGAGCCCGGGTAATGTCCTCATCCGGGCGCAGCGGTCGATACCGAAGCAAGAACACCGCCCTTCTCATGTGGTGCTGCGTCTTCTCACTGGAGGTGAAATCGTAATTGGGAATGCATCGCTCGTTTATTTCGAATAAAAAAAACAATAAGCTTGCAGAATCTTTCGCCATTTTTATATTAATATTAAATTATGTCCAAACTTTTTTATTAAAATTCTCGAGGGAATTGCGAAAAAATATTCAATATGTACTAATTTTGGACCACCTACAAAATCGATTTTCGACAATGACAATACGAGAAATTGGTGGGATTCGCGGAATCCGACAACCAATGAAAACAGTCGGCAAAGCTAGAATTTCTCGGAATGTGGATCTTATTGCTTACGGGGGTGGGATTGGACGCCGTTGCGCTGCGTCGCCGCCGACCCGACGCCCTATTGGACGCTTTACTTCTTTTTTGTACGATTGTACGTTTCTACGATTGTTATTTGTGCGCAGGATTTCTATATATTATCTACGTAAACTCATACATTTCGCTTATTTCATTAAAAATTCATATAATCCCCTAAAATATGGAAATGCTTTTAACATACCATTAGAAGACCAAATTTCGTACTTTTTATTGACGATTATATAGTTATTAATTCTAAAGGGTTGGTGGGAAGTCAGAACTCGTAAGGGGTAGTGGGCGGCTTGGAGTACAGTTAAAGTGTGGGGATACGACAAGAACCAGACTCCAAAGTAGAATATCAATAATGTGACCGTGCGATTGCCAAGATCCAACATGGCCGCTTTTACTTTAATTTTTCTTTTATTTTGAAAAAAAATTGTTGTGTATTTAATTAATTATATTAAATCAATCAAAAAAGTTAATTAACTCAACTTCCATCTACAAACATACGGAAGTAGGTAGTAGGTACTCGGCGTACAACATGGGTGCGCGTCGACTTTTTTCTTTTTCATATTTATTTGGAAGAACAACCTTTTTAAGCAAATCAATCACTTTGTTTGTAATCATTACGAAAATGTCCTAAAAATAGCCCTCGATCAAATAAAGCAAAACAAGTGATGACCTAATTCAGGCCCAGTGGCTCTTCGCTTCCTCCTTTTCGCGTGGAGCTTTAGGAAATTACTGCGCGACCGGAATATACGTAAATTTAATTGTCGGATTGTAGAAATTAAATTTTTTTCTATTTAGAAATTTATATTAAATTTTTTAGTTGTACGAGTAAAGGCGTTTCGAATTTAGAAGGGCGTAACACAACATCGTCGTGGCTTTCTAGCCAGTGACAGCTTCTTCTCAAATTGATTTATCGTTCGTATTTGTATGTAGCTTCTAAAAAATTGCCAGGGTAAGCACAAGATTGATGCTATTTCGTTTTGCAATTTCACATACAGTTTCATCAATCGATTTGAATCACCACCGTTGACTAAAAATAAGAAAACTTTATTCAATTACAAAATACAAATTAACGATTTTCTATCGAAAGAGCAACATTTCGACGTTATTAAAATTAGCCGAAAAGTCTTAAAGTTGAATTCATTTTAATGCAAGTCGATATTGTATAAATAAGAATTAAAATAAGTTTTCATAATCGGAGATGATTAAAATGCTAAAATTAAGCAAGAAGTACAGCGAAGCGAACGATTACAAGGAAAACGAAGGGGTCTTAATTCCAAACCGTGGAACTTATTTTACTGTTGCTTTACTTAAATTTCCATCTATATCATAATTTATTTTCAACTCTTACGTTTCCTTAACGCTATTTAATGAAATTTATTAAAATAAAACTTTCCAACTCTTTTTCCTTTTTCGCGCTCGTCTTCTCTTTTTCTCAAATGCAGCAGCATTTTTCGCTTGGCTTATCCAATTAATTCGGAAAAAATTAAAGTAAGACTTTTACTACGGAAATAAGATAGTGGTACGGTAAGGGCAAGGGTTGATGGCCAAGACGCGAAAGCAAGGGTTAAGATCCGCGAAGGGGTTGATAATGGAATCAGACTTAGTGTAAATGGAAGCTTAACACTTTCAGCGGTTTCCGGATTGAATACTTAGTACTCGATTCATTGCTTTTAGAATACACATTGGCCACTTCAAGTTTTAGGGCGCTTAACAATGCTTAATGCCCTATTAATTTATTTGCATTTACGCAGAATTAATTTACGATTGTATTTATAATTTTGTTTAAGCTTCTATGTATCGTCAAAATTGTTTTCCAGTTTCACTAAAGATTATTAAATTTCATGTTGAACCTAACTTGTATGTAAAATTTACTGATGTTTTGGTGCTCTATTTCTATTTATTAGATCAGGGTCATTTGTCGCCTTCACCGCTTTCTCCAATCATTTTAGTATATTAAATGGAACGAAAACTGACCTCTCTAGCAGGGGAAAATTGCGTAAACTGTTTATCTTTTTAAAATTGTCTTAAATTTTAATTTATGCCGAATATTATAGCTTAACATAAAAATAATAATTTTTGAATAATTGACAACAAGGGTGGTTCCTCCCGCCGTGTCACTCCAAAACCATTTAACTGCTTTAGAAGCTTGCAAAGCGTCTATTGCACATTACAGATTTAAAGATTTACGGTTTTTCAAAATTTTAAAATACTGAGACGACTGATAATAATTTATTTACCGGGCAAGTCCTTTGAGTTACGAATAATTCGTGATGGATAAGCGAATAATTCGCGTATAATATTCGAGTAAAAATGCCTTAACCTAATCACAAAACAAAATTTCCTTTTTTCTCCTTTCCCTTTCATTATTTACAAACATAATATTATATTCCAATAAAATAATTATTATACCTAATAGTATATGATTATGTTTCGACTTTTATTATATTAATTAGTTTGCTTTTAGGCTTTTTCAAACCAACCTGAAAGTGGTTTTCTCATAAAATCCTCGGACAATTTAACTTTATTTTTCTAAATGTCACTTTTTTGTCACTGCCATATTTTAATCGTGTTTTGTTTTTGAGCTGTGACGTCATCAAACATTTTTTTTATACAAATTTGGCTAGATCACATTTTTCTGAATTTGAATGTGTGTAAAAAATAGACAGTTTTAACATTTGACAAAATCAAAATGGAACTCGATAAAAAATTGTTAATGGCGTAAAACAGTAAAAATTAAAACTTGACCTGTTCCAAAGTGTTCTTAAAACAATCTTCAAAATATTTTTTATAAGGCCATCATCACACCAGCATTTACTTACACCAGCTCCGGCGCGGCGTGGGCCTTCGCTTCCACCAGGCATCAGATGAACAAAATCCAGGACGTTCAAAACATTTGTCTTCGCAAGGCAACGAGTGCCTTCTTCTTACAACCAAACCGATATATCCACGTAGAAACCAACATCGCTCATATCAATCAATTCATCAAGGAAATGACAGAAAATCTTTACACCAGATGCAAAGATAGCGACAACCCCCGGTCTCCAACCTCGGCGCCTACAGTCTAGAAGACCTTCGTCGTCACAGAAGGCCTTTGAGCTTCCTCGGTCCACCGGATGCATAAGTATCTCTTTCCAACATCACCTTTTTAAGTTTTCAGAATCAACACTTACAGCTCCCCTAGGAACCCACCTCTAACAGGACAAGAACCAAGAAATCTCCACCCACCAAAACACCAAATCATCAGGACAACAGAAGAAGATGATATTGATGTAAATTGTCATGATTGTAATCCAGTCGAGTAGGTAAAGCAGCTTCACAGCTCCTTGACAAATGCGACTGAAAAATTTTTTTAATAACTTTTGTTAATATTGATGTTTGTTTGTTTGTAGTTTGAAAACATGATTATTTTTTGTAACAAGCTGGTTACAAGGTGACACAAAGGACCTTTACTGATCACTAAAATGACCATAAAGAAGAGTAATAATCCGTATCTTACAAGGTGAGGTATAAATATCACCAGTGGCGTAACAAGCAGGTGAGAGACCCGTGTGCGAAGTTGTTAACGGCCTAACGGGGGCCCTAATTTTATAAAAGACAAAAAAAACAATTTCCATGCAATTCCAGGAATTTCCAAAAAATTCCTTCCAAACAAGGGCAGATAAATTTACCAATAATTACCCCCCCCCCTACTGAATTTTATTAAAATTTGAAAATTATACCTTAATTCTTATCAAAAATATATAGATCAATTTTTTTATTTTTCAATTTTCTGAGATTTTCTTGATTTTTCTAAAATTGTTTAGATTTCCTAAAATATCCTAGAATTTTCTATGATTCCCCACTTCACATGATTCTCTAAGATTCTGATATTTTTTAGATTTTTCTGAAATTTTTGTGGATATTCTTTTAATATTTTCTAGAATTTTCTATTTCCTTTAATTTTCTACATTTCCTAATAGTAAAATTAATGAGATTTTCTTGGATTTCTTCTTAAAATTTTCTGGGATTTCCTAAAATTTTTCCGGATTTTTTTTCTTTCTTTTGCTATCTTTTGTTTTGCTTTTTCAATTTTCTGAGATTTCATTTGCTTTAAAATTTTCTGGAATTTTCGAGATATCTTAATTTTCCATTTCTTAGAATTTCCTAAGACTTTCTAGAGTTTTCTGCATTTCTCTCGATTTCCAATTTACTAACATTTTCTAGAGTTTCCTAGATTTTCTTGAAATTTCTATGGATTTCTTGAAATTTTCTATATTTCAACAAATTTTCTAAGAATCTGTTTCTTGAGATGTTTTGGAATTTTTCAAAATTTCTTCAGATTTTTCTTCACTAGTACACACAATTTTTCTGGCGATTTCCTCTTAGTTTTGTACTAACTGAAAAACCGAAGGGAAGATCATGATATACAAAAGTGAAAAGAAATCCAAGCAAATTTTAGGGTTCTATTTTAGGAAATTCTATGAAATCTTACTAAAACTTAAGAATGCTATTCTTCTCAAGGAAATCTTGGGAAATCTTTAGAATACCATAGATTAATTCTTTTATTTCTTTTTTCAATTTTCTAAGATTGCCTAGCAAAGGCAGATACAACCGGATATCAACCTCCCCCCTCCCCATGAGCAATACAAAAACAACAAAATTAGTAAAATAAAAGCAAAATAACAACATTTAAAACTCGGTTACGTGCTTTAATGGAAATTTAAAATATGAAATACAAAAATAATCTTTCGTAAAAATAGTTTTATTTTTCTTTTTTTTTATTAATTTAATTAATAATAAATTTTTTGACCTGAATTAAATTATTAAATAAATCAGTATTTAAAAATCGTTCAAGACTTCGTTCAATATTTAAATAACAAATAATTCTATGTTATTTAATATATTGATTATTTATAGATGGGCCAGAATCCCCTAGATTCCTTATATACTTATTCCCTTATAGCTTGTGACCACAGAAATGATGCCCACTTTGTTTACCTCAATAAGAGAAAGCTGTCAAAATATTATATTTCATTGTGAATATTAAAAATTAAATACTAATACTAGATTATCTCATTATATTTGTAATGGTTTTAAATTAAAAAAATAAAATTGAAAAGTGCACAGTAAAACTGGGGGCCCACATGCGTTGCACCCACCGCACCCCGGTAGTTCCACCCCTGAATATCACTTAACAAATTAAATTTAAACTCATCTAGATGTTTATTTTTTAGGTTGGCAGTGAAAACTGACCAATCAGAGTTGCATTATGGAAGAAATAATGAAGAGATCTAGTACAATCAAAGAACCTAGTAAGTTAAGTTATTATAAATCGAGTTAAAAGTTTATTTTTATTATTATTATTATTACTATCGAATCCCGATATAGAAGTTTGTTTTAAAATTAATTTGAAAATATTTAATTAATTTTGGCTATGTCTTAAGAGAATTTATAAAATATTCAGGGACGTAGCAAGTCAAAGCAGACCCCTGGTGCAAGTGGGTCACAGCCGGCCCCCTTCATAATTTCAAAATAATAATTTTATAAATTTAAAATAACAATTTTATTGCACAAAAAAGATAAACTACGAATGATAAGAGCATTAGATTTCATCTAGAGTTGTTACTAAAAAGGTCAAAAAATGTTTTTGACATTCGTTAAATTTTTTGCTTTATCAGACTGGCCATGTTATAAATTCAATAATAATTACATTGAAAACTTACCTGGGCAGTCTGATACATGAAAATTTTATCAATTTCAAAAGCGTTTTTTGAAGTTTAAGTAAAAGCTAGACAAAATCTAATGCTCTTATTATTTGTAGTTTATATTTCTGCATTACTTTGTGCCTTTCATTTTTTCTCTAAAATAATTAGGGAAGCAAAGAATTTGCATAAATAAGTTTTTACATGTTAATTTCCTATGTTCGGCTTAAGTCAGTCAGCACCCGGTATACCGGGTATTTAATTTAATAATTTATTATTTAATTTAATATATTAAATGGTAACAAATGTAATAAAACAAAAAAATCCTAATTTATTTATGCAGAAAAATCTGCTCTTCTTGCCTTTTGATTGGATAACAACGAAATTGTTTAATTAAGATTGATAAAATTGCCTAGCTAGAAAGTCTACTTTATGACATTTTATTTCTCAAATAGTTTTTTTCCAATTTCAAAATTGAAAGTTATCTCTCAAATGTGTGTACTGGTTCAAGTTGTTTTAATTTTCAAACTAGTGTTTCAGAAGATATAATCAATAGGTACTATATAATAATAGTTGAATATTCTGGATTTAGATTACGAGCTCACTAACTTTGTTCTTTCAAAAAATTTTGTTGTTGAATTTTTATGTTCTTTGTTTTTTTTTTAATGTCTACTCCATAGATTGCTTAAACTTTAAATGGTGTTGAAAGAGCCACCGGGCCCCTTTTGGGCCCACCTGTTGATACGTCCCTGAAAATAATCCACGATAACATTTAAAATGTGGACTTTTTAGTGTAAATATACAAGTGTAAATATACAAAGCTACAAGATTACAGTTTAATTTTTTAAATTATTTTATGTTAAAGTTAGGCTTAAGTTTGGTTCACATACAAATTTGTAACTGAGAGAAATTATATTGATGTATCAAACTTTGACATATAATTTCATACTTCTTCTTCTACTTTTTCTGCTGCTGCGTGTTTTAGGCTTTAGCCCATTACGTCACCTCTGATCAATCCATATTATTTTTGGTATTCTTACATTTTTTATTCTGACTGGTTTGTAGAGGTAGAGCTGCTTTGGGAGTCAATCATTTGTCATCTTCATTAAGTGACTTTTTCATTCATTTCGATATAGTACTATTTTTTCGCCTAGCTCGAAGATTTAGAGTGGCTCTGATGTCCGCGTTTCTGACTCTATCTATGCGTGTGGGTCCCAAAATGAATCTCCAAGAACCTTATTTCGGCATGCTGAATTCGTATGGAGGTGCTGATTGTACAGACATAACTTTGTAGAATCTCAACGTACCTAAGTGCTATAGTTCCATTGAAGTAAGTTTAATTTTTTTACTTTTTTCTGCATATCTCTTTCTTCTTAGAAGTCCCTACTACAGCCCCAAGATTTAAATTTATTCACTTGTTCTGTTAGGGTATCTTCAGAAACTATCCTAGTTTTTATATATATTATTCTTGCCCTCTGAAAGTAATAGTTTTTGTTTTAACTATTGAGACCTTCATGTTCATAGGTCCTAGTTTGTGGAAAGATTACTGTAGCGCATCCTCATCAGTTGCTACGTCCCTGTCATTTAGTCATCTGCAAACGGTATAGTGAACACATATTTTAGTTCGATTAGACTGAAATTTGTCTTAATTTCATACTTTTACATGAAAATCTGTGACCTCACAAAAACTAATTAATCATAAGAGCTTTTTCACATGGAGTGGTATTAGCAAGCTCGCGTAATAAGGATTATAATTTTTTGATTGTACTTCAGTATGTGGTCTTGAGTAAACATCTTTGTACAGGCAATTCAAAAAATTTTGTACATTTTTTTAACAAACAATTCTAAATATATTATAAAAATAAAATAATAATATTTGGTTGAATTATTAAGAATTTAAATTATTGGGACGGACAGACGGACACGGAGCCAGATCATAAGACTTTCTTTTGATAAAGCGACACAGAGGTGATTTATTGATTAGATCAAGTTTCCAAAGGGGAAATACATCAAAATGCAAACTTACAAGTGCAATTAAAATATGAAATGCTTTCAAATGTTTTTTTAATTATAAACCAATTGGTTTATTTTAGTTCCGATTAATAATTGAAAGGAATAAGAAATGCTGAAAATTACTGAAACTTGGACGTTGACTTGATTGTTCTTAGCCATAGCATAATTGGAAAATTCCATTCAAACTTCAGAAATTGGTTCGATTTTCATTTCGATCTTTGATAAATGTCTTGAAATGAAATATGTTTTTAAATTTCAAAAAAACTGAAAAATGAAGTGAAATGAAAATGCAATGTAAATTACATTGACACCTTACTGTGGTATCGAAAGTAATTCTTTTATCTTGAATAACGGTGTTTTTAATAAAAGAGTAATGCAATTAATATCTCATTTTCGGTTTTAAGTGTGTTATATTTTCTTTATTAGCATAGTTGATGGCAAATATGGAAAACATTCTTCACTAAAGTTGTTAAGTGTATTCTCCGTAGTATATCAAATAACTTGTAAACGTAGATCAGTTTAAAATTTCTTTGTGCCACCTTTCAATTTAAACGCAATTTATGCAGCCATCAAAATTAAATGTTTTTGTTTTACTTATTTAAAAACTTGTTGATAATGATTACATTTAACATAACGCAAAAAATAATTTCGAATGCGACCATTTTAGTTGAAGGATCACCAAGAACCACGCCTCGTCAATTCAAAAACTGCCAGGCAATTTAAATTTAATTACTGGGTTTTATACTCAAAAATTGTTTTATGAATGCATCAAGCTTTGACCTCTGAGAATGCAGGTTTGCGAGTGCATCTTTAAAACTCAGCTTATGTAAATTTTGTCGTAAATTTGTTACACTTTTTACAAACGCGCGTCCGAAACCTTTACAATATAATTGCCTACGTCGAAAGAAGATAAAAAAAAAGAATAATAATTTGACTGCCATTTTATATGATAAAAAAATTAACCAATCGCAATGTAACATTTAAAAAAATTATTTATTAAATAAGAGCTCCTGCTGATAGGACCACCTTTAAAAAGTCCTGGTTTGGTCGGCTTCGATCAAAAGATCGAATTTTCTATTGTTAATTGAAGTTGTTCTGACAATAGATAGAAAAACCATTAATTACGTACACTTATTGATACCTGATGTTTTGAAACTTTCGCATTTCAACTTTTTAGTCAAGTTTGTTAAATTCATTAGATTTTTTGTTTACTGCAATATTCATTAATAACTCCGTATACTTATTATGTTTTCAGAAACGACTCCAAGTCGAGCGACCGACTTGAAATATATTTCGAAGAGAAAATTATAAAAAAATATAAATTTAATGAAGATTTTATTTTGTAGGTATTCGGAAGAAATTGATTGAAATTTATGATAAGTTTGACGTGCCATACATATAAAATAAATTCAAAAATAAACACAGAATGTAACGAAAGTAAAATTACATGGTAGACTTCCTTTTTAAAATTAAATTTCTTATATCTAAATTAAAATAATATAAAATTAGAATTTTAATTTACTAAAGTATAACTTACGCAAAGATAAATATAATTTTTAAAATGATTTATATTTACTATTCAAAGCTATTTTTTCTTTTATAACCTAAAAACCACTATTAGTCACACACTTATCAACGAGTATAGGGTACGAGATTATTTTCCTTAATATTTTTCCAGTTGCTTAAAGGTATAATTTTATGTAATTATGTTTTGCATATCTGTCTACATGGAATGTAGTATAGTATCATGAAGAAACTATCGTTTCTTCTATTTGTATCCACTAAACTCGATAGTTTCTTCTTTATTTTATATACACATATATTTCGCACGAGATAAGAATAATCTTTAATGTAATAGGCGGAAAACATGCCATCTTACAAGAGAGACGACAAGAAATCTCATGAATATCTTATATTGTATTAGGTTACTTACGTGAGGTCAATTATGTACATTTTACTCGAATAAAAAGAATTATTTAAAAATCTATTTAAATGTTACTTTATTAAATTCATAAAAGCGGATCAAGCAATAACAATCTACCTCTATCCCTGTCTTTCCCATAAATGATGGAGAAATAACGCCCTAATTTTTGAAAAAAAAAACAATTAAAGAGACAATACAACACAAATGACAACGTGACAATGTGAGGTTGTAGGCCGAGCCGCATTATCAGCCCAAAAGCAGCTTAGCTAAGCTTTCATCTCTGCAGAAGCAAACTTTTAACGTCAGTTAATGAGATATTTATATATGTTACGGTCAATGACGTAAATTGGGCATTGACGTCAATGCCCATTTACGCTGGCCATTAACGTCATTGACCAGCCATTGACGTCAACGCTCGTTAACGGTGGGCAATGATGTAAATATTTTCATATGATTGTAATATTTACGTCTTTGGCCGGTCAATGACGTTAATAGCCAAAATGGACTGGACAATGATGATATTATAAAATAATTACTATAAGGAACAGCAAAATAGCCTTGCACTTCAACTAGGGACAATTATTTGTCGTGCACGCATTTTTCTGTTTAAATTACAGCAACTCGGCCCTTTTCAAGGCCTCATAAGTGTACAGAGATTTTTATTTAATTTAGACAAACTATCATTTTACGGTTGATCCATGATTTGCTGCAGTTGCGCCAGCCAAAATTGAAAGAGTGATTAAAAATAGAATCTGTAGAATAGTAATTTTATCATTGTCCAACTTGTATTGGACATTAACGTCATTGCCCGGGCAATGATGTAAAAACCACATATACAATTTTAAATGTCAACATTGCCCAAAATGCATGGCCATTAACGTCATTGGCCGGTCAATGACTTTAATGCCCAACTAAGCTGGGCATTGACGTTATTGTCCGGCCATTGACGTTAATGGCCGAATTGTCAACATTGACCGTAACATATATACCTATAATATATACCAGACGTGGGCAACAATTTTTGGCTACTGGTCAACATCAACCAAGAGACATATTAAGAGACAGTTTCAGTCCACACATTTTGAAGTAATTCTTATTATAATTTATTTTTATATCTTATACTTTATTTGTGGAACTCAAGTGAGTCACTTGAAATTATCAAATGAGTTCCTTGATAATACTTGAAAATATTAAAAGATAATACATTTTTAACTAGTGAAATATAATAAATCAGAACTTCAATATAACAAGTTAATTAAACATTAATAAAAATCATTTTCATTTTATATAAAATAATTTTATTTATAATAAAAACAATAATTTTTCAAGAAAATGTGGGTATTTTCTTAAATTATAACCTAAAAGACTACAGACTTTATCTTGGAGAATGAAGCAAATAAAACGAGCATAGATATGTTTCACCTTCTCTCTCGGTGTTGCCCGGCCGTTGATACAATTAAACATATTTATGCCATTATTAGGTGAGCCTTTGGCTTTCATTTCACATGATGATGGAAAGAGACCAGAAAAGATGACCTTGGTACTTTGGCACTAGAGCAGAGCTTTAGTGAATTGGAGCAAATCTTAGCTCAAGTCACGTAAACTCTTTAGTTTATCACCAGAAAAAGCTCTTAATAATAGGATATTCGAACCTGAGATCTTCTAATACACTTGCAGACACGTTACCATCGTAACTAGAAGATCTTATGATTTTTGTTTAATAAACATGCTGAAGTATTCTAAGCAAACTTTTAAATGCTATTTTCTCATGGACAGTGGCGATTCGTCAGAGGAGGTAAGAGAGGCTTAGCCTTACCTGACATTCTGAACTATGAAAATTTTCAAAAAAGTAAAAAGTGGATTATCGATCGCGAAAACTATCAAAATATAGATACTTCTTCTACAATACATATTCAAAAACTAACCTGTCACCAGGCTTCCACAAAAGTAGCATCCTCACATGGGCTCAAGGTCATATTATAGGTCATGGTTCGCAACTTCTTCAAAAATACATGCAGCTATCGATATAATGAGGGATTGCAATACAGTAGAGCGTCGAAAATCCGGATTAATTGTGACCGGACCTTGTCCGGATTATCAAAATGTCCGGATTATCGAAAAGAACCAAAAAAGATCGTTTGGAGTTCAAGATAAAAAGAAAACATGCTAAAACCGTTAATAATTCACTTTAGTGGTTAAATAATTGGAGTAAATAAGTAAAACGATTAATTAATATAAACTTATAATGTATTTTCATAAAAGAATATTAAAAGACGACCCCGTCCAGCCTGGCTCATCAACGTTTTTGTTTGACAAAATATGTTTTTCAAATTTTTTTTCAGCAGAATTGAATCCGGATTAATGACGGTCCGGATTATCGACGCTCTACTGTATATCTAGCGCATAAGAAGAATGCAATTGCTTATTGTGTATGCAACATATCACATAATTAACCCTGAATTGCCACACTGGGGTGTAAAATACCGCAAGCCCACTTTTCGTTAATTTTTAAGTATGTACACCTGAGAAAAGCGGGTTTATGGCATCATCTGTTAGTTATGTTCTTTTTTGCAAAAAGTTGGCACTATTTTTTTCACAATTTCTTAATAGTATTTAATTTTATTTGTTTGCCATATAACCCATATCACGACCAAAAATTACCTATTGAGAAGTAATGCAAAAATTGGCAACTAAAAATATTCAATAGATTATTTGAAATAACACGTTTTATCGCTGAGCTGCAATGCACCCCAGTGTGCCAAGTACGTGATTCCATTGAAATGTGGCAAGTAAGGGTTAAGTGTCGGCTTTCTTTGTAAATCCTGATTAATTTTTGAAATTCAAATATGTGGTTGGGTTTAACTGTACTGTAAATATCTCCAAAATTTTGGGTACACTTCTTTGGAATTTTCTTGGAAATCTCTGAAATTCCTTGGAATTATTTGGAAATCATTGAAATTCTTTACAATGGAACTTGTTTGGAAATCCTTGGAATTTCGCAAAAATCTCTGAAAATCATTGATCTTCCGAGTCTTATGTACAAAATCTTTTCTATAAATTTAACTTCTGGATTATCCTTCTCAAATGAAAAAGTAACGAGCTGCCATTTCTCATAGACCTTTAAAATAAATCAGGGGTGTTTGCTTACAATTTTAGTGCCCTTTGAACACACCACAGCTTGTGTTGATCCAAGAATTACATTTGAGAGATTTTCTAGGCCCCCCTCGAATTGCTGGGGAAATCTGGTGTACAAGTGAAAAGAAGTCTAAGGAAATCAAAAAAAATCTTGAAAAGTTTAAATCTAAAAAAATCTTAGGAAATTCTAAAATATTTTAAGGCAGTCCAGTGGGAAATCTTGGCGAATTTTTGAAAAAATTCGTGAAAGGAAATCTATTTACATAAACTTTTCTTTAGGGTTTTCTTGGTGAGGTAGAAAATGAACGTACACTGCAAAAAATGTTTTAGTGTTCACAAAGTACAAAACGTACTTCACAAAACATATTTTGCCAGCCTAACTGTTCTATCTGAATAATGTTAATCTTATAGTACACTACAATTAGATGTGAATCCCGAAATCCAAAAAATAAGAAGTTGGATTGTCACAAAATGTTTATTATCAGTTTCTCTATAAGTACTAAAAAGTCTCCCGCTTAAGAGCGACAGGTTTGGGTTGGGCGAGGGGGAGAAGGAGTCAAAACCATACATTTCTACAGTTTTTGTCAAATATCTCGAAAATAACGTTAAATAGAGCAAATCCCATTCTATGCAAAATTAAAGGCCGTTAAATTTTCTATAAAAATTGTCTTAAACATGTTTTTGGTAAACTTTTTTTTTTGACAGTTTTTCACAGGGTAGAAAAAGATGAAAAACTTTCAGCTAAATCGAAAATGGTCGGGGTCAAAAGTGAATTATGAATAAGTGAATATCAAAAAGTGAATATCTCATATTATGATGAGATATATAGTAACTAGGAAAGTAGATAGATAAGAACAATAATTTTTAAATGCTTTTATGCAGAATTTGATCTAATTTAATTTTGATGTACTAGTAACCTATTTTTTTGGTTATAGGTAGGATTTTCAAACCCTTTCATGACAAATTTGCTACTGTTCCGGTTTAAATCTATTTAAGAAAACCGAGACCCATTTTCTGATGCTAAAATAAAGAGTTTAACAAATAAATTTTATTTTCGAGTTATCTTCACCCAGTCTCCATTTTCGTTGTCTAATGACTGAACTACTGTATGACCACAAAAAGGATTTTCATTTCAGCCGTTTAGTTTCTGAAATACACATGATATTTTAAAATATCCTTTTTGGGGATTTTTTGGGAAAATTGGGATTTTTTAGACTCACGTTTTGAGCGTTCATTGACAGGAACGAAGAGAAATTATTGAAAATTTGTATAAATTTAAGATGAAACAACGTATAATAATAAACATTTAGGATTTGAATCCTAGCACGAATAGGTTTAAGTAACAGAAATAGAGTCTACTTCAAATAATTGTAAGGTAGAAACTCAAATTATCAATCTTAAAGAAAGAAAAAAATAAGAAACCCATACCTTGATCAAGTTGGATAGCATATGGAGATGAAGTGTCGTATATATAGGTATAAAGTTAGGGTAATAAAGTAGTTATGTCTTGTATTAAATACGTACTATTGGGATTTTTGAAATTTATTTTTTTCAACTTTGAAGTTTTCGTTAAAATTAAATTAAAAATGTAATTGTTAAGATGTGTAATAAGTTTGAATTAACAATCCAAAATGGAGGGAGGGTAGGTACGCTTGCTGATGTTAGAAAATCGTTTCGCTTTCATAAATTTATCAAAACTAATGAAATTTTGTGTTCATTATAAACTAGCATGTATTACAAATTACATAATAATGAGATTATAAGAGTATTTATAAATAATTGTATTATTTAATTTTTGTTTGAATTAGTGTAAAATGGGAGCGAAGTGTATATGAAGAGTCCAATCGCAGCTGTGATAAAACACATTAACAAATTGTATCCTAATTAGATTGGGCAGCAAATCTGACGTGTTGTAGAATAAACTAACGGCAAAGCAGGGCCAATTAGTTCACATCCTCATCTTATCGTCGTCCTACAATCATCCCCGAACGCCGAGGGCGCATTTACTAGTATTAAATATGACACAAGAAAGTTAAATCATCATCGTTCATTCATAAAACATTTAAAATAATCATTAAGATGTTAACAACTATAATCTTTAAAATGCAAGTTAACACTCTTATCAGATGGATATATTTTTACCCACATACATATAAGGCCCTACCTACACACCGACCAATCAGTTTAATCAATAATTTTCTCCTCATCAATTCCCAACAGTGATGTAATGTTCGGTCAATTCTAACATTAATACTTGTTCCAACCTGATCTGTTTTGATCAATATTAATTATTGGTTATTTTGATTGATATAACCTGACATGATTGGATAGATAGTTCGTGTGTATAGTTTAATACACCCACCCAAAAAATTCCGTCATTGTTTTGATCATCAACAAGGTAGGTACACCATAATATTACGAGTATATAAAGTCTATAACAAATCTATATAATTTTGCACAATTATTATAATTAATTTTAAACATAAAAATTAGAAAGAGACGAAATAAATGACTTGTCAAAGGCTCTTTCAATAATAATTTCGTGTTGAAAAAACATCACTCACCTTTCGATACGGATACGGAAATTACAACAAAAAAATCGATGAACTGTACCTTTTTAGATTGCTGCAAAATTATAGGTGTAATATAAGTTGGTGTTAGCGAGGGGCAAAACGGACAATCATTTTAATGACCAAATAATGAAACAATCGCCTACAAAATATTTTTAATTTAACTTCATAAAAATAATTCGAGTTAAAAGACCTCTAATCGAAATTATGATTGAAGATAGTAAGAGGTAAACAACAAAAAAATTACAAAGTTGATTCATTTTATTAAAACGTTTTCAAATTATAGTAAGTAATAATCAAAGCTATAAAAACAAATTAAATTCTATAAAATGGGCCCGGTTATTTAAGTTGGCCCATTATAAATACATCGTACCCTATCATTATGTGCGTCCAAGTGATCGCATCTCAGCCCTGTCCTGCAATAAGAATATCAAACATTTTTATTTTAATGCATTTTAAATCATTTTTTCTTTTTTTACTAAAATAAGTTCAAAAAGTCTACTCGCACTGCGCTTTATTTCAGCCTTTATGTTATATTTATAAGTAATTATTATTTTTTTATTTAGCTTTATTACCGTATAATAATAAGAGTTCGCTCTGGATAACTTTTGCGATAAGTATGTTCTTTTCGTATTCTAAAATAATTAACAAACCCACTTTTAAATGTATCAATATTTTCTATTGGGCTTGTATATTTTTTAACGAAAATCTACATATTGTAACAAAAAGCGACTGCTTGGCTTCTATATCATAACCGTGGAGACCGATATCATAAAATTCGCAAAATTAATTTTCAAACAAACGAGAAAGGAGAGCTTCCATTAGAATAACGTTTCCGGCTTCACACTGCTTGGAAAACTATAAACGTTTAGAAAAGCCCGAGGTGAACAGCTTGAAAAACTACATTATACAAAAACAAACCTTAACGAATGCAACCTTTTTATATCTAACTTATAATAAATCTTCCGATTGAGAGCAATTCTCATTAGCTCGACAATATTAAGTGCAATAACAAAGGCAGCTTTTGTTTTCAACTACAATATAACAATAACAAGATTTTGCAATTTAGGAATGCAGTTATTCGATTTGTGCAACTAACTAGACTTCGCATCGAGAATATACTGTATAAAAACGTTTAATAACCGATTTTATTCGCAATAGTTGTATGTGCCAGTATTGATTAGATTAGAGATTGATTAGATTAATCGATTTTATCTGTTATTATTATTATTACCTTTTAGATTTTTTTATTTTACTTAATTATAAACCAATCATTCATTTCATTTTATTTTTTTTAAGCTCGAATTTTTCAACATTTTTTTACTTACTTTAATTTATAACTCGAAAGCCGTTGATTTTAGACAATAAAAGATTTAAACCTAATTTGTAGATTATTTCACGCTATTTAAAAATGCACTAAATAATTCTTACGGAAAATTCAATATTTTCGGAGCTATGGCCATGTGAAGGTGGAAATTAAAAAAAAATGCTTTAAAGACGTCTAACTCTCGATGGTTTGTGTGTCTTCTATCATCACTTAAGTTATATAAAGTGTAACCAGGGTAGTAATTGGGTTGCAAAAACACAAAATTATAACTAGAGTGTTAACCAATATTTAACTTTACTGTTAATTTTTTACTGTTAATTACTGTTAATAACAAAAAACCGAAAAATTAATCAAGTAATAAAAATACCAGTTTATAACCATCAAACCAAAACCAGAAAAAAATACGGAACAGAAATAACCAATACTTTAGTTGAATGGTAATATGGCGATCGTGTACCAACCCGCAACGGTGATACTTTTAATATTTTTACCACCGAGGTGTCAAATTGTTGCTTGGGATTTAGTTACCACATTTTCTTCTTCAGATGCTTATTCGTTCCGGATGTTGCCTATCATCCTGGATATTTAGCCAAGATGACTAACTCCAGTATCAATTTGTGCTTTTGATCACAGCAGTGTTGTTTCCTGCTGATGTGGTACCCCATAAACTGATTTAATTTGATAAATTTGGAATTTTTCAGAATTTTTCCTTTTTGTCCTTTTTGTCGTAATTTATAAAGAATTTCAGGTTTTCTAAAAAAATAGTAAAGTATTTATTCTAAAAAATCCATAGTCTCGGTGTTATGGCAATTTGAATGTAAATATTAAAAAAAGCGTTTGATGTTTATAGGAAAATTTTAATTAATTTATTAAACATAATTTTTCTATGATATTTTTTTTTAAATTTAAGTCTTATATTAAGGTAGCAATAACAGAAAATATTGTAGATTTACACTGCACATATTTTTTGAGAAACAAATTCAAATACAAATATATTATTTAGTCTTTATACATTTAAATATATTGCTATGTCATCTTTATTAGTCTATCCTGTGTTGATAAATACTAGAGTATGAAATCTTAGATTTTCAATATTTTTTTAATTTAAAATTTTGAATGTTAAGTTGTCATAATAATTTGAACAGCAAGTTTGAAGATTTTTTGTTGAAAAGTGTTTGCAAATATATATGTATAGAAAAATAGCTTTTATATTGTAACAAAATTATTTTATATTTTTAATTTTTTATTTTAATTTTATAAATAATTTTAATTGATTGATTCGAAATAGAAACATATTTTGTGTTATGTTATTCATAAAGAAATGAAGTAATCTAATTGGATAAGATGAAGTAATTTGTAAAACATGTTAGGAAACAGAAACTGAATCTAAATATTATATCTACTAGAGCTCGGATTTTATGCTTTTGCATGTTTTTTAATGTTGATATGCTAACAGATTCGTTATGAAATCTGAACAAATTAGGTAAAAACGAATCCGAAAAACTACTTGTCAAAATGCATATTTTGCATATTTTCAACATTTGGTGCATATTTGAGCAAATAATGCATATTTGTGCATATTTAGGCCGTCTTTCATGTTTTTTTTAATAATTTTAATAGAGGAAATAAAATATTATTTTTAAATTTGCCAATTTAAGCAATTATTTTATTTAATTTTAACCAATTTAATTTTTTAAATTTTTTTAATAAATAAAAAATAGATGATTTATTAAATAAAAATTAAATTGCTTAAAATTAAATAAAAGAATTGCTTAAATTAGCAAAATTTAATAATAATTTTGTCTATTAAAATTCTTCAAAAATAACCAAAAGTGCCCCTTTACGCACAAATATGCAAAATTTTACAGGTTTTACGTAATTCGTTCAGATTTATTATTAAAATTATTAAATTTTATAAATCTAGGTATTAGAACTTATTGAAAATTTGAAAAAAAATTGAAAAATTTGAAAATTAGATATTTTTTAGTTTTGCATATCAATGCATATTTTATCTATTTTTATCAATTTTAGTGCATATTTTAAGGTAATTCGGTGCATGTATATGCGCATTTTTTAAGTATTTTGGTGCAGATAAATCCGAGCTCTAATTATAACAAAATTTTGTTTTGTTTTATTTTTATATTGAATAATTTTCTTGAATACGTGTATGAATAATACAATAATTATTTTATTTTACAAAACGTTAATCTTTTGAACAGTCAATGCTGCTGCTCCTGAACGTCGAAAATTTGAATTTGCGACGTTACTAGTTGAAAATTGGTATTTAAACAAATATTTCAAATAAATTTAAGCATACTGGTATCTATTCACCTATCAGTGATTATATGCAAAACCAAAAACTGATCATTATTGCAGAGATTAAAATTTTCAGTTTCCAATTCATTGAGAAACATACAATGTCTTCAGAGAGCGCACTTGCAGAAAACGGGGTATTAAAATGTACTTTCTCTTCAGACCGTTATCTGAAAAATATCTATAAAAATGTTTTATTATTTTTGTTCTAATAAATCTTACTTACTTATCTAATTCTAATACAGTAGAACCCCTCTATAACGAGAGCTCAAGGGACCAGTCTATTTACTCGTTATAAGCAGATTTTTGCTATAAACAGTCAGTTTAGCATGTAAACAAAAGTCAAGGGACTAAAATTTTACTCGTTATAACCGATAAATCGTTATAACCGGTCTCGTTATAGAGGGGTTCTACTGTATTTCTATAATTTTAAATTATAATGTCTCCTTATTAATTTAATCTTTTAGTTTTTTTTCACAGCCTCCGATTTTGATATAATCTTTTTACGTACTCCAAGTAACCAATAAACTAACTAATAAGTAGGGGAGAAGGGGGCAGGTCCGGACATGGGGCACATCTGGACAATTCAAATTTACGCCCAAGAAATTATATTAGAATAATAAATCCATGGCAATCACATTCGAGCACCATTTAGAATAGTGGACAATAGGTTATGTGCCGTAAAAGTGAAAATTAAAAAAGTTATATGCCAAAGTGTTAAAAACTGACTTGTGATAAGGTTCATGTGTGTATTAGTAAGGTCCTACACTTCAAGTTTTGAAACTTAGGTAAGAATTAATTGTTTCGGGAGAAAGAGGGCTGAGTTTTATGTACCTAATCTCACAAAACTTTAACAGTTCAACGTATTTGTACATGTTGTAACAATAAAATGCTATTATGTGCAACTGGGGCAGGTCCGGACAATTGATGTGGAACAGGTTAGGACTGTCTCAATAATACTTCTGTTTGCAAGATGGTGCAAAAGTACAAAAAAAAACGTCGTATCCGACCAAAAATTCCGAGTATAATGTCTTGAAAAATGCTCAAACCCTCGACAACACTAGGAACATCAAGAATGACATTCTACCTTCAATTTAATATCAGTTTTTTTTGTTACGATGTTTAGTAATGTTGTAAAAACTAATTTTGTGTTATTAAAAAACAAAAAAGTTTAAAAAAAATTAAATTTGTCCGAAACTGCCCCGGCAATGTCCGAAACTGTCTCATCATGGGGCAGTTCCGGACAATTTCATAATTTTGCTAAATAAATTTTTTCTGAAAAATCATTTACTATTTTTATTTAGATTTGACAGGAAAACATTAAGTAAACATAGCTATACCTTCTATAATTTTTGCAAATCTCTATGTCAAAAATGAATGAATATATAGCAGTTTGAAAAAAGCTGTCCGGACCTGTGCCCTTCTCCCCTACTACATAAAATTTTTGTTTCATTACTATTGCAACTATTGCAAAAAATTCAATTCATTACAAATCATTTTCTTCTTGATTTTCGTGAGATCTTCAAATTTAGAAAAGACGATTATTTTCCTTCATACATATTGTGACGTTTCAAAATCAAATTGAATTTTGAGTTCTTAAATTTGAAATTCATTATTAACTATTTTTGATTAAAAATTTTACTACGAAAAAATTTTATTTTTGAATTTTATTATATGACCATTTTGAAAGTTCGATTTTATTTTGTATTTGAATTTGTTGTAAAATTTAAATTTGATTCTGTAAATAATTTTTGTATAAATGTTGTAAAAATTTGAATTTGTGCGTCTTTTTGCGCCAACATTTTTTAAGTTGGCACGAAAATAAACCATAATTGTTGCTTATGGCCGCAGCCTTCGATGTGGATAGATGTACATTTGAGTTATAAGTTTGAAAATTTTAAAAAAAAGTTTCTCTTAATAAAAAAATTGATTTGGTAAGTGAATGTTGATTGAATATTTGGTTCGATTTGTTCGGTTTTTTTGGAAGTTTTTATGGAGTTTTAAGATTTTTGAATAATTTTATAAAGCAGTTGGAAAGTGGTTAATTAGTTGGTTAATAAATAACAATTTGGAAAAAAATAAATAAAGACGTTGAAGAAAATAATAAAAAACAAAAAATATGCTCATATTTCTTTTAGAAATTTTACAAAAATTACATCAAATCGAAAATCATCCCGGAATCATAGGCTTATATTTATGGCAAAAATTGAATTTTTCGCTGAAGATAGGAGATAGAACTGGATTTATTTATAGAACATATAGTTTCGATTTTCGCTTTATTTTACCAAACTTTAACCCTTTATAACTTCCAATCAAAGGACATTAAAGACTAAAATTTTTACATGATGAGTTTATTTCATAAATAGAATATGTAACATAGATTACAGCAAAATTGAGTATTTATTTCAAACATAGTTTTTTCTCTAAATTCATAAAATTAATGATGTTGAGTGTTTTGAGATTGGGTGAATTTGTTCCCCACTTGATATTAAATTTATATTTAATTTCCATTATATCGAATGGCTACCTAAGTATTGATTAAATGCTAATAAATGTTTTAATTTGCTTGTTATTGTATAATCTTACAAAAAACCATTAAGTTAATATAAGTAGTATATAATGGCTACGATTCAAGATTGCTTTGAGGATAAACGGTGTAGAGGACTTCTTTCGAGTAATATTAAAGAATTAAAAATGTTTTAAGCTTGCTTATTTCTTTGTGACAGCTGGGTGAGTGATGGCCAAATGATTCATGAGGCAGACAGAGTGGTTTTCTATAATGTAATATCAGGGGTTTACGTTTACACTGTTATAATAAAATTTCAATTTACTTAAATTATCGATTAGCTTCTTTCAAAATATTTCCAAGTATTAAATTACGAGAATAAAAATAAAGTGCCGGTAAGAGAAGAATTTATAAATTACAGTGCCGGAATAAGATCGTAAGGTTGCAATCGCACCTTACCGTTTTAAAATTTTAGCAGTGTAGGTATCACAAATTACCATGATGTAGTTGACCGAAAAAAAGATCAAAACGTAATTTTGAAAAAGTTGTTCGATAATCATAGGTTTTGTTATTATTGTTAACCTATATCAGATCCAAAAAATTTTATAATCTGCTTTATAGCAATTTACAAACGTATCGTTTACAAATGAGAGCGTCTAAAATAATAAGAGAAAAAAATGAGTATTAAGGAAAAACGATTTACCTTAAGGGTGGGTTTTTGTTAATTTTTATTGGCCCATGGTTTTCGTTTAACCTTTTACTGCTTAGTTGTTGGAAAGATAATAAGAAACTCAAATTGAACTTGCTTAATTACAATAAAATCTCATAATTTTCGAATGTCTGCTTTATTACGCACCCCTTCTTCTGTTGCTTTAAAATGAAATTTCTTCGGCTGAAATTTAAATCATTCTCTACTAAAAGCTCGTATTACGCAACTTTATTCCAAAGAACAAGGTCTTATTCATATCGCATAATTAATTAAATTCTAATTGCACTTTCAACGCGTTAAAACTTTGGTGTTTTGTGTTGAAACGTTGGTATTGGAGACATTCATCATTAGCTGACAAAGAAAGACGTTAATTGTTACGACCCTTACTAAAACATGAATACTTAAGAGAATATAAGATACAAAAAGATATAAAATTTATCATTTAAGCGCTTAGTGTTCATTTTTTCTTAGGAAAAAAGTTTAATAATTTTGGTAAATGGAATTTTTTAGCCTTTCATTCGAAGTGTGAATGTGAAGCAATTTATCCGAAATATATTGATATGGTGTTCCATTAATAACTAGAAACATTGTTTTTCGAATTGGTTCATAAATTTATATTTTATAAATCGACATGGCGTGTGCTCACGCTAACATTTACTTTTCATTAATCGTGGGGGGTCACTTCATAATTTCTAGATTAGTTTGACCTGTGAATACATAAGCAAATAATAGGGGTTCCATAAATTGAATCAATGATAATTTTTAAAACATTCCAAATATTCGAGCCGATATTAAAATATATTATATTAGGGGTAACTTTCCAATATAAAATTGCCCAATAATTGAACTTAAACTCACAATTGAAATGCGTATCATGGCAGCATTGGCATTCCGGACCCGAATTTAATACGGTCGCTATAAAACAGTGTTACTTCCATCTATCACTGTTGGCGGCTACGGGAATTGGTCGTGTCCACAAAACGCAAGTCACCACAACATCGTCCAAAGTGCAGATGTTGACACTTGTCGTTTAAGATGACCGATCAAGAGTACATTAAATTTAAATATTTTAATCTTGGGGGACGAACATAATGCACAGGTCACTTCAACGCTCCAATATGCATTAACTGCGAATTTATTCAACAACATTTTTTTAGGGCTTTGAAATGATTTTATTTTTATATATCAAATACTAAAATTACATAAACAAAATACTAATGTTAATGATAATACTTAGAAATATATGTTTAAGCTTCTAAATTTTGTTTATTTATTTATTAATCAAAAATACAATATTTTCCTTTATAACCTCTGTAATACAAAAAGGAAATCTTGTTACGAAACAAAAAGAAAAACGATTTATTTTGTTATGTTTTTCACTGATAAAATAAAATTTGTAGGAGTAACTAATTTTGTATTGGAAATGACACCAACAAAGTTTTTTTTTGCTATTATAACTAAATTTTTTGCACTACAAAATGAAATTTTTGTTTAATCAACTAATATTCATTTGTTAGACCAAGTAATATTTTGTTGTTGATGTCGTTTTTTCTCTGTGTTGTCCCACTGTGTATTTAAAGAAATACGAACTGAAATTGGGTAATCTGGAGCAGATTTTTTTTAAATTGCAGTTTTTCGTTTTTGGAAAATATGTACGTTTTATACAATCTGTTGTTATATTAGGAAGTTATAAAAAACAAGTTTGATCTAGGAAAACGGTTAATTGAAAAATATAATTTGTAGTAAAAATCTCAAAATAAATTGATCGAAGTGCTGTTCAGTTTACAAATACAAAATTAATATATTACCTATTCAATAAAAATTCAGATTTTTAAGTTTGTTCGTTATCTATAGCACTATTATCTAAATATTGCAAATTAAATCTACCTATTTAAAAATCGTATACCCAATTAATCACAGAAATATTCGGACGCTCCTATGTTAACAATGTAAATTGCAAGTTTTGAAGGTATTTTTTAACTTACAAAAATCGCTTTTACAGCATTACTTATTCGATATTTTTTGTTGAAAATTTTATTGCCTTTAATTTTGTTTTTTTTGACAGTTTTTGACTGACAGCGACTTATACGAGACTCTGTAATAGTAATTAACGATACAGGTAACGTAAGAAGCAGATTACGTTACCAGTATCGTTACACGTTTTATTTTATCCTATAAGTAATATTTTTTTCAAAAAATACATAGAAATTTACAATGGCACGTAGACTACTTGCCCTATAAAGTATGTGACATCTGTCACATACTTGTCTAGATTGACAGTTAATACAGTTTCACATCTAAATTTAATTTACAGGTAGCAGCAGTTTCTGGGATTTTTGGCGTTTCCAGACGAGAAGAATTACATAGCTTAACTGTCCATGCTGCTCTTGTTCTTTCTTACTTGTTCTATAATGATTAAACAGTACTCCTAAAATTTCGTTATGTTATGATGTTTTTAACAGTTCTAGTGCTGTTAAGAGTATCTAAACGCAATTCGTTGCTATGCAGTTAGTACTATAGTAACAGTATAGAATAAAATAATAGTATATTGTTTGGCTAGGGATGAAACAAAACGATTTCAGACCAGGGTGAGAATTTCTTGCCCGAGCGACAGCGAGGGCTGGCAACAACCTGGTCTGAAATCGTGTTTCATCCCGTGCCATACACACTATTGTACATATTACCAGCAATGAATCTGAGAATTTCATTAATTAATCTAACCTTCATAAAATATAAAAACTGTCACTGTCAGATAAATTGACAGTTAAAACGATATATTTATAACTGAGTAAGTGGGAAGAAACTTTACGGTTTCTGTCCTAGGGAAGAAACCAATTGGTTTCTGACCAACAGTCGCATTCGACTGTCTCAACATGCAATGAAACTCGCAGTTTCATAGTAGGTAATATGTAAAATAAAAAAACTCTTATCTGTATCTTAGAAACGGTGCAACAAAATAAAAAAATGTATATAAAGAAAATTGAAGGAAATGAAATTTGAGAAATTTCAGTTACACGAGAGAATCTATAAAATCATAAAACAAGTATAGGTAAAAGAAAAGATGCCGAAACAATGGAAAGAAGGCATAATAGTGACCATAAAAAAGAAAGGAGATGTAGAAAAGTGTGAAAACTATAGGGGAATCACTTTGCTGAACTCAGCGTATAAAGTATTATCAATGTTGATAAACAAAAGAAATAATTGGAAAATATCAGTACGGATTTACAGAAGAAAGATCGACAGTGGATGCTATATACCTGTTAAAACAGATAATAGAAAAAACTATATGAAGACAACATAGGTACATACATGATGTTTATAGATTTCAAACCGGCATTTGACAAAATGAAAAGAAACAAGCTAATAAAAACCATGCAAGAATTTAATATTCCGAGCAAACTCATAAGATTAATAAAGATAACTCTGGATGGAACTACAGCCTCCATAAGAACTTCAAACGGTGAAACCAATAACTTCGCAGTAAATAGCGGAGTCAGGCAAGGAGACGCAATGTCGTCAACATTGTTTAATCTGATGATTGAAAAAATAACTAGAGCTCGAAGCTGAGGGAACAATAATAAACAAAGAGGTGCAGATAATTGTATACGCAGACGACGTGGTAGTCATATCAAGAACTAAAAGAAAATTAATTGCAATCTGCAAAAAAATAGAAAAAATTGCAAGACTAATGGGGTTATTAATTAACAAAAACAAAACCAAGTACATGAAGTGTCCGAAAGAAAATACAAGAGAAGGATTACAGATCGACAACTATATATACGAGGAGGTGAATGAGTTAAATTATCTAGGAATACAAGTAAATAACACAAACGACAGACATCAAGAAATAAGAAGAAGAATTCAGTTATGTAGCAAGGCATACTATGCGAACAAGCAATTACTGGGCGATAGAAACTTATCAAGAACAACTAAGGTCAAGATATATAAAACGTTAATAAGACCAGTACTTACGTATGCGACAGAGACTCTATGTGTAGCTAAGAGAGAAGAAGAAGAATTGCGAATTTTAGAAAGAAGAATATTGAGAAAGATACTAAGACCAAAAAAGATAAATGAACAGGAGTACAGACCTCTGATGAACTTTGAAGTACTGCGAGAAATGGGAAATGAGAATAATAAAATCTATGAGAATAAAATGGCTTGGACACGTGATGAGAAGCAACGCAAACACAATTATAAAAAGAATCGCAGAATGGAAACCTGTAGAGGACCGTACCAGAGGAAGGCCTAAGGTTCGATGGTAAGACCAAGTAATGGAGGACATCAGAAAAATGAGGATCGAGAACTGGAAAATGAAAATAACAGACAGAAAAACATGGAGAATAGCAAATGAAGGAAAAACTGATACTAGACTATAGAATGAAATGTAAAGAAAATGAGGACTACAACACCCTAATAAACGGTTTTGTAAAATCTCTACGGAGATAGCAAAATTCCGTCAGAAATAAAATGCTGTATTATTATTATTATTATCTGTATCTTAGAAATGGTGCAACAAAATAAAAAAATGCATATAAAGAAAATTGAAGGAAATGCAATTTGCAACAAAAAATGTCCAATAAGTATTGCTGTAAAAGCGATTTTTATAAGATAAAAGATGTCTTTAAAACTTGTAATTTGCATTGTTTAAATATTTTTGTGAGTAACTGTATTATTCACAAGTAGTTGAAGTAATCGATAGACAGCTGCAAAATAGATACAGAGGTACAGTAGGGCTTATGCTTGAATATACTGAAAGTCGGGACCGGAACTCCTTGGGCTCGAGCCGCCATCTTCGAAAAAAGGTCCTCTAAATTACATTGTTGCTGATATCTCGATAATTGTGGGTTTTAGAAAAAAAAAGTTTCATATAAAAAAGTATAAAAAAAGTATAAAAAAAGTATTAAAAAAAGTATAAAAAAAGTATAAAAAAATATAATTTTCTATGTTTTCTATGCAAAAGATAGTGTATCTGTTGACGGTACGTGTGCTCTGTACTCTGCAGAGTGCGGGCTTGCCTGGAGAGGTCGGGTCCTCCAGTCCAGGTGGAATGAGTTCAAGGATGTTTTTATCGAGTAAGCACTAGCTAAAACGGCTCGGAGCGCTGGTAGCGTAGCGAAGAGCTGTGTATTTCTATTAGATTTTAAAACTAATGGATAATCCGCTACGTTTTTTAAAATTTTTATATAATGAAAATAAACGCATCGGAATTTTACCGTTTTTTAACATCAAATGTAATTAAATAATGAAATAATGATTGTGCTTTATATTCAACGTGGATTACTGGTGTAAATAATGAAAATATAAAAAAAGTGCATATACTATCTTTTGAATAGAAAATTAATATCTTTTTTTTTATATGAAAATTTACTTGTTAAAACGCACGGTTACCAAGATATCGGCAAAAAAGTAATTTAGAGGACCTTTTTTCCAAAATGGCGGCTCGAGCGCAAGGAGTTTCGGTCCCGACTTTCAGTATGTTTCAACATAAGCCCTAATATACTTCTGTACCAATTTTCAGCTTTCTATCGATTATTTCCGCTATTTTATCTAATTTGATTGGACTAGATCACCCAAGTAACTTTTTGTACTGAAAAACTTTAGCAAATAATTTGCTGACACTGTGATTTGTCAACTTAGAATTTGACTGTTTTTCAGCGTCAGCAAATTAGATGAATTTTAAGCTGACGCTTCAAATGTAAAGTTACTGATTTAGATAATGTAAAATTAATTTCTTTTCTGAAAATTTACAAAAATTTTGTGAAATCACAATGATATAACTAGTATTTTTACAGTTCCCATATGAGTACATATTACTTGGGTATGTAAAATTACATCCTTATG
Organism: Cantharis flavilabris; assembly: GCA_949152465.1. NCBI lineage: Eukaryota > Metazoa > Arthropoda > Insecta > Coleoptera > Cantharidae > Cantharis > Cantharis flavilabris. The sequence goes on from OX424439.1 coordinate 23,405,006, forward strand.
TATATTTACATAGATTATCATAGGTCACAAAGTTGCCAATGATTTTCTATGTAAATTTACATAAAATTTTTTTACAGTGTACAGTATGTCATTAATATAGTAAATTATTATTTACAAAATCATTCAGTTTTGCCATAATTATCCGAATTATTATACATTTTTATAGATTTCCTTTTATAAGCGTAATTGGTAAAATTATCCGTTAATCCAGTTATCCGTTTATCCATTCCATATCTATAGACAATAAAAATGTTTAGCACTAAAAACATGTTCCATGTTTAATACATTAGTTAGAGCTCCCTGGCATTTTGTATTTATTTATCATTTTGCATTTATCATTTTGCAAATTATTAGCTTTTTCCCAAAAATTCTTAGTCTTAACCTGTCAAAAAGTGGTAAATTTATGTTTTTTTAGTGCTTTTAAAACATTTTACCTCTAAAAAATACTTCAAAGTGCATAAACTTTAACCACGCGATGTTTCTACTTGCTTAAAAAAATCGGTTAGAAACCTTTTGCTCTTCAATAACTATGCATCGACGACATTTTTTATTCTATTACAAAAATCGACGTCTAGGATTTTATATTTACAATAAAAATGCTTGTATAATTTGAATGATAAGATTAAAATGAAGCGGTTGAATGAAGGAAAACTCTTAATTTCCAAAATAATCGTTTTTAAAGTTTAGATTTTTCTTATAAAATCGGTGAATAGTTGATTCTGTTGTCAGTACATGTACTGGAGGTAAATAATGCAGTAGTGGGTTTCAGTTTGCTGCTGTTAACAACATTATTATAAATTTATTTAATAGTTAATTAAAGCACAATTTGACTTTAAAAAAATGTTCTCAGTTTTCCAGATTAGTAATGTTCGAGTTTGGTGACCCCCCAGGGATGTTTTTAATTTTTTTCATCTACTCAGGGATACCAGTTCTTTGGATCCGCCAATTTTGAGTACAATTTTACTCTAGTAAACTAGTTACACAAAAAGTTTTTCCAAGCAAAAATAAAATTTAAAAATTTAAATTTTAACATATCAAAATCGACTGTAATTTGATAAATCACAAAAATGCTTTTGGTTTCAGTCAAAATGACTCATCTTCTTTGATGCGAATACTTCTTCCATTAAAAATACACATTACAAGAGCTACATAAATGACTTTCAGAATAATCCTTCAATGAATTGCTAAGAACCAGGAGGAAAGGAAACCCCGGGAAACCCTCTTATCACGAAGGCAAATGACCAATATTAAATCCACGTTTAAAGAACTGTCTTGTGCTTGATTAACCCTACAGAGAGTGATTTTGACTTCGGATGCCTTTATCAAAAATGCAAGAAAATTGTAAAACCATACTGTGTTGGATATTGAAAATTCAATAAGGTGTAAGCCAATGAACTATACTATAGAGATGATATGGCTATATTTGGAGCAACAAAACATAAACTGCAAGAGCACATTAACATTTAGAAAAAACAGTTGGAAAAGAAAAACATAAAAATTAATAATGAAGAAACCATGAAAATCTGCAGACAGAACATCAAGCACAGCATAAAAATTCGGTAATAGTGTTTTACAGATTGTAGTTAGATATAATATCTGTGCATTGTAATCCAGGAAAACGGAAAAATGGAAAAAGAAAAAAAACACAAAAAATAAATGCAAGAGGAAAACTATTTAATATAATGAAGATATAGTTTTTCGTAAAAATAAACCCATTTAATTATATAATTTTTGTCCTTATATGGGGGCGAGTTATAGGTTGCTACTAGAAGACGAAGGAGGATGATCTAAGGTACAGAAATGAGATTATTCAGAAAAATTGAAGAAATATCCAATGAGATAAAAGCTAACGTACGTGAGGTAAATCGAACATATTTGAAGTTAGACCTAAAAAAACAAAAACAAAAAGGAAGGCCGACAAGAACTTAGAATAGAAAAATAATTAAAAAAATATCGTCACTTCTGCCGAAATACTTCCAATCATCAGCACACCAAATTTTATCCAGAGATACGATGACATACATATTCATTTATATGAATATTTAATAAATAATTATTAAATTACTGATAACTGTCAGATTAATTAATAATATGTTCGAATGTGTCATATTTTTACAAACCATCTAACAAATTTTCACAAAAAATAGATAAATTGAGATTTCAGTTAATATTTTATAAAATTGTCTTGCTTTTACATTTAGCTCAATTGTTTTCTCACCAATACTTGTGTTTTAAAAGCTCTATTAGCACACAACATTTGAAGACAATCGGTTAAACATTTCCGGAGAAGCGATGACATTTTCATTTTTTTAATTGATTTTATTGTGGTAGCCCTGGCAAAGATTTCTTTACCAAAACCTTATTTTCACCACTAGTGCTCACCAGACATACGTCTAAAAAGTTTGATTGCCATCGACGCAGAAATGCCGAAGAAAATTGTGAAATAAGAACTTTTTCAAAACTAAATCGTTTTTAAAAATCTTGTGTTATTTTCTTTTAGTGGCACTCCTGATCCAGATCGTGGCGATAACTTTATTTTCACTTTTCTACCGTAAACCCTACTACCATACCAAATTTGGTCGTGATTGGTCAGACGGTTCAGAAATACAGCGAGAGACAAAATTTGACGACCGACCGAAAGACGGACACTGTAAATTTTTTTAATGTTTTGCAAATCTTTTTGTTTCTGAACATGGTGATCTCGATACTGTAAAAAAAATTAAAAATTTTTTTCGATTACCTTAGCGCCAAAAATAAATTATTTTTTTTATTGGAGGTAATTAACGCAACTTAAAAGAGCAATAAAAACGGGAATTTTCTAAGAGAATTGTCGGACACGTCAACCATTTTCAAATATTACTTTCTTCTGCCATTGACATTCATTTCTCATCTTTTATTGTTAAGCTGTGATGTCAACGTAAATTTTTTAAATGGCAACTCTTATTTTTCTTTAAATCAACGACTCAATAAGCGAAATCGATTAATCAACAAAATACTAGACTACAGATTAAAAATTTTTTTAATTGCTGTCAAAACTGTGTTATTATTTTTCATATTCTCTAATAATTTTATCAAGCATTTTGAAACTTCAGGACTGATTATGTCGAAAAGTTTTCACTTTAAGGTGAAATTTTTCACCTCATTTTCACACTCAGAAAATTGTACTTTATTCAAATTCGTAAAGAAAATAACAGTCGCTATTTGAAAGAATTTACGATGACGACCCAACTCAGAAACAAAACACGATAAAAAATTATCAATTGCAGAAAAAAGTGACATTTTCATATCGAATTTGTTCTAAACTTGACGAGCTCACTGTATGCTATTTATTCTTGGTTATTAGAAATTAGAATATATCTTCGTGTATGCTGCACTTTAATTAATTAGCTGACACAGAAGTTGTTAGTTGGCGAACCGCAATGTGCCTTAACGAGACCAAAACCACGATACAAAGTTCATAATTATTGGACACACAGCTTGTTTAATTTCGAATAATTTACATGGAAAACACAAAATTATGATTTTGGTTTCTATTTGTTTACTTTTATTATTAGGATTATTAATTGATTCATATGAGCGGTACTAAATTGAAAGAACTAAATTCAGCGGCGTAACAATGGGGTGTTAGGAGAGTAACATTTGTTATTTGTTTAAATAAATTTTTTAAGTATACCATAAAATAAAAATATTGATATAAACTAATACTCGTAATGCTTTTGAACGTCTCCACGTGCTCCCAAAATTCTAATCCTACTAAACTTTGCTTAGTCTAACTAAGGGCGCATTGGATTAATGTATAAGTGGAAATAGAGGTACTTTTCCGGTAAAGGCAAAAGTTTAAAAAGATAAATGGATAAAAAATGGTCAAAAGATATTGGCAAATTTGCGTTTCCGACTTTAAAATCATCTTGAAAATAGCTGTTATTATTTTTTTTACTTTATTAGACACTAAACTACATTATTAATAATAATGGATTATATTAATCAAATTGACAATCTTTAATTTGCATTTTTTAATATTTGGAAAGCTTTATTTTAAATAATTTAAGTACCTAGTGTTTTAACCTAGAGGTCCTCGTGCCGAGTATGAACTCGGGTGACGATGAAAGTTGTTACGCCACTGACAATATTGGATGAACAGATATTATGCCATTCGGTGAAAGAATGTTGGCGCACACTTCTGACACGTTTCACGTTGTGATTTCAGCAAAGAAGTGATAAACAACGTTTCTACAATGCCACCCCGCAGCATATCAAATGAAATCGCTTCTAAAAGACATCGCGAAGGGAACACAGTAGCTGCATGACTTTACGTTTCTATTGTTAAAGAAAGGTTTTTTATTTACACGAACGGACAATTATATCATTGAATTACAGCGTTTTAGTTAGTAAAAAGAGAAGATTTTGCTTGGTCACGGTTTTGCAATAAGTGAGCATTGTTGACGATACGCCGCACCCCATATATCGTTGGCTGTTCCCGACATTGCTTTAAACTAATGAAAGTATACAAGATTTAAATCTCTGCTTTTGCTAATGAGATAAGGGGTCGTGAGAAATGAATATCGAGGATGGGGTACTTTTTTTTAGAAAAATATTTTTTCAATATACTCAAGCCATGACATCAAACAGCTTTGGTTATTTAATGGTTTGTACCACATAAACTAGGTAATTTTAACATAAACTGTCAATTTAACTACAAAGCTATCCAAGGATGTGACCACATTCGAACTAATATTGAACTATCGACAAAATGATTACGTTGTAGAGAACTTGGTAATGCTCTGAGAGACTACTTCCAAAGTTAGCGTCTATCTAAGAAATTTCCAAGCTATTATATAACCAACGTGTTTAGAACTATTAATTTAACACATTTTAACTGTTATAATACAAAGCTTTATCGAAAACGTTAAAATTTCACAAATTAATAAATCAACAAACCTATTAATCATCTATTGAATGAAAAAAACATTATCGACAACTGTCGTGTGTTTTTTGATATATTTTCACACAAAAATAAAACACGTGTTATTATCCAAATTGACATTTTCAACTGTGCACTTCAGTGACGAACCCCAAATTACTCAAAATTATTTTCATTCGTTACGGTTTATTATTTTTCCAAAATGCAACAGTCGCTGTTGATTATACAATTAAATAACATAAAAGAATGAAAGAAAACGATTCACAGTTTTTGGTAAATTTTTATAATTGCTTTGGAAGAACCTTTATTCAATAATTAGGTTTTACTTGTGGTTTTTAACGTTTATCGAATACATCTATTTAAGTTTAACGATTATTTTCCACACAAAATTCAATTAAATAACTTGAAAAATGTGCGAAGTGGACCAATTTTTATAGTTCATCGATGCCATGAAGTTCTGAATGAAAACTAAAATTTTGCTTATTTACAGATCCACTGAGACAAAAATGAGCTTCATCTGAGAAGATGATTTTCTTAAAAAAATCAGCGTGTTATTTCAGCATCAGTTCCAATGCAAAATCATGACGTCTGCGATAGTAAAAAGGGTTTGTAAGGATGTAAGCACAAATCCTTCCGCAAAATAAGCCGGTGGATGTTACAGGAGTTTCAAAGAACTGATAAATTTGGATTTTTTTGTTTTACTGGAACTTAAATATTGTGTAAAAAATTTACACTTAAAATTTTCAACATTTAGACGTGAGCACACATTATGAAGACCAAAAATTTGAAAAAAGGTTGCAATAAAAGAACAATTATTTTGATAAAATAATGGGACAATTTCTAAATGTTGTTGATGCTTGTTTCTTTCCATGATTAAATTTCAAAATCTTTACTGAATACAACTGACAATAACAGATCATTAACCGACTGATAACAATAAGCAAATTTTAGAAAAAAACGAATTTTAGAAGAATTAGGTAAATTTAGCAAGAATAAACTAAACTTAGTTAAAATAGAAATTAAAACGAGTGATGGGTTTTCTAAAGATACATAAAATTTAAATAAGAAATCAGAAAAAGAGATTCAGAAAAGAGATTATTGTGTAGTAAAGTCCTTGAAAGTGATAATAATAAGCGGTTTCCAGTCAAAATGATCACAATAACCGACTGATAACATTATCCGTGATCACATTAAGCGGATTCTACTGTACATAGTATTTTTATGATTTTTCTATTACACCAGATTACTTTATAAATTATTTATAATTTGGGGAACAAATGCGTCAAATTTAAACCAAAAACAAAAAACTATTGTGTTTGAACTAGCAGCACCGAATTAGTCAGTTTTTTAGTGGCTTTCATTAATGATATATCGGCTCACCCAAAAATCAAAAATTTGCCGGTTTTAGTACAGTAATTTTTGAAATTTGTTTGAATAAGTGTTGATCAAAGAAGTTGAAGACATTCTTAATGTTAGAACGCAAGTAAACGCAAACAATTTGCGAAAATCTAGTTACGAAACAAAAACGCATTGGGTTTGCAACAACGTAATTGTAGATAAACTAAAAATTATTAGTTGTTACTACATTCGTTAATTTTTGAATATAAAGTGAAGTTGTGAAGTGCGGTCGTGCTATTTCTTGACCAGTTTTGTTTGTGTTCATTTTCAGAGATTTTCGCGAAAGTAAAGTGTTAATTCTGTATCCTTGCATTCTCCGAAGGAAGTGTTGAAGATAAAAATTTCAAATTGAAAGTTTGAACTTGAAATTCAAATATTCTTTTTACCGTTATTATTTTTTAAGTTTGATGAGGTACAAACTTTTGTAAGCTTAGATATCCTTAGTGGATACTTACAATACTTATAAATTCATTATCGTAGTATGGACTTTGACAGGTTAGGCGCACGTGGACGGTTTGCCGATGTCTTGCTACGATTTTGTTTATTTAGAATTTTTCATCTACTTTGTAGATTTTTATGACCAATATCTCAACTATTAATTCTTTTTTAAATTATCTAATTATAATCAACATTTTATACAATATTCCAGGACGAATCAAGCGAAGTTTGGAATGATGAGATTGATCTAGACTCCTGGACTACTGGATGTAGTATAATAACACAAAGGTAAGTTTCTATTATAAAAATTTTTAGTTACGCAATTTTATAAACCTTGAAAGTTAGGCAAATAATGGCGTCACAGATGAATCCAGTTTTAGGGAGAGCGGAGTATACTCGCACAGCTCATAATTTATTGTACTTATTTATTATTTTTTGTGATTTTAGACAAAATGATAATTTTTTGTATACAATGTTTTATCTATCCATCTCTCTCTCTCTCTCTTACTCTCTCTCAGGTACTTAAAACTAAAGTTAGTTGGTAGTAAATAAAATTGAAAATTTAGTCTAAGACTCAAAGGGGTTAAATTTGCATTAAAAAGAATTTATTACGATGAAGCACAATAGAGTACGGTTAGAGCGCAGACCAAGCACATCAAAATTTTTCCCACCATGTCTTCTTCTCAAGGTGCTGAACGCTTTAATACCTTGTCGCAGTTTTGGAGTACATCTCCTCAGAGGTGGGGCACTTTTATGTTAGCAATTTAAATTTTACATTTTGCAGGATTTTTTGGTCAAATAAAAACTGATTTTACAGCAAATTTTTTTAGACATTTTCTGTTGAAAATTTTATTGCCTACAATTTTATTCATATACATTTTTTTATTTTGTCTCACCATTTCTGATTTTATAAATAATTCAATGTAAAACATATTAAATCTTATTAGATTGAGTTTATTGGATCCCAAAATTCAAAATGTTATGACTCGTGACGTTTATGTATTTCCATTTACGAATATTGCACAATATTTTACAATCCCCCCATCCCCGTAATGAGTAACGCCTTTGTAAATAAATGTTACAAAATATAGTTCTACAAAAATCGACCAAAAATTCATTAATAAGATCTGCGGTGTCTGAGCGGTTAAAATGATGGGTTTGAAATCCATTGGGTTTAACTCGCATAGGTTCGAATCCAGCGTAGCGTTCTTTTTGTATAAAAAAAAAACATTTTATTAAGTATTTACAATTACAATAACAATTAACAATTTTTTTTTTATTTTCAGTTATGCTTGACATTGGTGCGTGAACGCGAAATTCGTATTTCGAGAAACGGGAGTGTGATGTGTCGAGTAAAATTACTTTGTGGAAAAGCTTATTAATTTTTTTTTATTTTTTTAAAAATACTTGAGTGAAAAATGTGTTAAAAAAAACGTTAACAAAATGTGTAAGCATCCGAGTTGGTGAGTTTTGAATGATGGAGAAGCTATTATGGTCAAAAGGAATAAGGCGAAAGGACTGCAGTGTTAAAGATAATTTGACAAAAACCATTCTCATCTGAAATAATCACTAACAAAGAATTTTCTTTATTATTGCAGGTAGGATCCACTTCGTGGGTTTAGTAGCAATTCAGATTAGTAAACTTGTCTCTCCAGTTATGTAGCCAGTGAATTGTTTAAAATTATGAAAAAATGCATTTTTGTTTAAATTCACAAACTGTAGTTTGGCAAGAAATGTTTGTTTTACGTACTGAAATAATAAATTATATATGTGGTATTTTTAATTGGTAAAATACAACCCCAACGAAACCTTTGCCACACTTTAAATTTTCCCAACTAGCTCAATATGTCAGATAGTCGGTTCCTGTGTGCTTTGAACCGCACGAATTTATTTTTAAAATCCAAAAACCAATCCAAAATAATTTTTCCAATTTAAATTTCAATTATAAATAACTTCAAAAATAAAACTTTAATATTGTAAAATGGAACGGCGATAGTGTGCACGGCTTATCATATTGCCTTTCCTTTCCAATTTTAATTTTATTAATTTGATTTATCCAAACCCAATTCTTTTGATATCCAAATTTTTATATTTTTAGTAATTAACATCCAAATTATCCACTCCAATTAAGAATTAATATCCAAATATTATCAACCTTGATAACAAAACGCAGAATCCAAAAAATCAAAAATTCTCACCAAAAATAACTTCTTTATTTGTTAATCAAACAAATCAAATCACACAAATTCAAAAATAATCATAAAATGCCAAAAACTAGGCAAAAATCTCAAAAATTAACAAGAGCGCAACGGAATACGTCCGCTCTCGACAACTACGCCGGCAAAAATCCCCCACTCCTCTACAAATTCTACTAACCTTCACAATTTCGAATATTATTGCAAAATTCAAAATAATTATTTACAAAATTAAACTTAAATAATAAAAATTAACAAAAATAAACAAATTCATTTCAAAATAAATAAAATAATTCAAAAATATTCAAATTTTGCATTTTGAAACACCGTAGATTTTCATTGCTCAACAGTTTGTTAATTGGTCAAGCTTTTAATAAATGACGTCATGAAGGTAGATTTATATAAATCACAAAAAAAATTAGCAAAACATTTTTTATACAAGTTTTTTTACAATTTTTCATCTTGGATTTACTTAAGATTTTTACTTAAAAAACAATGAATTCTCAAAAAAGAAAACCAGTAGGACCCGCACTATAGATTCAGCCTAGGAGTCTCAGATTTTAAAAAAGGGCCAGGTGTATAGATATTGCTGCAGGTTTGAGTCAGCACTGCAAAAAGTGAAAAACGCATAAAAGTCTTTAAAGGAAAGCGATAAAAAATTGGAAAACCTTGGAAGAAGAAAATTTGAAATATTTAAAATGAGAAATTTGATAGTAGCTATTGGAGACAAAGAATTTAAAACAATTTAAATAAAAAAAAATTATTGAATATGTCCGTGAAATTCTGCTGTTTTACACCCATTGTAGTTTTCTTAATAAAATACATGTGGTTTATCATCCGTAACTAATGAAAGTAGGATCGAGGTAATTCAATTGGAACTTTGTATGACAAACACTAAACCACAAACAAACCTATGGACGTCCGTCCGACTAGATATAATTACTTTCGGCGGGCTATTTTTTTTTTATTTTAATTAAAAACATCAATGTGGCTTTAGTTTTGTTTTTGTGTTTGTTCTTCGAAACTTAGCTCAATTTTAGCAGTCATTGAGAAGTCTATTGCACATCTCGTTTTTAAGTGTTTGTTACCAAAGAGTTTATTGTTCGCTCGTGCGTTTCAACACGCGAGCTACTCGTGTTGATGAACATTGTTCTTCTTTTTGCGTATACACACACTTTTGGTAGTAATAAAGAAAGATACAAATTTAAATATCATCTTTGCAGCATGGCAATTTTATTGAGTTCTCTCGGATTTAAAAGGTGGTTGAGAATAGATCAAGAAGATATTTGCGAACTTTAATCAGCATTATTGCGAGATATGCGACACTTAAACCGTAAAGTCGCGATTATCACACGCGATATGCTTTGATTCCCTAATCCTGTCATTCCCCTCAACTAAAATGTAAAAGAATATGCAAACGTTGGTATGAATAATGATAATGCGAGTTATACTTTGGAAAAACGATTACAATAAAAATCGATTGTTAATGTGGTCGGAAAATAAGTTTGGAAGTTAATAAAAAAATTTAACTGACTATTAAAATAAGGGTGTCGTGGCTAGTATTGAGTCAGCAAAGTACAAGTGGAATGGTCCGCCCTATATGCTAAATCTCTAATATCTACTTGGAAGGAAATTTGCATGCAAATCTGTCACAAGCTAAGCCGAATCGGTATGGAAAACTTCTGGCTCTGATCGTCTGAATAATAATGTTTCCCAAGACAAAAAGCCACTCATAACTGAGCTTTTTAAATAAATTTCAAACTCGACTTTGGATGTTTTTGTTAATTAACAATTTTCTGTTCTTCATGGTTCACGGCTAGGTTAGGTAATGCGCCACTTGTTTGGTTTGTGAATGTTTTATGTGTTAGTTTAACAAGGGCGCAAGGGTGTGCGAGGTGGTCAATCTATGAGCAATACATCTCGCGGCCAATCTCTCAACGCCTGTCAGCTGTCGACAATGCTTATCTCTATTGTTTCTTTATTGTCTGCAATCCAGTTATCGATACAGTCTATTCCGCTTTCGTATCCATCGGGACTTGACTAGAAAAGTGAGGAGATGGATGGATTTTTGTTTATATCCAACGCAAACATAAAATGAAAACCTAATAAATTTTATATATTATACTTACTTATTATTTATTGCAAAGAAAACTTTAAATTTCAATTACTTTCCGCGCGCAACTCCAACCCTTTTTTTATTATCTAATTTATATCTGGTCAAATAATACAACCAGACATCTCTATCTACGTCAATATCTCTTTGGTCAATTTTATATCCCAACGTTTTAGGATATTGAAAAATGAAAGCCACAAGGGAACGATACATCCTTGAAAGATAGTAATTTTAGCTATTGGTCAGTTTCCGAAACCTTCACACAGGATGGAACAAACGTTTTACTTTTTCACATTTTATTTATTGACGGAGGAGCTTTTGCATGATTGAGCTACCTCTCTTATTTAAAAAAATATTTTTATAATGGAAAATTTTAATTAAAGAAAAAATGTAAAATTGGATGTATTTGATAGCCCCAACAATTTAATTTAGGGTAGAGTTGAATCGAACTTCTGTGTAAGACATTAAACACAGCTTGCGGTCAAAGCTAAAGACGTCTAAACCGGGATTATATGTTAGATGTAGCCTTCCGGGTCGGCATTAGTAAAACTAATGTACTTCCATTTTGGCGCTTATAATAGTAATCAATTTATCTGAGAAAGTTGTCGTGCGGGCTGTCTAAAAATAAAATTTGTTTTCTTTAATTTTATAATAATTTGAATGAATTGACAGAAAGAATGGCTAACGACATTAGCGTCAGAAAACGAAAACGAAAAGGCATAGAGACAGCGTGTTATTATAAAAGTGCCGTCGTAAAAACTGATTAGAATTTCACCCCACACAACCAAATTGCTATTCAAATGTCTAACGCTATTGGCAACCGATTTATTCCGGTGTCGTTCAAGCAGGAAGTGTAACAAGATTGCGGTAGCTTAGCCTTTTCTGCGTGAGAAAAATGTTTGTTTTATTTAAATTTAAGCACCAAACAAATGTTCGTTATATTTAAATTATATTGCTTTGCTCATTTTTGATGCTACTTCTTCCTAAGATAACGCTTGTTTTAGAAAAATTACCACCAAACCACAAGTATATTTTTGTCCACAATCTGTTTTTCTTCTGCATAACTGCTCATAAAATTTTAAATTGATATAATACTTACCCACCAAGCTTTATTATAACTGTACGAAAAGCCTCCCAAAAATTCAAAATTATTCCTTTTTATCTCTTTTATCATCATTCTTGTAAGACAGTACCAACTATTTTACTTTATTTATGCAAGAAACAAAACTAGCAACAACAGGAAAAATTCATAAATTTGAAAGCGAAATATATATTTACAATTTTATTCTGAAAAAATTACCCAAAAATCAGGAAGAAGCCTCTACCAAGCAGAACTGAGTTTAACTCCAGCTGCATTCTTCAATTATTATTGGTATCTTAGAGAAAATCAAAAAGTCTATGTGAACCTAGATCGTTCAACAGCTTTTTCACTGATGCCGTAATTTCTCAAGTTTTTGCCATTTCCTTCTTGAAATTGGCTAACGATTAACGTGAGCTTCAAACCACCGAAGTATATACTATACACTTAATTTTTAGAAGGTTTGACATATTATATTTTGGTGGTTTATTTTCGAGATAAAACGGTTTCACTTCGTCTACAGTTAAATCGAGTTATTGGTATTAGCAGTCACGCAATTAACCATTTATGCTATTACCGTCTTCAATAGTCATTATAGATACAATAAAGTTTCAGAAAGTCATAAATAAGTTATAAAAACAACCTGAAAAAGATCAATTTACTCTTTTACTCTTTTGTAATTGACTTAGACTTTTTTGGTAAAATTTTTTTAAAAAAGCAAAAACAAAATGCTAATCTGCGTAAATATGTCCCTAATCTACTGCCGAACAAGTAAATTCATTTCTTTCACTGTCCCATTGATATCTGTGAGTTATTCTGGTGGTTATTCTGTAACTCATAAGGAGCTTTACAAACGGATTCCTGTCTGAAAAGATAAACGTATTCTGTAACTATAAAAAAGCCTTTAATGACAGTCTGTCCTTTAAAGATCGATTTTTATGTATTGGATTTTACAAATGAATGCCTTTATGTTAAAGGATTGGTAAAGGACACATTTATGTAAAGAATTTGCTTATTCTATAAATCTCACAAATTCATTAACAATAAAGATATTCCTTTGTAAAATCCAGTCCATAAAGATTGATTTTTAAAGGATAGTCTGTCATTAAAGGATACTTTATAAGTTACAGAATAAGTTTATCTTTTCAGAAACGAACCCTTCTTGTAAAACTCCTTTGTGAGTTACAGAATAACCTCCTTAGCCACATGTAACTTTAAAAAACTTTTACTCAAAACTAAATATTGTAAATCTGAAAATTGACTGAAATGTCTCTAAGGCATTCCTGAAGAATATAGTAAAACGGTCGGGTACAACTCGGCGCTACCAACTACGCATTGCTAACGCGGCACTGCTAACTCGGTGCTTAGCCAAATTGGCACCCGCTAACTTGCCGCTTTTTGAGTTTCAAATTATTTTCGAAATTTTTAAAAGTGGTTTTTGGGTTTGCTTAATTCTATTATTCAATAGTTTGTTCTTTAATCACGCCCATTGTGAATTATTCAATGTTTTAAGAACTTGTCTACCAAGTTTCAAGTAAAAATTCGAAAATTTGGCAAAATTCTTTGTTTTCTTGAATAACAAAGTGGAAATTTGTAGTTTCTTAGAGAAAACAACTTTAAGTGAGCTGTATTCTTAAAACACATTATAGAGTTCTATGTATAATATACGTATACTTGAACCATATAGGCATCGTGGTATGATGAACCATTTTTTTAGTGTGAGTGTGGCGTTAAAACTTGACAATTCTCAGTTTAGAAGCTACATAAGAAGTTCGTAGAAAATATACAAACGAGAAAATGATTCAAACCAAGTTTTATTATAAGCAGGGCCGTCGAGAGCCACGTCGAGTCCCGTGGCAAGACTTTGCGGGCCCCCTGCCCTTCTTAACAATTTCATAAATAAAAAAATAAAAAAAAGTAAATTTTGAAACTCCATATTTTTATTAAGAAAATCTACGCACAAAACATCTAAAATATGTAAAATTAACTAAAAAAAAGGAATCAACTAATTTTTAGTTTGATACAATATTATAGAGATTTATTTGCACTTTCAAGATGCGTTTATGAAATTTATTTGGTAATTCGCTCTTCCGGGCCCTTGAGGGATCCCGGGCCCCGGGAACAAATCCCGAGGACCCCCCTCCTTTGGTTGGGCCTGATTATAAAGCGAAAAAAAAAATTGTAAATAAATTAGCTCAAATTGTTTTAAATGTTTAAATTTTCTTAAATGTTTTTTTTCTTAAATGTTTTCTTAAATTGAACAACTTACTGTTTAATTATTAGATCAAAACTATACAAATTAGTTTAATTGGTTCAATTGTTTAGAATTTCGGATTCACATCAGGCAAACCTGGAATAATTTATAACAAAACTAACCCAAACAGTATTAAAATGCAATAATTAATATATGAAAAATCAAATTAAAAAGTAACAAACTAAATTCAATTAATTTACATAGTTTTCATCTAATAATTAATTTAAAGAAATTGCAACGTTTACAATATTTTCACATGATTATTAATAAAACCATACAAATTATTTTAAAGCTGATCGAGTAATGAATTTCGTACAATTTGCTCAAAAACTGATAAAAATATGATATTTTCAAATGTTGGCTAATCTACACCTTCCTGTAAAAGTTAACTTGTATACCGTTGTACCTACTAATTTACTGGAAAAGCTCCACTATAAATTAATGATAAATACAAATGTGAAAGATAACTTAGCTTGCTGTGATATAATTTTTATCTACAAATTGTCAAAAATCCTTTTTTATAAATTTTAATTTGTTATATGAACCATTTTAATATTTGGAATTTATTTCTTTGATTTTGTAAATAATTTTCATATACGAGTAAATATTGTAAAATTTTGAAGTTGTGCGTCTTTTCGCGCCGACAATTTTAAGTTGGCAGGAAATTAAACAACAATTTTGCCCTTTTAGACAGATCCGCTGAAGTAGGCTGACGCTTTTGCGGGAGGTACCCGTAAAAAATGTAAATTTTTAGTTTCATATTTGAGATTGTTGGTTTTATATGTAAAATAAAGCTTGCATAATTGTTTTTTGAAGATAATTTGTTGAATTACTAAGAATAAAATTTAAAGTTGAAATTGGAAGGCATTGTTAAATTTGTGTGCACGCCGTGGCATCTGGTCCGATAGCGATGCACATTTCCAGTTCTTGTCACAATGAGTAAATTATTTAAAATATTTGGATTATTATTATTATGGATTGTTAAAGTTAATTTAAAAATTGGATTTATGAAATAACTGAAATTCTCCGGTACATTAGAGTTAGCATAAAAATAATTTCTGAGACTGATTTGGAAATTTGGCACTTTGAGCATGATTTCGATACTCTAAGGTCAGTTAAATATTAAATAATATTAAACAAAAGCTGATAATTTAAAGCTGTTTAAATTTTTATTATATTAAAAGAATTGGTGCAGTACACTTTTATTACCTACTTGTCTATTAAATTTGATGTCTGATGTTAGCCCAGAAGCCCATCTTTTATGGGTCTTCGCAGTCGTTTAAAGTAATAATTGTGATTAAGACTAAGGAGAAAATTTTTTTTAAAAATAATTCATGAAGGACAAATGTATTCATTTAGCCTTAAAGCATTGGAATACATCATAGCAAAGAGAAGTGAAAAGCTGCAAGGTCTACGAAGAGAAACTATTAAAATGCAAATATTTGCAACCCTTATTCGGGAGAGCATTACCAATATCAGAAAAATATTACTCTTTTCTCTATTTGAGCTGAACCGTTTTATTCGTTCAAACGCACTGAAATTTTGTGCTGATACAAATTTATTTATAAATGGCCAATAAAAATGAAACATATTCATGATTTTTCCAACTGGAAACGTGAATATTAACCCTCGACGAACGTTTTGCGGCCTCGCTTTAATTTCTTTTCTTTTTACATAATAAATATGATAATTGCTTCCTGTTCCATTTATTTTTGGCTTTATGATTTATTTTATTTTGCTACATCGTTCCCCGTGGGGCTGCCAAATAGTTTAAAATTTAAGTGTGTTTGCACTTTCCGAACTTGAAATAATTTTTGTTTTCAATTTTATTTGCATTATGTTTACCTGTATTTTGGTATTTGTTTACTTTATAATTTAATTAAAACAAATTGATAAGACATTGCTTAATCAAAATAATCAATTGGTTAAATACGAAGGTCGGAAATATAAATTTAAGCGGAAAATGTTTTAATTGAATTTGAAAATTCTGCACGTGTTATGAAAATTTACATGTTAACGAATTCACAAGTTTATAAAAACAAGTTCAGAATGTTGTCGTCGTATTTAAATGAAGGCGTCAGTGGCGAAGATGTTCCAGTGGCAATTTACGTCTCACTTTTGATCACTTCGCAAATGGTCGACATATTTTGATCGCGTCCCAACTCGGTTATGATAATCGCGTTCCTATTCGACACAACTCAATTTTAATTACATTTTCTTTAATTAATATGCTAATAATTTTGCATAGTAATTATTGAGATCAATCTAGCGAAAGCTTATGTCGCTTTGATGTAACTATCGACTCAAATTCTCGGTTTCCCATTTAGGAATATTTTATCTTAATTTGAATGTCAATGCCTACTATTATTATTATTACATATCCAATCTATTTTTTGCAATTACACAAATTATTTTTGGACCAAAATTCGAAAAAGCTTTGTAACTAAAACAAAGCTTGTTATAAAAATAAACCATGCAATTCCAAACGACTTTAGAGGAAAACATCATCAAGCGACATCAGATTTGAAGATTTTATGGTCATACCAACGCACTTCTACTGATCCATGTAACAGAATATTTTTCATCCAGCCATTGTCTAGTCAGGTTTTCTTTAATAAGAATCGGCTCAATTAGGAAATTAAAAGAAATACACAGAATTAAATATAGAATGTTTATAGAGAAAACCGTATAAGTATCATCTTCCTGAAAAAAGTGAGAATTTTTATTATCACAATAAACATAATTGCATTTATTGTTTGTGTCTGTTGAAGAAAAAAAATTATTCTTTGCTGAAACAAATATTTTTTTAATCAAATTTGGAATATTTCGAATACTTTCGGACATACATTCACAAAACTCGATATGTCGAGTTGTAGAATTATAATTTTATATAAGTAACTAAAATTTTATGTAACTTATAAACTTCTGGAATAAACATCATACGCGAAGAGCGAATGCCATTTTAAATGGCACTTCTTTCGTTAAATTCTGTCACACCTATCTGTATTCTTTCCATTAATTCCTCTCTGGTTTCGGGCTTATGTAATGAATATATACCGTGCAACACCTTTTGAAAAGAGCACGCCTGTGTGCTGAAAATGAGAGGTCCATTTTGAAAATTTATTAAAATAAATTTTGTGAATTTATTTTTTTTACCTACATCTTATTCATTATTTTCATAATTTCTGTGAAAACGGTTGGTTTCCCAAAAAAATTTATTTGATCTAAGTTGTAGCGCGTTAAATTCCCTATCTGGTTTAGGCCATCAGTTTTTTTTCTAAGACGTTTCGTTTAAGAAATACGGGGTTCGCAAGAAAAGTAAAAAAAATAATACCTAAATTTGTTTAACATTTTTTACCTTAATTTAATTTATAACTGGAAAACCGTTGATTCTAGACGATAAGGAGTTATACCTTAATTGTAGATAAGCGAATCATCTTTAAAAAAGTTTTAATCTATTAAGCCTAAAAAATCAGTAATAACGGAGCTAAGGCCGTTTGAATTCAGTAATTCAAAAATTTGCTTTAATGTGAGGTACTCCCAAAGTTAGTTTTTTAGTTTTTTCTCGCCTACAACATATATGTTTTTGGAAAAAATTTGATGACGTTACGGATGCTTTATGCGGGTTTCAAAATTTTGGGAGATGATCCACCCCCAAAAATATTAAGTAATCGCTGCAAAAAAATTATATGTGATATTAGTTATAAAATGAAATATTTTGGGTTGGGTTTTGTTCAAATCAAAAAACTGCTTCTGCATGAAAATTCAAAATTTCGATTTTTCCCATATTTTAGAACAGCGATTACACCCCTTAAACTCGCGTCACATCAGCTAAAAAAAATTAAAAGTTTCTTATTTTTTGATGCTCTACCTCATATCCAAAAATTATTCAAATCGGCGAGGGACACCGGGATCCTTTGATTGTTAGTAAAACTTCAGTCAAATTCCGATTCAGAAAAATCTCAATTTTCTTTTATAGTAGGAGTAATTGTAAATTAATTATTGCTAATTGCAACAAAATAATCTGATAGTCAAGTCTATCGCAATGCTTCGAATGAAGATTGTTTGCTGTAGAAGTCCGAGTTGTGCAGTACTGAAGTACTGAAGGGGATACGTGCCTGGGAAAACTTTCATATGATGGCTCGATTCGTTGTTTAATAAATGAAACACTTTTTTCCCAAATTCCAAATCGCAAATAAAAAATCAAAAATATTATTTTTAAACATTAAAATTTTTTTTATTACAAATTTGATGCGCTTTAACTCAAAATTGTTATAATTTGCAGGCAAAAAGATGCCTACATTTGTAAACAAACTGCTTATTTATAATGTATCATAAATGAATATTTGTTTTTGTTGATTTTTTATTGTCGGCCAATTGTTGACAGCCCGAGATATTCGATTTTTGGAATTTCGTTAATCCATTCATGCGCGTCAGTTGTAACTAATCCCAATACATAAAATCTCAGCACGTTTCTGCTGCTCCTGCTAGAACGTGTCATTTTTTGGTGAAAAAAAAACACTCTGATTGGTTGATTTTTTTTTAACAATCAAAAAATATATTAAACTAAGATTAGGACTAAAAATATTTGTCTAATATCAATCCAAACCGGGAAATTTGAATTTTGAAGCAAAAATGAGGGAATTTTAACCTTCGGCTAGAAAAAATTAAAACTTGGAAAGCATATTTCATTTAATTACATTACTGCTCAAGGTGTTTACCAGTAACTTTCTGTGTTACTTTGAAAGTGAATTATAAAAATAATATAAAAATATAAAGTCCAAATTGTAAACCGGGGGGTCTGGGGGGTGTGGAACACCCTCCAGTACATATCGCAGGATTTACACTCTTCTAGAATACTTGGAGAAGATAGATTTATAATTTTACAAATTACAGAAAAACCGGGAAATTTGAATTTTTAAGCAAAGATGATGGAAATTTAAACCTTTGGCTAGAGAATATTATATATAGCTTAGAAAAACATTTAATTAAGTGCTTTTTTGCTCAGAGTTTAGTAGCAACTTTTACGTTACTTTGAAAGTTAATTGTCAAAATTATAGTTAAAAGTGTAAACCGGGTGTTCTGGGGATGAACATCCTCCAGTACATATAATAATTCCCACTCTTCTAGAATTCGTCGGAAAAGCTGGGAAATTTTTTGTTTTTGAGGAAAGGTGAGAATAATTAAAACGTTCGGCTAAAGAAAATTAGAATTTGAGAAACTTATTTATTTTTTTAGAACAAAATAATTTTTTTTAGCTTTTTAGGCTTTAGGGGTACAATCGGTGATCCTTTTGAAGAGGGGGCAATTGCCCCTTTGCCCCCTCTAAATACGCCACTGTTGGCGTCCCTTTCTTTTACAATTTGAGTTTAAAGATTTCAAAATGTTTAAAACAAATGAATTTGGTGGCTCCTAAAGTTCCGGTTTGGGCTCTCCTGAGATCCGGGGCTGCCTGTTGAAGATGTTTTGACCGCTTTAGAGTGCTCTACGAGTACCCTTGTATTTTGTTGATTGACTATGTATTTGAATTTTTTTGAGACGTACTTGTACTCTGTATTCGAGTGCTTTTTTACTGTACTCAGAACAACTATGGTTCTAGTTACACCATTGCCAAATGTAAATTTATGCGAACTACGCCGATTACGAGAATCCTGAGACTTCCAAGTTCGTCAGCTCTCGATGAAGGCTAACTGATTGGAAACCTCAGCTTAACAAATATATATTTATTGTTAATGATACATCTACAGAGTAGGAGTGCTCAATCGAGATTATTGTTACTGACTTCTTTGGAAAATTTATAAAAAGTTGTTAAGACAAAGAGTTCGATGAAGTAACGTACAGAATTGCATTTAGTGGATCGATCTGAGTTTGGATATAATTGTATGCGAATATTTGTTGTGAGCTCTTTATTACTATTTGTGAATCTGTTCCTTGTCTTTACTTAGTTTTGGTCAAATTATTATTATTGTGAATCACTTCATTTTTATTTGAACTTTGCACAACAATTTTTGGTATTTTTGGTACTATCCATCTAAAAAAATGTATCTAATTGTTATGAAACAATAATGGTTAATTATAGTTGACGATTAATATATTCGTGCTACGATAGTTGATAACCTGTTGTTATTGTTTAAATACTGTTGACTTTGCTGTCTGGATCTTTCTAGAAAGTCTATAGAAGTTTATAGAAGTTCCTGAAAGTTTGTAGAAGTTTGTGGAAGAAACAGTAGAGTGATTTGACTCTGTAAAGATAATCCGAGTTCGGCCTGGGAAGTGTTATCATAAATACCGTGACGTAATAAGTATACTGGATGTTACATAAATACAGTAACTTAGTTTAAATAAATACAAACATTTTGTTAATTTTTGAATTAACTCTTTTATTAATTAAGAAAATAATTTTAATTAAACAAAAAAGTATATTTGTTAAATGTTTATATTCAATATTGCTTCAGGAATCCATATTAATTTATAAAAATAGATTTATTCTAGCGAAACGACTGCGTCCAAATTGTTAAATACTTGAAAAAAATGGGTTTTAAGTTTATTTTGCGTAACATATTTAATTTAGTAAGTAAATGTAGTAGGAGCTTTTCAGTAATGTATGCGTATACATTAGCATACCGAAGACGCAAGGACATAATCATCGTAAGCATCGAAGCGCGATATTGTCATGTTTTCTACTATATATCGGTTCATTGCTTTCGATGGCCAACTGCTGGTAGTTCTTATTTTTGAAATTTTATTTTTGATTAAACTTGATTTGATGAGGGGTGCACCAAATCGAGCTTATTATGGCCGTTTCATTGAAAACTTTTTCCAAAGCTCGGCTGGTATACATAATATTGTAATTTGATCAATTGTTATGATCAAACGATCAAAGGAAGTTCTGATGGTGCTATCGTTTTAAGCCTTCAAAAGTTTTTAATTAAAGTCTTTTGCCTTATTTATACGTTTTACAAATAAATGAAAAGTTTTAAAACCACGAAAATATAATATCCAAAATTTTGTTGATTAACGTTGGCTGCAGTCGACTGATAATGAATGCTAAAAGAAGTAGGTATCTATTAAAACTTTGACTACAATGGCGGATACAAAGGGCTGCTGCTATTGTGAACATCAATACGGGTACACATCACCTCAATTAAAATGTAATAAGAATCTTCTCTTAGGTATAAAACTCATTAACACTGAGCAAAAGGGGTTCGATAAATTAAAATTACAAAGAAGAGTTTTTAGTTTCGATAATCATAAAAGTTTTACGTTCGATTAATGGCGAAGCTTTGCTCTAACATGCGGACCAAATAATCGATCATTTAAATTATGAAATGAAAATATTTCTTTTTGCATAATTATAAATGTAAAACTTTCCGGTAAGCCACTGAATGGCTTCCGAAGATTTTAGAAATCCATCAATCTTATAATTAATTCCATTCCTTTAATTCTTTTCAAGATGACGTTAATTCAAGCCCGTAATGGATTCTACTCTCGTGATTTATTTTTCTTCCTCCGATGTGTTTTCATACTATTTTATCACAAATTGATGAACGTTTCCTAATTTTCCTTTTTCATTTACATATCAACATACTTTTTTTCTACTTAACCGATATTTTAAAAATACTTTCAACGATTAAACTTTTTCAACTCGTTTTCCACCTGTTATCTTAAAAACTAAACTTTGCAGTTTCAAAAAGTTTACAACTACCGTAAATAACGATTACATTCAATGAACATCATTAAAATTCTTGTTTTTTTTCGGCAATAACTCCGCGTGTTTTATTTTTCACAATAATTTCGTCGTCGACACTATTTTCGGCATCGAATGCCCCCACCTTCTTTTTTTAAATTTGCGTCTA
Source organism: Cantharis flavilabris (assembly GCA_949152465.1). Classification (NCBI taxonomy): domain Eukaryota; kingdom Metazoa; phylum Arthropoda; class Insecta; order Coleoptera; family Cantharidae; genus Cantharis; species Cantharis flavilabris. The sequence goes on from OX424439.1 coordinate 23,427,259, forward strand.
TATTTGAAAAGATTAAAACGTTAAAAACGCAAAGCTAAACTTATTTTTATGTTTTCTTTCATCGCGAGAATAGCAAAAAAGTTGAACGTCAAGATTTAATGAAATTAAATTTAATTTAAATTCAAAGGTGCTAAAGGAAAGCAAAAGTTAAACGACGCGTGAATGAAAACATGTTTTTAAATTTAAGGTTTGTTTATTTTTTCTGAAAATTAAATTCATTAGAGATGGGAGTTGGACGTGCATCAATTACAGTTACGTTCTATGAAGATCTTAATCATGAAGGGTCCAAAATGTTTTTCTTTCTGAACATTTTTTTAATTAATTAGAAGTAAACCGACGCATTAAAAATATTTTTTTAGGATATATCAGTAAAAAAATGCTATAAAATGTTTTTGCGATGGGTGGGTGGCATGGAAAGGAATGCCAATCCTATAATAGTATTTCATGAGCTTTTCATAACTCCGATATAAGTCTGCTGCCGGTTCAACGAATAGCTCTCTTTGAGTTCTAAAACAATTTTATTTATTATTTGTATTTATAATCTTGAACAAGGGGACTGTTTTATTTGATATATAAGATAAAAATTGTTCGCTTTCGGCTTCTTCTTCTTCTTCTCCTCATATTTATTGCTCGATAAATAAGAACTTTCAACGTATTTATTTGCAAATTCGAAAAGTTATGAGTAATTGGTTTTTTGGATTTATTTAAAATATTTAAATTTGAGCTAATTTGTGGTTTGGCTAATAAGATTTGTTTATTATACTAATGAGATTTTAATTTTACACGTTGTGTTTCTATATTGTACTAATTTATATCTTGCATGTTGAATTATGCTCTCTATAAAAATATTTTACTACGCCACGCATGATATTTTGAAAATCGGGTGCGATAATCGTATTGTGATTGTAAAGTTAAACTAAAGTTAATTATTCCCGTCCGAATGTTCAAATGTTCGGCCGGCTTTGGGTTATCTGTGAAATCAGAGGATTTGCATATGATTAATCCTCAGCTCGCACACAAGGTTGCTATAAAACACCCAGGATCACAATCATTCATTTTGTTTGATTGCGACAAGTATTGATGGAGACCCACAATTAAAGGGGAGTTTTACTTTTAGATGAGTTTTGACTGCTTTGTTCCCATTTTTAAATCGGTTCTTCCACACACATTCAAATATTTAACTTTCTTCATGAATTTTTTAATTGCACCAAAAAATCATCAAAGAATTGCAAAATTAGATCAAAATCAAATTTTTAGTATTTAAATATTTCAATATTGTCTGCTTATTAGGAACTGATGAAGTAACCCATACATCATCAGCCAAATTAGAATTTTAATAGAGCTAATTCTGCACTATAACACATTAGTAATTACAATAAATTATATTACAATAGTATATTGTTTTAGTAGAAGCACAAGTTGTACTTGTGAATTTTTAAGACAATATACCATTGCAGGAAATTAAAACTTTAATTAATTATATATTAATTATTAATTACCTACGTTTTTAAATTTTTTGAAGTTATTAAACTTTAAAATAATATATCAGTGACGATTTATGGAATATACAGAGTGGTTCAAATTTTAATGTTCTTATGGGGAATTTGGTAGCTAATAAGAGATGTGCAAAAATGGATGGAGCATCCTTGATCCCTTCTTTTGAGAAAAGCTTAATGGTAAAACCGGAATTCTATATCTTTTTTCGTTTTCGAGTTATGGCCAAAAATTCGTTTTTTCGACTTTTCGTTAAATGTCGATACTTATCTCGGTTGTTTGTAAAGTTATAGAAAAAATATTTAGACCATCTTCAGACACATTTTTAAGGAAAATAAATTGGGTTAAAGGGATTTTAAATATCTTCATTTGTTTGCGAATTACAATAACCAGTTCTTTATCTTCTTTTTTAATAATTATATTGTCGTGTTACCAAATCATTTTGAAAATATTTTTGATAGTTTGAGAATTTTGGATTTATCATGTGGAACAAATTAGTCGTTAAATTTTTTTTGATATTTGTAAAATAATTTTTTTAAGTTTGAATTTAATTTTGATAATTTTACATTTTTGTAAATGTGACATTTTAATATTATTTTTATATTTGGATTCCATTGTGAGTAATTTTTGTAAATTTTTGAATTTTGTGCGCCTTCAGAGTAGTAACAATTTTAATGTTGGTACCGAAACATCGGAGATTTCCTCTTCCATACGTGTCCGTCGAGGTGCACGGACGTATTTTTGTGAAGGTGCTATGATTTTTTATTTGCATTTCAAGTTTGAGATGTTTGATTTAATTTTGAGAATAAAATTACTATTTGAGTGAGTAAAATTTTTCGTTTTATATAATAAATTAGAAATCATCTCAGAATTTGGACGGCATTTGGAATTGAAGGGTCCAATGCAAGTAGTTACTGAATTTTTCGCGTTTTTTCGTGTTATGAATCTATTTTAAAGTATTCAAAATCAAATTATCGTATTGATCTGATCTTTTTATTTACGTACTGTAAATTTTCAATATGGCTCCTGGTAAGCTCCATGTTATTTCATATTATCATATGATAATTATCACATAATTATCTCAAAACTGGCAAAAAGTGACATAGTAACTTCTTGCATTGGACTCTTCAATTGTTTGATTTTTGGAATTGGAGAAATAGAAATTAAATTTGGATCCGTTAAATAAATGGAAATGAGTAATTAATTAATTGGAAAATATTTAAAAAATAATGGTAAATTTCATTAAATTAAAATTAAAATTGGAAGGCGTAGTAAACTTGTATTTGCGGCGAGCACCTGCAACGATAAGGGATACCTGCAAGTTTTCGTTTTCATTGTACATAGGAAATTTATTGAAATTTTAATTTAAAATTTAACTGGAATTATTTTATGATTTTTTTTTTAAATATTCAAGAAAAATAAATTTGCATCACAACGAATTCAAAGGTCGAGGAACACACTCCTGAGAAGTTTCCTCTTCCGACTGGAAATGCTAGCTGGCAAAAACAGAAAGTTGAAAAGGAACTTACGGAAAAATTTTCTGGCGTTCCACTATTTTATAATATACATATAAAACATGTGGAGTCTATAAGTTCAGTTTCATTCAGTTATATTTAATCAATCAGCAATCAATTTTCTTAAAATGTTGTGCATTTTCGGGTCTTTTCTCTTTTTGATGTACGAGGGTGGTCTGAAAAGTTTCCGACCTAACATAGAAGCAGCTTGTCAAGTAATGATGCGCAGTATATGCTTCTGTAATGGTTGTTCTTTTTTGAAAATAATCGTTTAAGATAAGTCCATGGCTATCCCAAAAAACAGTCGCCATCACTTCCCAGCCGAAGGATCAGTATTTGCCTTTTTTGGAGCTGATTCCCTCTTTGTAGTCCATTGTTTTATGGGAATTTTTGTTTCTGGAGTATACGGATGTATCCAAGTTTCATCTACAGTAATTAAACGGCACCAAAACTCTGATTTACTGCCCCTAAACTGCGTTAACAGAGGATTGAAATTCTTCCTTTGAACACTTTTTTGTTCAAAGTGAGCAAACGCGGCACCCAACGCGCGAGCAGCTTTCTCATGCCTAAATGTTGATTTATTATATGACAAATACATTTTTTGGACATACTCATAGTCTCTGCTATCTCCCTAATTTTAATTCGAAAGTTGTCTAGGATTATTTGGTGAATTTGAGCAATGTTATCGTCAGTGGTTGCGATTTTTGGATATCTCGAACGTTCTCAAGCTAGTACGCCCACATTTAAATTCAGCTGCTCAATATTTCACGGTGGTAAATGATGGTACAGAGTCCCCATACACAGTGTCCAATTCGTCTTAGATTTTTGTAGACGTATTGCCTTTTAAAGCCAAATGTTTATTGATGCTCGATACTCGATTTTTTCTATTTTCACAAGTACACTCGCATTGACTCACTGAAGCGGTTGTCAAACAACAACGGCGCGTCCTAAATGGCTGAAATTTTGGTGAGTACCTGTCAAAGCTAGACCAAACACATTCCCTATTTTTTTTTTACAAGTGCTGCTATGTTCATGTTGAGGTCGGAAACTTTTCAGACCACCTTCGTATTCAACGAGGAACTTGAGCGTCTATCTTTACTTTGTTTAATTTCAAGTGATTTGTGATCTTGGTCTTTGAGCATTTTGTTGTTCATGGTACCCGTCTTATTTCTGTTTTCCTCATCGTTTTTCTGATGCAGTCAGATATTTGGAACCACATTTCTTCCTTCGTCAACATCATTGTTAAGATATTTGCTTGTGTGACTACTTTTTCCAATTTCTACATACAAATATGTTGATAGTTTGTAGTATTCTTCACAGTATTGGCGTTTGGAGAATACAGGGCAGGTAGTTATTAAATCTGCCAGTCTGCGAGAAATGTAAACATTTTTTATCAGTTTATTCTTCTATGTTTGGAATGAGTGTATTTTGCATTTTTTTTCTTCTGATTTTATCATCATGGTCCCATCTGTTTTGCAAATTGTTCTCTTGTACGTACCTTGTTATAGGTTCTTAGTTCTTACTTGTAGTAAAGGTGTTTCTTTAGACGAAATCCAATCTCTTACATGTCGATCTATGTGGATGGCTGCATTATCTTGCTGGAAAATGCAGTTTTCGGATTTAGATCTTCAATCATAGGCACTAAACCATCTTTGAGAATTTCAGTATAATTTTCTGCATGAATAGCTTACTCAAGTTATTTTTGACGTTCCATATCATGAAAAAGCTGTCTATATTGCACCGGTTCGCTCCTTAGGGAGTTCTTTTTCTAAGAGCAAAAGCAAATAAAACAAACTGGAACCGTCACTTATTTATTATTCAAAACAATGATTGAGAGTATTGTAAGCAGGGCCGGATAAACCATGGGCACAATGGAGGTGCCGCACCCAGCACCAAAGTTCAGAAATCGCCAAAATTGTGAGTTTTTAATTTAACTTTTTATAAAAAATTTTATTTTGAACAAAGGAAATATCTGAACGCAGGCGCCAAATCAAATCAAGTCACGAATTGTGATTTAATTAATATTTTCTTCTTCCTGCTGATTCTTATGTAAACTGACTTCTTGATGAATCACCCACCGTTTTCGAGGAATACTTCCTTCTTAATCTAATTTTGTCATTTTTTGATAATTTGGAGCGATGAAAACGATTATTTTAGCCTTTAAATTTCTTCTGGTAAGCTAGAGAAGTGAAAAGTTAATATGTGATATTTGTAGCAAGAAAGTTGATTTGGGAGATGATTTAATTAAATGGTAAATTGAAAAAACGGTTACTGTCAGGGAATTGATTCCACGAATTTCACTTTTTCCTATATACAATTGGAAAGAGGATAATTTTTTAGGTATATAAAAAAATTTTTTCTTGGATTATCCATTACTTTTCGAGAAAACGGCATTTAAAAATCAAAATTTTCCATATGTTAACATGGGAGAACATAGAAATTGCAAGTAACGGGTTTTCTGTTGACGGTACGTGTACTCTGAACTAGTCTTAGTAATAGCGGTCACACGCGTGTTGTAACCCACCCAGATCGTTGTGGTCCGTCCACATCAAGCGTAATAACTATTCTCAATGCCAAAACTTCAATCGTCAGATGAAGAAGATTAAAGTGCCTCCGGCACTCCATGCTTCGCAAGCCATCATGCTACGCTACGCGTGTTGTACCTCCATGAGTGCGGGCTACCCAGTCAAGCTGGATTGGGTTCAGGGATGTTTTTAATGAGTTAGCGCCTGCCAAAACGGCCCGGAGCGCCCGGAGCGGAGGGTAGCGTAGGGTCAGTTTTGGTTGGCGCAACCACGGCAAATCACGGATCCACCCTAAAATGACTGAATTAAATTAAATTAATTTGGCTCCTCCCACTAATTTTTATATGGGATTTCATATGTAAAATTTTAGATTTTTAAATGCCGTTTTTTCGAAAACTAATGGATAATCCAAAAAAAAATTTTTTTTTAAATGCTTATAAAATTGTCCTCTTTCCAATGGTGTATAGGAAAAAGTGAAATTCGTGGAGTCAATTCCCTGACAGTTCCCGAAAAAACATCATTAAAAATTATCGTATTCTTCGATTTTTGCTCAATTTTTTTTATTTATTTTGTACATATTCCAGCTTTTAGCTTCCCCATTCTCCTCCATACACCACTAAATAATAAAAATTTTGGTTTTCTTGGATTATTCGCGATTTATATTAAACGAACACCACTACGCGGAAATATATTAAGTTAATCTAATACGTATAGTTGGTATAGAAAGTTTTGTTTGAAACTAAACCTTTTGTATTCTTTTGGTATTTTATTTTGTGAATTTTACCGCTGTTTTACGATAAAATAATTAAGAATTAAACTCAAAACAATATCAATCAGAGCCGGGTTAGGAGGGGGGGCTTAGGGGGCTGCAGTTACGGGCCTCAAAATTTCTAGGAAGCTCAAAAAAATTGAAGCAACAAATTGAAATCACCAAAGTAGCTCAGATTAGAATAAATTTTTTAATTAAAATTAATTAATTTATTTTTAAATTTAATTAAAATTAGTTAATTTATTTATTTACATTAATAATTTTTAAATAAAAATAAATTGAATAATTAAAATTAATTAATTAAATAATTAAAATTAATTATATGGAACTTTTAACATAAGATGTCTATAAAGTTTTGCTGTAAAAACGATTTTTATATGTCAAAAAATGGTTTCAAAATGTGCAGTTTACATTGTTAACATAGGATAGTTCGAATATTTTCGTTTGTCACTGGTACTTCGACAAACAAATTTTGATAATTTAATTACTGAATTTGGCCATTTTGTTTAAACATCCACAGCCAAGGGACCTCCAAATAAAGTTAGCCCCTGGCCTCATATATCCTTAATTACGACCAGTGCCGGATCAAGCAGCTACGCTTGACTCCCTGTATTCTTCCTTCGGTCACCATGGCAATCCAAACCGCTTCAATATCATGCAAGATCCTCATCTAAAATTGCTACTCGTTTTAATTTTTTAATGAAAAACCACCAGGACCATCTAAATTAAACTTTTTTCTTATCACTAAACATTACTTTTCTCCATTTTCAATTCTAATTCACATGTTGTCGAACAAAGCACCTGTTCTACACGTCTTCCAGCAAATGTAATTTGGTATTACTTTGAAGATTCTTTTATTTCAAGAAGAAAATCGCATTGAATTCTACTGGATAATTACTTAATTTATCATATCAATATTTTTATTTTGATCAAATTTTTTATTTTTGCCAGTTTTCTCAAAGTTACTGTTTCTCTTGGATAAAAATTACATACAAATTAGTTGAAGTAGCTGGCTCCACGTAAATTCATATGTTTCGAATTTTAGATTCTCATCAAAAAACCTAGAATAATTTATAACAAAAAAAAATTAAACCGACTTCAAAAAAAGAAACACAATCAAAGAAAAATAACTAAAAAGTCAAAAATAATATTTTTTTCTGATATGTTTAGGTAGGTACGTCAACTATTTTTTTGAGGTTGGTGCCAGCCACAACATACGGAAGAAAGTACATACCACACGCGGAGTTTGTTCGGGGCAATATTTTAAAATTTGAAGCGTTGAATGAGACGTGCTTAAGGACAGGCACCAACCTCAAAAAAATAGTTGGCGTACCTACCTAAACATATCAAAAAAACATATTATTTTTGACATTTTAGTTATTTTTCTTCGATTCCGTTTCATTTTTTGAATTTTAGTAATTTGTTGTGTTTTCTGAGTACGCCCCTGCCTAGAATCTGATATGGGGGAAATTAATTTGCGGTTTTGAACGAAGGGGACGGCACTTTTTTGAATAGGAGTTCGAGAAGTGAGTGTTTTGGTTTTTGATCTCGTCAAAAGATTTAGTAAGTTTTGCTTTTTTCCTGTAAAACTTGTAGGGAGACACCTTTTTTTCTTTTATTTGTAATGACTAATGATAATGACATTGTGATTTGTTGTTTAAGCTCTGTTTGCAAAAGGCCAAGCCTACGTAGCTTCAAGTAGGCTAAAGACGCTTGACGGTCTCGCAATCGATGAGATAGAGCCCAATAAACTTTTAAAACAACCGCATGACACCCGTGCACACTAAGAAATCTTGCGTTTACGTAATAATCCAATAGCTACTGTCTACTGTTAGCCAATAATTAGTCGATATCTTGCAAACTACTGAACCGATTTTAATGAAACTGGCACTGTTCCCTAAGTTGAAAGATACCTAATCCTATAAAAAAAATTATTGCAATCCGATTTCTAGTTTCTGAGAAAACATACATACATACATACACTTATGAAATTTGGCATACATGCTTAGAAGCCCACCTAGGCCAACATATATGAAAATTGTACAATTCCAACAATATTACATACATACGGATCAAATTGATAACCTCCTTTTTTTTGAAGTCGGTTAAAAACTAAGCGCCATCAAAAATTGACTACAAGAAATTTTTTTCTAATAATAGGAAATTTCCAAAAATGAAAATTAAATCTTGAAACTAGGCAGCAATAATTAGGTACTTATTGGCACATCTGCATATTATACTCGTTTGGATTTCTTTAATAAGTACTAATATTTATTTTTATATATTATTCTATTATAATGAGCAGTGGCGTAGCAATGTAGCCATGGGCCTGTGTTCCACAATCAAACAGAGCATCCAAATGGGTATCAAATAAAATAACAAACAATTTTATTTATTTTTTTTTGTTATGCTACAACCGAGCCCTTGAACGTCGGGCTTTTGTTCGATCAAACTCATCGAATACCGGTAGTTACGCCACTGCATAAGATGACCAAAGAATAAACTGAAGAATTATTATACTTTTGAAAAATTTGCGAACAATTGGCACTTAGCAATTAATGATATTTTGGAAAATAATTGATATTTTGCAATCAATTTAAGTAATGAATTGTATTTATTAGATAATGATGATTAACTTTTCATTTTTAATGAGCCTAATCTTAAAGTGAATATTAAGTTTTAAAGACAATCGAACACACCCCCACTTTCGTTATCAACTTATAAAGACCACTAGTCATGTTTGTAAACACGACTAAACGATAATCAATATTTCAAACGAAACAAAAATGAAAAAACTGAAGTTTTAATTGTTACTTTTATGTATTATTACTTGCGCATCGAAATCAGTGAGATGTCTAAAATAACAACAATTTTAATTATTTAACACATCCATGGGAACAAATTCTGTAATTTAAACCTATTAAAATCACATTGATCACAATAGTGGCTTATGTTAGTGTGAGCACTGTTTAAGTTAAAGAGCGGACTTTCTGGCTTTGCATCTTTGTACTTCCAAGTTTCTCGGATTCGCCTCCGGCGGACATGATCATAATGTATTCACAACAACTAACATCTAAATGCACTTTGAACAGATTCGTAGCTAAATAATTTATAAACAAATCATATATAAATATTAATATTGCTATTGCAAAAAGCGCCAAAGCAAGTGCTTACTCAGGTGTGGGTTTTAGTAGACTGCAAAATTTTCGGGAAAGCTTCAAGTGAGTCAATTATTTGGTATGGGTGCACGAATATGTCAGGTATAAAATTGTAAATTTATTCTGACGATGCAAATTATTTTCAAAATTACCTATCCTGGACAATACGCCATTTTACATTGGCTAATTGCGTAATTGGAATAATTGGTTTACATTTTCTCAAAGAATGGCCGAGTTTGCCGAATGATGGGCAATCGAAATTTAATGTTAGTTTAGGTACTTTTTAACGCAATTTTGTTTTTTTTACGACAGAAATGTAAGTTTTACGTATTACTTCCTTCCGGGAGTTACGTATTTAATTCCTGTAAAGGTTAGATATATCATTTTCGACACTTTAAATTATTTTAAGTTAAAATTATTAATTTTTCGAACATAGTTAGACGTTATGTGGTCTATATTTTGATGATGGCTTTCAGTTTCATAAACCAGGCAATCTCTGTTTGAGATAAGTGTAAGTAAACAAATTTATCAATATTTATAACAATGCAAAAACCAAAATTTAAATTACAATTTGGTCAGTTTTTTTGTTCCAATGCTAACTAATTATTATATATCAATGGATTCATGGTAAATGTAAAAATACACGTAATGTTCAATTCGATATTTGTAATTCTGATTACAAATTTTGCCAGTTTTAATAAGGAAGATCCAAAGCAACTCGCACTCACCTCAGATATAAAATTCAGTGTTTACATGGGTTTCGAAGGCTAAAAAACATATTTCTCTAAATTTTTTTCTAATATAATAAATGAAATATTTTATTCAAACTTTTCAACATATGAAAGATAAACATTTGGAAAATATTTTGTAAAATTTTCATTTAAAAATTTTGAAAATTCAGCCAATTCCTGTGACCCCTCAGAATAAAGTTCCTTCGGCGTTGTCAGAATAATTCATGATAGATTCATCAGAAATTTGAAAAAGTGTGCAAAATTTGAACAAGATCGGTCCATTATTTTTAGAGACATCATGTCAACCGACTGCAAAAATAGAGTTTTGAGAAACTTACGCAGAATAATCGATTCCAGCTCCATAAAGCAAAGAAGCTGCTGGAGCTGCAATATCCAGATATCATTTCCAAACCCAATGTAAACTTTCCAAATTTTCAAACCCATGTAACCCCTTAACCTACTTAAATACTGTAGTGGAATCAAGTCTGAAGCTCGACTTCTCAGGAATGCGTTCTTCGACTTCTGAATTAGTTGTGATACCAACCCAAATTTTACAAAAATTATAAATAGAATCATCCATAAAATAATTTCAAATTACAATTAAATTTAAATAACTTCAAAAATAAACTGTGTGTGCAAAATAGAACGGCGATTGCGAGTGCGGCTGATCACCCAGATGCTCGCCTCGTATAAATTTAATTTTTCCTTTCTACTATTTTAATTTTAATTTTTCGTAAATCAATTATTATTTTTTTTAATTACTCACATCAATCGTAAAGTTTATTTGCAATGTAGATCACAAAAATCTCAAACTTGAAACCCAAATTTAAAAAATCTCATGAGACACCCGCAGATACGTCCGTCAACTACGTCGAACCGGCTTAGAAGGGCCGAATCAGTCGTCTCCTCGTACTAACATTAAAATTAAACTTGAAAATTAAAAAACTTGAAATGACTATGCATCTACTGAAACCTCCGCAGAACTACAAAAATTGCTCCATCGATTTAATGTGGTATTGCAATATATCTAGCGTTTTAGTAAAGTAGTTGGGCTTCAGCCATTCTTGTAAATTGTGCGCCTTCATTTTTTTTGTATAAATAGCATCATCCGAGATCATTATTTTTAATTAAAAAAAGTTGGGATTATCATAATTTTTCTCTATCTGGAAAAACCAATAAATTTTACCAAAAAATAATTTATTATTTCTATATTCTAAATCAGGGGTCTCCAAACCTTTTAGCTTAAGAGCCAGATTGATTGCTCCACAAAGACCCGAGGTCCAAGATCTAGCTAGCTCATCAGATTAAGATCACCTTTTGACAACTTTTTGTTGTGCTTTGACAACTATTTTTAGTCGGTAAATAAAACATCTGATTATTACTTTGTAAGATTTAATTTATCAAAATAAACTAAAGGCATGTCAGGCCCGCTATCGCGGGCGGGATTGGTGATGTTCGCGGATTGAACTTTGGAAACCCCTGTTCTAAGTTAAATTTTTTTTAGAGATCAGAAAAACAAAAAGGAAAAATGTCAGAAAAAGTTTGCGTTATTCGTTCAGTTTATTTGAAGCTGAAAATTGCCAATATGAAATGGTTCGAAAGCTTCACATTCCTCGACAGATCGTTTCTGACTCCATCAAATGATTAAAAACACTTGGTAATGAAGAAGATCGACCCGGAATAAGACAAAAATGTTTTCCGAAATCGAAAATCATCAAACTTTGAATTTAAAGAAATCCGGGCAGTATCGGCCGATACTCGACAAATAGCTAAAAATGATTAAAAAGAAGCCTTATAAGCTGCAAAAAGCCCAAATGCTAACTGATGAAGACCAGCAAGTACCGGCAACTTTAACGCTGCCGTCTCTTATACATCTTAAGATGATATCACATACAGCTACTTTTGCTGTGCTGCCAATTAAAAAGCTGCGCAACTTTAGCTGTTCGTCGTGTGAACACTGCTGCAACCTAAAAAGCAGCGCGTGCAGTAGTGCTACCTGCAACATTTTTAACGCGCAAATCATTTCAAAGTAGCTTAATGTGAATCGACACATTTGTGAGTTGTGAGTGCAGTAAAATCTATTAACTTGGGTGAACTTTTGAAGCGGCTACAGATGAAAACTTGATTACTGTCAACCTGACATTCAGCTTATGCAAAAACTGCGCAGCAAAAGTAGCTGTGTGTGTTCTCAGCTTTACTCGATATACGTGCTTTAGAGAGAGATGCGTCACGGCAAGATTAAATAATTTGGGTATAACAAATGGTGGTCCAAAAGTAATTGACAAGACCCTACACTGATAAAAAAAAAGTTTTGAACCAAAACTTTTTATGCATTGCCTATATACAATGCATAAAAATTTTTGAATCAAAATTTTTCGTTTTGGTTCTAAAAAATTAGATTTTGCTTCAAAACGAAAAATTTTGATTCAAAACCTTTTATGCTTTGCCTATATACAATGCATAAAAGGTTTTGGTTCAAAACTTCTGTTTTATCAGTGTACAAGAGTTACGGAAAACAGCTGCAAATTTCATTTGACGTTTAAAATATCCACGCCACTTTGAAAATTTGTTATTTATTTAGGTTATCCATTTTTAAATGTTTCTTTTGTTTTACCAATTTAATTAGTAGTAAACAATTCAATAAATATGATTATCAATATATGTAAACAATTCAATTGGTACAAAACTAGATCGGTTGTGTCATTTTTAGGTTGGTAAAAAAATGACCAATCAGTATTTTTGTAGGTTGGTAAAGTGGATACAGAAATACCAAAAGACAAAAGAATAGAGTTTTGTACATAATTCTAATGTTTATGAAAGTAAAATAAATGGATAACTCAAGTTGAAGACTTAAGCTACAACATTAATAAGTTTTCGTTACTAGTTGAAAACAAAAGCAGCTAACTTATGTATTACTAAACAAGTATACAAAGAAAAGCGAAAGTGGTAAAGATCTATTCCTAACATAAGTTGAACTAGCAAAAATTTGTTAAGCTGCATTCCCACTAAGACAAGCGGTACTATTGATCTTTGCTACAAGATCAAAGTGCCGCTTGTCGGCATTGCTTTATTAGCTGCGACTTTATTCTTACGGCAGGTTCTGTTACGACTTAACTACGAATTAAATCAATGATCCCACATGATTTGTTTCTTTTTTCTTATTTTCTTATTCTTATTTTTTATTTCTCTTATGTTCTTGAAATATAAACCTGCATTGCAAATTTTTAGCTGGATAATTATTCACCAAATTCACCAAAAAATGGCTACCTGTTGGCTCCAGGTAACATTTTATCGGCCGAAATACTTACCTTCTCTTTGGAGTTAGGTGTCAGAAGATGGAATATCTTATGAAACTGACTAATATTTATATTTTTTTTGGAAATTTCAAAAAAGGTCACAAGTTTATGTTTCCTGCAATTTATTGATTTTGCATTTACTAAAAAACTGTTTTAAGCGGACGTAAAATACTTAGGTCTTGACGAGGTAAAAATATAACTACTGTAATAAAATTATGAAATGCACTTGCCAATTACCTACAAAATCATAATATGAGTGATTAGCGGAAAGGAAGTGACTTATGTTATTTAATTTCTTACCCAAAGCTACAATATATGCAGTTTAATTTACCTTTATATGCAATTGTACTAAAATGTACATTTTCAAATATACAAAACAGTACTGAAAGTGGCCATTTTTAGTACCGACACGTGACATTTTATTTTTTGGAACAGGCATGAGACAACTTCAAATATTTTAATGATTTACAATCCTCGATTTTTCCGGCAACAGATTTAACGTAGTTTGTTTTGCATCTTCTGATAACGCAAACATCATTGCTTTCCATTTTACAAATCAATTAATTCAGTATAAAGTTTACTTATTAAATTTAATTGACGTATATTTTTAATTTTAATTATTTTGTTGCTTACCAACTTGATCATTCTACGCATTTCTTTAAATTATTCCATACAACATAATAATTATTATCGTACATTTTTTGTAAAAAGTATGTATTTTATTCCAATTACACATAAAATAGTGTATGCACGATGTCCTTAAAGTGCCTTTTTGGCATTGGCCAAATTTTCCACGCTCATACCAGAAAGATGCACTTTCAGGACAAGATTCATAAATAACTATTTTCCGATCGAAAATCGCTCAATTCCATCCAATTCAAATGTAGCTTTTGATATAATATATCTATATAGTTTATCACATAATATTAGGATGTCCGAACGAAATGTTGAGATTCACTGGAAAATTTAAGCAACATGGTTATTGCAAAAATTTGACAAATGTATAAAATGAACATTTCAAATGAAGTTGGTAGTTACAATTTTTGCAATTTCTATTTAATGGTTAAACTGGCATCCGAATAAACGAATATTTATGATTGAAATTTAACGAATCGAATAACGATGACCAGTTGGAAATTTTCTAGAGTAATGGAATTCGTTGCTCGAGATTACGAATTCCTGAGGGGCGACTACTTTTTTACCAGTTTACAAACAGAAGCGGAAAAAACGTAATTTACTCTCAATTTTGTTATTAAAATATGGTAAGGATAGAAAATGAAAAAAGTTTATTTTCAATAAAAGTTTTTATTAATTTTAATGTTTTTTGAATACTACAAGGCACACACACAAACATAAATATTTACAATAAATACATGCATTCTTCAGCGGTGTGGATTCATACCCCCAACTACTATGAAAAATTTACAAGTGAATTATAATAGAAATCGATTGAAAATGTCTCGTCATTATTTTATTTTTGATCGTACTCGTCATTTTATGCAAAATTGTTATTGCACAAAATTTCTAATTAATTACAAAATTATAATATAGTAAAACAAAATTATTCAACAAAACATTTTGGTACATAACTTCAGTGACTTTTGATTGTCAAAAAGCTTCGACTTGATGAACTATCAAAACACCTTTTTGGTAGCCAAAAATGTCCAAGTCAATTTTTGAAAATCTCTATTTTCAAGTTTCGCATTTTTTGACTAGCACGCTTTATCTACTTTCAAAAATTTAGCCAAACACAAATTATTATTTACAGAAAACTATTTTCAACTTTTACAAATATCGTGGTTACAAAATTAGTTATTGTTTGCAAAAGCTAATGATGACTCTTTTATTAGTTTGTGACAATTTTTCGCATTTGTTATATACAACTACGTCGAAAATGTTGCGGTTATCTAAAAAATGTTGTATGTCCTTATGCGTAGATATCAGGAAGAATGACTATAATAAGTAAATCAAAAATATTACAAGCCCTAAGTAATTATTATCTACATCTTACGTGATATAGTGAGAAATTTTGCCTTATGTACAGTTAAGCTACTTCGTTTTTATGTAGAATATACTTTATAGTTATGAATATTAATCAGTTATGCCCAGAAGTCAGTCTTCACTTTAAATGAAAATCAAAATGGAATCGCGTGGTTGAAAATTCAAAATAATCCTTTAATTTAGACGACGTTATTACTAATACATCTTATTAAACATTTCAATTACTAGTAATTACTTACCTAAAATTAATGATATAAAGTGCAAAAGTCTTGAAAAATTATATTCACATTAAAGCAAAAATGATATCCTTTACAGTAGTATGAATGGCATAACAATACTTTGCGTATACAATTAGTTAGGTATATAAACGATGCTAACGCTATCTTTATGTTAAACACAATAATTTTAACATTCGTCTGCATATAAATATAAATTCACTCAAAATTTTTCTAATTCACTATCTATGTACAACATTGAGTGACATTCGATTTAAAAAATTTCGGCTTATGTTGCCGTACTAGTAAATAATACCGAATTTTTGTAATAGTTGGAACGCTCTTGTAATGGGGACTTCACATCTCTTTCCACTTGCTGATGCCTCGATTTTCTCTCCATTTCCAACTCTTGAGCTAAGCTTTCTGAAACAAAGAGACATATTTTGTTAGTAAAACTAACAGACTAAATGATATGACTGTTATTCTTAGAATTAATTTTAATTATTAAAAAAATTATTTTTTATTAATTGGCTCCTAATTATGATAACCAAAAATGTAACCACTTATTTAAAGCCTTTGTGAAGTGGATTACTCCTCCATGCAAAGCACTGTTTTCCTACTGCTTTTAAACCGCAGCAGTGTAGCCTGCACGATCAGGCGTGAAGTCGCGGTTTTTCACTCTATATCCTGCCGATGTATGCGAATCGCAACACTTCTGACCTTACAAAACTAAATTCCTACCAAAACAATTAATTAACCTTCAAAACAAAAAAGCATAGGTTACCGACTACTTCTTAATTCTCACTAGAGAAATTTATTTAACCGAAACATCTCTTACAAAGTATTCACCACTTACGATCAGCTGAGTACATTACAGTGGCATGCCACCTGGAATGAGTTAATGAAAGAAATAATTTTTATTTATATTATGTTAATTTTTCATTTATTCAATTTGCGATGATTTGCAGGTAAATAAATAATGATTATTTCAAATATTGGGCGTGATAGGTTGCTTTATGACGTTTTATTTTCATGACGTCACATCAGAATGGTGATCAAAATTTTGATAAAAACATTCGTGGAAATTTTGATCGTAGGACAAGGGCATTAAAGACACGATTTGCTTGAGGGCTAGTTGAATGGGAATTTTAATAAAATTGCATAAATTTTAAATTTTATAATATTTAGCTTAAAAATTTCCATCCGTTTTTTTTATTGTTTGATATTCATTCGATTTCTAAAAAAAAAATATTATTTGATTTAATTTATTTATTTTATTATGGAAATATATATTTGATTTTATTTGATTATATGAAAGTCGTAGTACTTCTTCGGTACTTTCTTGAAATGTAATCCCAAGCGCAAATCAAAGCTTTAAAGCGTCGTTCTCGGCCAATTAACGCTACGTAACTAAATAATTTTATAAAATAACATAAAAATTCGAAAAAGAACTCAAAATAAAAAATTTTAAGTAAATTTGTGGGGGTGTGGAACACCCTCCAGTATACCGGTAAGTGTGTAAAAAAACACATATAGCAAACAAATTTCGATTCCAGTTTTAAAGTTATGATTCCACTGGGCATTACTGGATCTAGGTTATAAAAGACATTTGGAAAAATCTATAGGAAGCTAGATTCTGGGACCAATTTTGTTTAGGTGTACTGGAGGGTGTTCCACACCCCCCAGACCCCCGGTTCGAAAAACTGTATACTTGAGTATATGTTCTTAATTTATCACAAAGCATGCACACAAATCTTGGATTTATAAAATCGGGGAGTGATTGTTAATGAATATTGTATAGGGGAGCACAGCCCCCTAGAAATCACATATTGGTGTAGCGACGAATAATCCCCTAACAAATAAACCTTACAACAAATAATCACCAAAGTGAATAATGGTTATTTTTAAATTAATTTTGAAATAATTTTTTTTTTTAATTTCAGGATTTGTGCCAGGATCATTTAGTTGGCGATCCTAATTTACCTAATCTGCACCCGGCGCTGAAATAGCTTAATACGGCACTGAAAATAATACTTTCTGAGATTGAAAAGAGTCAGTGACAGGAAATTTTTCGATTTCGGTTTATTATTTTTGGGTTTTTATTTATTAGGTCAAAGTTGTAGCGAGTTAAGTATTCTAATACAAAGTGCATCAATTTTATGTTGTTTTTGTTTTAATTAAAATACCAGCAGGTAATCGCGGGTCTTGCGATCGCGAATCGAGTGGAACTCGATTGATGTGCAACTCGATTGATGTGCAACTCGATCGATATGGAAATAGATTGATGTGCAACTCGATTGGTTGGGAACTCGAACCCGATTGAAGTATCTATAACTCGATTGATATAAAATTCAATTAATCTGCTACTCTACAAATTTGAATGATGTTAAATTTGACTGATGAGCAACTCGATCAGTTGGGAACTCGATTGAGGTACCTACAACTCGACTGATCTGCACCTTGATTGGGTGGAAACTTGATTGATGTGCAACTCTTTACAGAGAAATAGAGATATAGAAAGCCAGAGTTCGTTCAGCAGTGGTTTGATATATTTTTTGGTTGGTTAAAAAAGTCTACCAATCAGAATGTTTTTTTTGTTCGTTTGATCCGTTAATCCTTTGCAGAATGACAAAAAACACACATGGCATTTTATAATATTGATTTAAGTTTTCAAAAAAATAAACAAAACTCAGAATTTTTAGCATTTGCTTACTTAATTTAGTCCATATCTCAAAAGCTATTAATTTTGAATAACAGAAATAGTTTTGGCTGAGTATATTATGGAAATGCAACTGAAGAAACTGTTAATTTAATTTCAATTCATTTAGTTACCGGCGCTACGGCTTAATTCTTACGCCTAGCTTCTGCTGTATTGTAATAATTTGTATATTCGGGCAGATTTTTTCATTAAACCAAAGTCTGGACCAGCGGACAAAGAAGAAAAGCTCGGTGATCAGGTGTATTTCGGAAACCAGAATACATTTGTCATCTGCTATTATTCTGATTAGTTAGTCATGGGAAGCAGGAATAATGCGTTTTTTTAAACATTTAACTGGAAAATCTGTGAAAAACAATAAATGGCGTACTTTATACTTCTAAATAATGATAGATCAAATTTCTTTAACGATATTTATTGCAATTTTCCTATCCACAACATTAAATCATACCATTCGAGAGGATAGTAACTAAAAATAGTTATTAACTTTTTGATTAGGTAACATTTAATAAGAATCTAAAGAAATAAAAAAAGGAATAAACAGGCGAAAATATTATTTATTTAACTACAAATTTAACTGCCTATTTAAATACAAATAAGACGAATTTATAGGGCAACCAAGGTTACGAGAGGTAAATTCTACTATTTTGATTATATCTTATATCGGACTGAAGATATTCTAGGGGTACATCAATTTAGCTTTTCACTGATGGTTATTTTACTTCAAGTTAAAATTTGACTCTTTTATCAGCCGAAACGCTAATAAACAAAAGTATTTAGTGTCACCCGCCGCCGGCAGTAAAGTAAAACAATTGTTTTCACAGAAAAGTGAATTTATAATAATTATTAATAGTTTGATAATTTTATAGTTATTGTGGCTACCTAATTTTTTGAAAAAATTCTTGAATTGTGAGATCCCTTAACTAAATTATTGCCAGTTCAAGCCTGAATGAGTATTAAATATAAACTTAATAAATAATATTTTAATTTAGGAGATACTATAACCTACTGGTCGTTCTAAATAGTAAATTTTACTTTTTACATTTTAGTACCAAAAAAACTGGCAAAGTTAATCTAATGAGTGAATCGACAAAGGCATAAAAATAAGAGGAATTATAAACAAAGTTATCACGTTTTCTTAATTATATTTTCCTTTAATGAATATTAAATATAAACGAAATGTAAATTGAAACGGGGTTAAGCACAAGTGATAACAGTGTCGCGGGAGATGTTCATTCAAATAAAATTTCACAATCAACAGCTCGGAGTTAGGGAAAAACGGACAGACAGACAAACCGCTTAGCAAAGGGAGAAGGGAGTTAATTTAGTTCCACAGAAATGCCATTATCCTCAACACGGATTTAACCCGCGGCTATTTAGCGAGATGTTATCTTTACTGTTTCAATTTCTCGCCTCGTTATTCGATGTCACTTTAATACCGTTTTCATTCAGTAAATTTTTCTAACCGGCGAACGATTCAAATTTTGATTCGAAAATTTGTTTTGCTAATTTCACTTTTTTAGACGTGCTTGTTTTTCTTCCATTTTTCCCTGCACAGTTTAATATAAAAGTGGTCATTAAAATTCGTCAAAAAAGCGAGTTAAGATAAAGTTGGATTGTTTTTAAATATAAAATTGTAATACGGAGTAGACGAAGCGTGAAATTGAATAAAGTTTAGCAAAGACACGTGTATAAAGCACAAACGGGATTAAAACATAACGAAATGTTCTCGCGACGATGTTAGGGAGAATGAAATAATAATATCCACCCCGCTTTGCTTTAAGCAAAGAAAACTTCAGGGATGTACTTACAAATCTCTTAATTCCGCGTTTCCTATAATAGTATTTTGAGAAATGCACTTTCAAAACATCACGAATACTGAATTTTCTTCGACAAACTTTAAGATGCTATCATCAGAGAAACTCCAAATATAAAAAGCTGCTGATTGAGTGTAATTTCAAAAAGCGACCGCTTTTAATGTGATCGACACCTATTCATTATTTATTTTGATATCCACCCTTAATTTTGCATAATACAATCCTGTGTTATTTTATTTGAGTGAAACCCAGAGGCAAAACGATTTGAATCTTGACATTATTGTCGCCTGCGTGAAATCACAGATTGAGTTCTCTGCATACAAAGTGAACGCATTGTGTCGTAACTAACTTAATGAATCATAAGTATCCTCTAGGCATTTAGGTTTCCAGTGTTTCTTTTTTTAGCATAAACGGTTTTTGACTTTGATCTTGTTTTGGTTATTTTTAAAAATAGCATAGTCAACTTCAGATAGTAATCATCATTTTCCAAGTTGAATGAAAATTTTGCAGACAATTTAGTTGTTTTTTAATATTTTAATTTAAATTACTTCGAGAAATATTGTTCAGATGGCGTCAGATTCGCAACTAGGCGAAACCGGGTAATTGTTTTCTGGTAAGAAAAGATTTGAAAAATAACGATAGATTTGAAAAAAATATTAAATTATTAGAGAAAGACGAAGGTGGAAGGAGGGCGTAATTATAAAGTATCACCTGAAAGGTAATGTCGGGGAAGTTTTTCATGGTGCAGATAGAGCGAGGAACTTAGACAAAACTTAGACGTTCGCCAAAGTTACAAAGCAAGTAAAAGTTGTATTGTAATTTCCTACGTACGACGAATTTAGTAATCCATTTTAATCTTTAGTAATTATAAGTAATTCAATCAAATCCTTCCTGATCGGACATGGCAAAGTTTTCCAAGACAAAGCATGTATGCGGGTACGTCTAATGGGTCCCTTGATACCGCTGGGAAGACTTGTCCGAACTCTTGTAAGCGGACTTTCGGATCGTACGAGTCGTCCCAGGGCGCGTGGACAAGAGGAAGCCCACACAATATTAACTAATTACCTATTCATTACGGCTTAAAGTGGCAAGTTGGTCCTGAATTATTCCCGGCTTCGGAGGCTAAGTTCCGGAAGTGAGGTAAGACGCAGAAGCTCGCCGGAAGCCCTTCTAATGGACGTTAAACTTCCTAGGTGAACTTACGCTTTATTAGAATTGATTGGTTTCTGATATAATCATACCTAAATAAGTTTGTGTAGGATAGTTATAAATTTCACTACGCAATAAATTATTAATTTACTATCACATCACTTTCTTTTAATTGCATATAATTACACACCATTTCGATAATTACCTACATAATAATAAAATTAGGTTACATTTTTTCAATTTTTACAAAAACCGTTTCTCAATTCAATTTTCAATACCAAAATCAAATGAAATAAATTGGAAAAAAACTTTTCAATAACTTGAAATGTGCTGACACGTAATGTAGAAGCAATTAAATTACAATTCCAATCAACGGTCGATAGAACGTTTAAATTAAACGCCGATTTGTTAACAATAGCTCGTAATATTCAGTAGCTAATCTTGGAATGATGTAGGAATGACTTTAAATAATTCTAAAAGGATTTCACTATACCCATAAATGCACAAATCAATCCAACAATACCTACTTTTCGAATTTCATTTTCGTTCGATATGCTTTAAAATCCATGCCGAATGAAACGTATGGAACAATTCATTACCGGTATGTCAACGGAAATGATATCAAAAAAAGCAGCTGTTCGTTTGAATATTTTACAAAACTTAAGTTTCTGATAAAAAACACAATTTCTTGCTTCAAAGTGGCAAAATCAAATTTTTAAAGTGTCGTCCTTATTGGCCAATACAATATGGTATGTTGACTCTTTTTTTTGTAGATTTGTTTGGAATGCAATTAAGACCTAAAAGGTAAAATAAATGATTTATAATTAATAGTTATTGGTGCGTATCTCATTATTTATTAATAATTTATTTATTATCTGTGCGCATTTACAAAAGGATTTGGTTTAATTAGTTACGTGATCTGATACAAAATATCTATCTATAACTACTGGAAATAGATTGATCTAAGATTTGCTTTGTCATACTCGAGCCATGGAATAACTCGATAGATGTCGATCAACTTAATTAAATTTTTTTAATATTAACTCTAAAATATTGCATAGTTTTTAAAATTGATTAAAATTTTTAATCACCAAAATTTTTAAAATATAGTATTTAGTAATTGGCGAACCTTCTTATAGGTTTTTCTTAGATTTTTCTGATGGTACAGTGCTTTCCGAAATTTCTTTTGACAATTTTGTGTCAAAAGTATACTTTTGGGAAATATCCCAAATTAAATTAAATTACGCGTCAAAAAATTGATAAAGTAATATTCCAGATAATATAACCGGCTGAAGAAAAATCAATTTCATGGTTTTTTAATTGTTCAATTTTATTTCTAGAATCATGTAGAAATAATGTTGAAGCTGCATTGCTATACGTTACTTTATCACTTGATTAAATTACTCGTTAACAATGTTACCAATAGGATATTTTTTATTTCTTGAAATTAAAATTTTGTCGTAAATGAACCCATAATATAATTTCAAGTAGATTTGTGGTATGTAGTATGTATTTGAAAAATAAAAACAAAAAATGTAAAACAAAAGAACTTTAAGTGTAAAGTTTTTTTTAATATTTTTATTTTTTTTTTAATTTTTAATATTTTAATCATTATTATAGATTCTTATCTGTTTAGTTTGAAGATTTTTCTTGTTTCTTATATTTTTTCATTTTCTTTTTTGTATGTGAACGAAGTCGGAAATAATCGTGAAATAGGGCCTTATATCGCATTATGAATTTTTAATCTTACACTTAAAATTCTTTTGTTTTTGTTTAGTCAGTTAAATGTTAAACTTTTATCAGATGGAATAATTTCATAAATTTGTTAGCTCATTATCCCCAGTTTTCGCAGGGTTGGATTTGGGAAGTGTATTAAATATTTAAGAGATATAATGATGTACTCACAGCAATAAGTAATTCTTCAATTCGTTAAAAACAATTTTAATTCATTATGAAAATTATCAATGTTTTACTATCAGAAGTATATTGTTCTCCCGTGACAGGTGCAGTTTTTCTCTAACTTAAGGGTACTACTAATTGTGTTCAATAGAAAAACTGAATTTAAGACATAGGTTAGTAGGCGTCCACTTTACACCATAAACTGAAGAAGTAAAGTTTTTACCTTCCAAACTCCATATGTATTGGGGAGTGCGCACTCGTATGCAGTAACTGCACAATATATTTTTAGAAAATTATATTTACAGTCCAAAGGTCTTTATAGTGTAATTGCAATTTTTCATTTCAACTGCTTCATTTCAACATTTCAATTATTTTCTTGAAAGGTTTTTTTAGTCTTCGGGAAGATTCCAGTTTCTTAAATTTAAGTTTTCCTTCATGATGTTAGAGCTTAAGTCTTCAAATTATTACTAGCTTTACTTCATCATTAAGTGTATGTTATATTAAAACCAATAAAGATGTTTTAACGTTTCAGTTAAAATAAAAGAAAAGAAAATCTTAAATTGCTCTGGAAGGCATTCCATGCCCCATATTTAAAAAGAAACTGTTTTTTACTTTAAATGCTAAAATCTTTTAATACAGGCAGAGCAGGCTGAACCTAGGACGGCAGATTTTAGGAGGCGACAAATATTACAATTTAAATTTAGTAAATTTTATTGATTTTTTTTTATTAATCATTGCTATAATTTGAAAAACTAGAGTACCGAATTTCAGAGGTCAGTAGGGGCAGCAAAAATTAAATAGCCTACTGGCGGCAAATTTGCAAATCCGCCACTGTCCATAGTCCAACCTTTTAAAAAAAATTAAGTTTCTGACTTGCGCTATAAATTTGTATAACCGAAATTCTGCTAATTTATACAATAGTCTAATTTATACAATAATTATTGAAAGGCTAGGCGGTCAAGAGCGTCTCTGATCGAGTTTCGTTATTCAGCTTTTGGCAGTACATGATATGTAAATAAATGATTTCAAAATTTTTCCCTACATTTTGTATTTTCAGTTGGAGTTTTTAAGTTTCCCTCTTTATTTTTCGCGTTCTTGATGCTGTGGTAAAAGAAAGGCTAGATATGAAAGTACGCAAATTATGGTTAACCTGGGCCCATAACCTATTATCATTTGAGATTCTAGCAAACCAAAATAAATCTATACAGATAAATAGAAGTGATAAGATAATTTATTAATGAATTTTAATTTTTCTGAAATGCAAAAGGTTCTACGAAATTTTTATTTTCCTGGTCTAAATGGGAATAAAATTCCAAAAATTGATTTAAACTATCAAATAAAAGTTATTTGCTCTCAAATTGTATAAAAAAAGTGTCACTTCTTCTTCCCTGTCTGGGTTAACGAAAAAAACTAATAAAACTGGTTATTAATTTAAAATTAACATTAATTACTTGATAATCAATTTAACGGAACGATAAATTTTAACTAAAAAAAAAGAGTCATTTGTGAGTAAGAATCAACAATTTTTTGTGTGCAATATTTTCGAAAATTTAGATCGAAAGAATTAATAAATATAAATGGAAAAAGTGTCAATAACTCCGGTTGGGCATTTTTTATTTTAAAATTTGAATATACAGTCGATCAATCAAATTTGTAATTCTTTAATTTTAGTTATGTGTTTTAAATTTATTAGAAATATAATTAATTGTTATGATACAGTATTTCCGAAAAGTTTAATCAATAATCTAATTGGTTATCCAATTAACGCGTCGAAACGAAAGCGAGCACATATTTAGTTAAAAATTAATAAATTGAATTCGATAAGATCGATCGATCAATAATAATTGTTCCTGTTCTATAGAGACAACGCGAGATTACCCATCCTAACTAGTTTTTGTTTATAATTTTAAATAGATAATAATATACGAAAGACGACGTCATTAAGAACGTTGTACTATATGCTAACAGGTACCTACATAATAATTTGGTAAATAACAAACAAACAAGATACCAAGCATAAGCATATTATGCAAACAGCGGACGAAACTCTGGGGAAATTATTTTGCAGCCCAGTAACTTAGCAAGAGTAAAAGCAATATCTTGGAACGATACTGGAAGTGTCGCAGTAACATTTCTTGCTAAGATAATATAAACTTTACATACAAATATGACCCTCGCTCATATGCAAAATTTATCTAAGGTAACTAAATTTTGTTTGCACTACACAAATATTTCGTGATTTCGTGATTTATAGGTTAACTTGAGCATTAACACTGGAACGTAAACACTTGGCTATTAATTTGAAGCCTCTCATAAAAAAGCTTAATTTGTTCGTTTGTTCGTTCGTTCGTTTAGAGCTTTTTTTAACAATCGGTGAGACTGACCTGAGTAATTTTGCCAAAAGGCCGCTCCTGTATTCATGAGATCAATTCCAGAGTATCCCCAAGGTTTGACTTCTTGCGGTGGCTGTTCGCGAATGCTTTGTCCATAATTTGAAGACGGACTCTCCACTCGATCCTTTTCTGGATGTTCGGGACGTTCGTTCGTTCGTTCTCTTTCATTGGAACTTTGATTTTGCGTTGTGTTGTTGTTGACAGTTTTATTGTTTTGTTGCAGCGATGCTGTTAGTTGTGCCAATTTTTCTGAAAGAAAAAATTCATTAAACCAAACTTGTCCAATGTGTCAGTGAAAATGTTTAACATCGAAGTTATGTTCTGTGATACCTTTGTTGAATATGGAAATCATGCGGGGTAGTAATAACAAGGGTTACCTTTGAAAGTGACTGACACTTCAAAACGTACCCAATTATTTTAATATAATAGCAATTTATTGATATTTTGTACTATAAATAGTTTGATAAATTAAAAATTTTAATTATTAGCAATTTAATATTTAAATATATCTGCCGCTTAACGAACGTTTCTTAGCCCATCAATATAGAATATTAACATGTCAATTTTAAAATGCTTCCTTGTTCTCACACTTTACCTGTTAGAAGGATGAGATATAATTTTGTCTGCATATTTCCCAAGCACATTATGCTTGTCAATGTAAAATCAAATGAAAAATTTGTAAAGCACCTACGTTAACTTGTAAAAACGCCGCCAGCAATTATTTATATAATTGATTCATACAAATAAATCAGGGGCAGACTGCCACAAATGATTTTTCGAACAGATCAATAAGGAATTTCTACGCAAAACAAAATTTTACAATGTAATAATGAAATTTTCAGTTTTCAACCAAAAATGGGAGAATGATTTTGACTTAAAAAAAAATTACCATTTATAATGCGAATTTGGTCACCTGCGCCAGCAGACTTCAAAGCATCTTCTAGTTGTATGCGCCTTTTTATTTCGATTTCGATTTGTTCCTGAAACCGTTTTCTTGCACGTCGTTCTCTTCGAAGGCGTTTTTGAATTATTACTGAAACAAAAAAATCATTTAAACATTTTCACTTTTAATAATATTATTAATAATAAATTGATTTAGTTTAAATCCCACAAACGCACAGGAACTGACTTTTTTTAAATTTTTAAAACTCTATTTTTTAAAAGAATGAAGTCACCTTTTGTAAACTTGCCGCCCTATCGTGCGAACCGCTGCACCCCCGGCATTGCTTACGATTGGTAATCAATAGCAATAAAAATGATATTGATACTGTAGATTTCAGAATATCAGAATCGAAAATTTAAGAAAAAAGAAATTAGTTGGAAATGAAGAAATAAAAAAAGGAGAGAAGGAAGGATAAGAAAATGAATGCAATAATTTTATTATGTAAGTGTACGACATTAGTATGATTATGATAATTTTGAATGTTAAAATTATGGTAAAATTTGAAAGCACAAGTTGACGTTGAGTTATAATACGAAAGATAGGCAATATCGATGATATCTTTATAATGGAAGCACTACCGCGGTGAGTAGGTATCGTGCATCAATATTAAATTGTCTCAAGTCGAGTCCAGGCGTTTACATAAATATCGCATTCTAGTAATGTATTGATCATAAATCGGCAGACTTCCATCTTGAGAATATTAATAATAACGAGCGAGAAGAAGAGAGAACGATTCTTAGACAGGTATTCGATAAAGTTGGCATGATATGCAATATTATGCATCGAAACCAGGTATTACCTTCCAAACGGGATTGGCTGCTACGACAATGATTGTAACAACGTCTATGCCACTCCCATTTGATTTTTTCTACTTGAATATGTAAAAACAGGTGTAGGTATAGAATTGATTATTAAAATTACGCATGAAGCTTTGTGGAAATCGGGAACTGACCCCGACCTGCGACGCGAAGAGTGGTGAGCTTTTTTTAAACGAGCGATGTATCTGCATTGATTTTTATCGCGTATAGTATAGATAACCGATAGTGCATTGGCATATGTCGTTTCTCAAATATATCACTCACAAGGAACGCTATAATGGTTTTCAATCTAGTCAGGACACCCCGTGGAGTCCGCGTATTAGGCGGGCCTCACTTCGGGGGGCTCGCGACCCTGGTTCTCGGCTCTATTGCTGCAACTAATTATAACACTCATTACCAAAGTTTATTAATCAATGTTCAATAGCAATCATAGCCATTGGGCCGGTATTGTTGTGATGTTGCCCGCCTTGTCTACTATGATGGACTTGCACAAGAACATCTCAAATGATGGCGCATGATTGAAATTATGATGGCCTGATGAGCCTCATGAGAATTCATAAACTACTCCAAGATGACTGACATGTAATAATGAACAGAATGTTTAAAACAATAGGAAACCAATTAAGGAAGCAATAAAGTTTTATTTTTCCAATAAAATAAATTGCTGATGCTATAATACCTACACCAAATACAATAATCGTCAAGGCGAAAAATAAGGGTGAGAAATATTTATTTTATACCTGTTTCTATGAAAGAACAGAAATAGAATTGTTATCGGACTCAGTCAGGAGTGCCATAAATAGGACGATTTAGCAGGAATCCCCGAATCAAGTTTTATTGGCCGAAAACCTTAAGATATGTGTTTCTTGTTTCCACTGCCACGCTTTTATATGAGTGATAGTTTTTATATTGATGTACAAAAAGTCAGCAACATTATGTTGCAACTTTTGACATCCACATAACTCAGAAACTCTCTGGTCCAGCACTTCAAGCAAATAAAATATTTGATAGCACACATCCAATCAGTATTTACAGACATACGGGACATTTCTTTATGATATTGTTCTGCGAAATTGTGATAGTTTTGAATTATACGATATCTCAAATATTTACTCCCTTATGGCAGGAATAACAAAAAGCTGACTAGGCTTTTATTTTTATTTTTAATTAGACGATCAAGTCGTATGGTTGGTATAGAGGAAAATAGAGGTTCGAGTTTATTTAGGCAAGAAAATTGATAGAATTCGCAGGGAAAACGATTCGATGTAGCATAGGTTTGTGACAAATTTTAAAATAATATATGGCATATCGAAGGCTCTCAGAGGGAACCGACAAAGCCCTCCACACGCAGCCGTAAATTCGATTTAGATGACCGCGATTCAATTCGCAATGACAGCTCGAATTTGAGTGAAAAAACCGATTTGATGCTTGCATACATATTTGCATGTTTCTGAGAAGCTTTTTTATGTCGTATAAAAGTAAAAAAGCGTGTAAGCAGCGCACGTATAAAATACACTCCTTTTGTAAATTTTGTCAAGCAAAAAATCAGAACTCGATCTAGAAGAAGTAAATTAATATTTTCAAAAATAAAATGGTTTCAATTATGCCGTATTTGGTAAATTTTAAAATCTTTTACATAATGCCACCCACAGAGAACAAAGGTTATCGAGGCAAAAATATCATATTTTGAAACGAGTTTACTGAGGTGGTATAGGGTTTAAATAAAGCTTCGAACTACTAGACTGACGGTTTTCCAGCCTTTGCACAATGACACAGCTTTTCGTTTTGACAGCCGACAAACTTGGTCAGTTATTTCTTTTTCTCTTATTTAATTAAAAATTTATAAAATGGACACACGGCTAGTAAAAATACAGTCGTGTTTAATTAAATTTGCTGCTTTGAATATTTCACATGCAGGGAGCTTTTGCCCGGCCCACCGCATGGTATCGCCCTGGGACCATTTTTTTTCTCTTCGAAAGGACAAACGCGCGAGTTATAGAATAGTAATGGAAAAATGTGTTGACAGAAGTGCGAAAACACAGAAAACTAAAGAAAATTACATGTGATATTTAGAAGGATTGGAGTGCAATGCAGTGCAAAGTGATCTTAAAGGCTTACCGACACAGAGCGTTAATTAAACTCTGTGCGGTGTCCACCTTGTCTAGGGTGTCAAAGGATCTCTTTGTCAACGGAAACTGACCGCTCGAGACTTTATCCTTTGATGTCCACTGTCTTATATAGTGTTACGCGACTATTTCGAGGTGTTGCGGTACTCAGCTATGTATGACACAATCAGAATTCACAACATGAAAGCCATGTTTGTATAGTTGTTAAAGTTAAACGTATATGGTGTCGGTACTAGAAATTGCAGAGAAGAATTCATATAATCCTTTGTAATAAGTAGAAACTTTCATTCAAAGGAAAACTTGAAATAATTAATTAATAATTCTTATTTTTATAATTAATTTCGGCATTTGCGTATAAATATTGTTTTATCATCACTTTTGACAGTTTCAATTAAGACGAGTATTGATTTTACCTCTTAAATTGCTTTAACAAATAATGATCAACGACGCTTCTTGTACCAAACCTATTATTTTTCTTAATTTAAAACAAGGATCAATGACTTGCACAATAAAATTTTTCCAAAATAATAATTATATTTGAACAAAAAATTAAATATCAAAATTTTAAATTACCGATCGTATCATTCGTCTTGCATTTGCATGCTTCGAACCTTTGCGTGATGCATTTGCGTTGCAATCTTCGTCTCAATTAATGATATAGAACAGTAATAAGAGGTTTTAACTGCCCTAAAGCTTGACTAAAAGTCGGTAAAGTTCGACTAAAATTAGGGTCTTATAAACTTGCCAAATTCTTCACCAATTCTAATGCATTTAAACTATCATCTTCGTTTTTTCTCTCTCCGATATATACTTGTGCATAAAAGTTTCCTCGATATATATCAGGATAAAACAGTGGGTTTTGCCCTAAAAGTCCCGCGAGAGTTACTTATTGATATCGTATTTATAGGTATTATAGATTCTGCCGCCTGATTGAATGTTTATGTAACGGAGCAGGGGCGCTTTGCTAGCTTTTTGGCACGAGGTTATTCATGTGTTAGTTTAATATTTCAGAATCAACACAAAATATTTACATTTTTACTACACAAATTTATTTTCTTTAAATATTTTTAATTATTATTGTATATTTACGCCGTTTTTCTCAGTGTACCATCCGAGAGTTGCACTCTTTTATCGTCCGGAAACCATGCAGATGCTTCCTCGCCAAACTATTTTAGTCAAATTACTCTGCTCGCATGCATATAATTTTCAAGGAATTCCTGTATAAAATTTCCTAAAAGAAAACCAAATCTTTTCGTTCGCTAGCCCAACAATGGCATACTTCACGATGCGATGGGGAGAATGTATAGTGAGTTGCGGTTGAAATTTGAAAGAAATAATATTGTCAGTTTGTTGTTGGGTAAAAAAGAAAAAATAATTAATTTTCGCGTCTATGCAGACCACATTATCTGTTATGGATACGTACACCTACTGGAAAAATATGTTTAGAAAAAGTGTTTTTGAAATGTGTTGTTCTTTTACGCTTTTTTTGGATATTTCCCCCAAAGCCAAACACATTAAGGTATCTAAAAATCTTTTAGTGAAACAGTAAAAATCATCAAAGCTTCAATAGTCAGTCGCCTATCAATGATAACACTCGCACATAAAAATAAATAGCTTTTAGGAAACATATTCCCCTGTAGATATTTCTATAAGAAATGTAATCGAACTTACGGTGAACATTCAAAGCTTGCTATAAAAACAATATTGCATTCGCATTGTGAACATAGCGTATGATATATCGTAAAAAATATAAAGACCTACTATCGGGGTGGATTTACCGACAAATCTGCGAGGGAAAGTTGCGATAAATAGTTTTAGGGAGATTTTTGTCAAAAATTTGGAAGTCCGAATTGCGAGGTTGTTTTATTAATTTTTGAGAAAGCACAGGTAGGAGAAGCCATTTAAAAAATGGACGACGAGCGAGCTTTTGTATATTCAAGCATTTTATTGGTGATAATGAAATTCTACTCAAACATCGTTTAAAGAAGCCATTAAAGTGTTATAACACCACGCAATGTTCTGCAAAAGCAATAAATGAAGCGGGCATCCCATATGGCAACGATGTAATTACTAACAATAGCCATAATCTATTTCAAACACGTAATATGACAGCATTAAGACTTCTTTCGTAGGAAGCCATTTAGGCTACGTATCTGCATAAACAATCTTCCATATCCTTACACAGCTGTTATGGCCTTTGCCCAAAAAGAGACCCAAACGCCCTTAGCATAAGAACATATCCTGATGTACATACAAACTGACTAATCGACCCCTTTTGTCTTAGTTAAACCTCGACACCGTCTTCCTTGCTCGATAAAGTTCCGATAGTCTCGTCCTTGTTGCGGAATAGCCAAGTGGCGAGCTCGTAAGTGCAATATGTGACCGGTATAAGGGGTGAACCTGAAAGAAAAGCGTATTATTTACGTCTAGTTACGTCGACATTGGATCCAACAGTGACATATCTTGACCCACTAAACACACAACCATTAGAAAAACAACATCGATCGGAAAATCAATAATATTATGAGTTGTACGTGCTTGAAATTTAAGAAGTACGAGGGATACTCGCAAACACGTCACGTCCTAACGCATTTCTCAATATCGCCTTAATATCGCATTTGATAAGTTAAGAAATCGAAAAAGTTTGGTAAGTTCAGGAAAAGCAGAATTAGAAAATCCAGTCGACAGCTTTACGCACGTCCTTCAAGACGATAATGTTCAGATATTGCAAAAGGTAATATTCCTCCCCAGAGTTGAGTAATTATTAAATTTATGCTGATTCTACGTCTTAGTTGGCCATTCCGTTCGAATTACAACAAGATTTACAATATTACCTTGATACGCCTTGCTTAATACTAATTTATCTGAAGGGGAAATCTCCAGAACCTATTTTGAGATATGATTATTGCATTGCCACCCAAAACTCCGGCGCGGCGTCTCGGTCGAATGTAAAATTAAATTAATTTCATTTGAAAGAATCTTCCATTAGAAATCGATAAACTAAGTATTAATTATTTTGAATGTAGGCCTTCTAAAAGGTTTTTTAATTCGAATCCAATTCCGTTTACGACCGTAAAAGCCAATTCGTACTGACACTTCTGTCATCAAAATCAGAATTATTTTTATAGATGACTTATTTTAAAGTATTTATGTCAGTCTTAGCGATTTATCAGTGATTTCCAGTCGTGTCGAGCCAATTTATACCTATCGGTTATATCTGGCCGCATAAGTAATCCGAAACCACACCTGACCTTCTGCATGTTGTTTATAACAATTCATTTAGAAAATTTGAATAAGCCAGTGGAATGTAGTTGCAAGTAGGTATAGCAAAAAAAATCCGAAAATGGGTTAACTTACGCCCCAGTAATTTCCATGCATCAGAAATGAGAAGCTAAGAAAACGTAATCCAATCCACGAATCCACGGCAGATATTGTAAAATGATTAGAACTCAGTGTTAATCCCTCTTTGGAAAACTGTTATTAGTAAGAAAGTCAATAATCAAATTAATTGGCTGCACGAACATGATAATTATGTGTATCAACTAGCAATTTAATCAAATATTAACATTTATCTGCTTCATCAAATAAGACATTCAATACTCGGGTGATTTATTTTCGAGTACCAATTGGAATGGGATAACTATAATTTTGACTCAATTTAATAACAAAAAGAGTATAATTTTGATTTAATGGGGATCGATCCGTATATGTTTTTAAGCTTTTGTAATTAAATTAACAATATAATCGAGGGCAATTTGATGAACACATGCGTCTTTTACCAAAACACCCTCTCTCTAAAAACCCAGGTACATTTTATTGCCAGAATAATTGTGCCGGGATTACAACTCGTCACTTTATAACCCACCTGATTTAATCAACCTGTATGTGAGCTTTGTTTTATTGTCCCTTTATTTGCTTAATATAACACAGCTTCGACGAAATGTCAATTAAATTAATCTATACATAGCTTCACAAACATCTGAAACTTTTATTACCAATTTAAAATGTTTGTTTCGTCATAAACAAGATCACCCTGTATATAGTAGTGTTTAATGAAAGACCTATATATGCATTAATTATTAGAATTATTGATTTTATAGCCGAGAGGCCACACAATTAAAGTTTACTCTTTTGACTTTACTCAAACACAGTGGCGTAGTTATTAGCTGCAATGATGACGGGTAATTAATCCCATGTACATAATATGTAGTTCCTATAATCATGGTGCAACGACAAAAATGCTTTACCATCGTAATGATAGATAATTAACGAGAGGTGATTTGGTACAGGTAATTTGATCTCATAGACTTCCGATGTGAAGTCATCAATCAATAAAAGTCGTGGTTTAGAATCCACGTTAACCGGTTGGACCTAATATTTAAATCAAAATTGTAATGCTTTTTCTTTCAAAGAAAAGAAAGGATCCCCAATAGATTAACTATAGAATATTTCCAACAATAATGTGAATAATATTTGCTTTAATATTTGTTTTGCCTTAGTTAGTTTCGCCTGAATCAAAATGATTATTATTATATTATTATTAAAATAATATATAAATTATTAGCTCGTGAAATTATTGTTAAATTTAGCATTTATTTATTGTAAATTTATAAATTAGCATTTTTAATTGGCAAACAAGTAGAGTAAACCGTGCAAATTGAACATGTGGGAGTTATTGGACAGTTTCCGAACAAATAATATTCTATCTAATATAAATTATGCATGTAATGAACTACTAAGCATTCTATTTTTACACTTACTTAATGAGAAAGTAATAATTTTAAAATAAAACTTTGCTTGTCATTCGAAATTTTTATATTGATTTACATCACTCAAACACTGACGACCAATCGTATGTCGTCATATTTAAATATCTACCAATCACATCACATTTTTCTAAGATTAAACACTCTTAAAAAATAAATAAGAACATATAGAAGCATAGTATTATGCTAATTGGGAAATAATGCTGATATACCTTAATTCTCCTCGAGCTATGAATTTCACCGTATAAACTGGGGATCGATATTTTTGCAAAATTTTGTTTTATTTTCTAAAGGTTAACTTCATTTGTCTGGTTTTTTACTTTTTTTGTCGCCGACACAACAATGAACTTTTGTTGGTGACGAAACTTCGAGGTTTGAACAAAAGCAGTTGACTTTATTCGGAGAAAAATACTCTTTTGTGGCTCATCCGTGGCTAGGAATTAATAACTTAAAAATATTTGTTTTTGTTTATTTTTGTTAGAAAAATTATATTATTTTAGATATTTTTTTTATCATAAATACTACTTTTGAAAGTGATGTGCTGGTATTGAAAGTAACTAGTACTTTGAAAATAATTTAATTTCAACTCCAGAAAATAAAGCATCTGGTTCAAATTCAGATTAAAAAAAAACAGTTACCCAAATAAATCGAATTAAATTATGAATATAAATGACTAGAGCTCGAATTTATATGCACCAAAATACTTGAGAATATGCGCATTAGAAGTATCGCATTCCCTTAAAATATGCACTAAAATTAATAAAAATATATAAAATATGCATTAATATGCAAATTAAAAAATATCTAATCTTCGAATTTTTGCAATTTTTTATGAAATCCGGATATATAAAGTCCCAGCACGCTGGTGCTGCTCCTGCTACAGCGTGTCATTTTTTGGTGAAAAAAAAAACACTTTGATTTCCCTCAATTTCCCGATTTTTCCTGGAGAGAAACTTGAAAAATTATAATTTCCTTATCTTCTCCAAGTATTCTAAAAGAATGGAAATCCTGCGATATGTACTGGAGGGTGTTCCACACCCCCCCAGACCCCGCGGTTTATAATTTTACCAACCGAAAAATATATTAAACTAACTAAGATTAGGACTAACCGGGAAATTTGAATTTTTAAGTAAAAATAGGGGAAATTTAACTTTCGGTTAGAAAAAACTAAAACTTAGAAAGCATATTTATTTAGTTACCTTACTACTCATGGAGTTTAACAGCAACTTTCTGTGTTACTTTGAAGGTTAATTATAAAAATAATATAAAAATATAAAGCCAAAATTGTAAACCGGGGGGTCTGGGGGGTGTGGAACACCCTCCAGTACATATCGCAAGATTTACACTCTTCTAGAATACTTGGAGAAGATAGGGAATTTATAATTTTTTTAATTTTGTCAGGAAAATCGGGAAAAACGGGGAATCCCTCAGTAGCGGAAACGAAATTAAATGTTTAAATATTTTATCGCTAAAAAAGAGATCCATCGTGTTGCTGTCCGTTCGACGGACGGCTTTTCCAGTTATTTTCAATAAGTGCAAAGTGACTGCAAAATTTTGCAAATTTTCAACATTTGGTGCATAATTGTGCATATTTGGGCCACTTTTGGTGTTTTATAAGCAGAGAAAATAAATAAGCAATTTAATTTTTTATTTAAAAAATTATAAAAATTAAATAAAATAATTGCTTAAATTGGGAAATCTATTAATAATTTTTTATTTTCTTATTAAAATTCTTCAAAAAACACCAAAAGTGGCCCATATTTGCTCATATATGCACCAAATGTTGAAAATATACAAAATATGCATTTTGACAAGCAATTTTTCGGATTTGTTTTTACCTAATTTGTCCTTTTACACAAATTCTGAGCTCTATAAATGAGTATCTACTTTTGTTTATTGTTCAACCAAGCCAATGTCCTTTAGAACCTAAAAATAGAAAGTATAATGTCGAATTAAAATCTGACAAGATTTTTAACCAATCAAACAGCTTCAATTTCTTAGCATTATTGTAATAAATAACAATATTGATTGAGGCCGTTCACTTAATTTATATCTACTATAGTTGAATTTTACTGATTTTCTGGTAGATATAACATAGTAACCTTAATTAGGCAATAGGGGGCGCTAGAGAAAGGTATAGCGAATGGTTTTTAAATTGATTAAAGTTAAATAAATTTTTGTAAAAATGCTATAAATGTCATGCTCGATCAATTTAGAATGTTTTAGCAGATAATATCGGTCGAAGGTGTAAGATGTAATTCGAGTCATTCTATAGCATTAGTAGGTACACGGAAGCACGTGCCGGAAACCAGACTGGAGTCAAATATCGGTCCATTAGCTACAAATGTCATTATTTCGTTGTCTCGCTTTTATATAAATGATTCATCCAAACACTTTTATTTTTTAAAGCCTCGCCTCGGCACGATAATTTAATTGCTTCGTTTTTCCCAATTTCATTATTACAAATTTCGAAATAAATAAATCGTATTTTGTTTGGCGAAAGCTATATTTCGTGAATGTGAGACGCTTTCAGGTTTAGTTTGGCAAAAAGTGAAATATTCGTAATGTTCAGTTTGCGTATGATTTATTTTCCGGGTCTGGATTCGACACCCGACATCATCAATCTGCAGGGGTTTTCCTGAGATAGACTTCCAGTGATGACAACTTAGTGACGGACGACTCTTTGTCGTCAATCGATGATGCTCTTGTTGTGACAACGTAGAGGGTTAAAATAGAGACTGGAAAACTAAGAAAAATTAATATTTTTCGCTGGCCAATTTACGAATCAATTTAAAAACAACGTCGGCCGAATTCTTTACGGCTATTAAATTGTAAATTAATTTAATCTTAGTTGTTTTGTTAAGAAATTAAAATTGATTGTAGATTTAAGATAAACCTTATTAATATTTATCAAGCAAAAACTTTCAAGGAAATCTTGCATGTGCCGATGCAAAAAATCTTTCTATATAAGTAATCGATTAAAAATAAATGGCAAGAGAACTGCAAGAAATTAAATTTTAAAAGCATTGTTTTGCAAAACGATTTTTGACAGCAAATGTGAAAAATGCAAAGTAGTTTTAAAAGTTTGTTGGTAGAAAATTTAAATATCCAAAAAAGTTCTTCGCTAGTTTAAGTAGTTTCAACAAAAACGTTGATGCAAGTATATATAAAAATAACATTTTTTTGTGGCGGACGTTGAACCAATTTCCATAAGAAATGGTAAATAATCTGGTCCTTATTAGGAATGATTGTTTATTGGTTTCTGATTGAAACTTTTTCATTGTGATTTTATATTTTACAGTCTTATTGATCGTGCGTTTTTCCCATTTCAAACGAAGATAGCAGCATTCAATTACATTAAAAGCGATACAGATATGATAACATGGTATCATTTATTCCATGCATACAAATTCAGTCGGACAAACAAACCGGCCAATAATTGGCGGATTCGAGTTGTGTATGAATGGAAATTCTGCATTTTAATATATTACGATTCTCGACACTTGGCTTCCAGGCATTCACTTAAAAGAGGCTCTTGGTAGTATTCAACTGTCAAACCATTTTAATGCTAATTCACTTTAATATGGCATTTTAAAAGGATTTAGCTGGGATTTATAATATTTTTATATTAACTTTTAGAGTCGGCGAATTCATGTGATATTTTATAATATATAAAATTTTCGAGAGTTACAATATTAAAACGCACAGGAATAGATCCTACTTGACATTTACCTAATAAAAGAGTCGCAAAATATTCCCGTTATTAAATTATAATATGAGATGAGATAAATATTCTAAGATAACTTACTACTGCCAAAATTGTCAATTTTGTGTCAAAAATGCCTATACCTATATTGAAAGTAAGGAATTTTGAGAAAGAAAAAAAATGACTCCGAACCTCCCAATGTTGGTTTCTGTCTGCATTAGGCAAATAAAATTTCTCAATTTCCTAAATGAAAATAAATTACGTGTAGATATTAATGTTACGTATGAATGAAATAAATTTAACGTGTCCGATGGTGACATCGCGGTGGAAAACGCGTGTCAAATGTCCCTCATAATTGTGCTTTTGTGCCAGAACATTAAATTAAATTACTCGAAATGGAACACATACATAATAAATAAATTATAGAAATTACCTGGAAACAAATTAATTGAAATATGGAGGCGTAACTTGTTGAATAGAAGATGCGCTGGTTAATGGAAAGAAACGAACGTTTGCTTTTACAATAACTAACCATAATACCATAATTATTATTATGAGAACTTTATTTAAAATATCTAACAGACCAGAAAATGTGTTATATATATGCACACAGTTACTTTTTTCTAATTTCTAGTACATCATCAACAAATAATCAATTAAATAGGTAGAATTAAGCATCGTTACTTTATATAGAGTAATTTTATTTAATTAAAATTCACTCTATAATTTGCATAATTAATTACTTTGACTTGTAAGAATCTCACACCTTACATCAATATCGAACAGATACATCATCAAAGACTTAATGAGCTAAAAGAGACGGTAATTGGTAGTTACTTAATTTTTTGCACTTTTTCCTGCTACCAACAACATAAAATGAGATAAGAAAATTATCACCAGTATATTGTCAATATACTGTAATAATATTTCTTCAATTGATTATTAAATGAGCTTGTAAATAAAAATTTATTGTTGCTTCAATGCATGAGAGCTTTAGCTTGAGTGATCTTAACGGTAAGCTGCAATAATTAAAATATAGGTATAGTAATAAAAATGTTAGATAGGCTATGCTATTATTTGCTAATATAATTTGTCGATTAATAATTTCAGTACCTCTACTTATGCAATCTATTAAATGTCAAACTTAACTTCGAAAGAAAGTTCATTTTTGTTAAGTTGAATTTGCAAGTAAATTTGTTTCGATTTCGATTCCCTTAAAAATATTTGTGAATTCCATTCGTCTATAATTTCTGCTATACAAATAGAAACCTAAATAATAACAGGTTATGAGCCCATTGAAATTCCAATCTTGAAGAAAAGTTCACTAATAATAATCGAAAATTTAGAAAAAAATTAGGATATTCGGTTTTGTTAAATTTTGGAGTGATTACATAAAAAATGAGAACCCATGGCTTTGGTTTTAGTTAAAGTTACTGTGATTTAAATTTCAAACCTATTGATTGCTATTATCCTTCGAGGTAAACCTGGTAAACGTCTGCCAATATTAATTCCCTAGTCAAAAAGCACCTTATATTTACCTCACAAAAATTTATGACTTATAAAATTGATTAGGTCAAATCGTCATTTGCTCCCGGTCCAAAATAAATGTAGGTATGTATGTATCTACTGCAATTTTTTTCTTAATTTATCGAAAATATGCTAAAATAAGCACTAAAAATGCTTAAAAATAAATCTAAGCATGAAAGTATCAAAATAAGCATAAAAAAATTAGCGCCAAATGCGCTAATTGATTTTCTATGTACTGTACTTTTTTCTTAATTTGATATTTAAAATTTTTTGTTTTAAGCTTTTCGTTGAGTTAGCTGTTAAATGTTAAATTGTTTAAGTGCAGAAAACCTTCCATAATTGTCAACTACAACACTCTAAAAAAGGATTTGTCTTTTTTCAGAGTGAAAAATAGGACGCGGACGGTTGGATATTCTCTGGTACACTGTAAAACATTTTTATGTAAATTTACATAGAAAATCACTGGCAACTTTGTGACCTATGATAATCTATGTAAATTTACATAAGGATGTAATTTTACATACCCAAGTAATATGTACTCATATGGGAACTCTAATAAAAATACTATTTTAGTGCACACAATTAAGTGATAATAACAAGTATGCGATACTGATGACGACTAATAAGTCAGAAACACATGTTGTGAGGTGTGATGACTTGGAAGTCGAAAAAGCAGTACATGTGTCTATCGCTCTTTACCTTAATTGTGTTAATTAATTTAAAAAATACTATTTATATCATTGTGATTTACCAAATTTTTTGTAAATTTACAGAAGAGAAATTAATTTTACATTATCTAAATCAGTAAATTTACATTGTTATGAATTTATTTATTTACATAGATTTTCAACGTAAATTTTACAATAATTTTGTAATTTTCCATAAATTTTTAACAGTGTAGTAAATCAATTCTAGTTATTCCAGACAGCTAAAAATTTTCAAGCAGGATTACTTTTTCAGGGGTTTGGGCCGAAGTCGGTAACCCAACGTAAATCACTTGAGCGAAATCACTTTGGTGATTTATTTATAATAATGAGGGCTTTAATATAGATCCGTATCTGAATTTATATGTCTAGTTTCGAATAAATATTAGTCAATCATATAAACTTTAGTTTATGCCCGTATTCACCAACGACAAATAACTTTATTATATGATTAAAAATTTAACTGACCAATAGAAAACGTTTATTGGTACTTGTGGGCGTTTTCTATATGTCGTTGGTGCATACGGGCATTAGACTATTATTTAGAGAATATTGTAGAATTTCCTAACGTAAATGTCACTTTCTTTTCATTGAATCTATTCACCCAGAGATTGAAAAATTTGATTGATTGAAAAAGCAGTTCCACTTTTGAAATGCACTATTGAGTTTGATAATAAATAGTACTGGCAGTATTCGGGTGTGTTTTTGAATTAAAGAATTGTAGAGGATTTAGAGGATAGATAACTTTTGCAAAATCTTCAAAAAGTGAAGTTTCTCACTTTATTTTGATTCTGTGTAATGTTCTTTTGTTTGTATCGTTTTCTAACTGGGATTTAAATATCCCAGTTGTCAGTTGTGTTTTTGTTTACCTTGTCTCAGTTAGATCAGATTCCTAAGAGCATTAGGACTCTCGCTCACCGTCGGAGAAAAGCTATCGAAGGCAGGGAAATGAATGTTTGCAAATAAATGGAAATACCACTTTGCGAGCAAATAAACATCCTGGTTTAAATTTTTATCATACAAAATTTATATTTCTTTTTAACACCAAATTAATTTTATTTACAAAAGAAATTTGGGGAAATACATTTAAAATTAATGAACTTATACATAATTAATTTATGTAAATTATGTATTGAATAGCAATAACTCGAGAAGTGAGGGCGAAGGCCGAGCAACTATGACACGAACGGCTAGCTTAGAACCAATAAACAGAAAGTGTGATTGGTATATTTTGTATTATTGAACAAAATAATTACAATGCGTAAACAATTTATTTATTAAAAAAACATTTTTGGAGAATATTTTCAGTTTATTAAAAAATTTAAATTTTAAATTAATTTTATTCATATGCATTTTAAAATGCTAAGGGAAAGTTTGGTCCAAAAAATAAAAACCTTTAAAATTAAGAGAATTGTTTATTCAACTGGAAAACTTATATACTTCGTAATTTGGTTCGTAAATTTAATTCATATAAAATCGTACTTTTATTTGCCACCTTGTTTAAATTGCCAATAGGATTATCTTCGCTCCATTGATGTGAAATTGCTTAGGGGGTGGTCGTAGAACATTTTTATATTATAAAATATACTTGTGCCTTGGGTTTTAATATTCATTCAACCGCAATAATAACAAATGATTCGCAATTTCAATTCTATTTTGCGTTCTAAATGTAATTAACGAACCATTACGATTCTTGAAAGTGACAACTTGCTTATGAGACAGAGAAATTTCTAAAAGCTTTGACCTTGGAAGGTGCCACATTTAAATTGAAATTTGTTCATCCAACGCAAAAGCAATTGACAAGTAATTTTGCAGAGACCAATGGTCATTTGTGTTCCATAAATGAGTTAGAGGCGAGTGAATGAAATTAGAAGCTGTGCTGTTCGTGATCAAAGCTCGCACAATATAACCCTTTTCGGCTTTTCCAATTCACATACGCGGCTTTCACTTCAAAATATAAATTTCCAATTAATCGTTTGCTGAAAAGCTACATTCCATTTACCTCCATAAATATATACCGATGTACTGCACAATTCAAGATTTAATAACTCAAAATGCAAAAGAATTTCACTTTTTATTGTAAAATAATATCGCAAACTTAGCAAATCTTAGCCACGATCGACAGTACACGAGAGAAATTGAGAGTAAAGGGTTAAGGAATGAATTTGATGTATGGAACTTGGAGAATGTTGTTCATCTCCCGTCAGTTGCAAACGTCTTACTAAGTTCCCTCTTAGTAAGGAATGCTTTCGATATGTGCACCAAGAATGTGATGATGACATATTTGTCCCTTCCTGATGATACGAACACACAATTATTCCTCTTCCAACCTATTTAAAAAATCCTTTTCAACTTTTTTCTTCGTACGAGTATACAAGTAACCGACTATAAAAAAGTAAAAAATTCGTATACCTCTTGCGAGAAAAGAAGAATAAGGTCAAAGAATGTGGAAATTTAGTTAGCGATTGAAATCAAAATCTTTCAGGTTTAAATGTACATAATAATGTTCTACCACAGAAACAATAAGATATTTACAAACGAAATGTTCAAGTTTGTAGTACTCCGGGGAATTTGATAGACCCTTTCAACCCCTGCTCCATAACAAACACGGTACACGGCTGCCAACAGAACAATCATGTACGGAATGATGAAGCCGAGATGTGAGAGGGGTATGGGATGTAATCTGTTGTTGGTGAATGTGTAATGTGCCGTGCGGAAATCTTAGTCGAACTTCCTAAGAACCGCAAACCAGCTCTTGTAGCAACAGTTGCTCAGTTTGATATTCGATTTGATCGAATCGTTCAATCAAGTAAAATATAATAAGAAACCTTTTGCTTAATTTCCTAAAAAATTATTAACCGGGAACTTGGGTACCTAATTCAAAACGATAAAACCTATCCATCATATTAAGCTGTTCCAATATAGGCACATCTTTGTAATGAATAATCAAAGAGGAAGGTAATTGATAAATCATGCATGAATGAAGACGGAAGTAAACCACGGATTATCATTTTAATTAAAAAGAAGCGTTTTTCCGTTTTGACAACATTTTGAATTAATTAAGACATTTGCACGTTTAATATCTGATATAGAATTTCACATTAAGAATAGATTCTTAGGTCTTCACCCTTCCTGAACTACAGAAGCTATTTAAGTGCAGGGGTTAGTTGCTTTATTGCTACACTATTGCGAAAATGACCTTTTTAAAATGTCAAGTGAAAACTGTATAAAGAATTCGGATTGTTTATAGCATCTTCATCTATTCGCTTCCTAAAAGTCATCATATATTTCCAAGCCTAGCGTTCAGAAATATGTTTGCAAAATATACGAGAGCTAAGCGCTGTCACAATTTTAGAATTAAAAATAATTTTAGCTGAGAAGCTTAACTTAAAGATATATCCCTTGTTTAAACTTAAATCGGAAAAGATGTTTTTCCGACTGTTTTACAAGCTTTTTCTGTTCCAATCAAAATTTTTTTTGTTTCCTTTCCTGGAATAAAA
This sequence comes from Cantharis flavilabris, assembly GCA_949152465.1. Lineage (NCBI taxonomy): Eukaryota > Metazoa > Arthropoda > Insecta > Coleoptera > Cantharidae > Cantharis > Cantharis flavilabris. Next base: position 23,471,026 of record OX424439.1, read on the forward strand.
AGGAACCACTTTTCTATATTATTAGAGGATTTCCATTAATTACGCAAGGCGATTTTGGAAAATTTTCAACCCCCCTCCCCTACTGGTAAGATGTCGTTGTTTGTTTTACTTAATTTAACCAAATTCTCTTGCAATTTTACAGTTTTGGAGTTTACAGCACAAAAAAAATTACGTGATATTTTCCGAGATCCCCCTTTCGCCCAAAATATAATTGGGTGAAATTCAGCTCGACCGACGGCTTAATTTTCCACAAACAATAAATTTTCGTTATCATTAAATTTTTTGAATCAATTGTTGCTGAACTGTTAGACTTCTCGCACTAGTCTAACGACTCGTGCTTAGATCTATCCACTCGTTTATTAGTATTTTGTATCATTTCCCACCCATTGCATAAATTACTATTTTTATCTTAAATTATTTCTTTTGGAAAAGGTGTAATTCCCGTGACTACAAACACTATTTTCCATTTTTGTTCTCCTGCTTGCCATTCATCTCCTACCGCCTGCCAAAAAAAGGCCAAAAACCTAATGCGATAATTTGATAGGCTGCTTCCATAAAATGTTATAAAAAATGGAGGGATTCCATTAGGCAGTGTACCTCTGAGCTGCTTTACTCATTAAAGACTATCCTAAAAATCACGACGCTAAGAAAACGGAATTTTTATTTTTGAATTAAATTAAATAAATTGATTAAAATACACTGCTGCACATATTTACGTCAAACACACTTACCGTGAACAGAATGAGCAAAACACCGAGTTGAATGTAAAAAAAATCGAAACTTTAAAATTGATGAACTCCGAAAAATTAAAGGAAAAATTTAGGTTTAGATTTAGTACTTTATGAAAATATGTTAACTAAATTAATCAAAAATATCCAAAAATAATAATATTCTATTATATACTATCTTAGCAGACTGCTGCTCCTGCTACAGCGTGTCATTTTTTGGTTGAAAAAAACACTCTGATTGGTTCATTTTTAATCCAAACCGGAAAATTTGAATTTTGAAGCAAAAATGAGGAATATTTTTCACAGAATTTAGTTGCAACTTTCTTAACTTTCAAAGTTAAAATAATATAATTAATATTATTAGCTCTTGAAAATAATATAAATTAGAATTATCACTGCCTATTAAAATTAAACTTATTTTGAAACCGCATACCATTAAATTAACTTTCAGATCTCCGAATAACCTGGGTGTTCACTTCTCGAAACTCAAAGATCAGATCCCTCGTGAGAAAAAATCGGGTGTAGTGTACAAAGTTGATTGTAAGGATTGCCATCTAACATACATCGGGCAAACGAAGCAATGCTGAAAAAAAGAATGAATGGACACATCTCTTCAATAAGATGTAACAAAGCCGACTCCACCGCAGCTGCTAAACATGTACTATGGCCAAAACATGGACTTTGTAAACACCACTATACTTAAGGCAATTCCGTCCTACAAAGAACGTATCTTGCATGGGATGATTGAAATAAAGAAAGATAGGAATTCAATGAACAGGAAGACTGATATCGAGGGACTGAGTAGCATTTACAGTCCACTACTTATTTAACTTCTTTGCGAATATTGGGGTTAAGTTTTTCACCATTGGTTTTTCTTAATCCACGACAACTTATTAGAATTATTAATACATTTTTTCTTTCATTACCGGAATTTTGTATTATCATTCTGATCAAGTTGTCGGATAAATGTCAATATTCTAAATTAATATAATTTATAGTTGCTTTGTAATTGTCATTGTTTTTGTTTTTCAATTCATATTACACTTGAAAAAGACAAAGTCATTTTTTGGAAGCTCGTTTAAAAAATGAGTTTTATTTGTGTCCTGTAGCTCAACATTGATAATTTTAATTTATATAAAAATAATATAAAAATATAAAGTCAAAATTGAAAACCGGGGGGTCTGAGGGGTGTGGAACACCCTCCAGTACATATCGCAGAATTTGTACTCTTTTAGAATACTTGGAGAAGATAGAGAATTTATAATTTTACAAATTTCGTCAGGAAAAACCGGGAAATTTGAATTTTTAAGTAAAAGTGAGGTAAATTTCTATCAGAATGAATTTTGATAATAATTGTAAATGTGCGTTGCTATCAGACCAGGTGCTCGACGTGCACACAAATTAAAAACCAATTATTTTATTTTGATCATCCAATTTTCCAATTTTACCTTTTTTTACTTCCAATTTTACTTTTATCATTTATTAACGGATCCGATTTTATTTTAAATTTTTTCCAAATCTATCTAATTTGTATCAAAGAATATTTAAAATCCGTCCAAAACTTTGGAAAATGTCCAAATAAAAACATTAATAAAATTACTATTTTATAAAATTACTAACTCAAATTCAAACTTGATTGCACAAAATCAAAATCAAAAATCTCAAATCAAAATTATTCAAATAATAAATCTTACTTGGTAGAGGATCGAACCTGCGACTACGCTATGCAAATCTAGAATTATGTTAACTGCTCTATTTACTACACTGTATGTAGTGTACAATGTGCATTTTCTAGTATAAAATTTTTTCAATTTTGAAAATGATAATATTTTACCCAACAATAAAACTTTAAATATCAAGTTAAATTAAATAATATATTGAAATTATATTTTTAAGCTTTCGGCGACTTTTATCGCTTTCGCCAGAAATTCATTTATTATAAACTAAATATAATAAATAAATTGTTATTTAAAGTTTTATTGTTTATTTTCTCAGAAGTTAAGATTTACATATATAAATATTTTACCCAACGAAAATAATTACAAAATCTGTGATTTTTGAATCATGTTTTAATACCATACCCTGTTTATTGTTGAAATATTTTCGTTATCCTGAATAGGCAATGTATTGTACAATACATTTATTACTCATGTATTACAAACCACTTAGAACCCATTAAGAGGACTTTTATTTAAAAACAATAATGAAATTATAACAATAAATGTTTAAAGAACAATGAAACAATATGGTCTGGATATTAAAGCTCTTACCTCTAATTTTTTGTTCGTCGGCCAGTTGTCTCTCTAAGCTATCCTTTACTTCTCTTTCTCTGAGAACATCCATTTTGAGTTCGGCTAAAAAAGAAAAAGGTATTAAAGATAGAAATCGATTTAAAATTAAAAATTTTTAAATAAGAACATATAAAAGTAAATTATAGCAATTTTCTAAAAGTAGAAACCTTTTAGTAGGTATTATCTAAATATAAAATCTGACCTAGAGTGAAATATTTAGTAGTGTTAAATCGAATTTGATAGCTATAAAATCATTGATCTCATCATTTCAGGTAAATTTAATAAGCAGGTACTTAAATATAAAATACTATAAAATTGCTAGTTATGTGTGTACATCTGCCTTTCATATAAGCAATTAAATGCATCTGCGATTTTTGATGGTACGTACCTATGTGTATTGGATTTTAATTTTATTCATCTAGTATATTATACTATAAAAAATACGAATAATTAATGACCGCGTTCCCTGTAGCATCGTTTACTAAATGCGAGAACTGAAATGGAATTGATTTTCTTAACATTAGCATCAGCTTAAAAGTTTTGTATATGAAACAACTGCAAGAAAATTGATGAAAAGAAAATAAATAATGAAAGAATGATAATGTAAAATTTCCCTGCCTTCATTCGAATTAGTCAGCTGAAAAGGAAGAAAATGTACCTAAATCTTTATCAACCGCAAAACGTTGATGATAAATGGTTTACATTCATCGGAACCTAGCGGAAGAAAGCAGTCAGTGAATTTGTATCCGAGATGGTGGCTGCAATGAATCAATTTCTTTCTATTAAGAACGTCTTCATACCGATCTGGGGAGATGTAATTATATCTATATAAATCAGTACACCTGACAGCAACCACGCGGGGGCCATTTGGATTAAAGAATCTCCCGCTGCATTTTAGCTTTGCCACGTGGGACCTATCAAATTTTATATAAACTCGATAAAAAAATCTCAGAAGTTATATTATTATATTTTTTTACAATTTTTACGTTTCTTGTCCTTCCACGCCTGAAATTTTCCCGACGAAGCTCATTCGCGCCCTGTAACCGTTAATCAAAAGTGAAAGTTTTTCGTTATTGATAATTGCATAATTAAATTAAGACAAACACTGTAATTTCGAGTAATTTTGAGCATCAAATAAATTTAATAATCGGACATATTAAAAAGAATCAATAAATGACAAACAGGAAACGTAAGTTTGTTATTAATTCACATGTGCATTGCTCCATGAGTTATAAACCGCAACTGTATCATTACGGGTGATTTGTAAAGACAAGATAATAGTTTAATTAATACATATTGGTCCAAAACATGTATCGAGGCAAAATAAAAATGGAATTGCACATTATACGACCATCATCTTATTCTTTCGAGTGAATATTTCTTAAATTTAACTATAATTTTGCTTATTACCATCGTCTTGTGCAAGAAAACAAATTTATTCCTCGAGCAATAAACTACAAATTTGTTTACGATCAATTCAAGAACAATCCATTTAAAATTTGATTCAATTAAGTTAAATCAATTTAAGTTAATTATAAGGTTCCTTTGGCCATACGAAAAATAATCGATTAAAATAGTAAGCATTTTCGATGGACCTGATGGGCGTAATTTCGGAGATGACCGTTACTTTTTCAAAATAGAATTAGATTATTCATTGTACCAACCTCATACTTACGTTGGCCCACCTGTTGGTGCAAGAACTGCCAATTTCCGATACGAAAGGAAAAATTATAAATTATTCAGTTTAAAATATTCATCTTGGCGCAAAGATATATCAAGCATAAAAATCCAATATAATTTATATGTAAAGTATATTGTGAATTATATTTTTTTGGAAAATGAAAATAATAATTTAAGTAATTTAAATTTAAAAATGTTTTTGACTGAGAAAAAATAAAAGTTTATGCGATACACGAGATTACCGAGTACGTGGAGAAAGCAAATAAAATCATATTAAATCTCTTTGCTTTACGAGATGTATATCGTAACTTAGATATTCCATTTGCATATGTAACAACGCTCATTTCTTTTTAGACGTTTTTATTTAGGGATAAATTTGGCCTATCAATTTATTCCGTCAAGTTAAAAATTTAATTTTTACTTTGGGTTGGTATTAAAAATATAATTCAATTAGCATCGGATGAGAGTAGGAAATATCAATTACATGTAATGCTGTCATTAACTAAATTATTCATATTTAATTGGATCTACTCATCAAAAAGTTGGCGACTTCTGTTACAAATTATAAAATATTCAAAAACGTCTTGCGGCAGAGGTTCTCATTCCGTTTTAGTGTTATGGCGGGCATATTGTAGCTTTCCTCTTGTAACCGATCCTCATTCTTAAACAGGGAGCATTAAAGAAAACGAGATCTCAGAAAAATTGGGGTTCAGATTAGCTATTGTTCTCAGGTTTTGGGGTGATAAGCGACAGGGTGAATAAAAAATCAGCTTATTGCTAATATCAGCGTCCACAATTATAGTAACTCTCGAAATTACCGCTTCCGTAAAGCATTACACTAAATCCAAACAATGTTTTCAAAACGATTACAAATTTTAATTAAAAAAAAAGACATAAAACTTTAATTTTTACAAACACGAAAACCTCGTAACTTTTTATGGCATTTTAATAAGTAAGAATATGTACGAATGCTTAACTTGTTAAGAAAGGGTGGAATTGAATAAGGGCAGGAACATTTTTACTGACAGTTGGAAAATAATATTTTTCTTTCATCGACTTTACGAGACAAGGAAATGGAATCTGATAGAAGACCCGTTAAAGATTGTTAAGCTTAAGAGACAAGTTGAAAGAGAAAAAGAGTCTGGACTATTTTATACCTGTGTAAATTTCATTTTAATGGAATAATCGTTTGTGTAAATATTTGAATATTTTTTTCATATTGAAATACGAACCTTTCTTATTCGGAACTTTGTGTACATTGCATTCACTCAAATTTAATCAAAAATTATGAAACATCATTCACCAAGATGTTTGTTTAACATAACTCAACGCGAATTTGTTTTTTCCTATTAAATGTTACGAAAAGAAATTATCCGAAATTATCTTTTAAAATGGGAAATAGAAAATGTAAAGAAGAAACGCAAAGCAGTAAGTAAGAATTCTCTTATTCAATTTCAATATTGTGATTAATATATGTATAATTTTCAGGTCATGTTGATTGGTTTTCCTAAATCTATCTTCCTCACAACTTTTCTCAACTCAAAGATTGGCAGCTGTAAGATCTAAATGCTGAAATCTTTAATTAAAATACCTATTGTCTGAAATTTACATCAAAAATTCATAATTTTCACCCCGATGAACAAAATTCATCATATTAATAAAAAATTCATAGTATTGATGAAAAAATCATTATATTAATGAATTTTGTTCATCAATATGATGAACCATTTTTATTTTATAAGTTTTTCTGTAACCCAAATCGAAGTAGGTACACAATTCACGTGGAACATCTCGACTCACACAAAATCGTTATTCTGCCGGTTATACCATAAATTTTAATTTAAAAATATTATTTCTTATCTTGAGACAGTTTTTGTAAGTAGATAGCGAAATTATTAGATAAATCCAGCGGCGTTTCACAAGGGGACGATGGCGAGAGCTGATCCCCAGCTAAACAATTGTTGATAAAATGACTGTTTCCGTGCTTCGGAGGTTACGTAAAGTCGTTAATTTATTACTAACTATTTGTTAGAGAAAATAGAGAAAAAGTAACATATTTTATTCAGATGGAAATGTAACTTTTCCTGCCAAGCAATTTTTCCCTTCGCTCGGCTCGTTCCACTCACCTTGAATGAAAAAACTCGCTGGCTGGAAAAGTTAAATCTTTCCATCCTAATAAAACAATATACTATTTCTCTAAACGTCAAAGTTGTGTGAAATCAGTAGTTTTCGTTTACTGCTGGGCAGCAGTAAAGTACTTTGAGCTTTGCTTTATCTGTTTGCTAAACTAAATATCTTACTGCAGGTCATCTATGACAGGTTTAAGAATGTCTACCAACTTAAATTTTATGATTTATTACCTTACCGTTGGTGGCGCTCGTGACGCTAGCAAATGTCAACAACATGGCGGTTATCTTACGTACACTTGATATTGTTTTGAGTTTGCTTCTGAATTATTTATCGTAAAACCGCGATGAAATGATAATTCACAAAATAAAACACAGAATACAAACATTTGGTTTATAAACAAAACTTTCTATACCAACTATACGTATTAGATTAACTTAATATTTTTCCGCTTGGTGCCGTTCGTTTAGAGCTCGTGCCAAGCAGAAATAGAACTAATTAATAAAATTCTTTAATATATTACAATATTACAAGTTTTGCTGTATCTCAAAAATCAAGAAAGGTATTGCTGAAAAACATTGATTTTCGGCTCTATTTCTACTTGGCACGAGCTATAGTGTAAATTGCGAATAAACTATTTCATTCTAAAATTTGTCCAGTTGCATAAATCTCACTCTCAATCCTCTTTATCACTTTTTAGTCCTGGGTTAACTCTAAGTTTGAGTTTTGCTCAGCTGGATATTATATCAGCTTGAAACCTACTAATACGATAACTTATAATAAATTGCAAAGTATAGAAATTTTTAGTGTTTTCTTTAGAAATTGTTGTATCGAGATAGACGATATCGATATGAGTTTGAAGTTTCTTCGGATGGCTGATACAACTACAATCGATTATTTATAGGTGTAGTTTTGTTCAAACATCCCAACGAACGCACACATTCACGAAGAAGGGTTTCGTTACACCAAGATTTGCTTATCGCAAGCCAAGTCTTTGTTACTACGAAAGTATATCACGATTTTATAGTAGTAAACAATTATGCCTGTCGTATAAGCCATATAGCAATTACAATATATAAAATGTGGAAAAGTAATTATTTGAAATTTCCTTATTTTTTCCTAAAAACAGCGAGATATGGAATTCGTGAGGAAAATGGACAGAATAACAGTTACGGTCAGCTATGAATCAGGCTTGATTTGTATAGTAAAGCAATGATGTTTATTGAATACATTATATTTTAATCATATGGCAATGTTATAGGTCGTTTGGAAAAAACACTTAACATTTTCGCAGTTGGACGGGATAAGTTAAAGGGCACATATCTAAGAAGTGTGTAAAACGGGTCCGTGTCGACAAGCTCACAAAGAGCTTTACGTAGTACTTATACAGTTTATGGATCCGATAGCGTTCCAAGTTATTTGCTGTTTAAATAACCTCTCTAGGGTCACGGCGGTCACAAAACAATCGTAAAAGTAAAAATTTTAATATCTCTTTGTAATTTTAATTTAAAACAGTTAAGTTCAAGTAAGTGGAAAATTTCACTTTCCATAAGTCACGAAATGTTGAGCAAATATACCCCACCCCGACGGACGAGTAGTAGGTATGCTAGTATGTATATTTTTATTTGCAACTTTCCACATGTACTGTTAATTATTATCTGCTATTTTAAATAGAAATGTGTTTATATTATGTACAACACCATTCAATTAAATGAAGGTAATTTTCATAATTTATAGTCGTACTATTTTTACTCGAATCCGATTATTGGTTGTGATTATATTGCTATAATGACTAGTTTGACTGGTGTAAGTAAATTATTCTAACGTTTTAAACGATTGGACTTTATTGCTTACACCAGCCAGTATATAAGAAAATGCTATTATGATAATAATTCCACTTTTTTAACTAATCGTTTTAAATTACTTGTATTAAGTCACGTATATTTAATCGCAATTGATAATAGATAACATTTAATTTTTTTTTTATTTTACGCTTTGAAAACCGCACGTATATCCAAACTTAAATGAGTTGTAAGCGGGCACTCTTTTTCGAGACCGATAAGGTGCTTTAAAAGTGTCTTCCAGTTTTTTTTTCAGCATTTTTCAAGTTACTCTTTCGATTGTACCAAGTTAGATCAGTTTAAAGCTGTTTGTAAGTTGGTATCTTTGGATCTGTATCTGCTCACAGACCTCATTAGCGGGTGTCACATTTACATATAATAGTCGTACCCTTATATGGACGTAGCTTATGTGACCACTACACCTGCTGTATTTACATAATTTAATTAAAACTACGCTCTTTGCAATAATAAAACGTAAAACATTTATTTTAATGTTGACGCCGTACCAATAAGGTACTGCCATTTTATTTATTGTACCACAACAAAATAAAACCGGGGTTACGAGCCAGATCTGTTGGTTTTCGCGTTAAATGTGGGAGGTCTGCAAATTAGCGCAAGTCAAAGTTTTCACGAGTTTAAAAATTAAAATATGTACGTTATCGGTAAATTTATGAAGCGAAAAGTTGGATAAAGACCAAAACTATGACAATGTGTGATATTTTAGTAAAAAGTGTTGAAAAATAAATTGAAGTTGTTAAGTGAAGTTAAACGTGATCAAAAGTATCGATTCTAAAACTAACGAACAGTGCTAACATGAAAACCAGAAAAAAATAATTGCTGGCATGAAAAAGGTGGTTACTTTCATTAAACTATCTGATTAAAGTGTAGGTAGAGAAACATGAACAATTTTTTCAAAAAGTCCTTGGACTTTGTAAATAATTTACGGCGCTGAAAGAAATCAAAAAGTTCGCTGGTATACTCAGAAGCAGTGGTAGCTCCTGACAAAACATAAAATTATTGCTCATATTTTACCATTGGAAGTGCTAATTCTAAAACTACTTAGTTTAAGCTGTGCACGAGTTTACTTAACATAACAACATTTCCTCTCGCATCCTGAATTAATTGAATTATTGGACCGAAAAGAAATTAATCTTGTAATGTGCAGGGGGATTCTGTAATAACTTTGTACAGTCGACCTGTTAACATGATCCGATGTATCAATTTTCAGTTCACCTAGACGATTTTAATCGCGCCCGGAAAAAAACAAACGGTGGTTTTTAAAGAAAACGCTTGGGAAAATTGCTTCCTCGATTTAAAAATGGGATTAAATTGATTTGGAGGTTTAAATTATAACGAAGGGTTACATTGTTAAAATGGTCTACTGTTATGTTTATATGGTATTGGAATCATATTGCTTTGGGATATTTAGATTTAGGAATCTCAAACGAATTGACGTTGTTGCTCTTAGTAGCAGCCCTAGAGCGCTTACTTAGGCTAAAACCCCTTCACGTTGGAAACATGAGCATTAAATACTTCAGTCTGGGATTTTGCTTTCGAAATCGCTTCTTAAGCGGTTTACAACGTTTTGGTTATTTCTTCGATTGCTGAATTGGTGACACGTTCGAAAAAGTCGTCTAATCCGCGTCAGATATCGAATTTGGGATTGTGTGTTTGCTCGCATTATTTGAACATCGAAATGGAACGAGCATATGGAGAGATAAATACTACTTTTATTTTTATAACGGTGGCTATGAATAAAGCACTTAGTTTATCATAAAAACTAAATAAAACATGTTTGTGTTTTATGTTTATCAACGACACACTCCCTTACGATTATTGGAGAGAACCGAATCGAAATTACGAGATGGATGCATCCATACATAGTTCTTCAATTTCCACATACTTGTTTAATTCTGCAAGTGTGCAATCGGATATTGTCGAACATTAAATCAATGTATCACGGCAGGTAACATACGAATGAGATAAGAAAACACCATTGTCAATACTCAATATATGCCACATTAAAAGCTCGCTGATGCTAATGGAAATCAACATGTCCAGATGCCAGTCGAGGGTTATTTGTCATTCATTTCACTTTTCTCTTTTCATTTTTTTTGCAATTGATTTAACGTACACGTAACAGCAGTTACATTAAAAGCTTTTATATTTCAGTAATTATCATAACTCGTTTAAGTTAATTGATATGTTGTGTGGAATATTTTTCCTAAATAAATTGTCTATCCACGTTTGCAATAATTATTATCTATGTCCTACAATGTTATACTTCGAAACGAAAATTTTAAATCTTTTATTCACTGGAATTTTTTATTTTCTCGAGGCTCTCTTACGCACCCCTATGTCTCAATAAAAAATTACTATTTATTATTTTGGTATTTACGTAGTAATTGTTTCAAAACACGCTAATAATGTAAAAATTAAATAAAACGAATATTAAAATCATGGCAGTGTCAATCAGAACATACGGAGAAATACAATTAAAATTTCAGAAAAGGAATTTTAAATTATAACAACTGCTTATTTAAATAGTCATGTCATGAGATGATGATAAAAAAATATGCCCTTAGGTGGATCTCCATTCCCCAATAATTTTAATTGTTTACCACATTTTTAGAGATTTTCTCCAATCCGTCCGAGCCTGGCTCAAGTAAATCACTCTTAATGCTTATAATATTTCAGTTTTATCATGATTTGTTTCGTAAATTATAATAGTTATGATTTAAAAGTGCAATCGCGCCCTTAGATATAAAATAAATTATTATTGTGGGCGGACATTGAAATCTAACCTACTGAAACGGTTGCTTGTTCGCTTTTGCTTGTAGCTATTTTTGTTGTTTAGCTACCGATTTATTTATGTAATGTTTTATGGATAGTTATCACGAAATTTATAAAATATTAACGTGTTAATATTCTGGGTAAACATTTTAATTGCTTATCACCTTACCACATTAGTCACCTCGTTACAAGAATGACGAATTTCAATATAGTTTCAACCAGCAAATTGAATTTTCGGTTTAAGTTTTATAAAACTCGGTTTTAATTTTTATAATTTGCATAAAAAACTAAGCAAAATTAATTAACGACCTCGTGAGCTTAGTAATTTGCAGGTATTGCTTTCCTCGCGGAAAGCTTTAAACATATATGTATATCTCGAAAAACTCTAAAACAAATTTAATTAAATCTTTGCCATATTATGTAAGTTGAAAGAAGTTTGTGAGTACCAAATTTGAGGCCGATGGAATAAAAATTGTGACCATCAGCAGCTCATTACTAGATTACCATTTAGATACGTTAAAGAGTAATTATCCGCTCGCTACGACTTAACTACCATATGAAAAAAAATTTAAATACGAGTAATTGAAGATTGGTTTCATTTAAAAGTTAATTTTAAAATTTTTGATTGGAGATTTTTTATAAACTACACAAAATTATACAGCAGATCATAGCAATATATATGTAAATTAAATAACTTATTGCATTTTTAATTGTTGCTTTGTCGAGTTTACTGAAATAACCCAGTGGAATACTAAATTGTAATAAACAATAATTCTAGTACAATCAGAACATCAAACGTTTGTTAGTGTTTAGATAAAATTGATTATTTTTATTATTTGTGTTTTCCAAACAAAAATCGAAATTTCCGAGCTACGTTATCCTTATACGAGGTTGTGACATATCGAAGTCATAAATATGCATATTTATCAAATAAATTATTTGGGCAGTGATATCGATGTTTGTGCAAAGTTTTATCATTTTTACTCTCGACAAAGAAGTCGGCACTTTCAGTATAATGCTTATGTACGTATTAGTGTTAAGAACTTTTTTATGGAGTCTAAATTGACGTTTTTCTTGTAATGAAAGTCTTTTATGACTTTAAAAAATCTCTGTCTTCATCATCTTCTGATTCAAGACTATTTCTAATTATTTTATAGTTTCAATAAATATTTTTAGGAATATGTTTAGGAGATGTACGTAACGACACCAAGGTCCTGGCAATCGACGGTTTTCTATCTGAGTCTGTACTCAACCAGACAGTTCTTACCCTCCCCATCAGTCTGCACTAAATTCTTCAGCTTCACATCCTCAACGATCTTCACAGATTTACTCTAAATCCAGCTTTCAATGCCCTAACTAAATTGTTATTTTTTGTAACATTTTATTCCAGCTCCCACTTCTTCTTCTCACCAGGATCATTGACGATGAATAGAGTTTCCAACAAAAGCAAATTTCTCTTCATCAGTCATCACATAAATTGTTTTGTTTTTCGTTTTATTTTCAAATATTCCACTTCACCTGTCCCCCCTTTCATCCCCTCTTTTTTCCTCTATCCTTCCCCCCTCTCCATCGCAAAATTCAATATCTATACCATCGTCTGACAAACTCGATGCCACTTCCGGGTTATGCAATTCTCTAAATATTATCAACGCCATTTCTTTCTTCAGCAGTTGCAAGAGATTAAGGCAGCACTAACGTACTGCCGCATGCTCTTATCTTGTCACTTCTGCTTTGCATTGCTTGCTTTAAAATCGGTTATTTCGGAATATGAAGTAAAAATTTAGGTTTTCCCACCATTCAATCGCTTCATTTTAATGTCTTCTTTCAAATTCCTAAGAGAGCACTTTGCATCCTAGACCCTTATTTGTACAATCTTACTTTGTTGATTTTTTCATTTCTTCATTCCATAAAATCTAAATTACTTGACTTATAAAATTATTTCAATATTTGAGGTGGAGGCTAAAAAGGTCTCCTCTTCGCCAAATCTTCCAAAAAATATAGTTACTTTTAATCTTGGGAGTGATTCCAGCTGTCCTCCCTGGTGAAGCCACAGGTTAATGCGAGCATTCACATTGGACATAAGTAATCTAAGTAATACATAAAGTTGATTGGGAGTTGATTGGGGATAAATGGCACAGTATTGGAAGTATCAGGTAGTATTGAAGTATGTGGAGGTATTAAGTAGTATTCACCATATCAATATTTTAGAAAACCCAAAACATGCTCGAAACACTTTTTAGAACTCAAGTGTTTTTAAGTTATCACTTTTAAGTTATCAATCGTCTAAGGTCCGCTTTTACAATAGTCGGTTAAGTATTATTTATCCGGGGTGTAACGTTATACGGATGTTGATTGGTTAATTGTTTATTGTGTTTATCGTTGATTGGTTCATAGCTATAGGTTAGTTATACTGATACTTAACCGACTATTGTAAAAGCGGACCTTAGTAGTATTAAGCTGTAAAGTGCAGTATTGGACAGTAAATGACAATATTGTCAGTCAAAGTCAAATTAGGCTGTATCGGAAGTATTAGACAATATCGGTAGTATTGTTAAACAAGTAGTAGTAACAAGTAAAAATCCAAAAGATAAATTCCGTTGACTAAAGTTAAAAATTTATGCTGGATTTAATAACTGCTTAATCAGTGGCGTAACAAGCAGTTGAGGTACCCGTGTGCAAAGTTGTTAACGGGGGCCCTGTTTTTAAGAAAGACAAAAATGAAAGAAAATAATAAATAACTCGTATACAATATAACCATAATTTTAAGATAAACAAATAACAAAACTAGATTAAGGGCTAAATTTAGAATAATCGGATAAACTTAGTATAACGTTATTCCTGGTATAACAATTACAAGATTGCAGGGTGCCACTTATTGAATTTATTTTCTGATTTATCGAAATGTCATGGAAAATTTTTATTTTTTGTCAGGGAAAACCTGGAAATATCAGGATTTCGTTTTGAAAATTTAGTGAGAACACTGAATTATTATTGGTAATAATGGTAATACTAAGTCTAACTTTATACCAGGTTTATCCGACTATTGTAGAACCGGCCTTTTTTACATTATTTTATTATTATTTTTTATATTATTTTAAATTTTTTTAAAAAGATTCCGGGGGCCCTTTTAGCCAGGGGCCTGCATGCGTCGCACCCACCGCACCTCGGTAGTTCCGCCACTGTGCTTAATACTGCCACTTACTGCTGATACTACCTAGTACTGCCACTAACTGCTTAATACTGCTCCTAACTACTTGAATATCTCTGTGGAACGATAATATTAGTATACCGCCAGTATTGGCAGGACCAGGAATTAGTTAATTTTGAAGGCAGTAATTTCAAAATGTCGGCTGTTCAGCGTTTTTGTGATGACGTCTCCGCTTTTCCAGGGTCCGCGGACGAATAAACAGCTCCAGTAGTTTTTGAATTATGATGAGCCAATAAATTTTGTTCGATTATAGAATATGACAGCTATAGAAGTGAAAAGTGAAAAAGCCCATGAAGCCCAGGCTTGAAGCGCAAAATTTCAAGGGCGTAAAATTTCAAGAGACGCAAAATTTAGTTTCAGGAGTTGTAATTACCTATAATCATTAATCGTCTTACTTATTATTAAAAAATAAGTTTCATTTTCTTTATACATTTCTCTAATTTAAAAAAAACGGTCAACTGGAAAACCAAGGATAGGAGCGCAAAATATTAAAGGCCAAGGAAGAAACCACAGACGAAATTTTTGTACACCAGATTACCTTTTAGAACATTTTCTGGAATTTCTCTAGAGTTCCTCGGATTTCCTAAAATTTCTTGAGATTTCCTAAAATTGCTTTGGATTTTATTTTGGATTGTCTCATGATTTCTTTTCGAAAAAGTTGAAAAAGCAAGATTATCTGTAATTTCGAAGATATCCTTGGATTTCTTTAGATTTCCTAACATTGCCTAAGATCTCCTTAGATTTTTTCTGATGTCCCTTCACTTGTACATCAAATTTCTCCAGCGGTTCCCTTTTCGGCGTTTTATGAATCACGACTAGTGTCGGTGGCTATGATTGACTCAAAATTGCTGTTGGCCACCCATGAACTATACATAATCCAAACAATTTATTGGCTCATTATAATTCAAAAATTGCAGAAAGTGTGTGAGTGTGTTATAAATAAATCTCGATTTATTTCGTTGTTTTTCCGAGAAAAAAAAATCCCCAAAAAGCATATTTTCCCGATCTCTAGAGTGGCCTAGCCCCTTAATAAAAATTTATCATTTACGACTATTTTTAAAAAGTTGATTGGTAAACATATAGAGTGGAATATAAAATCACATTGAATAACAGCAATATACTATAGTTTTATAGTTTATTATCTATTAATGCAATTTGTAATTCAATTTCATGTAAAACAAAATACTTAATGCATATTAATTCAGAAATAAATTTCTAATTTTAATTTATAATTTCATTTAAAATAACATGAGTATATTTCATTTATGTAAAAATAAATTTGCACTAAAAAATGCAACAGAGAGCTATTTTGATTTTGTGATTCCATCATTATCTCGCTACATATCTTTCATCATGGAGCAGTTCTTTTAATTTTACGATGACGTGAAATTTTGGAAATAAATCAGGTGATCGAAATTTTAGGTTCACCTATATTATGTTAATATTGGAATTAATTATTCCAATAAAACGACAAGTGATTTTCCCTGTTTGTTTTTTTGTATTTAATTTTCTTAATTTTTCCTTAACTTGTATTTTTGTGTTCTCTATTTTTTGGACTAGATTTCCTTTAAATGGTTAAATGTTGCAAGATATTGATATCGGAAGGCCAGACAAAAAATACCAGATGCAGAATTGTAAAATTCGCTGTGTTGCATTAAGGTGAGTCTCACAGAGTTACCCCTGATCTGAGTTAGATCTCCAAGCTAACTAATGGATACTCACTATATCAACTTTCGAGGTAATCTGCCACAAAAGTCCTATTTGGAAAAAAATGTAATAGATTGTTCTTCGTGGTTTGAAACTCACGTTAGTCAGTAGGTCTGCGCGACCAAGTGATTGACGTGGATGCACATCGATTACACGTTAATAATGAAGTTTTTTTTATTTAAATCGGTAGGTAAGTATTTACAAAGATTTTTAAAATATCTGACTTGTTTATTTAGCACTCCCGTATGCTTGGTAATTGAGCTACTTCATAATTGCAATACCAGGTGTCACTAGTTATAAGCAAAAGCAATTGCGTGTTTAGTAATTACTATTATGATGAATAAAATGTTAATAACTTTTTTGTTGTTAAGAAATCTGTTATAACGATGGTCAATTATGCAGTGTTACAATTTAAGCGGTTACCAAGACGTACACATGCCATCGTCCATTATAAAATACTTCTTATTGCTCGGCAATATTTTTATTATACTGATCGTATATCAAAGAGGTTAAATCGTTTATAGCTATCTAATTTTGAAACGTATACTTAAATGGTTACGTTTGTATTGAAGAAAAAATCAAATAAGTAATCGATATTCATATATTGATTAAATTCCTAGGTAATTTTGTGCCGTAAAGCCTAAGGGAGCAATTTTTTTCCTAACATACATAAGTAAATTCGTATATAAGCGTTGAAAATTTACATCGTCTAAATACAAAATTATTCCGTACGCATACGTATGAGACCAGCTAATAAAGGTATATATAATGCGATCAAACGTATAAAATAAGATTATATCGGTGATATCAGCCCGAAGCAGTAATTATGACAATTTTGATATGGTAGACGATCAACTATAATCGGCCAAAGGTATTTTAAATAAATTTTCGAAATGTTGCACAGTATTTTATAACTGGACTGCTGCACTTGATCGCTTATGCATGCGGCAATCAAAGGAACAGAAAGAAATAAAATTATACGGCTATCGTGTCTGAAAAGTCAGGTGGTATACTCGATCGTGTTGGCTTTGTCTTTTTGAGACGATAATTTTGGTCACTTTTAGCCAATTTTGCATGTTAGACGAGATAATTTCTCGATAGAATGAAAAGAACCTCTGCTATAATAATGAAAATTATGTTAAGTGTTTTCATAAGTAGAAACGTCTTAAATTTGACACCACATGGATGTTTTTTAACTGTCAGAAAAATGGGCCAAAAAGAACGATATGGAAGAGAAGTAAATGCCAACAGTCGAGTTTTTTTCGGTTATAAAAGTTTTTAACGACTTGGGGTTTGCTACATTGTTACCTGCATATTTTATTATAGTCGAAGTTGCTGCATTCTAATAAAATTAAAAATCCCGTAATGCATACTTTTAATTTAAATTTTACCAAAACGACAAAATAAAAATTGTTCCATTAAAAATCCCATTTTACTCGGATATAATTAAGTTATTCAAAAGTGACGACAAACATCGAAAGGTAATTTTAATTAGTGAATTGGCCGCTTATACGAAAAAGGAGACATAACTCGCCTTAACGCGGTTGAAGATGCTCTTACATCGCGAGATAAACGAGATGATTATCTAAAATCGGGTTCCAATGAGTGTAACTTTATAAGCTTGTGCTGCAAAAACAGATAACCACACACGAATTGTCCACTTAGCAACTTCTTGTATACACGATCGGTCTCTCTCAAATTCAAGAATTTTATAACTTGCGTACTTGTTATTTTAAAGTCTTTTTTCTGCCATCGCAAAAACTATAGATTTTAACAAGAATGTTTGCCTTTCTCGTACACAATTATATTTCTTCATTCTCTTCTGCTTCAATGACGCAATTAATTATTATTACGGTCAATCGGTATTTCGATTTTCTAATGATATAATATTAGAATGCCCCCGGCTACGCCGCCACTGACTTGTATTGTGCCAATACATTAAAATGACAAGTTTTACGCGACCGAAGGTATGTTAGTTCACCACATTTTTTCAAAATTCTACTTCCATGCGTTTAGAAAACAAGTGTTGGAATTTAGTTTCTGTTAGTGCTCATTAATTTTTTGAAACAATCACAGGACAAAAATAAACGAAAAGTGCCACCTACCTATTTAGTTGATTCCTTTTTGTCTTTTTGAATATACGGAATAAGGAATTCAAAAAACCAATTAACTTTGTGTGAAAAATTTGAAATAAAAGACAAAATAAATTTTAGGGTTTGTTTATTTTAATTTTGAAATATTAACATTTACATCACACAATTAATTATTCTAATTCTAAGTTTTATGCTCTAACGTGTGTCTTTTGAAGTTTTTGATTAATTTGTCGTAAATTTATCAAAAACCCGAGAAAATTGTTTTAAATTAATAATAATAATTAAATAAACAACTAATCTAGTCAACACTAGGTGCAAAAATGGCACAATTTCTATTCTATACAAAAAATTAACTCATCAGCGAACAGAATACCTAAATTCCATCACTGTTTCTTTTTTCACAGGGACTCGTTACAGTTTTTTAATAATGTGTTTCACATCAATTATACTGTCGCATTTAACAATAAAAACTTCTATAAAATATTTATAATAATATACATTCTACACAAAATGTAATAAATTAATGGGATTTATATTTACAAATTTAACCTAAAAATTTACGTTATTAACGTTTTTCTCATCACGATATGTCCGTTTATTTGAAAACGTTGGAAGAATTTTCTACCATACCTTTATTATAATTACTGTACACACAATTTTGACTTTTCGAAACAAAATTTAGCGGTACGGCAGATTAGTAAGAATTTAAAAATTGGGCATAATACGATTTGTGCATTTTTAATATGTAATTCTAAATAAATTTTGTACAAAAATTTCGAGAGCTCTTTGTATATACTATTTACAACTCGTACATTACGTCGATAAAAATAATTGTACTAAAATATTCAACATTTTTGTGTGGCTGCAAGGTACATGTAGTATTGTGCTAAAGAAAGTAGATACACCAGGTTACTATTTGTACCTTTTTCGTAGTTGATCTGCCGTTCCTGTTGGCGTGCATTTTCAGCGGCTACTTTTAACAGTCCTTGGATATTTCTTAATAACGTTTCTGTCGACGATATAGTCGAATCGGGATGTGGTCCATTTACGGACGCTACTGCACCCGCGAGAGTCGAATAATTTAAAGCTGTTTGTTGAGAGTCACTACCTGGGGCTGCTGGCAGTGGTAAATCACCGTCGTCTAAGTCTGCAATAAAAAGAAAAAATATTAATCTTCTTACTAAAGGAAAGCAACTTGATATGCAAGCAGTCAATAAAAAAATTAATTAAAACCGACCATCGACAGCGAAACCAAAGAAAGACGTCAGTTTTTGGCCACTTAACGCTCATGCAATATTCAAATTTATGTAAAGTTTAGAAAGTCATAAAATTGTATTTTAAACTAAATTCATAAAACAGTCAATTAAATTTGCATGTGATCTAACAATTTATTATTCGCGGGCGAATTTAAAAATTTTTGGCCTCGTTGGACCAGTCGGGAAAAATGCCGGGCCTATTTATATCAACCAGAATCTGCTTCTGCCGATATAGTAGTACACACAGTTCCAATCGCGTGATTAACGTGCACACTCATAAAAATACTTTCCTACAGATATAAAATAATTTTTTTTTTTTGAGAAACATCTGATGAATGGCTTCATACGAAATAACTTCCATAATTAATAACTTGCATAAAAATTACATAATATTAAATTTAATGTCTGTAAATTATCAGTTAAATGCATCAAAACATTAAATAAGACTTCATGAATACCTAATTAAATTGTGATTTATTAATTTTGGTACAGTTAATACGGCAGTGTGAAACTACAATATAAGTCTTCATTTCAAAACGGAAGTAAATAATGTATAATTAAAGTTTATTAGAATAAAGATTATTTTTATATGCAAATTTGCAATTGTTTCGATTAGGTACGTACTTTTAACTTTATTATTATAATACAGGATGCCGAAAACATAACCTCACTTTTTCGAAAAACGTTCGGGCAGGTCAAATTGATTCGGAAGAGAGGCAATGGCGTTTCAATTTTTGTAATCCGATCGTTACTTCCCGAGCAAATGAGCTCCAAAAACAAAACAAAAACGGAATAACAGGTTGCTTATATCAGAATTAAATTAAATTAAAGCAGATAATGCATACTTCAGTCTGCGATTTTATCGGCAAGTAACACGTTTTACTTCGTAGCATTCGTTATTGTATTCTTTGGAAATTTTTGAAAGAATTAAAATAATCGACACTTGATAAATAAGATATCAGAGTGAAGCATGTCCGAAAACCATCCGTCTTCTCAATACGTCCCATTAAAATTACAAAATGCCTTTTTGTACGGAGCATAAACAAACAAATTATCTCAGCATATTTCTTGTCGGCTAAGAACATGGCGCACGATGCACGCATGGTAATCAAAAATGATTTACCTCTAGTTGCTGTAAACTTATATCATTGGTGTACATGGGTTAAAACCAAGCTCACACTGAGAAAACACTGTAAATTGTACGATTCTTCGCTGCATACCATGTAAAACGAAAGTGTGTGTCGACAAGTTTTGCGGTCTTTAGCATCTTTTCAAATGGGTTTCAGGATTGAAAATAAAAAATTTGAAAAATGATACAAAACGGAAGTATTTAATTGGACAAAGTCGTTTTGGTGCAGAAATGCACATGTTATATTGCACTCTCTCATCCAAGCCACTTAAATTTTATTAGCATATTATTTAGTAGGTATTGGAAGGAAGGTAGGTAAAATATTTTATTAACAACTTATTGAAACTGGCAGTCCATAAATTGCACATAAACCAAGTAGACGACGTTCGGGTAATTTGATTCTTGGTTTTCGTAATCAAATACATTCCCCAATCCAAACCGGTTCTTTGTTGCAAAATGCATTTGGTTACACATTACACGCACTCATTGGCTACGTACGAAGGAGCCTCAAGGTGGTCGAAGACCAGACTTTGACTAGACACGAGAAGTTTTTAATTTTACTCACGCAATTTACCGTTGAATAATTTACTTTTACCCGTTTCGCTTCAAAGTTGAACTTTTTATCAATCGTCCAGTTGAAAAGCTAATTTAAATGATTAATAAAGTAAAAATCAAAGTTATGTTATGCTGAGGTCAGGACAAGTCACATGAATCATTAATACAGGATTACAGGCATACGTTGGATCTAATAAGTCATCTCACGCTCGACGTCAAAAACGGCATCGTGTAAACCAAAAGTTAATGACTGATTCTTAAATTCTCTGATGAATGCTGATTCCGTGGCCACTAATTACATCTTGTGAGAATGTAATAGAAGAATAGATAATAATTTGTGGAATTTAGATTAACTTTACGAGTAAAACAAAAACAAATGTTACCTTGATCTTTTTCGTCGTCGTCTTCGGGATCTGAAATGTTATCGTCGTCGTCGTCTTCGGGATTCGAATGCGTCGGGGAACGCGGAGAAGGCGCACCCTCGTGACCGTCGGGCTCGCTTCCCGAATGATCCACGTCGGCAGGTGAGCCTGCACTGCCTCCGCTCGCATTTTTCGATAAATTCAAAACAGGACTCGTATTTGGCGAACCTACAATTTGAGAAGAAGTAATTAAAATTAACGATAAAAAAAGTTGCCTTCTAAATTTAATTAATTGTTGTGTGAAACTGGGATTTGGAGTTGGACGTAACACAAACCAATCTCCCCGGCAATAAATTACAAAAGGGATCACAATTAAACACACATATGCAGAAATTGAATCGAGAACGGCGCTTTAAATCTCGAAATAAATAGCCAGCCTGATTCTTCTCGATTAAAGCAACCTTACGTTTAAATCGTTCGATTAATTAGAACTATATGTATAGTCAAAAATGTACTTACCACTACGTGAACTAAGATCTCTCGCTTTATGGTCTAAAGGTAACGGTCTATCGGGATCTCCTCGTTCTTCTCTTAGCCTGAAATTAAAATAAAAAACAGTTAGTTTGAAACTTTTTCGCCGGTTGAAGGGTTAAATAACCTCAAAAAATAAATTTAAATATAAATCAGGTGCCCGTTTTGTAGAAATAAAGCTCGTCAAAACCGCAATTAGAAAAATACATCTGTTTTAATTAGAACATTGGCAATAAGTCGCGAGGGCGAAGATCCAGGATTTAGGGCCCCCTTGTTAATGGCGTTCTCCACAGGGGTCGCCTTCATTAGTGCATTTATGTCTGTTAATGTATAATATCTAGCAAATCTTTTAAATTTAAGCAAGAATAGTGAACACGGCAAAAATGTGGTATAACACACGTAATAAATTATCGGCCTATAAAGAACACGTTAAAGGTTATTACGTAGTCAAATAAAACAATGCATATGAGGCTTAAGTAAGGCAACTTCTTCCCCTCAATGATGGTTCAGGTTTCGCCCACTGACAGCAGAGAGGAATAACAGGTCTGTTTATGACTTTTCATATATTCTTCGTTATGCTCACGCAATGTTTTTCAATTTTAAAACAAAGTTCACAGCTGCAGACTTGACTAAGTACGTAATAAAAGATCTTTCCTATCTCATCTAATTCCTCATCCTGGTTTTGCTATATTTATATCCCGTAGCGCTATTATTGTTCCAAGCTGACGAGATGAAATGAGCTCCTTATTACTTACTTGATATATTTTTCTTCTTATATGTTCAACTTTATTTAAGTATCATTTAAATTTAGAAAAACGCTTTTACAAATTTTTATTACCTCAAAAAAGCTAGAAGCTTTCGAATTAGCTCGGGAAAAAAATAATAAAACGTCCAAATTTTCTGCGTTCTTTACTTTCTTATACACAACACTTTAAGTAAATCAGATTTTAAAGTTAAACACCTGGTGCTCTTTTGTATAATTTTCCATTTTATCTAAAATAACAGCTATACGTTGTCTTTGGGGTTTAAAGCACCCCAATTGGGTGTTCTTAATGTTTTGAATGCTCTCAGCAAGGCCCAACTTCTCATTACTTTTTAAATATTCAAGCGAAGTTAGGACGTCTCTAAAAGCATTTGGCCATTAAAAAATTAAGCAGTGGCTTGCGTATTATATTATTACTTTATGGATACTTTGCTGCGAACCAAATGGGGAGGAAATCGGTATATTAGGAAGCCACCGAGATGCGCTATGAAATTGGATAAAAAAGTTTTAACAAGAGAAACGAACACATTCAGCCTCGCTTCCAATTTTTCTCTTTTTCGCTTTACAAATTAATTATCAATTAAAATTACTAATTTTGTACATGAACTTGTTGTATTCAAAGAAAACAATAAGCTACCATTGGTTCCAGCGTAATATCTACTTGCATATTGAACCGAATATTATTCTTCCTTTGTGTAATATTCCACGAATCAGCAAATTAGCAACACGAAGTTAGCTATTCGCAAACAAAAGTAAACCTGCAGTAAAATTGAATATAAAAAATATAATTCAATGCCAAACGTGAGTTTAAAGAACCAGAGGGTCACGTTTGCTGGATAAGTAAACGCGCTAGTTTCTATTCCTTGGATGGGCCAGTTACTATCAAATCGTCTCCTTATTGTCAAATATTCATACTATAGGCTAGTGTGAATTTGCAAAAGAATAATGAGATGATGTTAATTTTCCATCAAATCGCCTGCGGCGCTATTTATTAACAATTTAAAATTACTTTCAAAAAAGTTTCACAAGCTGAATAATTATTATCGATTTAAAAGAACTTCCTTAATCCGCAGTATTTAAAAGGGGTGAATTAATGGGAGTTTCATTTTTAATCTTTATAAAACTGCATCTTTTTTTAAAAACTTTTCTCTGAAACAAAGATATAGAACTAAAACAATACAAAAAGCTTACTTTATGTCACTCAATTGCAATTAAGCAATTGCTTTTAACGTAAAAAGATTGCTAGCGGCAGTTAACCACTTTAGTGCCATCCGTAGCTGGCAGTAAAGTTCTTTTTGTGGCCTCTTCGCGACAAATCAGTGACGGTGCCAAGGGACGCCGGGGTGGGCACGTGCCCACCTGTAGTAGTTTTTGAGTTTATTTATAAACTTTTTGTGCCCCTGCCACCCCAAATATATTGTGCCTACCCATTTTAAAACGCTGGCGCCGTCACTGCTACAAATTAGTCATAAAAATTAAAACATTAGCTCCTATTAAAGCAATATAATTATTATTATTATTATGCTTAAAGATACAGAAATAATATCTGAAAATTTTATGTAAATCAGTCAAATAGTTGTACAAACAAAATAGTATTTCGATTCACCCCTTTAAAGGGCTGAAACTCCCTTAGGAAGTAGTATGAATTCTCGAGTCTATGTTTATACATTTAAAATTTTTCTGCCCAGTAAGCCCACAAATTATTCTTTACAATTTTTGTACATACTTAGGAATCATCCTGTTTAACCATAAAATTAGATGAAATCTATCAAAGAAAAACAAAATTTAACGGTCGGACACATGGACACGGAGTAACATTATAAGGCTTCTCACTCTACTGGGAGACACTTTTCTTTTATTAATTTGATTAAATAAATTAATAATTATAGTTGAACAAATGTTTTAGTTGTGCATTATTAAAACCATGTTTAAGTTGTCGGAAGTTTGGAAACTTATGATGCTTTTTGTAAGCCTACACTTTTACGAGTAAGAAATGGTCTAAAAAGTAGGTATTGGTACCGAAATCGCAATTCATCTTGTTGAATCTGAAGATGCTTTAAAACCAAAACCGATAATTCAAAATAAAGTGATTAAAGCCAAACAAACGCTTTTTAACATTATCGATTCTTAATTATTGAACAAAAGCCTTAATGCACTGATTTCCTTAAAACTGTACCAAAATTTTGTTAAATAATTGATTTTTTCTCTTAATATGGACTTATGTTAAATATATGTAAAGAGGTATTTCTGTAAGTAATGGATCAGTGCGGCCTTCAGGCCGCACAACCTCGATATCATCTTCTGTTGTAATAAAAAGCGATGTCTTTCCGTACATAACATATGTTCGATTGGTTCATTTTAAGTTACCAACCTAAAAAAATTGACAATGTACACATCGCATAACTATCCTCATTTAATTTGGGTATAAAAAATGGTGGTCCAAAAGTAATTGACACTTGACCTTTTTTTATTTTTTTATCGATTCCGGAAATTTCAACAAATTTTCATCATTTTGAGCTGGCCTCTAAGTTTAACTATGATGAACACTTATGCCGAATTTCATAACGTTTGGTTGCGTGGTTTATTAGCCAGTGCGCTTGATACTACTTCTTTTCATATCCTAACCACACACTGAGATACATACAAACATAACGAAGAACATTATACCAAAATTCATCTAAAACTTATCAGGACATGATGAGAAACATTTTAATACCAAATTTTCGATTTTTGAGTGAATTACGATACTTTTCTCTTATACGGATAAGTGGTCAGCGCAGATGTTGTGCACTGCACAGCTTGGTGACAAAATATTTAATAAAGAAACGGTAAGAAGAGGTATGATGATCGCTGCCCGCAGTGAAAAGAGAATTATTCAAAGGATTATTGTTATTACACTTTTTATTCTTAAAACCGAATTTGCATGATAAAATATGAAAGAAAGACAAAAAAGGAAGAAAAGGGGTTTTTGCAAATTCACATTTGTGATATATTGAGATCTGATTACACGCACATTGAGAATTTCCAGCTTTTCATATCGTTGCTAATGTGCATACATCCTAACATTACGTTGGCATGCGCGCGCGTTAGCAAATTGGCGTGTTTTCTAATCTATCACAGTAAATTTTTGTATTTTAAATTCCCGTTTAGTAATGGCGACTAGGTTATGACTGTGATAGTAGTTAATTCATTAAAAAGTAAAAATAATTGATTTTTCTCCTTCCCACAATACATACTATATCCTTTCACATGCGTAGGTCTCAGGTATTTCATCAAGTTTTCGGTGTATACTTTGATGTGGTGGTTTTATTCAGGGCTGAAGATGGAAAATCTCTTCGGGGTAATCTCGACACTGCAGTTTCTACCATGGTAGAACATTAAAGCCTGTAGCCACCATATTATCGAAAAATTCATAATTTCTGCGCCGTTGAACAAAATTCGTTATATTGACGAACAAATTCATAAATACAATGTCTTTTTTTCATGAATACTACGAATTTTTTATCAATATAACGAATTTTGTTCTTCGGCGCAAAAATTATGAATTTTCAGTTAATGTGATGAATCATATTTTTCAGTGTATCGGCAGGTATGTGTCCGAACTAAAGCAACGGCTTCTCCAGTAGTCTCACATTTGTCAGCTGCGATACAAGCATAACGCAATCCTATTTTCTTATTGACCTTTGAGGCTACATCTAAATGTTACGAAAATCTCAATTTTTATGAACTTTGGGGACTGTGAGTTAAATTTCAAAAGCTAGCTATTGTGTATTCTTGTAAAAAATCTTCGATTGGTGCTGGATCTTTGATTAGCATTTGTATTCATTCAAACAAGTGATTTGGCCCTTTCCTCAACGGGCTCACCTTATGCATATTTTATCGATCCTCCAGCTATATTCTAATCGAATTTGAAAGAAGTGACTTCAATTAAATCCGAAACCGTTCCTTCTCATTTTAAAAACATTCCATTTCCAAAACCGGTAGCACGTTTATTTATTTTGAAGGCAATGTAATGAATGTATTGTAACAACAAATTTTTTTTTATTTCATCATCTATTGAAAAAAGTATGCTAACTTTTTGCTAACAATAAAGGCAGAAGGTGAATATAATTAATATTAATTTAAATAGGAAAAAAAAAACATTCTTTGGAAATAAACGAGAACACATATAGAGAACAAATAAAAGCAATCATAAAAATAATTATTCAGATGATTATTTGTTTATAGAAATGTAATAAATCATTTTATATATTAATTTGCTGTCGATTCATAATGAATCTCAAACTTGTATTAATTTGTAGCAATCGAATTTCAATCGAGAGGTACCACATAGCGCTGCTACTGTTTCAGATTCAGATTTCTATCTCCATTACTTCATTTAAATTGTGTCTATGACTAATCAAAATCTGTTGAAAGTTCTTAGAGTGGTTCATTTTGAGCTTTCCTCGCAATGTTGTCTAAATTTAGACGATTATTTAACTGCTTGCATGTTCTTCGAGTAGTTTAACCCTTCTTTGATATAATCATTGCTTCGCTGGTATTCTTGTTTCATTATTATTAAATTATTTTCATTTCTGTATTAGACATGTCTTCTGTTTACGGTTTGACGAGAGAAGTTAATGAATAAATTTTGAATTAAAACATAATTAAAACTAATTAATATTAAAAATGCAATTTTTAATAACAGATATAATAAAAAGAACCTTTGGAAAACCGTTCGTTCAGAAATAATATGTAAAGTTTAAAGGTTGTACCAAAAAATCTCTATCTCAAGTTGTGGATTAAATTTGAGCCAAAGTTAATCACCTAACCTGTAACTGGAGCCGTCGAAAAAGTTGATTAAGTCGATTGGGATTTGAAAAAATGATGCGTGAACCCTAATTGTGGGGTCTTGGGGGTGGTACCTTTCCTCTCTGCATTCATTAATAATAACAAACTTTCGAGATCAATAAAATTTATATGCAGAAAATTTGCTCACTTCTAGGAAAGTTTTCTCACAGTTTTTATTGTAGTCATTTTCGAGTCGTGTCTTTATTTCAGCACGAATTTGAGTAGAGCTTATTATCAATGCAGTAAGAGAGTCGCTAAACATGTAATACCAACTTTGCACAGATTAGACTAGAAATGGCACCTAATTTAACAGCACAGCGGCGAGTTAGAGTGTTAATTGGATTTGAAACAGTATTAGCATGTAGGGCACAGTGAATAGATTCTTATCTCTATGCAGTCCGTTACAGGATTCATTTCAGACTGGCTTGATTATATGACAATAGCTTTAATAGGATTGAAACTCAGATTAAACTTGGTTTACACATATCATCAAGACAGACATAACCTGTGATGGTTCATTACCTATTGCGAACAATGGACCGAAATTTAAGCTGTTAGTTTAATTTTTGCCGGTTAAATTAAATTAAATTGCGGCATAAAAACGTATACCAACCACTTATTTATTCTAAAAATTTTGCTCAATTTTCCGCGAGAATAGCATCAGCTAGGTTAGCACCTTAAAGAAATCGGTTCTTATGAAAGTTGCATCAATCAAATCGTGCTTCCTTATAAAGGGTGTTTGTTAGTTGTCGAATCAAAGTCGATTACAAGACACTGAAACATTTATCAAAACAGGAGCTCACGTCATCACATATATAAGTTGTAGAGGCAGCGCGCCCTCTTGCATCCGTAACGGCGCGCGTTATAGGGGGTTGAAATGTGTTTGTGATGTTCCATTCTATCAATCAAAAGTTTCTAATATTATCTTATATTACAAAATTTTACACGGGAATCGAGGTGAAATTTGCTTCCCTTTATTTGGAAGTTTATGATGTTATGTATATACTATATATATATAGCATAGTGTATACATACGAATGTGTTTGTTAACCGAAATTATTATTTACATAGAAGCGCTTGTTATATGTCAGTTATTTGCGAGCTGACCCACGGGTCTCATACATTCGTAATGCTAAGTCAACAAAACTTAACGTCCATTGTACGTGCTTGTAAGACGTGCATCCGTAAAGGGTGTGTGGCGAGCAAAATTAATTGTTTATTAAGGCAACTTTGCCTTTGAAAAAATCTTTGCTAGATTAATTAATTTTTCTAATATTAAAAATACAAGCAAGCCGAGCGAGAGTGTTTACTTTACCTAAAAACTGTCAACAAGAGAGCTTATCTTATGGATGTGTAATGAAAGAGATTGAGGTGGTCGGATTAAAAATGTAAATCTTCGGGCATCCCACAGAACCGCGAGAAGAAACAATAATAGGTCTTTTTATATTCAAAATTGAATATCGCAAATTTCCCTTCAAGAGCAGAAAGTAAACTAAAATTTTAATTAGAAAAAGATCCAGGTACTTATAAATCAAAATCACCACCCCACTGTCCATTCTGGAAGGATCTCTCGGAAACACGCATTGTTTGCAGCGCAGCTTAATAAAAGCACAGCTTTAATTGCGTTGTAGTCCTTATGCGGCCCGTATTTACGGATTTTGATAATCTTACAGAGGGATCCACATATCTCCAGCCAAATTAAATCTTAAATGAAATTTGAAACTATTTCCATCTTTTTCTTCCGCTATGATATACGGCGGCATTCGTTTTGGTTATATTACTACAACACAAACGGCCAGACGATTCTTCATTTTGTGTGTTAACAATTTTAACAAACATTTCAACGATCTACCTTCTCGAGAATACCAAATTTCTACATCCTCGTGCACTAAAACGAAGGCAACCACAAACATTTATTTTGTTATTAAGAAAAGACCGCCATAAAAGTTTGAGCATATCTCCACTCTCCAACTTGTCAAAACTCTCCTGCAATACGTAAAAACGGCAAACTTTGAGATGCCAAGATTTACAATACAACGAGAGCATCTTTTACTAATTACGCCCATAATTCGGGAAATACGTTCTTCCTAAAATGAGATTTCGATGTTTCCCGGAGGAGCTTTCCGGAACTTTACTAGCGAAATCCGCTGCCCTCGGAAAAGGAACGATAAGTTCTATAATCGAACATTTGCCGACAGCCAGCAACAGTTAACTGAGGATCTGTTAACTGAATGTAACATTTCGTAGAATACAATTAGAATATTAGATTAGCAAGGGAGGATAAGATCTTTCTCTCAACTGCTCTTAGTTTATCTATCAAAGCTGCTAAGTGAATTCAAACTCTCAAATGGATCTAGATGTCTTAATTTTGTTTAATGTTATTCCTTACTTTCTGATTGCTTTACAATAATAATAATAATAATAATAATCATTATCTTTTATTATTTTCTGTCCAAAACAAATTTTTTTCCCTAATTTTTTCTCACACCACGTTAAGCAGGTACATACGGTAATTCACTGCTACCGTTACGCTTAGTTTGACATATGCAAACATACATTACTGTTCATTTAAGGGTGTGTTGATTGTTGACATAACAGTCAGTGTTAAATTGTCATAATTTACCCTAGTTGTGCGCACCAACTAAAATTATTTAAATAATGCAAATGTGCCGAAGTATCAAAACAACAGTGAAATGTTATTTTTGAATTAACACCGAATAAACACCAATGCAAACAAATCGAAACTTGCATTTAACGAATTCGTCAATTTTGGAAACATGGCCAAATATTTTTTGCCCGAATGTTTACGTTACAAATGAGCAGAAGGTGACGACGGCAGCTTGATGACACCCAGGGCAAGTGAGGGGAGCTGTCAGAGATGTCACCGAATGATTAATGATCTCATTTTAATAATAACTTGTCCTTAATGCAGTCGCTATAATATCACCTTTATTAGAGAAGATGCCGGCTGTTTGGTGACAGACAGGCGGATTAGATACACAGTTTGTTTTATTAATTAACTAGAAATCTTTCAGTCCGATCGGCGATCGCAACAAGCCAACGTTTTTTAAAGCAACCAAACAGCACAGCGCAGGTAACTCATTTTGACTAATCGAAGAAAAATAACTTTAAAAGAAAAATCGCTTGTTTTCGCATTATTTTCCGCAGTAACATTATCAACCCTATAAAAATCCACCCCTAAGCCCTGACAGATCCTTTGGAGGCTGCGAAACAAAACTAAGTTAGTCATTTGTCAGGCGCTTGGGTCCCAGCTGGAAGTTACAAGAACAGGCATTTTAATTCAGTTATTGAACATATTTTTTGGTCGTAGAAAGACATTTTAAAAATCATCAGCGTGTCTACATCTTCCACCCCTGCAATAACAAAACTCCTTGATAAAAATTGAAAAAATAAGAGCAGCGGAAGATTATTAATGGACGTTTTCGCAGAATCACGTTTTTTGACCCAGTTCCTCTTTTTTTCATAACACAACAAAACGATTTCAATAAAACATCCCCATTAAGTTAATGCACCTAAGTAACGTTTTCCCCTATTTTTAATTTACATTTTGTGCCATATTGCGTTTTGCAAACTGTAATTGCAATTTAATATCTACCTTAATGTATTCGGTATAATAAAAACTTTTCTATCTGTCAAATTTATGTAGTATGGATCACTCGGGAGAATTTCCTGCTAAAAACTGTCAAACGTCTCGAAAACTTTATTTCACGCTTTGATTTTTCATATTTTCCTGTTTACTAATGCCGTCTAATTAAAACGTTGTTTTCACAAGTTTCCTTTGGTAAGTTAACACGATCTGCTAGTTGATGGATTTTTTTCACAAATTTCTTAATTGGATGTCTTATAAAATTAGCTTCGATGCTTTAGCAATAACTTTGGCCCATTTAAATCGATTTTTTTTGCTAGCAATACAGCAATTCTTCTCCTACTTATTTGTCTAGGGCCAAAAATATGTTATAGAGTCAAAGCAGTTTATTTTTTACTTCCTTCTTCATTTTCATTCATTTAGAGCAATTTATGATTCTAAATTCTTACGTACTCGTAAATCAGTGAATTACTTAGTTCTGAATTTATAATTTCAGGATTTAAGAAAACTAGAAGATCGAACAGCTTTTCGACCGCGCTATAATCTCCTATAGTATTTGAATGATTTAGAAACCCTAGAATAATTTGATTTTGTTAATTGTTATTAAATCTCTTTTAAGCGGTATAATATTTAAACATTTAATTTCGTTACCCGCTACTGGGGGATTCCCCGTTTTTCCTGATTTTCCTGGCAAAATTTGTAAAATTATAAATTCCTTTTCTTCTCCAAGTTTTCTAAAAGACTGGAAATTCTACGATATGTTCTGGAGGGTGTTCCACACCCCCCAGACCCCCCGGTTTACAATTTTGACTTTATATTTTTATAATTAACTTTTAAAGTAACAGAAAGTTGCTGCTAAACTCTATGAGTAGTAATTAAGGTAATTAAAGAAATATGCTTTCCAAATTTTAATTTTTTTTAGCCGGAGGTTAAATTTCCCCCATTTTTACATAAAAATACAAATTTCCCGACTATACCTAATCTTAGTTTAATATATTTTTCGGTTGGTAAAATTGTAAACCGGGGGGTCTGGGGGGTGTGGAACGCCCTCCAGTACATCTCGCAGAATTTCCACTCTTTTAGAATACTTGGAGAAGAGAGGGAATTTATTATGTTTCAAATTTCGCCAAGAAAAATCGGGAAATTTGAATTTTTAAGCAAAGGTCAGGGAAATCAAGAGTGCTTTTATTCACCAAAAAATGACACGCTGTAGCAGGAGCAGCAGCAGCGCGATGGGACTTTATTAATCAGGATTATTAAAATAATTCGAACTCATTCATTGGTCCTGAATTAACCCATGACCGATTTTTTATTAGTTATTCAGTCAAAACTCCTATTTTCATATTCTATACCATATAATATGTCTTTATAGCTTTTATGCAGATTTTTAGACGGATCAGTGCGGCTTTCAAGCCGCACAACTTAAGGAATCCAATCTCTTATATAAAAGTCATATCTGCTCTTCCCACTGAATTATTTTTAAATTATTAACGTACAAAAATTGGAAAGTTTTAGAAATTTAGTATTGTTCTAATTCTAATTCTTTATTCTTATTGTCCGTCTTATGTATTCGGATATAGTACCTATATCTTTCTCTTCTAGAAACAGGGCTTTTTTTTTAATAAATAATGAGTTTTCCGGAAGACAAAAATATCAGAAATAGTAAATGAGTATCTAACGAATATAAATAGTTTTTTCTATAGCAAAATGTTAGTGTGCCGTTTGATGGACTGAAAATAATAGAACACTGAATTTTCTTAAGCAAATTCCATGATTTTTACAGGTTTTCTCTGACAAAGAATCAAATATTTTATGATATTTCGAAAAATCGCAATATGAAAAGGTAAAAAGAAAGAATTGTAAAAAAATTAATTTTGATATTTAAAAAAATATATTTTAAAATTAAAAGAATTTTTAAATTAAATAGTTTGGCCTGACTGAAAGTTTATTTTTCCCAGACTTGGCGCTAAAAATAAAAAATAAAACAAAATATTTTTTTTAATTTTCTTAATTTTATCATTTTAACAAACATAAAACCTCCATTTGAGACTCTGATTAGCCAGTTAGGGCTACCGATTTAGCTGAGGGCGAATTTGGTGCAGCATTATTCGGTACTAGACTAAAATATTTCCTTTCTATAATATAAGTACTAATTATTGTACAATGACAGATTAAAGTTTTTGCATGTTTTAAAGAAGTGGAAGGCTGGGTGAGTATTTAATTTTCGGGTTTCAGTTTTTGCCTTATTTGTAGAACAACTAAAGACTCCAAACCAGCAAGACCCTGAAACACTCAAATTTTTCGATTCCTAAGAAAAATATAGATACATAAACAGTTATAGTGTATTTCTTTCGTAATATGAATTTAAAACCAAATCTAATCAAACCTAACCTAAACGTGTCCCGCATCAAAGCGTATCCTGTATTATTATAATTTTTTTATATAAAATATACTTTGTTGTATTGATATTTTGGTGCTGGTGCACAGCTGTTTCGTGACAAACATATTTGCAATAGCGGATGTATCATCATTTAGTTTATATTTAATCAGTTAAAAATTGCTATTATAATAAATTTTCTTTAATTCCTGTAGGATTAGCAGAGAACACCTGTTTGGATCAAATTTTGATTCTTAAGATGAAAAATAATTAAATTGTCAAGTCCTGTTCGAATTATTCTCTTTGTTATATCGAACCAAATTATTAAATGCGCCTTTCACACCTTCAAGGCTATTTTTGAATTTCAAATTTTAAAAAGTCAGCATTTACGTTGAGCTAGTTGTTACTGTACTGTTTATCTCGTATAAATGAAAAAAAATTTGAAAGAAATTTTGTGAATATTAATTATAAAAAACTCATTTAAAATAAATTATTGAAATTTAATTGAGTTAAATTGTGTGAAATAGAATATCGATATTAAAGTTATTTTCAATATTAAGAAAAGTTGAATCTAAATGAGTAATTAAAATTTAATTACATCTCAAAGTAATTAGTAGTCAATCAGTGTAGATTTTAGCAGACAGTTGTACAGCGCTTAGTTATTAAATGCATAATTACTACTACCTGATGCAGTTATATTGGCCTTAGGGGTCTGATTTGATATTAATATTCATATAACTAAGAAATGTTTTGGGTTTTATGCCGTTCTCGTGGTTTGGGGAACTTTGGAAATGTTCTACTTGATAGAAGTGCTCAATAATGAAATCTTATCGCTATTATAATTATTAGAAAATATTAAACAAGCGAATTAAATGTTGAGATCTTCTAAGTGCTTCAATAAATATTTTCCACAAAATAATTTTATTAATTTCACTTACCTAACTCAGATTTAATTAAAAGCTAAAACTTCTCATTTTCATTCGTTTAATCAAACGTAGTCGGTCGGTTAGATGTTTGCTCGAGATTCTCATTTAAAATTAAAAATAGTTTCTTCACGTATGAAAATCTTTTTGAATAATAATTATATTTGATTGGAGTAATACATCAAGAATTATGATGAATTGTCTCCAGTCATCCCTGAAATAAGAGGTTTAGTCGTCAGATGAGGTTTCCTCAAGCGCAAAGTAAACGCGATCCACTCAAAAAGGTGCTGACTTGGGTCCGTTTGAGTTAGGGCGAACCATTTTTGTTGGAATATGTAAATTTCATAAAATGATCTATCATCGGCAGGCTTTGTTTTTTACATTTTCTTTTTCTATTTGCTTTATAATCCTTTACTCGAATGCATTTTTATTATTACCGTGCGTTTGCAATTTTCTAATTAAAAATACAAATGACCGTTATTACGGTGTCACGTTTCAACTGAAGGGAATTCTTTGACATTAACGACCTTATCACATTGTTTCTAAAATATGATTCCTTTAATTACTTATAATTATACTTTGGCACTAACAAATGGCCTATTCCTTTGGGAATCTTAGATTGGCACCGAAGCATCAAATGACGATCGATGCGATAGATGCAAATTAAAACTCAACAAACAAAAAACAATTTGGAGAGGTCTCGAAATGCGTGTTAAAGGATAATAAAATCAGGGTTACCTCGTATTAGTTTCAGATTGAAACGCATTTATGTCTTGTTGTTACATAAATCTGTCGCAAACTTTTGATTCTTCCTTTGTCTCCATTGTGATACCTTGATTGGATAATACATTTTGTGCCTGTCAACATACATCTTCAAACTTTGGCAAACAATGTGTCGAGACACAAATTTATCTCCAACACAACAAGATTTTCTCTAATTGACAAAAAAATTCTCTATGATGTGCAAAATAAGTCCCAAATTACTTTTCGGCTCGGAAGATGTATTCTAAAGTTTAAACCCAATTTTCCTTGTCAAAAACTAATCGCACACCTTTAAAATAAAAGCTCTAACGCTAAATCGTATTTCCGTTCACGTTTCCATTATTAACTTTCTTGAATGTTATTTTTTATTCAAATCAGCCTCCCTCTCCTTTTCGCCACTTTCTAATGTCGAAGGAACTTAAACGATCATTTGTCATCCTTGGCTTATGACTTTTGTCGTGGAGCTTTCAGTGACAAACGAAAATTTACTCCCTAAGTAACAAGTATTGCAACCCTAATGCAAAAATAAAAGTGTCCTATTAAGGGTTTCAATTTTTTACCAAACGAGGGACCATTGATGCGTTTTTATTCCTTGCATTTTTTTAAAGGAACAACATTGTATGGTTTTTTATTCAAGTATTACAATAAAATGTACAACCAGACAGACACCCGCTGGTTGCCACTGTTGCCAACATATTTATGATGGTTCGGAACGTTATGATTGCACGCGAATTATCAATAACATTAATTAACTAATTGACACGTTTTGTATATGTTGTTAGTTATTAGTTAATTTTTGCTCTTACTCTTGTTGATTTAATATTGTAACCACAAAGCGGCACAGATTGCTTCAATTAAGTGTTTTTTTTTATATTTTTGGATTTATTCAAATTATTACAAAAAACGCTCTTACGAACTCGTCGCACCACGAGTGTGAATTGCTCACTATCGCTGCTCTTAGAAATAATGTATTGATTTATTTATCCTGAAAACCACACGACAACATACTACTTGTTGCACCGTAAAAAATAATTTCTATTTCATTTCGTTACTCGACATAAAATATCGGTAATTGGTCACAAATTACTATTGCCTGGATATCATTCAGTTTACAAAGACTTAATTACTTTTAACGGTTAACACTTGAATCGATATTTTAAATTAAATTGGTTAAATGGAAAAGATATAAATAACCAATACAATTTTTATGGTCATTTTAATTATAACTGCAACACAAGAGATAAGTCGAAGAAATAAATTATTCAATAATAAAGGCGCACGCTATCAACTTATAGTACATAAACGAACAATTCGAGAATGCAATATTAAGATTAATTATTTTAGTCTTATCAGTTACTAAGGCACGGTACATTCTATTCAAACAAACACGAATCATCGTTACATCCATCCCTAGTTGTTTGCAAATACTTTTTTGCAATCGCGCCTCGGGCATCGTCTTATTAGGAACAACTAACAAGGAATATGTTTATTAAATTAAATTTTGCTTATTAATTAAATTGTAAATCTTTTTAATTTTTATTAAATGCTCAAACAGGAGATTCAATTTATTAATGTTCGAATTTAGAAGCTTTAATAATTAGTATTTGTTAATAATTAATTTAAATTAACCGCTCCTAATGCTATCCGCTCATTGGCTTCTGCTAGTGTACTACCAACTTAACTCGGTAATTTTTATATTTAAAATTAACGAAAGACAAAACAATAATATGCGCATGCGCAATATACTTTTTTATGATCGAATGCCCGAAAATGCCAGTATATTTTAATTCTGCAATCGGGCCAATAGAATACAGAGGAAGGCAGAGTAGCTTACATGAGAAAAGTTGCCACTGATGAGCAGTAATCTGCAATTACATTACAATCTAATAAGAAATATCATTTCATCTAATCCAGGTGGAATTTAAATAGTAAAGAAAGTAATAAAAAATTTACAAATATTACTAACTTACATAGTATTTAGAATTTAAATTATTCGAATGGACAGATGGACACGAAGTAAAATAGCGTATTCTCGCTTTACTACGTAAAGAACTCTAAAATGTACGGCAACTTCCTGATTTCATTTAATTAAAAGTCTGGGATATCCATTTATAAACTACATAAAACGCTACATACGTCATATAGTTGTTTTTCAACATAAAATTACTTTTTGTTAATAAAAAAAATTATCACATAGATTGACAGTTAGAGGGTTATTGGTAACTACTGATTAGTTGAATAAAATACCTAATGAAAGTGGTAAAAAACAAAACAGTTTATTATATAATTATTTGGTATGCCAAACAAGAACTTAATAGTATAAAAATGACGACGCCAAGGGAGCAGGGGGGCACGAACAGTGGCAGCTCGTGGCTTTTTCATTGAGGAGGCAAATGATAAAGTATAGCGTACAAGTGTTTATCCAAAGAGCTGAGTTTCTTTAATTTTTCCGGATTTCCTCAAGTTTTTCTTCATTTATACACTAGATTTCCCTAGCGATTCTCTTCTCGGTTTTAAGTGAAGGGAAATCTGAGAAAATTTGACATGAAATAATGAAAATGCGGTGTAGAAAAATTTATATTGTCATTCAAGCGAAAGATAATGAACAAAAACAGTTGTTTTTCAAACCGGGGGGTCTGGGGGGTATGGATACCCCCAGTGCATTTTAATCTCTTGGTGCATTCTCAACTACGGTTTCATCCGTAATGTAATCGGAGTTATCTCGAAATCTTCGATGGTATAGTAAAATCTTGCGGTCGATGTGAAGACTACATCATTTGCATGTAGCTGATAGGCTGAGAATTCTGCTTTTGCGGTAGCCTAGTGTTACTTTCTGAATAAGTGTTGTGGAAAGTGTATCTACTATCTTTTGATAGTTCTCACAATCGAAAATTTTATTTTAATTGATAGTTCAGAATTTCCGAAGAAGCTAGGTCTCCCCTTGCCTCCTCTCACGAGCCGCCTCTGGGCACGAATTTGCACAAAGACATCCTCGTAATATATTACTTTTAAAATAAACTTTTGTGCAAAATTAATAATTATTACTTGACTTAAAAATTTTCAATTCGATTTTAGATCTGAAGTTGTGAGTTTTCTTATTTTCTATAGTTAATTTTATTTTAATTAGTACAGGGACATGCCGAACCGACATCATTGAGAGAAGAACAATCTTGAAATTGCCCACTATTTTGCTCGCCGCATTATACAAATGAGCTTTTTTTGCTTTTTTTTTAGCTTTTTCGCCTATTTTTTCAAGGAAATGCTACAATTTATGCGATTTGTGTCAACTGAAATTACCAACTATTTTGTAAACTTGACAACTTTTGCCAATTACCAAAGATTATTGGGGAGGGGGGGGGGCAATGCTCCCTTGAGCACGTCCTAGAATTAGTATAGAGAATTACAATAGAGTCTCGATTGCAAAAATTTTTGTTCCGAAAAAAGATTTTTATAGCATAAAAATGAGTAAAGTAAAAGAAATAAATTGGGAATTTATACAGGGTTTTCCATTAAGGACGCTTAGATTTTAACAAATCAAAGTGGCTATGTTTTTGAAGCTGCATATGTCAAACTTGGTGTTTTTATTCAATGATAATTGACAAATCATCATGCCAAGTTACAGCGTCGAGGAACGCATGCAAATCATAAAATTTTATTATCAAAATAGATGTTCTATTGTGGAAACGATGATAAAAATCATCTTTAGCGATTAAGCCCATTTTTGGATGAACGGGTACGTCAATAAGCAAAATTGCCGGATTTGGGGCCATGCCAATCCACACGAGGTCCACCAAATGGCAATGCATCCGCAGAAAGTCACTGTCTGGTGTGGATTTTGGGCAGGCGGCATCATCGGTCCGTACTTCTTTGAAAACGACGATGGAGTTGCCATCACTATCAACGGAGAGCGCTACCAATCGATGTTAACCGATTTCTTTTGGGCCAAATTGGAAGTTATGGATGTGCACAACATGCACAACATGCACGCAGAGGCGACGTGAATTAGCCACCGAGATCGTGCGATTTGACCCCGTTAGACTTTTTCTTGTGGGGTTTTATTAAGACCCAGGTCTATGCCAATAAGCCGCAAACCACCGATGCCCTAAAAATCAACACCAGCCATGCCATCGCCCAAATTCAGCCTGATTTGTACGCAAGAGTAATCAAAAATTGGACCTCTCGGGTGTGCGCCACCAAGCGGAGCCGCGGCGCCCATTTGAACGACGTTATTTTTCACACATAATGTCATTGATAGGCCTTTCGAATAAAAAAATCATCTAGCTTTCACTTAAAAGGTCAAAAAATGCTTTTGAAATTGTTAGAAGTTTCATTTATTAGACTGGCCATGTAAGTTTCCATGGTAATTGTTTTTGAAAATTGAAATTAAATTGAATTTATTAAAATTATTTATATAAAAGCTCGCTCGACAAGAAACGTTACTCTTTCAATCCTAATAAAACGATATACGATCTTGATCGAAATAGTAAGCGAATTTTAAAAACATAAATTCCAAATCATATTTATTTGTTATAACATAGGGTCCGGATTTATAGGCACTAAAAAACTTGAAAATATGCTCTAAAAAACCGCTGGATTGCAATTGGTGCAAATAATGAATTGGACATTTTTTATACACAAATGTAACGTAAATTTCAATAGATATTTAGAAGTATGACGTCTCAATGTATATTTTAGAAGTGAAACTTTTTGAGGATGAGGCTCTTATTTATTTATTTTCAGCTATTCTGATTTCTAATTAATTATTCCTATTCTGATGATTTTCATTGGTTTGTTTGACTTTTATTCTCATTAAATTTTAAAGTTACATTAAGTGATTTTATTGTAACCATCTCTTTTGAATAGGCCTTTACTTTATTTTTTCTTTATTCTGTCCCGGTGCGATCAAAACTTATGATAATTGGTCTAGTAGATAAAAAAAGATTACCTACAGCATGAAACAAAAAATGAAAGTAGTTTTTGAATGCTCACATGATATCTGGAAAGCTTTTGATTGATTCATTTACTAATTAATGATTTATATTTAATATAAAAGATTTTTGAAGTGGATTTAAATATTGAAGAAGCTCGGTTATGCCGGGCAATATTTCAAGTTTGTTGAGAGAGTTATACGACTCATTTGAGTACAATACTCATCCATCACTGTACTTTAATAAACTACGGTTCTTAATCTCATCTTATCAACTGAATCCATAAACTATTATTAATATTCATAAACAGTAAGGCATGTGCCGGCTGTAAGAAGTCCCGGTTTCAGGCTGTGTCAGACTAATTGCTCCAGTCCGTAGTGTGACGAGGATTAATTAATTTTAGGCCTTAATTCAAATTTAAATCGGCCAGTGTTTTGTTAATTCCGCTCTGTTAATTGTGTGGACAAGCTTTGTGTAATTCCAGTCGGATATACATTCAGCGTGAACGCGGAGCCAAGCTCAGGATTTGCATTTAGTCATTTATAAACGTTTCACTGTTTTCGCAGTTAATTTAAATGACTTATTTAATTATTAATTTTGCCTTCATTGTTTCAAGTTTTAAGTACAAACATTGGTTTTATTTCCATTAATCTTTAATTATTTCGGCTCGGCTCGTTCTGGGTTAACCGCAAAATTTACCAAATCACATTTATAAGAATTGTTTGGTATAAACAAACCAGTGGCGTATCCAAACGTGGAGCAGAGTTCATAATTCGCTTAATTGGATGAGACAAATTAGGAGAAAAAAAATTTACACCACGCTCTAGAGGAACCGCTTCCACGAGAGATACCATCAGCAGTTGAAAGGAAGAAATAATATTTTGAATTGCATAGAAATATTAATTAATTGTTTTCTCACACAAACCGTAATTTTAATAGATATAAATATTTAAAACTAATTTCGTGGTTGCTTAGTTATTTCGGCGTTTTGTTACTGATACTTTGTAATTAAGATATTTCGGAAACTAAAAAGTTACGCTAATTACCGAGTAAAAAGTTTACGACACATTTATGAGGGGGCGTCACGTTGTAATTAAAAATTTGAAAGATGTAACAATTACGTGTAAGATGCTGGTTAATTTTTTTTTTTGTGATTTTTAATTAATTTATCATATTCGGTGGACAGAAAGAAGGAAATAAAAAAATTAATTGTTAATTGTGTTTTATATAAGAATTGAGTTATTTGAAAAATTTAGCATCGAAAATGCCGCATAAATTTAAATAATGAGTGTATCTACATGAGCAGGTGAACGTTCTTTATATTTTTATATAAAGGTAATTACGTTAATAAAAAAAAAAGATTTGCATAACAAATATCAAACAACAATTAAATATTCGTCTAAAAGCATTCCAAAAAATTAAACACGGTAATTGTTAGTGTTGCTTAAGAGGCTAGATAATCCAATGTAAGAAAATTTGTTATTATTAAAATTTTATTACTTAATTACTTTTAATGATTGTTAAAACATGTTAAATTTACTCGAACAAAATGCGCGAATGTATAATTATAAAATAATGAAAAACTTAGGATGATTCTAAATTTGGAGCGCGGATATTATGCAAATAATAAAAATACAAGTGCAACATGCGAAAAGCAAAATTTAGAGTGACACTCGATTATTTAGGGTGTCAGTGATGTTCTCGATGGCTCAACAATCACAAGTCTCACAAATCATTGTGGATGTCGGCATAAACCCGGATCAGGGCTTCCATGCCGCCCTGCTAAACCCACTTAATCGGTTGACAATTGACAAATTTTAACGCACAACGTTTTCGTGTTATTTGTTTATCCCATTGATCCAATTAGATCGTTAGGTAAAAAAATGGCAAGAGACTCACCTTTCTAAATGTTTTACTATGTCTTCGTAAGCCGCTCTACAGTTTTCCCATATTCCAGACCTACGTCAAAAATGAAACATTAATATAATTTGGGCAAAGTACATAAACACGAACTACTTTATACAAGTTGTAGCAAGTAACAAAATTATAAACCCTTTCTAAAATCAAGATTTCCTAGGCGGATCTCTTTAATCCTTCTGTTTGAAGCATTAAATATTGCATACACCTAAACTACTTTCAAGTTGGCTTGAAAATTTTAGTCTTGATCTTTGAACTCTAAATCCAAGATCCGTGAGTTAAGACGTGTAAGGGTTGCGGGATTAGTCTTGAAGGCGAGCGCCTTTTGCATCATTTGCCGATGTCGTATAGCCGGACGAGCCAATTTTACCAAACAGATTAGCTCAACTTTATAAACAAAATTAGATAAATAATTTAAGGCAAATATTTGTTTGTCGATTTATGATTCAAATGCTTGATGAATAAGAGATACGGTTTACCTGGAGAATTAATCACGGCGCTTCTCGGTGACGTGTACACGCATCTACCGGCCCGGATTTGCATTTTAATTACGAGAGAGCGGTGAAATGATAATGATGACTTGAACAACCGTGTAAACAAGTGAAGAGCAGTCTTTGTTAAGGAACTCGGATTAGCTTCGTCTCGAGCCACATATTCAGGCCAACAAATTTAATATTTATAAGTTTTGGCAATATAACTAACACAGTATTTATGTACATGTACGTACCTTGCGATTACTTCCATCGATGATATTCCTTGATTTTTAATTACCGATCCATCGGGTCTGCCCAAATTGTGAGGCATGCCGGGCGATAATAGGGCCGAATGAGCAGCGGCAGGATGAGGTAATTGCATAAATGGCATATGGCTCATGTGCGGAGGTTGATTATATCCATTGGCTAAAAGAGGTGATTTTTCTAGACGCGATATATCTGTAACAAAAAAGTAATTGTAATAAGAATTAAAACGAAATGGCTTTAAACAAATAAAAGCTATGGCAATTAACAGAGTCGGTTTTGTGTGCA
Source organism: Cantharis flavilabris (assembly GCA_949152465.1). Classification (NCBI taxonomy): domain Eukaryota; kingdom Metazoa; phylum Arthropoda; class Insecta; order Coleoptera; family Cantharidae; genus Cantharis; species Cantharis flavilabris. Next base: position 23,514,459 of record OX424439.1, read on the forward strand.
GACGATATTTATGTATAGCTTTGTGAGGCGATTTAGGGCACTGCAGGGGTTCGCGAGTCAACGGGGGGTCATCTTGTGACCTTCGTTCCCACACCACCCTCATTAACAGAAATAATTACGGTAACTTTAATTATTATTACAAGTTATTATTGAATACCGATGGCCATTAACTGGGAACTCTTAAAACTTATAATATGCAAAGTCGTTTTTATGATTTTTAACAAATTTTCCAATATGGAATACACGGGCAATTAAACTAATTAGTCGTAAATTCATTTGAAATTCATTCGTAAGGCCACACAAGGCACGGCGAGTGATTAGTGCTCGAACAATCATCATCAATCATCCTGTATGTCATTGAGAAGAAATTTAGAGTTTATAAGAGATATATTTATATATTTTAAGATTATCTACCTGCTGCGGTAAAAAATCTAGTTATCTGTGAATTTAGCTTTTCACGATCATTTTTGAGAATGTTAAATGAATTAATGTCCATTAAGGTTTGGAGGGAAAGGAGTCGCTGGAGAGAAAAAAGAATAAAAGCGTGGCGTTAAACGATAAATTTATAAACAACAATTTGACCGATTTGAAATAATAACACCATAACAACCCGAATTATTCGAAATTGCTATAATCAAACGTTTAAACCCATCGAGATAACTACGCTTAAACGCAAAACAAATTGTAAATGGGATTGGAACAAAATTATACGGACCGAAAAGAAGCCTCCGGCCAAAATCCAAAAAGGTGCATGTCATTCTGTAGCGATTTGTGGACTATTCATTAGAAATTAACTGAATAACTATTATTGTCCATGAATGGTGGTATCATCTGGGTGTATGAAATTAAATGTAGGGTTCACCCAATTGCGGTTTTGGTCGGCGGTTATAACTGCTCATCTCTGTAATTCCTATCACGCACACATTTCAATTTATTATATTAACTTCGGTTACCTGTTTTTAATTACTAAAAGAGCAATTAAATAATATTAATGCAAATTTTTTTGCACTTGCAGAAAAAATATTAAAACATTCTACATTATATGGTTATTAATTGTTTTTATCTGAAGATTTTTTAAAATGATAAATGTTAACCATTTCCTGCATTTTTATAATTATTTATTTGATGCCATTATAATAATAATTTACTACAATTTTATAGCACCAAACGAGTGCAATTTTTAATTACGATCATTTAAAATTTATTATTTTGAAATATTCCACCTTGTTAGTCTTCATTAATAATCAAATTAGCCCACAATTTTTGTTGTAGTTAACTTTTAATTAAAAAATTACTTTTTTCCTATCGGAGGAGAAAATTGATGTGAGCACATCGTGGTGTGGTTAAGCCTACGGCTTATTGGGAATCCGTTGCGTGATAAAATCTTGAAAGTGAAACTTTAGAATTTAATTTAAATCCAACTTGCATTGTTCTACTTGATGCAAATTTATGTTTGATCAATCTTCATCTAATTAACTAACTTCTTTCTGAAATTCATTTAATCCTAACATATGTAATATTTACTGTACAACTGATGTTACATCCTCTTCATTTATTTTCTGCAGAAACATTATTTGTTATGTAAATTGAATATTTTTGAATTTTTGATTGAAAAAACAAGTGAGGTGCTTGTGGCAAGATAGAAGAAAAGGTTGGAGAAAATGCTTAGAAAAATTAAGATTGAAGTGAGAATATTGAAGAGAAACAAGATCAAATTCGAGTGTATGCAGAGTGAAAGGAAGATAGCGAATGAAAATAAAACATTAAACAAAACAAAATAGGAAAGAAGTAGAGTTAATTACAGTCTCAAAATTGAGTTACTTTAAAAACTTGGGGAGACGAAAACATAAGGTGACAATAAAATCTGTGACAAAATTGATGCCGAATGGGAATAGATTTAAGAAAGAATTGTATATTGAGTCATATGAAAAATATGAATTGGGAAAAAAAGATGAGTAGTAATCTACCTTATTGATTAAAATGGAAGCAATAGATTGCCAAGATTGTGCGGCCTGAAGGCCGCATTTTCTAGTCATGTTTTCAGTTGTTTTTAGGTTGATAACTTAAAATGAACCAATCGGAAGTGCGTAATAACTAATAAATAATATACAAAAAATGAAAATATTTAGATAAAATATGCTTTAAATAAAATAATAGCGAAATTATTGAATAAAAGACAGTACATAATAGAGAGGTAATAGAGAAGTTGAAATATATTAACAGAAGTGCTGAGGAAAGTAATATTCAAATAGAAATGATAAAAAATAAAAAAATATATTTTCTCAACAATACCAGCGTTAGGTGTTCGGAAACCTTGAGCAAAAAACTTATTTATCTTTCTGATATCTACAAAATTTTACCTTTTCACCTATCTCTACCCAAAAAAATCTATGGTACAAGAAGAAAAACACAGACCCAATTTTTGTACACCAGATTTCTTTGTATGACATTTTGTTGGATTTCTCTAGATTTCCCCGAATTTCCTAAAATTTCTCGAAATTTCCTAAATTTTTCTCTTGGATTGTCTTTGCTCAAGGAACAAACCTGGTAAAATTTCACAGCTACGTGTACCAGTAACAGGCTTATCGCAAGCTTCTGGGAAGCCTCATATAGGCAACTAGGCCTACTTCAGAGATGCCTGCCAGGTACCTGTATAGGTGCCTGCCAGGGACATGTCACAGGGAGTCTAACCATATGATTTCCTTTTGCAACAGTTTGAAAATGTAAGGTAATCTGTAATTTCTAATATTTTCTTGAATTTTCTTAGGTTTCCTAAGATTTCTTAATATTTTCTAAAATTTCCTAAATTTCCTTAGATTTCTCTTCACTTATACATTAAATTTTTCCTCGACTTATTATGAATCACGACTTGTGTCGGCGGCTATACTCTTGCCATATAGGAGAAAGGAGGTAGAAATAGATTGTGATAGTGAGGAAGAGCTATGAACAGCTGGAAAAATAAAAACTATTGAGTAAATTGGTCAAGTTTAGCACTTGGATGGGAGACCCTCTAGAAAGCACGTACAGTTGTAGTTTACATTAAACTTTAGGTTTTCTTTCATCGTTGCTTCTTGGAAGACAATGGCAAACCACTGAGGTAATTTATTTAGAAAATTTTTAAGTAAAAGATTATGAAGCATCCTAATCTATAAAATCCCAGCACGCTGCTCCTGCTACAGCGTGCCATTTTTTGCTGAAAAAAAACCCTCTGATTAGTCGATTTTTTTTACCAACCGAGAAATATATTAAACTAAGGTTAAGACTAAAAATATTTGAAAAAAAAATAATGAATAATTACATTATAAAAAAACAATTGAAATTTAGTAATTTAGAGGGTTAATATAATAACCCTCCTCCGACAGTCGGGTAAAAAACCAGAATGCGGTTGCTACAGCGTATCATAGCTTTTGTTAGAAAAACCTGAAGACGCAGACGTGATTAATGAGAATAAAAACAAAGAGAAAAAATAGAAAAAGAAATAGAAATAGGAAGTAACAGCAATTAGTGGAGATACATCACAAGTCAAAGATATAAAATGAAGATGAAGACAGAATTGATAAAAAGAGAAACGACGAAGAGAAATGTAAGAGACGAAGAGAAAGAAGAAGTAACGGCTATTAGTGAAGAGGCACCGTCAGTTAAAAATATAAGATGAAGATGAAGACGTGATTAATGAGAAGAAAAAGAGGAGAATCGAAAATGTACGATACAAAATTGAAGATGTATGAACATCTTAATGGATAAGCGGATAATCGGATATTTTATGTTGAATCATAACAGATTTAGCATCGATTTAGCCCCAACAAGTACAGACTTGCCATATGTTTTAAGACGGCGACAGTTTCCAATTAAACTTGCCTTTTCCATGACGATCAACATGGCTTAGAGACAGACATTAGAAAAAGTGACTTTAGCCACTATCATTTCTATGAAGTAATAGTTGATGGAAAAGAGCAAGGAAAATTGATTCAAGGTTCACAACCAGTGTAAGTACACAAAGGAATTTTTTAATCAATACCGATAAAAAAAGATCCACCGTCTAGCTGCCCGTCCGTGGACGGGCTTTCCAGCTAGTAAAAGATAAAGAAAAGAAGGGAGAGAGAGAGATTTCTCGAAAAATCTTAGAAAAGAAAAGAAGAAAATCTTTTACTATCGCAGTTTCGCAGTAAAAGTTCAACCCGTAAAAAAGCGGGTGAAGTTCGCTAGTTATATGTTATTTAATTATAGTAAGTTAAAAAATTAAAAGGTTACAGAGGCATGATGTGTCAGTGCGGCCTTCAGGCCGCACAACATAGACAATCCAGTAGTGATAATAATAATAACAACATTAAGATAAATTTAAAAATAACCAATAAATAATAAAAAATATTAAATAATAATAAGAAAACCACAATTCAATTTCTTGGAGAATTTTGTTGCTTTTCTTAACTTGTTAATTTTTAAAATAAAAAATTAAATATTAATTTTTACAATGTCTTGGTTTGATAATACCTATCGAGCTAAAAATAAGAGAAGAAAATGAATAACTATATATTTTAAAAAACATTGACGTTAAATAACAAAGAAAAATAATTAGAAAAATCAAATAAAAGAAAAAACTTAATAATATGTAAATAATAAAAAATATATAATCTATTATTTTTCTTATGTTATTTTAAAGTTTTTAGAATTCAGTTAAAATTACATTTTGAAGTATATAATATATTTTCCTTTTTATTTTTAACCTTTTATTTATTTGGAGTTAGGAAAACTGTTTTTTAATTGGTTTACCTGACAAAGTGGCAATTAATATTATTTAAATTACAGTTTAAGTTAATGTAGTTATTTGTATAAAACATCCTCATATGTTTCAACAAAGATAAGTGGTACTATATTGAAGAGAACCACTTCTGGAATCATCTGGAACCAGTCTGTTATACCTAATTTTAAGTAGTTTAACGCAGGTCGGTTTCGATGATAATTTATCTCATAATGTTTATTTTTGGATAGGCCACTTAAAGTAGCAAATTGCACTACATTAAACCTTCTCAACAAAAGAGTAAAAATTTTTAAAATCAATGCATCATAATTTTTAATTTTCCCGATCGTAAAAGTTGTATTGGCCAATTATTGAGTGAATCACAATGGAACAGATGCAAAAACAAAAATGTTTCCCTTACATAATAACAATTCCATTTATTTTTCTACAAGAATCGCATCACACAAAGATCATATTGGGCGTTTTTCAACCCTAGATAATTTAAAAACTCTTATGAAATCTAATCTCGATGTAAACCAAGCATGAACACTTGTAACTTGCAACCATTTCATTGCATTATTTTTTATTTTTAATATTTTACCGGCGACTAAACACGGTCTATTATGGCTTCATATTATTCTCAATCGTACAGGAGATACGGGGTGTCCGAATGGGGTCTACATTGTATTTCTCCCGTGATGATGATTTGACGTGGCGTCATTGTTGCAAGTAGTGAGTGTTCCAGCGGACCAACCCTTGCACTGACAAAACCACTTCACGCTTTGATTGATTTTTAAGGTGCCCGGAAGTGAAGTATTAAAAATTTTGCAATTTAATCAATATTGCAATGAAATTTGAGAAGATTTTCATTTTTATTTAGTTTTCTTGGTTTAAGAAAATCGAAACTACAAGATGTGAGGGTGGAGCACTATTCGTCTGAGCGATTGGATGCATTGTGCAGTCGAATATGAAAAGTAAACAGTGATATGCAGCCGAAGTATGATATCATATTACTACTGTAGGGGATGCAGTTATGGGTGGGCTCTTGTTTGGAATACCTGCTAAATTCAGATAGAAATTAATGCGTTTAAAAATTTCTTGCAGCAGATACAACAGCTTGCTGGTGTTGGTCATTAAAGCAAAAATTTTGTGGATCCTGCAATTAATTAGTCCAGGGTATAAAAATATCTTTAGAGTAGTAATCAAATATGTTTCCTATTTTACTGTCATTTATGACATAATAAATAAGAGAAGTAAAATAAAATGATGACATGAATATGTGGCAGTAAAATGAAACTGTAAAACTGAGACCCAATAATAATTAAACGTGATCGTTAAAACAAACGTCGGTAGATAATCTATAACCCTTAATAAATAGAAAAAGAGTACAGAAAATTAAATAAAGTCGAGATGAGATATTAACAGCCCCACTACAGAATCAGCATCATTTGAGCTCTCTGACATACAGCTCTGTAATTTTTAAAATTCGTTCCCCTGTTTTCAACAAGCGGATAATTTGATGTAAATTATTTTTCAACGTTTTACACTTTCAGAAAAAAATTTTACATTAACGACTGGTAAATAAGCAATCAATAAAAGATCTGTCGAATTTAGAAACGGATTAAAATCCCGTTTTAGGACGAAAGGTTGAAATCAAAAATTAAGAAAACTTCAACAGTTTCAAAATATAAAATCAAATTAAATTGGATTTAGGGTGTTCATGCACAATAAATTTTTCACAATGCGCTATCAAGTTTAATAAAATACTGATAATTTTATCCAGAGGAATAAAAATTGTAAAAAATCTATAAATTGAAAATTAACAATTCCAACAATTCCACTGTTTATTTTACAAAAATAAGATGAACTAATTAATTTCAAAAAGATATTATCCGCCTTCTTTAGATGTTGGTTAGAAATTTTCTTAATGCTCAGACCCTAATTGTAGGTTGTCACAGTTTGAAAAGTAGTACCTACTAGCTTTTATCCGTTTGTCTGTCCGTCTGTCTACTATTTAATAATCATATAAGTAATGTGTAAAAGACTTCTGTGAATCGACCGTAAATAATATTAAATGTTGCTTTTGCAGAATAAGAAAAGATTGAGATCAATTTAAATAATTTTGAATACAAAATGGATTAACACCTATATTTTGTGTATTACATTTATTCAAATAGTATAATAAGCCGTTAAAATGTATTGTTTAATATAATAGTACCTACCAACTAAGTATGATATTAAGATAATTATTTCCTGCTGTAAGTACGCATTAGAATTAAAAAATTAACTATTTTAAATTGTAGCAAGTCACTTTTCACATTGCTTAGCTTTGAATAAAAGTGTTGAAAAATTGAATTCATTGTTTGCCACTCTACTATGTAGTATGTAAAATGTAGGTGTAGAAAAGCAATTAATGGGATAAAGATGACTTTTTATCTGCGATCTGAGGAGCATTAATTGTTTATTCGTAGGCGAACTGATTATGTTTAATGGCCATTTTAAATATTTATGCACTTACCTATTAGGGATCTTATTAACCTTTTTTATTATATTGTTACTAATTTTATTGCATATTGCATTTTATGACAGTGACGGATTTATCTATGGATCTTTATCTGGCGCTTAACCGCAGTCCCTCAACGGAGATTACACCTTTACATTATTATAAATTTATTAGATATCATTAATTATCGTACTTCTCCTTATTGTTTAAAAAAAAATTGGCTATTATGACATCATTTAATTATTTTAATTAAACAATCGCCCGTTGCCCTTTTAATTTTGCACATTGGGTTTCTGCACGCTACATCTATTTTTTATTAATTTTATTAATCACTGGCTTCTGCACAAAATTAAAGATAGATAAACAATGGCTGGGAAGTAGTCGGTTATAGTCCCTGAATCCGTCTCTGTTACCTATAGTTGAACAAGTAAACATTAATTATTATTAATCGTCACACTGGCACTGTGGCTGCAGTCTGATTGAGTTTTGTAAGTTATTTTTCTTTCTTTTGTTTAAATTACATGGCAATCTTTAATTAAGGTAATTTAAGCACAATTAATTATTCATCTATGCTTTAACCACATCACTGATTTTTATGGATATATTTTTCTGCAAAAAAAACAACCTTTTCGCTGACGTGTCATGTTCGTTTTTCTGTCTGTCTGTTCAAACTTTGGCGAATAGCTTATTGTTGGTTAATTTACAACGTAATTGCTTCTATCGGGCTATTACGTTTTTATTTAAAGGTTAACCAATCGATTATAAATTACCGTTGACCGTTCTACTGTCTCGGTTCTGCAAATTTTGGTAAATTAGGTTTTCCTTCATATTCTTTATCAAAATTTGACTATCCTTTTTTTACTGGTACAAAGCTATTAACCATTTGTTTTACCTTTCTCGTAAAGGCTTGCTTCTTAAACAATAAGTTAATTTATCAACGGTCCAGAGGAAACTTTTCAGCTATACAGATAAATCGTGAGGTTTTCTCCAGAAGCGCTGGATCAAATTTTTGTACACTACATTTTCTTTTATAAGGTTTTTAAAAGATTGTGTCGGATTTCCTCCTGGATGACCTCAAGATTTTCTTTAGAAAAATTTCTTAATTTCCCAAGACTTCCAAGATTTCCTTGAATTTCGTATGTTCTATTTCGTTGTTTTTTTCGAAATTCCTTAGGTTTTCCTTTGTAGCAATTCTCTTCTCGGTTTGAAGTAAAGGGAAACTTGAGAAAATTTTACAAGAGATAATGAAAATTTGGTGTACAAAAATATTTGTTGTCATTCAAGAGATAGGTCCCTACTACTTAATAATGTTGATCACAAATCACGATCAAAAATTGCTTTTTTTCAAACCGGGGGATCTGGGGGGTATGGAATACACCCCAGTGCATTTTAATTTCTTGATGCATAGTATTCGTCTACAGTTTAATCTGTATTTTAATCAGTAAATCAGTAGTTAAGCTGAAGATTCTGCTTTTACGGTAGCCTCGCGTTACTTCTCGGATAAGTGTTGTGAAAAGAGTATCTATCTTTTGATAGTTCTCACAATCTAAAATTTAAATTTTTACTTTTTTGAAAATTTTATTAGTTTTAATTAATGCTTCAGAATTTCAGGGGAGGCTAAGCCTGATTGATTGATACAGAGTAATAGTTGAGATATCGGTCATTTAAATCTACAAAGTAGATATATTTCTTTAAACAAAATCGTAGAAGGATAACGACAGTCAGGAATTTATTATTAAATTCAAAAAGGCATACAGAATTACACGTTTTGATCTTATTCTCGGTTTTATCCGTGACACTCATCTCATCAGATTCGTACTGGCAATTTAAAATATAAAATTAATAGTTCAATTGCTTGTACGAATCTGTTAAGATCAGTGTCGCGAATAAGATCTTAATTATTGAAACTTTAATGAAATAGTTTTTCAAAAATAAAAATTTTGTGAATTTAATTTTACGTTTTGTACCTGCCTTGTTAATTATTTTCTAATTTTCTGTCAAATGGATTGGTTTCTCAAAAAAGTTTACTAGACAAAAGTTGTAGTCCGTTAAATTTCCTATCTGGAATGGGATTTTTTGTAAAATGTTTTGTTCAAAAGATACAGAGTTTTGAAAAAAAAGCAAAAAAAGAAAAATCTCTAATTTTTCAACATTTTTGTACTTACTTTAATTCATAACTCGAAAGCCGTTGATTTTAGACAATGAAAGGTTTAAATCTAGTTTGTAGATTATTTCACGCTTTTTTAAAAAAGCATCGAACGGTTTTAACTGAAAAATCATTATTTTTGCAGCTATGGCCCATGTAAAGGTGAAAATTTAAAAAAATGCTTTTACGTGACCTATACTCTCAAAAAAATTTGTTATCACCACCTAAAGTATATCCGGGGACACCCCGTATATCTCCTTCGTAGATTTAATTGACCGCTATCTCAACTATAATTTTCTTTATCCAAAAATTAGTTTACATCTTTTTCTTCGGTGTCTTCTTCATTTTCTTATATTTATCAGTACTAATAATAATAATTTATTAGTTTAATCAACCGATTAGTATGGCAATTTTAAATAATAATTGGTAGATTTTTAGATTTTAACTAAGTCTGGACATTTCATTAATTTATTATTAACCCTACTCATGTTAATAATATTCTGTTTAGATCCAAATTTTCTATTTCGTTGGGAAACTAAGATTAAATTAAGACAAGAATTTTAAGATTACGATTTGGTTCGGCGTGGGCAATTCTAATAATTTGGATACAAAAGCTTTAGAAGTTGAAACCAAAAATCTTATTAATGACATTTTACGGGTTCTTTTTTGAAATGATTAATTACTTTGTTCTATTATGAGCGGTTCGAAATGGGAAAAGACTAAAAATTTTAATTATGTCTAATTCGCAAAAGTATTTTTGAAATTGAAAATTGTTTCAAAAAGCGCACAAAATATGAAAGCATTTATTCATATCTTTTGTCACAACAATTCCTGGTTAGGTCGGTATGTGGTTATTAAAGCTTTTGTTATTCACAATTGGTAATTAAGGCGACGATGTAACGGAATTTACTCATAGGACCAACACATTTTTGGTATATATTATATTAAAGCCACACAATTACCAATTTGTTTCGGACGCTTCGATTGCAGCTTTGTTTTATTAATTATTACACCTGACCCTAGATAGTATTTTAACCCAAATCAACATTATAATCCTCGTTGTGGGGAGTTTTATTCGTTTCCAAATAATTATTTAGATATCCGCGAATCCATTATTTATCCATTAAATTCCCAAGCAGAGGAGTTCGATCGACTGGCTCAATTAACAATGTAACGTAAGTCATAAACTAATAAAATCATAGAGTAACTTAATTATATTTATCATCGTTTATAGTTTCCTATAAAAACCTAAGCACAACACATAAAATGTAGTCGAGAAGAGAGCAAACCAAATATAATATGTTTAATTACGACCGGACCTAATAAAAAGTTGTGAATCACAGAATCATCAACTGTAATTGCCAGTTTCGGAATGAGAAACTTGTTCATAAAACAAAATTAAGAAGTGTTTATTTTATTTCTTTAATACCACTTGCCATTTAGACTTTTTCTATTAGATAATAAAAAGTTATTATTTCTATAATTATTATAATTATTAAACTTCATAATGCTGTTGTAAATTATACGCTTTAATACAGTTGTCAAAGAATTTTAACTTCCACCTCCTTCCTTGACGAGACGAACCGTTTTAATACTGCTCGAAAATTAACTGAAAACATTTTGATTATTGAAAATATATAACGTCTAAGAAATTTCACCCTTAAAAAGCTCGTTGCTCTCATGTCAGGTGCAGATGATATCAGAAATAAAATTATACTTGCATTCGATATGTTAAATGCACATCGCGTTAAGTAGAAGTACTACAGGGTTTCGTGTATTCCCTTTTATGTTTTAATTACTTTCTAACATGAAAATACAATTTATTTTGTTGGTAGTCAAATAATGGCAAATTTTCAATGATTGTTTCGTTAAAATGTAAACTTGACGAAGTTTATAGAAATAAACTGCGTGCATGAATTCTTGTTTAAAGAAGGGTACACTTATTTTGCTATTCCAATCAATAAATCAGTAAAAGCTGTTACTGACCGCCGCTTTGTTTTCGCGTCTACGCGAGGGTTGCTTTCAGGGTAGCCCTTGTAATATTCAAAATTAAATAATTTTATGTTTTAACGCCGCCTTTGTAAATTCTTCAATCATTTCTATCGATCCAATTCGTCCAAAAATGTTTTGATTCTTAGTCATGCACACAAAATAAAATATACCAAAAGCAACTTACCGGCTAAATGTCCGTTTTCGTAGGGAGGATAATCGCCGTTGTCCATGCGATGTTTTTTGAGTTGCTGGTACTGATGAGATGCTGCCAAGCTGAGTCCTACAGGTGCTCGTTTCGGAGGACGTCCAGGCCTGGAACTGCAAAATAGTAGAGAGCCACTGAAGTTGAGACACTCGGGTTAGTAGTGTAAAATGTAAATTTGTGTGTAGCATGGAAATGTTTTAGCAGATTTATTTGCCAGGATAAGGATAAGAAAGAAGCCGACCGACGATCGAAACGAACGTATTTACAAATTATTTAACTTTCCGCTCAAATGAATTTGTTTGATTCCTTGATGGAAATAAGTCGACTGTAAGTAAACTTGAAAATAACAAATAGAAAGAATTTCGGCTTTTCGCCGCCTTAGGCGCATCCCTATTTCGTTTTTATTATTCTATTTTAACTCAACTTTTTAACAACCAAGGAAATCGCAAATTAAACTTTTCTACAATGCAAATAATGAGCACCTCGGGCAATACAGCATCCGAAAGGAACGCTTTCGATTTTGATTGTGGAAAAATGCGTTATTGATAGCGGGTATAAAGTATTGCTGACATAAATGGCTAAAGAAGCGACCAGCGCCTTAATCTAAACCCAGTGTGCTTTTCTATTATGTTGTCAGAATGATACAAACGGCCCCAATAACCGCGAGCTCGGGGAGAGCCAGCTACCGGACAGCTGATAAACAATACAGCCCTAAGGGCATCTTTACTTGATTCATTGCAATATCAGCTTAACTATACCACACTTTCTGCTTTTCTTATTTCAACATTATTTTATATCTTCCTCTCCTTGCCCAAAACCAAAGTCAATCAATTAAATTATCTCTTGGGGAAATTCAAAACGACACTCGTCGACTAAAATGATAAAACATACATGGGAGACGCACAAAAAAGTTGTTTATTTGAAGACGAACATAAAAATTGGCAATCGGTCATGTATATGTCTTTTTGTTTATTCGTTTATTTATCGACGATCTCATCCATTACGTGGCGTCCGGTCGCAAATATCAGATATCACGTGGTCACTCGACAAATCGACCCTCTTTTGATTTATTACGTTCATTTCCTACAGTCCACTGTTCTACCTCTTCCTTAATATCGCACAACTTTATTTTTCCCAATTCCGCCAAATCGAAATTCTTCATCTATTTCGCTTGTTAATTATTGCAATTTCCATTTTACGAATCAGTGTGCCGGTTAATCAACGCCTTCGGGGGGTCTGTTTAATTGATACGCAAATCATTTGCACAATTTCCATTAGTAATAAATTTCGATGCGTTATTACAAATTAATGTTTGTTATGTCAACAATATTGTTATTGCCAAGTGTTCAACAATAATTGACAGTTTCTCGTTACAAAAAATATATATTTTAACTCCCGAGACCGTTATATCACAATAATTGTATTAGTTATAATTAAAACAAGGTTCAATTTTTACCATATTATTATGTTGAAAAGCAACAACTTATAATTAAACTAATTGCATTAACATTTTTTATAGTTAACAATTAATACTTAGTAACATTTAGTTATGCTATTTGTAATTCAGAATCTCGTTCTTTTTTTAATAGCGTCAATGCACTTTACCGCCAACGCAGTGCTTCCAAAAATGTTCTTGCTCCCATCAAATTTATGGTTTCCAATGGTTTAAATATAATATAATGCTATTTAAATTGCTACACTGAACAAAAATTTCAACCAATGAACTTGTTTATTAAACTTTCATGAATATAATGAAGAAATTCATTAAAGCAATGAACAAATTCATAAATACAAAGAACAATTCATAACAATCGTGAATTTGAGTTCATTAGTTTATGAAATGCTTCAGACAATATTTGTAAAAATGTAAAAATAAATAATTATTTTAAATAATTCAAAAGTAGTAAGTAAACATCGATAAATTTTTAAAAGACAGTTTCTTAATATTGTTTTAAAATTTCTATGGAGAAAGAGCAAAATTTTTATAATTAAATATGTATTCCTTTTTTGCAATTTAGCAAAACCAAAAATTAAATATTAATCTTTAAAATCAACCGGTTTAGAAAATTTTCTCTTTAACTCAAGAATGGTTTACAAAACTTGCACAAACTTAAAATAAGGGCCGAATTATATATTTGGCAAATTTTTCAAGAAGTTTACAGTAAGAAAAGTAATCCTTGGACGTTGGTTCATCCAATCATCGAGATAAATTTCTCTTGAAAATTCAGGTTTAACATTAAGAAATACTTCAAATTCACCGACAATTTTCTTACTTATTAAAATTCAAACTTAATTTTAAAATCTTTGTGGTTGGAAAAATATTCTAAATTTAAGAATATTTACACAAATATTTTGAAACTTAAAAAAATGCAAACACTGCTAGCCTAAAGCATATTATGGTGATTTTATTTTATTATTATTTCATATTCGTCTTCATGAAACTGTTCATATAGAGATTGAAAGGATTCCGCAATATAATTTTTTAAAATCCTACCTTTGTAAATTTGTACAACATGAATTGCAAAGTAGGGTCAAAATACATAGAGTATCTTAATAAAAAGTCAGATCATGGTTTCACAATTTAATAATTAGGTAGCACATAGTCAGTTTCCCCGAGCAGTGATTTTCGAGTTAAAATAATTCCATTCGAATTTACACATTTCGTGACAAAAGGTATCGCATGATTGCTGTAAATTTTAAAATTGAAAATGTAATTTGGTGTTATTACGAAAAATTGAATGTAAAAGATTTGATGTAAAACGAAAATTAATAATATTTTGTATATTAAAAGACAAAAATCAATGAGACCTACTGCCCTATAATATTCCACCCCTGCCGAGCTTATCTTGTGTGCTCAAAGAAGCGTGCAAGAGCTAAGCTCCTTTCAAATTTATTAAAAATCGATACCATCACATGCAGCTAATAATTTGTAAGCGTTCATATTACATCAAATTTGAATTTATTACATGTTTAAGAAGAATGCTTTCATGTGATTAAATAATCGAATACAGAAAGAAATGACTGCGTTCTTTCCAGCACGAAAGGTAATATATACACTTAAAAAGCAGTCATCATCCAGGTATTCCCCGAGGACAATGTAAAAGATTCATAATCCCAGATTAAGCAAGAAAAAAGCTATTTCGTTTGACTAAACGCTCCTTTTGTTTCAAAATTACAATTGCTCCGTCGAGACATTAGTTCTGATACCGAGTTAAGTTGGCTTCTTTGGGACCTTTTTGTAATTTTTATTTTACTTTTAAACTCCAACGACTCTTATCTTTTATTGCTCCCCGTACACATAATGTTTAGTTATAAATGCGATCATTTTGAGAAGATACATTTTAATGACAAAAATATTACATCCCAACTATGCAACAAGTTTTTAATGAAAACTCGACAGGAAAATTGTGTTAATGCTAGAACGTTTAAATTGCATTCGGATTATTACACTCGAGAATTATTTTTCCAACAACTAAGAAGCAATAAAAACGGTTCTAAAACTAAATCGCCTGTAATATTTTGTTATTAATATACGGTGCCATAAAAGAACTTAAGTGTTATCTATATACTTGCAGTTCTCTTAACAAAACAATTTAATGGAAGAATTATATTTTTTGGAAATTGCGAATTTTATTCTTTCGTCCAATATTTCCTTCAAAAAAACGCGCGGTCGGACATCGTCGAGCCCATTCCGAAAGCTCTTCTGGTCTTAAAAATAACATTGACTGGATTACCGCCCCAGCAGCTTTCTTTGCATAGCTCCGTAAAAAATAAACTTTTATGGAAAAATATATTTTTGTGTGTAATTTATTCAAATTTATTGAACATAAAGATTGGGTTTATACATCAAAAAGTTCTTTAATTTATATCGATCTCATTTATAAAGTTTAACCATTAAATTTTAATTTGTTTTAAGCAATCTTCGTTTAATCTAAATGCAATATTTTTTTACATCCCCCAAAAGTAATTCCGACAACATCTGCTCAAAATATGTGTTTTAAATAAATGCTTTTTCGCCGCAGGATTTTCTGGATATTAAAAAGTCCAGGTGTAAAGCTCTAGGTTTTTTGTGCACGATGACAAGTTATGATGGATCTGTAAAAATTTTGCAGGGTTTATAGATTAGTCACTTATAATGCTAATGCTTATATGTTGTTTAAACAACTTAATTGTAGTTTTTTTGCGCAAGTTCTTACCCAACGAATGCTCGTACGTATATAAATTTAACTTAAGGAAGATTAATAAAATGATCGATCGGTGAGAGAGAATATTTCTCCTCGTGTAACAACAATCGGCGACCATAAAAGTTAAGTTGCGGTTCTTTTATCAATTTTAAGGGAGTTATTCATTTTTGTTGGCTAAGAGGACCCAACCATACGCCGATTGTTAAGATAAGGCTTAAAAATCATGTGTTCCTGGAAATGGATTTGATGTGAAAACTACAACGATGCTCATATTTTAGTCTTTATCTTATCGCGTAACGTTTTCACCAAATCTGCTAGTTTTGTGCAACGAATACTTAACCAAACACTCAATCCTAGAATGACATATATTTCGTCCATAAAATAGATGTTAAATGGTTCATAGCAAAGCCACATAATATGAAATTGATATCTCTAAAAA
The DNA here is from genome assembly GCA_949152465.1 of Cantharis flavilabris. Classification (NCBI taxonomy): domain Eukaryota; kingdom Metazoa; phylum Arthropoda; class Insecta; order Coleoptera; family Cantharidae; genus Cantharis; species Cantharis flavilabris. The sequence goes on from OX424439.1 coordinate 23,530,666, forward strand.
GATATATAAAATGCAACCGCGATTTTCTTTCAAATCCACCCCAAATCGCAAAATTGAAAGGGTCGCGTGTTTAGATTTAACTCATTGTATTTCATGACTTCACATTTTCCATCCCCAAAGATGATAACACACACACACACAGTCGGCCAATTTCAAAATTGTTTAACTCTTTTATAAATTAATTGCACAAAGAATTGAGTCATAGCCGATGGATTTTCTTCAAAACTTTTTTAATCAATTGTAGGTTCGGGGTCGCCTTTTCGTATTTACTTAAATTTCGACACAGATATTTAACAAGGACTGTATATTATATTTCTTTTATCCTATTTTGATTATTACCATAATGCTTGTATATGGTATTGGATTACAAGCGGCGAAAATTAAATTCGTGCCAATCTTTTCCTTTTTGATGTTTGAAGTAAGTGCCATTTTCGTATCACCCTTAAATAAACGCAAACAAGGGATACTTTATAACCTACAATACATCTGTTATTCTCCCCGTACGAGATTATATAAGTAATTTTACAAGGGATGCAACCCTTGCTTTTTACAACTGTACCTTTATTTTCGATAAATCGATAGTACGCAACAGTTCCGCATTTTAATTTAAAAATTGCAAAACGGACCAAAACGATTTTTTTAATTAGGCTTTGTTAAGTAAGCAAATTTTTCTATAAATAATATATAAGATGGAGTAAAAATTAATTTCTAAAGTTTTGCAGAAGCGCACGCGGTGTTTTTATTTGAATTCTATGCAAACGGCGCTTATTTTGATAAACATTTTTAATATCAACATTCATAATTTAAAAAGAATTCTGACTTTTATAGGCGTATCTCTTATAGAAATTTCAATTTCAACTTTTTTGCGTTTCTTCCTCCTCCCCTTTTCTGGTTTTACCTTTGTCAATAAACCGATTGAAATGTAATTCGGGCAGATTATTAATTAGAATTGCAACCGGGAATCCAACAAAAAGCAAAAGGTTTTGTTTAAAAGGATTTCTGCAACTTTTGAAAATATTACGGTCCCGGTTCAATTCATTACAATTCTTATATTAATTAATCGGTGTTTTAGTATGGTTTCCTAATGGCACAAATTAATTATTATCGCTCCCACTCTTTCGCTTATATATTATTGAAGAATCGAGGCATAATAAAAATTGATACATAAAAATACAAACCAAACATTAGATAACAAAAAGATATTTACGTATACGTACAGTTCTTTGTTATTTTATACAAAATATATTTCATATTAAATGAAAAACTAATATTTTTTGTAGCAATATTTTTCTTTTTTCACGTGCTAATGCTTAGATAACGCACGCGGACGCCTTCCTTTTTTCACGTTACGAATATCGACGCGTCGCCTCCACATACCAAAAAATACACAAACTTAATGGAATATGAAATTAAAATTATTTACCCTGCTCTTTATATTCTACTCGTCCACCCTTTAAACAATCAACAGATTTAAATTTTCTTCAATTAAAATTTGCTTATGTTTTATTTCTCAACATCAAATACGTTATTATATCGAGGGTGTCACCGCGACCGATAACCTTTTCGAAAAAAAAATTTTGTTCACAACCAAACCCTTAAAGGTAGCTCCCTTCAAAGTAACTCTTTAATTTAAACCTGATTTAAACATTTGAAAAAGTGGAAAAATGTAAAACCTAGATTCTAATCCAGTTTTGTCTAAAATCAGCGACTTTATATTGATTGAATGGAACTAGGTTAGGTAAATTTTGAATTTATTTTTAGAAATTTTCAAAATTTCTCGAATGTCCTTAATTGATTTAAAGTTTATCTGACTTAAATCAAATTATTTGATTTAACTTGTCATATTGAAGTTTTTAATGTTATTTATTCTCACTACTTATAATTGTAATAACTTTATGAATTTATTTCCCTGTTTTGACGATTTCTTTATATCCTTTGCTCATTTCTTTCGATTTTTCTGTGAAATGAATCGCATTTTCAAAAAAGCATATTAGCCGAAGATTTTGCTCTTTAAATTTTGATTTTAAAAAAACGGAAAAAATTTCAAAGATTTGTACATTTGTCTACTTAATTTAATCTATAAGTAAAGTCGTTAATTTTCAACAATAAAGGATTAGAATTTACTTTGTTTACAATTTAAATATGAACTAATAATTGATAAAATGGAAGAAATAAACGATCGAAAGGGAAAAGATCCTCAAGAGGTAAAAATTGATTTTCATCATCTGTAGAGTAACAAAATTAAAAATGTTTGAAAAATAGCATACAGGTGCTGAAAGCTTATGGAATAATTTATTCTCGCTTGTTAATTTCTAAATTTACATATATCTGTACTGATAAAATATAATTTTATTGTGAAATAAATTACAAAAAAATGTTTTGCGCACAACCTGAACTCTTTCATTTAATTTTTTTTTAATTGAATTATTACAAATAATTAGTTTCAGTTAATAGAATCTAGAATCTCTCGTAATAAAGTAGCTGAATTCCTCATTTAAAACAGAGTGCTTCGTATATTATGCAAATAAATAAAACAATAGAAAATGTACTGGCAAGCAAGAATTGCTTATCGTATTTTTAAATTTAATTAAAATATATATTATTTAGAATTTATGCTTGTAAAAAATTTGTAGATACATACTTAATATTTCTTTTTTGTTAATTTATAATTTTACAAGTTTGTAATAAGCTTCCTATCCTGAATAATGATATGGATTTTATTTAGGTTCAATAATTATATTATAATATTCAATTTATCTTCAAAGTAAATTTAATAACAAATAAATTAAATTTTTAAAGTAAATATAAAAATAAAACGCCACCTCTTCAAACATTCCAACATCTATCTATCCACTTCCTCCTGTAATAATTTATAAACACAATATAATAATAACAGGAAAAGAATCTGCTTATTTTAAAAAAGAATAATTACTGCTACTTTTTTATGTTTAAAAATTGAAAATGTGGCGCCTGGGCCCGAATGCTTCTGCTTTAGAGTAAATTAAGAGTGACAGAGTGGAAGTGCTTTTCTGATCCTTTTATTCGAATAGAAATGTTTTGTGACCCTTACACCCCTAGATAATGAAAATGTTTTACGAGTGTTTTGTTTTTCATTGATTTTTCAAAAAAAAAAATATAAATATACGGAAATTTCGCATTCTCGTGGAATTTACGTGTTACAGGGTGGAGTAACATTAATTATGAATATGCTTTAGATCAGTAATGTAAATATAATGTCACAAATGTTATATTTCTGACATTAAAAAACGTACAAAGTACTTCCCACCAAAGTTCTGGAAATAATAAGTATAACAGTTAATATAGACAGAATTATGTAAACCAAATTTTCAATGTTGATTTTATTTACATAAGAAATAACGTGTTATATACAGATACCATAATATTAACTTTTAATGCTTTTTTCTCATATTTATAGATTTCATTTCGAAAAGCAGACTTATACTGTGTAAATATACAGAGAACGCGTAGTATTTTATAGTTGATAAGTGCTTAATGTAATAAGGGTGCGAGTGGCGCCCTTAATTTGTCTAAAAATAAAAAAAAATCCAATAAATCGGTAGTCGAAAGGACTCGATATAATATCTCCAGACACACACGTGTTTTTTCAAAATGCATTTTAACCATTTCAAGTGTGATAGTGGCTTTATCACTACGAGGGTGCCATATGACGAATACAATAAACAGACAGTTTATATATTTTTTAAATATTGCTATTTAAATGTTTACAAACGTTATTTTCATCTATCAAAATAATTTTAAAACAGACTCCTCAAAACTTAAACATTGTTAGTTAATAAAAATATTAATTTAAAATAAACATTACTAACCATATGACATCAAAATATACATTTCTTTCTAATTTGCTTATTTCTTCTGATATTAAATTTAGTGTTGACTGACTTTAAACATATTACGCTTATTAATACAAGGAAATGTACTAAGCATATAAATAAAATTCGTACTTGAACATTTCTACACTGTAAAAAAAATTCGCTTCGAGTCGAAAGCTACGAAGCGTGAAAGTATAAAACAATTAGTACTACAGTTTGAATAATTGATCATGTGGAAAACTAGTGAAAACCCTTATTAATCCAAGTTTGTTTAAGATTAAGGGGTAAAGAAAATGAAAATGAAACGTTCTTAGGAAGCGTTCGGAGCGTAATAAATCTAAACAATTATTTATTTCCGACAAAGTTCACCCGATTAACTCAAACGAATGGTTTTAGCATCTCTTTGTGCAAATCGGGGATATAATTAAAACGGAGTCTGTCTTTTACTTATTGCTGGTGTCTAAAATCGTCCCAAATAATTTGGTGGCATCGAGTAAACAAACTAATTTCATTGCACCCTGCAAATGACCAATCGAAGCGTGAAGAGAATTGAATAATTTGAACCGAAACGATTCGTTGCATCCGAAGCACAAGGAAATTAAAGAAATGAGGCATATTATTGGCGAAGCTTTTGGAATTTAAATTTTCTCCGTTTTCAATATATTCGTTTAGCTTTCTTGAACTACAGAGCACAAGAGGTCCCGACAGTGAGCCAACTTTTCCCCTTTTAACAAAGCAATCGGTAAAGTAAACTTCAGTTTAGTCGAAATCTTTGAAAACAAATATTGTAATTAACACAAAGAATGCGATTCCACTTTGATATGTAATTAGCTGTGAGTGAGCTCGATGTAATTGAAATTCCGAACTTTGAAAATGATTAACAGTTTTCTGTTATAGGAATAAGAAATTTGTAAAAACAAGATCAATCGAATGGAAAAATTAAGAGCAAGTCTTTTAGAGGAGCATCCATTAAGTTTCGCGAAGGGAAAACAAATAAAGTTTACAAATTTAAATTGCGGTTAACAAGTTTTTCGAAAATTAAGAAGCTATTTCGGAGCGGAACACGAATAATAGGTTGGAATTGCATAGCAAAACACGACGCCCAGCAACAGAGAACTTCAAAGCAAAATAAGAGAGTTGAGCTAATTTGTTTCAATTAAGAAAATAGAGTTACTTTAAGCATCTTCTGAGTTAGTCAAATATTACTAAATGCAAAGAGGGCAATTTTATGAGCTTCGTTATTTTTTACTGTAATTTAGGCTTGGTGCATGCACAAAAAACTTCCTTCCTCGACCTCTTATTTACTCTAATTAACATTTTCGGAACGACTCGTAGTATTAGAAGAAATTATTCATAAATATATTTAAAAAAAACTGTTAACACTTCACGTTTGTACGGGTTTATTAAAAATAACGAAGCGTTGTTACACAACTTAACAATGCGAACATTTTAATTATATTTGCATATCATTAAAAGAATATGTACGAACTTAATTATAACTTAGAGAATTGTAGAAATGTAAATTTAACTAATTGTTAACAAACTTAAATAAGGCTATAATAAGTTACTTAAAATGTATAGTTATGCTATAATTGTGTTCACACACGAAACAATAACAACAAGAAATGATACAAATTAATTCACAGTGAATTTTTAATTTGATTTTTAATGCTTCTTATAATATTTCCTCATCTTAATAGGTACAAGTAACTTATTATCGTAATGTATTTCCGCTTTTTAGTTAAGTGCAAATTATTTTCAAAATTGCTATTTCGAATTAGATCGGATATGTTAAAAAACGCTTCTTGCAATTACAGATAATATATAGTATTATTTTGTAATTTTATTTCGAAATTTACTTCCAATGGCATTTAAAGTAAAAGCTTTGTTTACATTTTTTAACTTTATTGCCAATATTTTAAATTAACGTCGAAATAAATCATCGATCGAACCACGACCGCTCCTTAAAACTCATTAAATAATTTTAAAATTAAATTTTAAGGCTAGAATCTCTGTCGAAAAATAATTAGAGTTCTTTTTCGCGTTCTTGCGAAACTACAATACTCTTGCCAATAGTCGAAATCCGTTTAGTATTATTAGAATAATTAAATTAGTTAAAATATTTTATTCTTTTTGTGTTTCTATTTAAAACAAAATTTTTAAACTGATAAAAGACCTCTTTGTCACTACCCCCCCCTCCTACCCTCTTACTAGGTCATCTCACTATGTCGTTCTTGGTCGACCTATTTTTTGTATTTCTCATCATTTTCTCATATTTTCTTTTCTCATTCATCTTATTCTCTTTCTCACTTTTTTTCTTATTTCTTTTTCTATTCTAATTTTTTCTAACTCGAATTTCGTCTTTTTTTATCTATAATACCTAACAATCTTTTTAATAACTTTTCTTTTATACGTCATTAATTTTTCGTTTTTAGCTAACAGAAGTTTGCATTTGCTCATGACTTCAAATAATTGTTCGTTAAGCTTTCAGTAATACATACCAGGGTGGGCTGATAAATACCTTGTTTGATAAGAAAACAACATTTTTTTTTATTTTGTAAGGTAGTTTTACCAATACACTTATTCCAATGCATTTCCAATTTTTTTATTTCTCAAACTTTAAGTTAAGAAACAGATAGTAATAGCTACATCAGGATAAATCTGGAGAATATGGCATCAGATCAGAAACCAATTGAAAACCTAATTATTTGCTTTTAGCCATTATAATTATGGATTATGGAATAATCTTGCATATGATTACGTTATTATTGTCTTTCTTTAAAAATAATAGATTCACGATGAGCATGAGAATCCCAAAAAACAGTAGTTATACTTAACCGTCTCGGCCGAAGGAAGCACTTTTGCCGTTTTTGAACCGCTAAATCCAGCTTCTATGTATTATTTTGAATGTCTTCTTGTCTCAAGTGTTTAACTCACAGTAACAAAACGACGAAAAAATCTTTTGTATCACCTAATAAACAGTGGCGTATTAAGAATCTCGTTAATCCATTCATGCGCATCAGTTGTAACTAATCCTATTACATAAAATCCCAGCACGCTCCTGCTACAACGTGTCATTTTTCGGTAAAAAAAAACACATTACCAATTAAAGAATACGTTAAACTAAGATTAGAACTAAAAATATGTGTACAATATTAATCCAAACCGGGAAATTTGAATTTTTAATCAAAAATGAGGGAAGTTTAACCTTCGGCTGGAAAAAATTAAAACTTGGAAAGCATATTTATTTAATTACCTTATTGCTCACGAAGTTTAGCGGCAACTTTCTGTGTTACTTTGAAAGTTAATTTTAAAAATAATATAATAAAGTCGAAATTGTAAACCATGGGGTCTGGAAGGGGGGGTTGTGGAACACCCTCCAGTACATATCGCAGGAATTCCACTCTTTTAGAATACTTGTAGAAGATAGAGGATTTATAATTTTTCAAGTTTTTTCAAGTTACAGGTCCTGATTCCGTTGAACCAACTGAACTTGCTCTGCCGAGCAAGTCTCTCCAAATGCCGAGGTTTACACTGAAATACTATTATTGCAGTATTTCCGTATTTGTCTATGTATTCATGTCCATGTATTCCATCTTGGCCTCTTTAGAACCCCTCCCTACCTTCATGAAGCCTAACGTAGCTTTAACCCTGGGATTAACCCCTGGGACGGAACGTAGTTTTTTCCTATTATTTTGTGTAACCAATAATATGGAAAAACGATATTTTATATTACCGGTTTCGTCATTTCAGCACCGTCAGATCAATTATTTTATTAATAAAACTATCACATTTAATAATGCACTACAGAAGCATTAGCCACAATATACAATATTGATTGTGGAGGCAAAACTCTACACAAACTCGAGTTTTCTATACAGCATCCAACTTTAACAGCTACTCATTTTAGCAACAGTTTAGTAGTAGTAGTGCCCATTCTACTCTTCAAGTTATTTCAAAATACAGACATTTTCAAAGATATATAGGGTGTGCCACTGATACTGACTATGGTAGACCAGAAAGTCCCTAACCTAGTAAACCTAAAACTGGGCCGCCCATCAGCGAGCGGTTAAAAAGAACATTCTCTGATAAAGTAAAGCAAGTCCTATTTATTTTCAGTATCCTACAAAAAATCTCAAGTCACTTCCAGATTGTCTAGGAAGAACTGTATATAATATTTTTCTTTTTTTTTAACTCAGGCCCTTAAACCAGGGATATTGGTTGCAACTTGGTAAATGAAAGGTTAAAATCAACTTTGTTTATAAAATCCTTGAAAAATCTACATATTTTTATTAAACACCTGGTTCTAGGCGAGGGTATAGTCCCAAGTCTGTTTTCATGAAGAGGGATAAGACAAGATATTTTTTTGCAAACAGAAGAAAAAGAAGAATAGAAATAAAAAATAAATATCTAATAATGATCATAATTATTATAGTATCATAAATCTTTATGACCTCAGATCATAAAAAAATATATTTAAAAAATAATTTGCGTACTTTTCAATGTGATAGATAGCTTTTCTGCATCTATAAAAATATATGAAGACTATAGACTATATATAATAATTTAATAATAAAAATTGAAATATAATAATCAACAAATTTTGGAAATTTTAATAATAAACAATTAAAAGTTTTAAAATTAGTTATAAATAGAGCTCGGATTTATATTCACCAAAATACTTGAAAATATGCGCATATATATGTAACGAATTTCCTTAAAATATGCACTAAAATTGATAAAAATAAGTAAAATATGCATTGATATGCAAACTAAAAAATATCTAATTTTCGAATTTTTCAATTTTTCTTCTTTAAATTTTTACAAAGTTTGATTTATAAAATTTAATAATTTTAATAATAAATCTAGAGGAATTCCGTAAAATTTGCAAAATTTTGCATATTTTCAACATTTGGTGCATATTTGGTATTTTTTAATAGAGAAAATAAAAAATTATTCTTAAATTTAGGCAATTAAGGTAAAAAATAATTATTAAATTATTTTTAATTTAATAATTTAATAATATTTAATAATAATTTAATAATATTTAATAATATATTTAATAATAATAATAATAAAAATTTAATAATAATTTTTTGTTTTGTCTAATAAAATACTTCAAAAAATTCTAAAAGTGGCTCAAATATGCATTATTTGCTCAAATATGCATCAAATGTTTTTCGGATTCGTTTTTACCTAATTTGTCCAGATTTCAAAACGAATCTGTTGGCATATCAATATTAAAGAACATGCAAAAGCATAAAAACCGAGCTCTAGTTATAAAATTAGCTAAAGCTCTGGATATAAGCCTCTCCCGTTTCTTTCCACCCTTCACTGCCCTGTACAATTGTAACTATTTTAGTTTAATCTTTAACTGAAACTTTAAAATTTTAACTAAAATGTTAAAATTTAATTGCATTATAAATAAAATAAGTCACACATTTGGAGAAATAAAAATGAAACAATATATTTTGTACAGTTAAAATTAAAATTAAAACAAGTGTTACAGTTCAACGCGAAATCCGAACCACGGCACAAGAAATGCTATGAAATAATTAAGAGAACATAGTATGGAAGAAGAATAAAACTAAAACCATGACTTAATTGTAAATCAGCTAAGTTGAAAATGTTCGCGTTAACAGGGTGAGAATTGTAAATCTTACTTAACCAAGTTTATGTGCTGAAAAGTAGTTTATTTAAAGCCCTTGTGGAGTATAAGGGTGGTGACGTGAAATATAAATTTAATGTGTCTTGCGATTGTAGTAATTAAAAATGATATTCGAATATTATACAAGTTGTATACGAATTATAGTTAGAGGTACCTAAGTAAATGCTGTAGATATAATTATATTTGCACAATACGGGACATACATTTATTATAAGGTTTATCTGTTTGTTATGAGTTATCTCAACACATATAATGAATTTATTCAGGCAAAACAATTTAAATACGGCACAAAATCAATAAGTAATTTGTGTAATAAAAATACGTTTTGTAGCCGTGTCGGTGAAGTGCAATGATAATGATAAAGGGTAATAATGACGAATCAGTTTATTTTATGCGTACTCATAACCGGTACAGCATTCAAATAATATCATTGCCAATAATCCCGACAAAATCTCTCAGCAATAATTGGCCTTTTGTTGGCGCGTTGCACGTCGAATTAAAATTCATTTAAATAATATAATCTACCCAAGCGGTACAAAGTTTCGCTTATTAAAACATAGCAGTGTCGCTTGGTAAGCCGGGTACTCGGAAATTGCTAAGTATAAATTCACCTTAAGATGACGTTAATGAAATTTTCTTATTTCTGTATTTATTGCGCCAGTGTGTCTGCTGAACATGCCAGAACAAGGATTACACTGGTTTCTCGGTTTTTGTAGCTATTTCATTATGAACTGAGGTGCGAAATATGTCGAGGGAATGTTATTTGTTACCCCCGTACTGGGGTTAACTTCCTTACAAAAATCATTTTAATGTCTTTATTAATTTCATTAAGCCAAATTATTCTTCCACCTCGCACTCTAAATTATACACTTCACATTCTGCGCATTTTCCTGTCCCAATTTAGCTCATCATCAAAACTCACTTTCGTTATATTCTCAAAAATGTTTATTGCTGCTGCTTGCATAGCAAAGTGCAAAAGTAGTAATGCCCGAAAGCTAACCACGACACTAATCGTGACAAAGGAAAGTGAATTGAGGGTTCTGCAATAAAATTTGTGTTCCATTACATAGAGAGACCCATTCGTTTCGTGTAATCTAGTGAGACTTCATTAGTTGACGTAAATTAATTATGACTTCTGATTGAGCTTTCCACAAACAGAGATGATGAAAGAGACATTAGGCGAAGGTAATAAAATTATAAATTATTTTCCTGTTTCGAATTAAGATATTTAGACAAAAAAGCAAACCAGGTCCAAATTTGATTTTAATAATAGCAAAAAAGGTAAAAAGAAAAAGCAGGGTTGCATGAGAACCATACATGCGTGTCATTTTTAAATAACACCCTTTATACATCATAAAAGCGAATGGATGTATCGTAATGTGTATCCAATTTAGTTACCTAATCCTACACATCTGCTAATAATCAATTATTTGCCTTGAAAATCAAAAAATCAACAAATATAACCTTTTTCGAGACAAATCGATAATATTCTCTAATGTTAATATTTGATTTAACTTTTATCAACCCTTATTATATTTGATTTAAATTACAGAATCGAACACGGTGTCATCGAGACGCCGATAGGGGTGCCAACGTATGAAGGACCGCCAGCTCTACATTGAAGTGATCTACAGCGTTCGCCATTGTTTTAACATGTTCTTCTTGCATTTGAAATCTAGCAAATCTTTTGTGATAAAAATCTTTAGGATGATTGAAATCTGATCCCTCGATAGGGGACTATTTTGTTTTAGAAATGCTTACCACGCGAAAATGATAGTAAGATCACTTCCCATCCAACACTTTTGTTTTGATATATTATTCACGGATAGATAACCATTTTTACATTTGCGATATGCCACCCCCAAACAGAATTTCAAGCTGGTAGTAATGCGTTAATAAGGACGTTAACGTGGGATCCGAACCACGGCACAAAAATTTGACCACCCGCGTGGTAGCAGTAGTATAGAAGGAAGTTATTAAATAAAATTGTTTATTGTTATGAACGCAGACAAACGATTATTTTCGATAACTGGTTATTACTTTTTTTCTAGATCATGCATGGCTTCACATAACACAAGCATGCAATAGAGGAAGATCAAGGTTGATATTCTTGATCGATACGATAGGTATTACTGAGCTAGAGTGTGATTATTGCGGAAACAAATAAGAAATTGACTTAGCATTGAGTAATTGTTCTGAATTTGCACATGCATAGGTTAGAGAATAAAATACTTCCGACTGCAAACTAAATGGAAAGTACGACGGAGGCAGAGAAATCTAAGAAAATCATTAACCAGGAAATGATCATGGTGCAGATTGGAACATTATAGGTATTAAGGATGTCGGAAACAGTGGAACGCCAATAAAAAACCCCCTTTTTGTATTTTTAGTTCTGAAGATGGCTTAATAAATAGGCCGAAACGTCGACCAACAGTTTATATACCCTTTAGATACCTTTCCCGATATCCTCATTAGCTGTTAAAATTGCTTTTGACGAGGCTTTTTTGCATTATCAATAACAGTATCGTTTCAGAATCGGCTACGTCCCCGAACTTAGCCTTGAAGCCTTATTGGCTTCAATTTTTACTTTGTATTTGTAAAATTATACCGGAACTACGTCAGAACGTTTACGGATGCACCTTTGCTGAATCTTTTTTTTAATTTTCTATTTTAATGTTTCAGCGAAAGAAATTCTAAAAGCCCACTAAAGTATAATATATTTTTGTATAATGAATATTATGAATATTAAAAACAAATTGTAGATTAATTTATCCGTAGAAGGATTATCTGTTGATACGATTATCTGTTGATCCGATACTCTCTGAGTTGTATTAGTCTTATACGAGAGTAAATTAACATCTGATAAAATGAAAGGACAGTGGCGAAACCGCATTGATTTATTTATTTACTTCTTTTTAAGTAAATCTTGCGACCGCCCTTAACTTTGGACCCTCTGCACGTCGGTTTAAAATGAACAAATGTAAAATTATAAAAACAATAAATCCCCGAATTAGCAGAAACACGAGACAATGTAAGTGAATTTTTAATAAAACAATTGGATCAAACAAAAACGCAACTAAAAGGGTTGCCGAGTGCATTTCCAACTCGTCCAAATGGATTTTGTTTCCCTCGGAAGAAATTATAAAATTTGTGTAATTACCTCTCCCAGTAATACCTGTAGCGACCGCAGGTGGCGTTTCGTATCTTTAATTAATGCCATTACATATTCATCAACCACGAAAGGGTTGGTTGTTAAAAATGTATTTACTCGTCTCTACTTTTTCGCGCCTTGCTTACTTTTCCCTAACCCAAAATTAAATTTAAAACTTTGAAAATACTAATAAAATTTTACTGTCAATTGTTAAACTCTTCTGCGAGGCAAATTGCTTTAGGGATATTAGAATTTTTTAAGTGGCGAATGACTTTTGATTTATTTTATTGTTTTGCGCCGAGGAGGATTAAAGGAAGCAATTTTATCGCCAAATAATATTAAATTCAAAATTACGTAGGTATACTCTTTCATAATCTGTTCTCTAGGAGATAGGGTAGATTCACTTGAACCGTGAGAAACACCACCTGCACAACGAAACGCTCATATCTTCGATAATAATAAAGAGCTAAATACGTAAATAACAAACTGCTCTACTGTATATCATCCGCTCATATTTTAAATATATAATATTAATACTTGTACAAGATAATTGTTGTTTAATATTCCTAGTACAGCAGTGTCATAAGTGAAAATAAATACCGACTCCTGTGTATTCCTGTTAAACAAAATTACATTTTTTCCATTATGGACAGTAGCTGAACAAATAGCGCACTTGACAGCACTAGAATTTATTTTTTCGAATTACACACAGTTGTACCTATGTTTGTTTACTTATACAGGAAGTACCTACATGGCTAAAATTAAAGATAAAAAAATTAATTTGCACGCCTCTTATCCATCCACCTGTAAGTTGCGGCTCGATAAATATTAAAAGTTTATATAAATGGCAATAACTATTCAAAATACAAGTTACATAAAGAAAAGCGTATAGTTACACGAGGGGAAAACGCACAGGCCTCTTGGGAAAAGCGCCTGGGCCAATTTAACCAAGAATTGGCTTCTGAATAGACTTCTCGATCTAATTTTGTATTACATATGAACGAGTGCCTTTTGTCTGCTACGTTTGCGTTTCTTCATTTATAAATGGAAATGGGAATTCAAAAATAATTTAATAAAAAGCTATTCCGAGACAATAAAATGCAGCAAATTGATTCAGCTAGAATATTAAGTTTTAAAGATGACGTAATTTTTGTAACAAAAAAACTTGTCGAAAATTTTAAGCTTAATTAATAAATAACAATAATAGAAAGATGCTTGGGAGTTATTAAAATGCCAATCAACCAAATATACCTGAGCTGTCTTTGGTTCAAAACAAATGAACCTTTAGAAAACAAAGAGAAACAATTAAAAAGTGTAAATTACACTCTGAAAAATGAAAAATTATACGCGGTAAAAAATATTTCTTGTGAAATATTGTTTCTGTTGTTTCTCGTTTTGAGTTATTTCTTCTATTTTTTTTTTCGGCAATTATACCTTTCCGAGTTAATAAGTTAGCCAGTTGGTTGGATTCCATTCGGTGTGGTGGCGCCCAAACAACTCTGACCTGCTGAAGTGATATATCTTTTTAAATGACCGCATTCTATTTATAACCCGATGGATTATTAATCGTTTTGGAGGTTGGACGAATTTGGAGTCGGAGTTTTAGTTTTATACAAATTAAGCATTTGCAATTCTTGTTAAAAGGGTGTGTAATTGTCACCGTTTTGCTTGAAAATGACCACTAAAGATCAAAGGATTTCGACACATCAAGGCGTGACGGAAATAGCCAGTAAGCTGCCATTGTGACACAAATGAAGTTTGAATATTTAAGCGAAATGTATATGCGTTCCACCCTATCGCAGTCAAATCGCAGATAAAATCTCTACATATTACTTAAACAATATAAAAGTAGTAAATCTACACCTCGAGAGCTCTTGAAAATGCAAACCTTACATTTCTACATGAATTGAAAAATAATGCAACTCCATTCGTTCTGTTTGCATTTCATTTGTCCGAGTTTATATCAGCTGAATAGTAAAATAACTTTTCATATGATGAATAACCATCAGGAAAGGATCTATTTTTACTTCTCCAATTGTCTTCATACAAATGGTTCAATTTGGGAAAACACAAGTTTTGTCGTCGGGGAACAAAATATATTCATATAGTAGTACCGTCTTATATATCATCAAAGATAATTAGCACAGTAAGTTTAATTGGTAAAGCAACACACCCCGACGGAAGGGCTGGAACTTAAACACTAACATTACCATTAGCAACTATTCTACTATAGTGCGGTTTCGCTCTATTCATTACAAAGATTCAAATTTTGTATCACGTTACGGTTCAAAACAAAATAATCACCAAATGGCATTTGCAATCATAAAAGAATTCATTAAATTTTCTCATAATCAATACTTGGGCACGAAAAAGTTTCCATCCGCTTATAATGCTACGGTATCACCAAATTTTATAGCAAATAAGGATCTGATTTTTTCATAACGGTTTAATACGAGATCGGAATGTTCTTTGGGGTTCAAATTCTTTCCAAATTAGCCCAGGGAGAGTTAATGAAGAAAGAAATGTTTCGTTTTGTGCTAATTTAAAAAAGAAAAAGGGGAACGTCGAGTTCATGACTTCATTTTTCAGAGAGTTCGCAGTTTTATGCTCGGAGACTTAATTAATTCGTCACTGGGGTTGGCGATTTGAGAGTTTTTAAAATAAATTAAATTTTTCCAATGAATTTTTAAGATTCTTTTCTGTTTGATTAATAAATTTTAAAAATACGTTGCATTGAAGTTGCCGATATGGAGGGATGATGCTTATTTAATTCTTAATAATTTTCAAGCCATGATACCTGCACTAAGTGACTAGGAAGAGGAATTACAAAAGCCATTTGAAATTGGTGATACCAAAATAATCGTCAACAATTGAAACGGAGGGTAAACAAGAATCGTATTCATGCCAAACAGTGATACAAACAGACCGGTAGCCCCAACGGGGGGTGAATAAGTCCGGCGTGTAATCAGCGTCACATTGGGCACCTCTCGTGTCGACATTAGGACCCATTACTCAGCCAAGTGATGCTCTTTCATACGGGATTAGACCTGGGACTGTAAGGGATACTTCTGCGATCGACCGCGCAAAGGTGTTGTTAGTTACACCTTTTGAGTACTGTCATCATCCTCTTGATGCGATCGTCATTCAGATAACTTTCATGTAATGTTTAACATTGTGATTGAGCATTTCGGGATTGCATTAGAAAAGTTCTCACTCAAAAACTAAATTCTTTCCATTCACCCGAAACTCTTACACGCTTTATCGAAAGATCCAATCTTTTCACATCAGTTATTATTACTAAACGTTCGTTTGCGCAAAATGATCAAAAACTTTTTGGCGTGCACGAAAAATGGTGTCGCGGTTCATTAATGCAAAAGGATTACAGATATTCTGGTAGTAGTAAGTGCGAGAGAAAAGTGGAACACATTTAGCGATATGATTATGCGATGTTTACATGCATGTGTGCACCAGAACTATGGGTTCCATATATTTGTACACTCGGTAAACCATTCAAGCACGTTCGCAGCGTCCACGGTTTGTTGGGACATGTTGTCTGCTCTGTCGCATTATCCGACAACGGTTCATTACCAACCAACTTGTGACATTACGCCATTCTTTCTACCTCTTTGAACACGGTTTCAAATTTGCCTACCGAAATAAAGCTTTTGCCCCAATCAATTTTGTTTTGTTTTTTTATTTTTAGAACGAAAAGTCGACCGATTTTGGCGTGGAATTTAATCTGCGCGTATTATTTTTAGAGGACCTAATTTTTCTCTGACGACCAGCACTTCCAAATTTTGGACGCGCGAGTTCGGCGAATTGCTTTATTACTTTCGTATTAGGTGTTTAGATTATTTGGTATTGTGAGCTCATATAAAATTTTCCAGTTAAATCATCAATTGTGACAAAGATTCATTGGGTGCACTTCAAAGCGACTGTCAAAGCAAATCCCACTAAAGTCCCTCTTTTAATACGGTGAATCTTTCGCTTCAAGGATTAATGTGTGCGCACTAGCAGCAATAATTTAAGCTTTCTATATTACGATTTGTTTGTTTTTTATGAAGAAAAATTAAATCAAAAAGTTAATATTAACATTCTGTTATTAACCGCCAGTGATAATAAATAAGACGAATGGTGCGGGTTTCAAAGATAAAAATGTTTTAATTGCATCGAAACAAAACAAATCCACTGCAGGATTATTAATGAGAAAGTGTGTAGGGTTTTAAATTGGTTGTGTGATTTTTTCCTAGTCGTACAAGAAGGATTACCATCGAAATGATGTTTGGACGACTACAAAAAGGATTGTGCATTAAAAATAAGAGAGAAGAACAAGGGGTGGACATCCGCAACAACCCTTACAGCGAGAAATGTTATTAATTATGAAATACATGCAGGATAAGAATTACAAGGCAAAATCTTAAAACTAATTTGTTTTTACGAAGTTAATTAATTAAAAATGAAACAGTGTTTGCAACCATTTTCGAGAAGCAAGATTATACAATAAGAAATGCCAGTAATTTAAGGGAAGCGGATTATTTGTCAAGTTTACTTTTATAATAACTTGGGTTAAGTTAAATATATCAAATTTTTCAATTAATACAAAAATTTTATTTTAATGGAAAATTTATAATAAGAGTGAATTAATTCCATTAAATTTCTTCAAAGTTTTAGTAAAATATCCTTGCTGAAAATAATTAACTATTAAAGATCATTAGATACGCGTGGTGGTTTTACTCGACTAATTCGCTTCTGTGAAAATGGAAGATTTCTTGCGTTTTGAATTATTAATGCTTTTCGAGATTACGAGGAGAAGTGATATCCAGTTATGATCGTACCTTTAATAATATTTAATAATTAACATTTATTTGATATTTACTTTTTTAGAAATTTTTAGCAACTCACGTCATAATGACTGGTTTCGAGAGGCATTCTTTTTGGTCCATTTTCGGGGATGCTACCCTAAAATTATCTTTAAAAAACGGCCACTTTTTTAACATACAAAATAAAGCTTAGGTTCGCTTGTGCTTAAAACAGCTGGCTTTAGAAAACTAAAATGATACATTACGAGTGTGACTGGCACATTTTACCCCAGTTTTGCATTTGTAATTATAGTTTAGGTCGTGTGCGAACTTGGAGTAAGCTGTATTTTTTAGAAAACCATTTAAAACGGGTGGGAATTTATTCGTGTAAAATGTCCAATTATATCAATTGGCTCGTTTTACTTCAAATCGAAATAAACTTCATTTAATATCGCGTGATTAATAAAAATAAGTCTAAGAAACGACGCATTCTAATGTTCTTTTGTTACCTTAAAAACCGCAACCACAAACGGAGGCACTTGGAAAATTATTTTTACGTATTCAAACTTGAATGATTTATTTCAAATATATTTGCGGTTAAGTGAGGTCTGTTTCGGACACAATGGAGCTTTTTCAATAAAATAGAAGATAGGGGATTAAAATTACACACTTTAGACAAAAATTGAGGGTTTGCCAAAGACTTATGTTATAAAACCTAAAAAATTTCTAATACGACAGTTGTATTAAACATGCACATAAATTTTGGGTACTTTTTGTTAAAGAACAAACATTTTTCGAATATTATTATATAGGAATACTACGCTATATCCATTATTAAAATGACCGCAACATTTTTTATATAAATTAAATGTTTTCAAAAGGCGTTTGACTTTCTAAACAATTTGGAATAAAATAAAGAAGTTAGAAATTTTATTTTAAAAAACAAAAATCTAACTCCAGTATGACGCAACCCAGTTTTTCTTTAGTAACTCGATAACAGTGAAAGTTATCAGCATCGTTTAATCACAAAATGTTCATTTTTCCACGCTGAACACTTTTGGCATCTTCAACATTTTTGATATCTTACTTTCCGAGATTTTAGAAAAAAATTGTGAAACAGTGCCAAACTGAAAATATTTCCTTGAAACAATGAAAAACTAGAATGAAGCTTTAGGATTTTAATCAATATATTTATTTATATAATAATTAAACTTTTATAAAAACCAGCGGCAGATAATTTTATTCACTTTCAATAGTTTAGGGTGAGACACATTTAAGACTCCAGAACATTAAAATAAATTTTAAGAATTTTACTGAATGCTAAAATTGGTATTTAATTTTTCTGCATTATCATCACCGTATTTTGTTACAATTAAATAAAATTTAAATTTAATAGGTTGAATTACACTGCCTACTTTATTAATTAAATCGAATAAAACCGGTTTTTTGATTTATTCAATGAATACTAATTATTCTTATTAATTTACTACAATCATGAAAATTTCATAAAATATAAAAATACTTATCTCATTCCGACGGTAAAGCATAAAAAATTTTATTCTGAACTTGACGCTTTGAGCTTGAGCAATAAAACATTTTAAATTTTGTATTGATTTATTATTTTTATTTTGCTTTTCTTTTATTAATTTTTTTTTTTTTGATTTTGTTTATCCAAAATCATTAATTTTTTTTGCTAAACAAATGAGTATCAAATAAAAATCTTAAAAATAAATCAATTTTTAAAAACTTTGATTAATAATTCCGCTTTATATGTCATTAACTATGAAAATATAAATTAAGCTCTAAAGTTAAATATAAATGAGATAATGCAAGGGATTTACTTTGTCGCGTTCTTCAGGTTTAATATAAAAAATATCAATTTCAGAAAAAAAATGCGGAAACCAAAGTTGTGGGAAATTGAATTTCCTACAACTTTTGTCATTACAATTTTTCGTTAACATTGAAAATGGCTGAGTTATTCAAGAAAAACCATTTTTCATCAAATTCAAAATGGCGGACATAAGCAAATGCAGGATTTGGTCGGCTTTTTGAATGAAGACTACCAGTAACCTCCCCCCCCCTCCTTACGGTTAAAACAAAGAAAAGCGACAACGAAAAAGAAAGAAGTAATTATTCTAACAGTTTTTCATACAAGAAAGATTCTAAATGCGGCCCTGAATATTTGATGAATTATTTAGACTCTAAATTTTAGAATGCTAGTTGTGGATTTATATATTTCTTGAACTATACTTTTTTTATTGTTGTCAATATCAAGTTAATCAAATGATTATTTTAATTCGAAATTTGTGATGTTCAATAAAATTAGTCTTTAAAAATATAAAAACGTGGAAATTTTGAAAAATTTTTGCCAGTGACAGTTTTATAAAATTTTGTTGTTCAAAACTTTCAATACGAGCAGTTGTTTAGATTTGAATTTTTTAATATTTTAGTTATTATTTGTATATTCTGTTTTATTTAGTTCGAATAGTTTTTCTCGTTTCTTATATTTTTATCACTTTCTTCGTTATACGTGACTGAAGATCGAAAATAGACGTGAAATAGGGCCTTATATTGCATTATAAATTTTAATTTTTAGAAAATTGTTTTCAAAAATTTTTTTTTAAGTTTTTAATCCTAACCTGTCAAGTGATAATTATTATCTTTTGTTTGATTTTTTAAATAGTAACTTTCTACAACATATATTGTATTTTCTTGCCTTTCTGTTAAAATTATATTATTTTACGTTTATTTTAATCATTTTTGATGGAGACCAATTTAATATCATATCCATATTTTCATTTTATTATCATTTTATTATTCATATCCATATTTCTATTGAGTTTGATTTCTAAAACTGCACTGATGATTTCTGTATTGAACAGGTATTTTAAGGATTTCTTTGGCAGGCCTAACCTAGCCTGATAAAAATATAAAAAGTTGTATTCTGAATAAAAAATATAAAAAATGTTATAATTTTGAATGTTTAATTTGTAAAAATATATATAGTTACCGAAAAAGCTACACTCATTCATAAATTCATAAGCATGTGGTATTAAATCGTATCTTTTCAATAAGCCGTTCCTCTTCACCGCATAATCTATGTGGCTAATTAACTAACTCACAGAACGGAACCGAAATTGACAATACCTAAAGCACAAATTTCGATAAATTTCAAAATTATTTAAATTTTTTATAGAAAATACAAAACGGAAAATTTTTGATTTTTTTAGTTGTGTGATGCAAACAATTCCGGCTAATCTAAATCAGTATGAAATCTAAAATAAAAAATTTTGAGGTATTTAAATTTTGAAAATAAATATTCAACTTGAAAAGAACCCCAATAATTAATTTTGATAAACTCATTCGTCATAATCAAAAGTGAGTAATGACTGCGTTTTACCTAACCTAAATTTGAGCCGGCGAAGGTTTTTCCTATTTGAAAATGTGCAAAATATGATCAAAACGGACAATTTGAAGTGCTTAGTAGTATTAAGAATTCTTATTTGTTGTGGCGAAAAAGCACTCGTAGGTTTGTAAACTTATGCAAGTTGCGTGTATTGCGTTCGCGTGTTGCATTTTGTTTCAGGCGATTTTAAGCTTTATGAAGTTTACAAGCTAAGGTTAAATAGTTAACACGCGATCTATATCAAAGCTTTCTGAACACAGGTTTGATTGACATTGGGTAAATGTGCCCTCTGAAACGTTTTGATATTTTGCATATATGAACGCACATGATAAAGCTAGAAATCCACCTCCTTGTTCCATTTATTTCATTCTTGGATAAAATTCTGACAACGCTAAATTCAAATTACTACTGCTTGTTTCGATATCAATCTAAATGACCTTTTTGGTTTTAATTGCACAATTTGAGTAAAACACAAATTAAACAAACGATATATGTCATTAATATTCGTTAAGTTATTCAAAACTAACGGCTGCAGCAATTTCCCTTTGGTTCTACACTCCTTTACAACCTTAATTTGCTTATCAGATTTTGATGAAATTTTATTTGGCCAGGTAATTTTTTGTTGTAAAAATTTAAACTAACGAAGCTTACGATCTTCTTACGATTCGAGAAGTACAATGATAAAGCAAATCAAAATTGTTCCAACCCCATGCGAGTCAAGTTCCATTATCTAATACCATAGCATTTAGCATTGAGTAGCAGATTGTGAATAAGTGAAACAGCGGCCTATAATTATTTCTTCAACCACAGACACTCACATTTCTTCTTTACATTTGATTGCAGTGTGCGTGTGAATTTCTTACTTAATATTCCATTGGCTAATAAAAACAAAACGTCTTGAGCTGTAGTATTTGTTATTTAGTTTAATCTTACAATGATCTACACGATATTTATATTTAATTAAATTTATCTTTTATATAAATCGCCTCAAGTTAATAATAACTAATATTTGAATTTATATTAAATAAGTGCACAATTGGAGCAAATCGCTGCTGGTTCTTGATATTTGAATAAATATGAAAAATGATGCTATTGTGGTAAACCGCACTTTATGGTCGTCGGTGTGGTTATGCGGTTTCCTTTAGAGAGGAATCTACTTTAACAATGTTGGCAATATTACCCAAATACTCGGCCAAAACACGTTATATTTTGTACAGACACACACACACACAAACACACTGCAACATTGAACCTGTATTTACTTTGCAATATGCAGCTAATGTTAGTATAATGCAATTAATTGCATATGGCTACTCGATAGTACAGTAAATAAACTTTTGGTTTACAAATTGTATTGCTAAATTTGCACTCAATTGTATTTTCCCTTCTATAGCTTTGATTAATAACGGTACATAATTTATATGGGATGCAAATTGAGTTTTCATTTAGCTACAATTTATATAAAGTTATTAGGTTTGTAATAATAACTGTCGCAGTTCATTTTCAATCAAAATAAAACAATCACTCTAAAATTACAATTTTCAAATAAATTATTTTTAATAAAAATATACTATACCCAATTCAACACAATACAGCAAAATAATTACTTCAACATTAAACTATTTATTAGTAGTTTTACTGAGAAAATTTCCCAAAATATATAATTAAATTAATTTTTATAATTCTGTTGCAAAGTCCATTTTTCGGCTGCGCTTCGATAGGGACAATTTTCCCGCCTGATGGTAAAATGTATCACTTTTACCTCTTGTTATTGCACAAATAGCTAATTAATGAATAAAAATAGTTTATATTTTTAAAGTTCAATGTTTTATGTTTTCTCTCCTTGTCTAACATCTTTTTGTTATCTTGGATATTTAATTATTCTATTACATCTTAATTAACAACGATATTTGCATAATTTATTAATTATTAATGTGAGATCAAAATTTTCAAGATCTACGTTTTTTGATTTTCATTATAGACAGTTCTACTCAGACACTGATATTTAAACAAAAATTACTATTTTCAACTTGTGTTTAGTAAAAGCTTTTTTTCCCCATATTATCTTTATATTAAATCTCAAAGTTTTCTTCATTTTTGAGTACTTTGAGTTAGCCCATCCCATTTTTCGCTTAGGTATTTCATCCTTTTTTACCCTTAAGAATTATAATCGTGTTGTTTTAATCTTTTGAAAATCTATTATTATTTTATAAGGGAGACTTAGCCTCTTCTGAAATTTTAAAGTATTAATTAAACTATTAGAATTTTCAAGAAAGTAAAACAGTGGATTTTCGATTGTGAGAACTTTCAAAAGATAGATACTTCTTCCACAACTTTAACCAAGAAGTAACGCGAGGCTACCGCAAAAGCAGTATCTCGACCGATATTGACCGCAAAGTTTTATTGTACTACTGATGATTAAACCATAGATGAGTATGCATCAAGAGATTAAGAAGCACTGGGGGGGTATTCCATACCCCCTAGACCCCCCGGTTTCAAAATTTGACAATTATTGTTCATGGGCTATGATTTTATACACCGAATTTTCATTATCTCTTGTGAAATCTTCTCTGGTTTCCCTTCACTTGAAACCGAGAAGAAAATTGCTGAAAAGAAAAACCTTAAGAAATATATCAAAAATTCAAGGAAATGTAGAAAATCCTAGGTAAATCCGAGTAAATGTAGAAAATTCAAGGAAATCTTTGGAAATCCAAAAAATATTAGGAAATCCAAGAAAATCTTAGGAAATTTAAGAAAGTCTTAGAAAATTAAGAAATCTTAGGAATACATTTTTTGCGTTTTCAACTTTTTCGAAAGAAAATCTTGAACAGCAATATAAATTTTTTTACACTGCATTTTCTTTATACTTGTGGAATTTCCTTGCAACTTACAGTATTTCTAACTTGACTTTGTGGCCCCAAAAGTTTTACTGCTTGGGCCTCCACTTGACTTGAGCCGCCACTGAGATTCGCTAGGGATATCCAGTCTGATAACTTAGTAAATGTAGAAAATCTTATCTAGTGAAAAACTATGGGTTCTGAGTCGCCTCTCGGGTGTCGGATGTGCAAAATTTAAAATGCAATTTCAGTACGAGCTGATTATTTTCTGTAACTTGGTATTAGTGAATTTAGAACTACTATGTTCTTCGGATAATTACGAACCAGCTTGGTAATGGTAAAATATGACCAAAAGTGCTTATGATTGATTAGTTTCCTCACATGAAAAAGCCACGAGTCGCCACTGCTCTAAGCAGTGCAGTAGAATTAATAGAAGGCTTCGTTTTATTATATTTATTTATAAATGTTCAAATTTAATAATAATCAGTAGGTAATTGTTCTTGAATAATGAATAATATTTAAATTAAAACAACCGCCTACACCTTACGTGGTATCCAAAACACGGCTAGTTCGATGGAATCAATAAAATGACATAAAAAAAATTTATATTATTATATTATTTATTTAAGTTCAACAGTTTTTAATGCGATAAGAGAAATTGGATTTACTTTGCTTAGGGCATAAATCGAAGCAAGTCGCTTTAAAAATTTATTTAAAAAATGTAATGGTGTTTGAATGTGAAAATTAATCTAAGTAAAAATTTTGTATAAAATTATTTTAAAAAATAGATTATTTGATTAGGTAAAAAAATTCGAATTTTAACAGGGAAATTTCCAATTTAAGTACACTGTAAAAGGTTTTTATGTAAATTTACATAGAAAATCATTAGCAACTTTGTGACCTATGTAAATTTACTCACCCAAGTAATATGTATATACTCATGTGGGAACTGTAAAAATACTAGTTTTTTTTGTAAATTTACAGAACAGAAATGAATTTTACATTATCTAAATCAGTAAATTTACATTGCGCTATTATTTTTACACAGATTTTTTAATTTTACACGAACGTTACCGTAATTATTTATTTACATAGATTTTCAACGTAAATTTTACAATACAAATCATTGTAATTTTCCATACATTTTTAACATTGTAGGTATACCTATTTATTACATTGCAAATTTAATAGGAAGATAGATCAATTCGTACAGTATTATTATTTATATTTTTGGTTTAGAGTATATTAGTTTAGATTTTAACCTGAAAAACAAATAAAAAACCGCAAGTAAATCACAAATTGATAAAACAAAAATTATTTTGAAAAATGTGAAAAATGATAAAGTTAATTAGTTGGAAAATATTAAAGTAAAATCAACTACAAAGCAGAATAATTACACAATGAGCAAAAATTAAAAAGAGAAATGAAGTATTATAAAATGGCTCAAATAAGAAAAAGAAGAATTAAAGAATATAAAAATTGATGTCAAAATGTTTGAGTGTCCGGATTACATAGTTGACCGAAAGTTTAACGTGGCTTCCGAATCATGGAAACTTATCTACACTATAACTACATACATGTAGTGTATTCTGTTAGGGTTGAGTGATAAGTTTAACAAGAGGCGCAACAAAACCCATTGCATGTTCCAAAACAAAGATGTCGTTAGTGATTGTAAAATTTAAATTACTCCGAAGAACCGGAAATCGGTAACCCTTGAATTGTCAAATAATACTTGCGCCATCATTGTTTCAGAACATAATATATTTTACTTATTCCAAAATAAAAACATCAGAAGGCAGCTTAAAATTAGCAAAGAAGAAAAAGAAATAATTTAAATGGTTTTCGATAAAATGAAAATTTCGAAAAGTAAAAAAAATACAAATAGTTAATTATGTTTGATGGAAACAATAAAACCCCTTTTCACAGGTATAATAAATTATGATAAAAATTTAAATATATCTCTATTTCAAAAAACTTTACTCAAAATTCAGCATAAAATTTTTGCATCAAGGCTATTAATTAATTTCCAACATCCACATCAGTAATACTTCGGTGTTGTCTTATTTATATGGAAGGTTAAAATATAGTTCATGATGCATAAATTGCATAGTCTGCAATATTCAAAAGAAATAAAATCTCATCGAAGCAGACGAAATGTGGCACTTAAAATCAAAACACACAACCATGTAACAACAACAGCCTTGGAATTCATCCGTGGGCTACGATTCCACGCAGTAAATTATACACATTATTGAAATTGGTGCTATAGAAGAACCAATCAAAGTACCTATTTTAACTGCACAAAACTTGTATGCAAAATGGCGTAACCAATTGTAAATTTATTAATGGTTACATAAATCTGTCAAGAGATATTAATGGTAATCCAGTGTGACAAAGATTTGATGATTATTTAAGTATTTTTGTTTCTTGCGCTTAATTTTGCGCAATTTGCAAGATGAGAAGCCGCTCTCTTCCAACGCAAATCACCGCAAAACATGGCTTCTTTTGAGTTTAAAAGGTAAGATTGAAACTAATTTTCGGTTAGCCCATTTTTGCACAGATAATAAAAAGTAGGTCAAAACACATTCTTCATTTTTCTATAAGGGTAGTATTTGAAAGTCTATGTATAATAAAAAAATGCCGTAACAATGTGAGGTCGCTAACGAAAATAAAAAATTGATGGGCACTTCAATTCCACATCAATTTTTTATGGGCCGTCTCATTTTTGATGCTGTGGGACGCTGAGAAAATAAGAAATTAGCATCTACGCCGAAACATCGTCAACCTATGTTTCAATGTTTCCAAATAAAATAAATAGTAAGGAAAAACCTGGCAAATTAACGTAGAGATATATTTCAAATGGGTGTCTTTTTGCTTAGTCTTTTGTGTTGATCAAAAGTTAGTTCATTAGTGGAAATGTATACAATAATTCATCTCCGAAGCGAGCGGAACGAGTTACTAATGGTTTGAAATAAGATATCAAGACACGCAATGATATTACAGTGGACTATAAATTCGTCTGCAGTAATAAGGAATGTTCTTCCTTCGTGAAAAGCAGTATTTAATTAGGACAACGCTCATTTAAAGCTTACTCGCCATTCTCATCTTTCAGCTTTAATTGATTGTTATTATTAGTTCCGAAAAAAAAATCGATGATGGGTACTTCACAATTCACATTCAATAGAGGAATGATTCCACAAAATAGATATGAATAGAATATTAATTTTTGATTTAACTTTGCATAATGGATAAAACGTTATCAATCATATATTCAAATTAATATTAAAAAAAATTGAACGAAATAAAAAAACTAAATCTATTATTCGAGTGGGTTTCTCAAAAAATCCATATAAGCAGCAGTTGCATTATTTTGCTTAAGCCAGAGGGGAGTGCGTATATAATATCTATATAGACAGACAGATACAGTAGCCTGTCTTTGTTATAGCCGAGGATCCGATTATGAGGCCCATTTCATCAACAATAGTTCTTATATATCCATTCATACGACTCGCAGGATTTGAAAATATGATCTGGCTCATTGCACTCGAAAAGTGTATTTTGAAATAAAGAATAACGCTTTTTAGAGCTGCCGAAATGAGGTCGTACAATGTGTTAGCCAGCGGTTTTTCGGTTTCATTTGGTGGGAACCCGCAGCTGCCCCTAGTGCTACTTGTTATAACTATTAATTCGTTTTTAATATATTTATGCTAATCAGCTTGTAGTAAATAAACGAGGTGGCGATTTCAACGTTTTTTATGGGAAAGATTTGAGAATTAAGCTTCCGATTAGCAATAAATTTTCTTTTCAATTTTAATTGGACAGTTTTGAAGTTGGAAGAGCCGACGCGGCGTCGAGTCCGCTCGTCGGGAAAGACACTCGCAATCGTCGTGCTGACGCTCCAAGTACGAATGAACCAAACCAAATAAAGGAACAGTCGGCATTAGGAAATAGGAATGAATTTGTGACTAGTACGCATGCTGTCTGTGAGGGAGATCGTCCATTCAACAGACAGAGAAATTCAGGGGTCCCCCAGGATTCAGCCAGACGGTTTGGCTGGAATTGCTGGCAACCTGTGGATTCGAGATAAATCTTCTCACAATGACTATTTCCGCGATTCCCATTTGTATGCCGCCAACATTGCCAACTGTGAATTGTCACATTTTCGCACTTTAATCCGGCGTTTAACGTCGCTGGAAGATAAACAGAAAACTTAAGGAGTTTCGTTTCAATTACCAATTAGAAAACTATCAGATGTTGGATAAAATCTAGCGTTGAATGGAAACTTTTAATTTTAATGTAATAGCACAGCGGAGAAAAATAATGCTAAAAAAGATGCTTTATATCTGTCCCTCACGTTTTAAAATAGAAAACCAATGAAGATGAAGTATGTAATTAATTCTAGCAAGCTTCATCTGTTGTGCGCTTATGTAAAGTTGAGGAAAGATCTAATAAACATAACAGGTACCCTATGCTTGAGATACAAGAGTAGTAATCTCATGGCACAATAAAGCAAGGTGCATTATCTACGTAAATGCACGTACGTGGCTTACAAAAACCCATTTAACTTCAACAAAAATATAATAAGTTGCGTACAAACTATGATTGCTTTTGGAATAATAAATAAAATATTAAAATCCACCTTTTCCTACAGAATACGGCATGGCTTCTCTGCCAGACCACTTTTTCATTCAAAATGTTTCATATATATTCCAAAAAGACTGAGAAAAACATCGGCGCCTTTTTAATTACCTCGTGGAGAACATTTCCCCAGACATACATTTTCGCCAAACTCGTTTCAAATATAAGAATTAACGCCAAATGTTTTGAATACTTCATGACCTTTGCGACTATCTTCACTAAACTGTTATTGTTATGTCGTGGTTTTCCCAGATTAATTTCCGAGTTGCGGATGTTCTTTTTAATATTAGGCCTTTACGGAAATGTGATATATGCACACCGCTCTTTATATTAATTTTAATCCAAAAGAAGTTTTACGTTTTCATTACGGGGTCCGAGGTATAGGTACCTCATGCACGTTTTATAATTTAAACTTATCAATTTTAAAATACTTCGACTAGACGAAAACTTTTTTACGACCCTCGGTTAAGTAATTTCGAAAGCTTTTTGATTTTTAATCATTTCTTTTTTTTTATTTTGCCTTTGTATTTTTCATTTTAGTTGCATAAAGTTACTGAACTTATTGGAGCTGAATGTAGTTTAACTGTCTTGAAAATGAAAGTAAGTTATGTTAAACGAAAGTTTTATAATTCCCTCTGGTAAATTTACAGTTAGCAATAATATTCGTTCGTTTGATTTATTTAGAGAATTCGAAGCATTTGCGTCGGACTGCAGCTAAAATTAATTTTTGGAAGCAGCTCAATTGTTTTATTTTATTTGAGGTTATGTGTATAAGCAATTATTGACAGTTTACCATCAAGCTACTTTTTGACCATAAAAGCGTGCTATAAATATTAAATAATATGTTCCTGCATATACAAAGTATTCCGTATAACATTGTACACAGATATAAATAAAAGCTGCAAGCATATAGTTCGAAAATTTTCTACAAGGTTTTAAATCATTTTTGAATAAATATTGTGGACAGTTACGCCTAGCCATTAAAATATCAGACATGGGTTATACCTACAACTTGTTACAGAAAATCACTTTGTTATTTATATACTTAAGACATCTTGTATAAGCTACTACTACTTATACGCGCATTCTAAAATGAATTATTTTGTAATTAATAGAAAACAACTTAAATCTATCTGATGCTATTTACCTACAAGGTACACTTTCTATACATTTGATGGATAGCATATTATAAGCAGGAAGAGAATTATTTTAAAATTGGTAAATTGAAAAATTAGCGTTATCTGACGAGGACTAACGTTTTGGAAACGCGCATCGTCCAAATTAAATTTTTTTAATTAAATTTTTTGATCAAAACAATTGAATGCATCAGAGAAGATACGCCTTGCCCTGGTTTTTGCATAAATTTAATAACTAAATATAATTTAAAATATTAAACATAAGAAAAGGATGGCCAATTTTGGCAATTACTAAAAAAAAATTAATTAAAATTTCAATATAATGCATATACCGTATATCACAAGTAAATAATTAGCAATATATGAGATTAAAATTGATGATTAATAGAGCATATTAGATTAGTCATTTGTAAGCTAATAAAGAAATTTAACAACTAAGAAACTCATCAAGGCAAGTTCTTAATTGGATTATTAAAAAGATAATTTTTTACATTTCATTGGAATGAAATGACGATAAAAAACCTGGCGCCACTATTCTTTCTTTTTGGCGGTATTAACAATGATGTTTAAATGTGAAGAAAAAAGCGTCCAATAATAATAACGCCTATCGGTGATAGAATTCAGACACAAAGGTAACAATAGTAGGAATATTTGAATTATAAATGATCGGTAGCAAAGGAATAGATCAGCAGACGGAGACTCCTCGCTGAGATTTTCTGATAGCTATACTGGACCTCGGCGTTAATGGGATCTGTCAGTTCAACAGCCGACTTATCATCCCTATAAATGAGTTTACCGTTTGGTGTAAAATATTGATATAACTTTTGGGCAGGTAGACCTTTTAAATAAATTTGACTCATTTATCTTCGATATCTAATTAAACACGTGCGGATACAATTTATTAATATCTTTTTATCAATGATAAGCTCTAATCCTAATAATAATTTTTATATGTCTATAATAACAGGAATTCGTATCGATGATTTTAAAGTAATATTTTTAGGGAGTCCCACTTTACAGAGTGCCCCACTTCTAATTCCCCTTGTTTCATTGCGTTTGTAATTATTTTAATCTAACTGCGAGGGTTTGTGTTCCTGTTAGTATTTATGAACTTGAACTGCATCTATCATATGCAATTGTCTGTAGTCAGAGAAAAGCCTAAGGGGAAAACTATGGAATTCCATTTTAGTTACCCTTATACTTTGAATCTAGTTATGTACCTATAAATGTATACCAACTTGACAATTTAATTGCATAAAATTTACCGATTTAATTTTACTACGAGGAATTCCCATCGTCGTCCAAAATAAGAGTCCGGCATACCTCAATCGCTTTTATGATGGTCTTTAATAACGGAATCGATCCGAGATTAAAAAAAAAAACTCCTTATACGGGCTGGGTGCTCACTATTTTATGAAATTATACGGTTTATAATTAAAAATAACCTAACTTTTCCGGTTAAACATAAAAAGAATTAAAGTAGGCTGTATTTTGACAACGGACAGTTAGGTCTTTTGAAGTTTTTCTTAAAACATAATTAAATACATTCCTAAGTGTATTATGGTGTTTAATTATAATGTGTATGTGTGACGAATAGATTAGAAACGTACCTGGCAGTGGTGCAGTCTTTGTATAAGGTGTCAAAATCTTTACAAGAAAGTAGTTTGCATCGATTGACGCCGGGTTGAATTGCGCCCAAACCTCTTAAGATGCGAACTTGCTCCACGTTGCACACGAGCGGCACAATATCGAGTCTTTTGAGTTTTGTATAAACAGTGTGTAGTCCGCCCACCAAATGTTTGAGAAATAGTTCAAACGCTTGAGGCAAACATAACATGGTATCGCCTTGTATTATAAATGCAGCAACTTTTTGACCACGATAATCGACCAGCTTACACTCGTTGGCAGTTGGGTCGGAGGTTGATATAGGGGGTGGGCTGTTGTACGACCGCGGAGGTGCGTGATGTGCCATGAGATCCAAAGGATTGTGCAGCACTCCTAAGGAGTTTAACAACCCAAGTCCATGAGGCGGCATGTGACCCAATGCCATGCTTCTGGCAAGACTAGCAGAAGTAACCGGTGGCGGACTCAATGGATGAGCCAAAGACATCGGTGTTATTAACGGGCTTGCTTGGCGTGGACTGTGCACTAAATTGTGACTATTCGACACAAGATTATTATTGTTAACTGGAGAAATGGGTTGTTTGATAGCGATCGCGGGTGAACCGGAAGATGCGTGACTACTATGATCACTAGCAGAGTCCATAGCGGAAGTGTCCATCATCGCGACAACTACGCGTGTTCGTATAAGATACAAACACCTAAAGCACACCACACACAAGTCAATTCATAACCCGCAGCTACAATCGGAATGCAGCAAACAGTCAGAAAGATGTCGTAATAGTGAGGGTGCTGACTGTTTGTCTGTCTGTCGCGGGCGGGGCGGTGCGCGCTCACCGCGGTACACTCACTGCGCGACCTGAAGGAAGTGCGAACGCGACCGGTACATTCGGTGGATACAAATGTAATAAATAAAAACATTTGGAAAAACTTCTGCAAGTGTTGGTAGGCGGCATGTTTCTCGTCACGCGTTATGGCGCAGCCATTGGACGAACTGGGTTCGCCCTAGCTCTCGATTGGTTCCCCACCTAAATTTAAGCTTAAATCTACCTCCTACCCACTACCGAAAGAACTTAGTTTCTTTGTAACTCTGAGGGCGGATGCAAGGGAACTTGAAATATGAGCTGTGACGTATTGATAAAGAATGTCACCGGGCTGTCACTGCGAAATCAATACAAACTCTACGCTAAACTTCTTTTATTTTTTAAATCGCCATTTATTTCAATTCTTTGTATACAATTATATTTCAAAAACTTAAAAGCCACATTTACGAAATTCAACTTACAATTCCAAATAATGGTATGCACGTGTGCTTACAAAATAATATTGTTTCGTCGCAAAAATGATTCGGTTTGACCAAAAAAAATTAATAACCGTTTTGTGGTCGGTCAGTAGGTTACTGATACTTCATATTCGTTCAGTTAAGCTTTCGACTCATTTCCACCCTAAACACTTGAACGCAATCATAGTGGTCCACTATACAGAAGGGAAGATCACCCTACGTTAGAACATCCTCATTATTTTTTCTATATTAAGGACATAGGGAAGTAGTAGCACCCCCGATAAATATTTTTTTATTGTGACTTCAACGGTCCACTGACGAATGATTCCACGATATCCAAAATTTTTGACTTTTTATTTTTTTATTAAAAACATTTGTAATCAACAAACCATTAAGTTGTAAAATAATCGATATGCCTCGTAAATTAAAGCAAAATATTTTTGAGCATCCGCTAAATTATCTTGTGTTACCTCGCTCATCCAATTCTTAAAAAAATTGATCTATTTATTTTGAACTTTTTGATGAAGTATCTGAGATATTCCAGCTGCAAACGTATAATGTGCCTCTCGTAGTAACCCATATCTGATGTGATTTTTATCAGTTTCCATCCACTCGACCCCTACTAATTTATCTAAATTGTTTTCCCATCTTAATTTTGGGTTTGCTTATGTGTTCCACATTCATAATAATCCTATATGGAACTGATTATATGTTCTTAATCTTCAACAGTCAAATTTATTTCAAAAGATGACTCAGTTTTTTAAATTTTTACCTTCGCGGCCATTTTTTTCAATATTGGAAATAATTGTCAAGTTCTGAAATCATGAAAGATGCGTCACATTTCTCTTTTTACTGTAAATTATTATACGTATATACTCCTTAAATCCTTAAAGCATGAAGGTTAAGGGTAGGATCGATAAAGGGCGATATCCATAGATAAAGCAAATAGAGTACAAAATTTAATTTTCGCTTTTATTTTATATTAGTTTTTTCAATAATATACTTTAGTGCAATAAAGTGCATATTATACTTAATAGCTTAATTGTGTTGTTAGAGTAGCACCTTACGAGATGGGATAACGTGGATTAAGTAGTAGTATGTCATTGCCTCAGGAGCCTGAACTAGATTAAAGCGTCGCGATGATCAAAAGATGTACATTTTACCTAAAATAGATTACCTACCTAGTACCTATATCTATTTTTACATAAAAAAAGACAATACTTCAGTTTTTGTATCTTAAGTAAGGTAAACAACGTAAGAAAATAAATAAAGAATTCTTTGTTAAACTTTGCTCAAGTTCGGCCTCATTTTTAAGGTTAAGTATATATTTATTTTTATATTTCTATACAATATATTTCCGGTTTTGTACCTTTACGAAGTTTCCGGTGTTCCGTTGAAAAGAGATTTGGAAGACCTTATATAACTTCACGTGGATGCCACACCACGGTAAACGACAAAACCAGAAGTACCCAACCTAACCTAACTTTTTTTTTGTCATATGAAAGTTTTAAAAATCTAAAAAAATACTCTTTTGTGTGTTTGTTGTTTGCTACCCGTATGATTATACAACATTAAGCCATTAAATGTTTGCTAAAAGAGACGTTGGAAAAGTGGTAAGAGGTTAATAATATTGTATCTGTACATAATTAATATAATTTAGAAATGTCATGACTGAATGGATGTAATGTAAATTCCAGTAATCAAATTTTGGTTAAGAGATTGGGTCTTTGTTAGGAATTGATTTGAGAATTGCAGTAATCACGGAGTGTCAAAGTATAACACTTGAATGTAACAACAGCCTGATATGAAACTGTGTTTATCAGAATATGCACATCGGGTATTGTTCGAAACTTCATTGTTGCACCACCTGCATTTGCATTGTGTGGCTTCTGTAGAACAATACATCGCATTAACATCCTCGATAATCTGTTAAAATGATGATATTATTTCGAAAATGTCGTTTTGTGGCCTTTATTAACTCTCAACTATTACGTTTTGATACCAATTTGTTTTATGCTTTATTGTAAACAGTAATTTTCTGTGTCATAATACAAACTCATCATATAGTAGAGTAATGTATAAGCTTATATCGCATTAACAAATTTTTGGTTTTTATGTTTTGCTGTATCCTATTATACAATAATACATAATAGGATCAAGTCGCAAGTAATTTTTCTATTCAGAATTCAAAACTTTTGTTTTAAGATTTTTAATTTTTCCAAGTTTTTTTCTGAAAAAAAAATTCATTTGCTAAGCAACTTTTTTAGTACGTGACCCAAAATACCGCACTTTTAGTGCTAGACTGAAAAAGTTATTAAATGACAATTTAATATAGTATAAAAAAATAAGGTTGTTTTATTTATTGTACGAATATTATTCAAACAAAATGTTTGATAATAATTTAAATTTTGAAAAATGTCATCTTATTTATTTTTCAATTTTTTGTTTTTAATTTAATGTTTGATTGAAGGAAAACTTAGTATTTCTCATTTATACTGTGTACAATTTATTATATTTATACTGTTTTGAGTTGCTAATATTATTAATTAGATAAAAATTAATAAAAAAAAAATTCATTTGCATATTTTGATACAGATTTTAAATTCGCCAAAATAATGAAAGCAATAATATACTAATTAAAAGTATATGAACTTTTTCATGAAATGATTTGCAATAAAAGGGAGAGGAACTCGATGAATAGGAAAACTGATATATAGAAGGTTTAAGCAACATCTATACAGCCATTTACTTATCTAACTTTCTAACCACTTTTATGTGTTGGAGTTAAGTTTTTCTTACTTTGACGGAAATTCACTGTAGGTTGTTCCTTAACTCACGATCATATTTCAAGTCTAAGAACATATGTATTTCATTTATTAGATCATAGATCAAACAAATAAAAAATAGCAATAACCTTCGCTGAAAACTTAAAAATAAATTAATTTATATTTATTTTTTTAATTAAAATTTATTGTTGAACCAAAATTAAAATTTTACATTTTTTAATATTTTTTTCAGTTCATTTTTCAACTTTTTTCAAATTTTTCAGTTACATTTTAAACATTTTATTGTTTAAAAAATTTAACCATTTATTTTCTAAACTAATTAAAGTTTGTCTCCCCTAGAAAATAATTTGTGTACGCTTATGGTTTAAAACATTTATTTCATAAATTTAAGAATTTAATTAAGTAAAAATTCTTGACTCTTTTCACTATTAAAAATTTTTCAATATTTTTATTTTCACTTTGTTGCTTAATAAAAAAAAGCTCTTAATAATATTGAATTTTATTAGTGTTTAATTAATTGATTCAATTCAAAATTCAATCACTATATAGGGATCGGATTTTTAGGCATTTGCATGTTTTTGCACACGTGAAAATTTTTAAAAGTGGAACCTGTTTTAAGCCTTTCTGAGTCGTTTTGTGTAGTTTTTATTTTGCCTATAAATGCATATTTGCTTATATTGCCATATATTTTGCATATTTAGCAAATTAAATAATAAAAAATTTTGTTTTTGCAAGGGTTTGAAACGATTTAATTGTAAGTGTTTTTTTTTATTTTGAAAGAATTGTTTAAAAATTGCAGAATTCAATTAACTTGCGCATACGTGAGACACCTTTAAACCGTTACATTAATATTTGCATCGTCCTGTATTAACTATACCGGGTGCTGTAAGTTTTCAAAGTAATTATTTTTGAAAATAAAAATTAAATTGAATTTATTACATGGTCAGTCCGATAAATGAAAATTTTAACAATTTCAAAGGTATTTTTTGACATTTTAAGTAAAAACTAGATGAAATCTGATGCTCTTATCATTCGTAGTTTATATTTCTGCATTATTTTTGTGTCTTTCATTTCTTTTCTAAAATAATAATTAGGAAAGCAGGAATTTGCATTTTCAACTTTACCTGTCAAGAATAATAGAAAATAAATTAAAAATATATTCAAAATCCGAAGTGAGCCTCATCCTCAAAAAGTTTCACTTCAAAAATATTCCTTGAGATGTCGTATTTCTAACTATCTATTGAATTTTATTTAAATTTGTGAATTAAAAATGCCCAGAACTAAAGAAAGTTAGGTGCAAAAAAATCACAAAAATAAAAAATAAAACAATAGTTTATTAATATTTTATTTCTAGGAATGTACTCTCGCTGTAATCACAGTTCAACACCAACTAAACTTCTAAAAAAATAGTTAATTCATTATTTGCACTAATTTGCAATCCAGCATTTTGAGGCATAATAAAAAATTTTAGCGCATATTTAAGTGCTTATTTTGAATTTTTTAGAGTATATATGCCTGTATATTTTCAAGTTTTTTAGTGCCTATAAATCCGGACTAATATTAATATATAATTATTTTTTTATATAATATAATATAAATAATAAAATATAAATCTTTTTTTATTCTATTTATTTATTTTCTTCTATTATTATTATTATTATCTGCTTAGGATTTGTGTGTCTTCGTCTACGAAGTCTCTGTTCTTCATCGCAGTAGTGACACCTTCCTTCCATGTGAGTCTTGGTCGTCGGGCTATACCTCGTTTCTCCTCGCCAAGACAACAAACGAAGTTTCGCAAAAACAATTAATTTTTTTATAAACCTAAAACACCTTCACCCTCATGCTTCATCATCTTAATTTCTCACAAACCGCCACTGGAGAAGGCATCCAATTTAATATTTTCTTTAGCCATCTTTCTACTCAAATTCTGTTTAAATGGACGTACACCATACTAATTGCTTTATCTCTATGGTTTCAACGATGTTAATATGTTGGGTGATTTCTGATGTCGTCATTTCTACTTTATCCAACTTAATCAGATGGCAACTTCCTCTCAAATACTCCATCTCCATACCATATTATACTCTTCTTCTTATTAATGTTTATATGTGAATCCCATTTGGTGTATTCCTCTATAAGTTTTTTCTGCATGCCTAGTGCATCGTATTCCTTTTGGACACATATTACCTGATCGTCAGCAAAATAGAGTGTATACATGCAATCATCCCCTAACTGTATCCCCATTCCGCTCTTCATGTCTTTAAAGCTTCAAACAGGTAAATTTTAAACAGTTGGTGCCACACAGCTTCCTGGTCGTAGTCCTTTTTTTGGTTTATTTCATTTATCTTTTTCAAATATTTTTAATCCTACCCTGTGTTTAATATAATTTCGAGTTAATTTTTAAATAATATTTTTGAGTATGATATGTAAATACAAGTACGGTAGTTTCCTTTAAATCCTGAGTGTAAAACTTTTTTACTTTCCCCCTATATATTAATATCTACATATATTATGTAAAGGGAAAAGTATTAATTCACTCAGAAATCAAAAATCGAAATTATACTATTAAAATCTTTCTTGCCATGCCCTGATAGAATTTTGATGAATTTTAATTGGATGTTTGTCTGTATGTCAGTGTGTGGTTGGGATATGAAAAGAAATAGCATCAATCGCACAGGTTACATTATAACTAAACTTCGAGGCCAGCTGAAAATGGTGAAAATCCGTTGACAATGACGAAAATGATAAACAAAACGAAAAAAGTTCAAATTTAAATTACTTTTGGGCCACCATTTTTTACTGGATTATTCAATTTGTTTGTCATAAATTAAATGTTCAGTTTTATGTCGACGGTTCGAAATAAGGGAAGAATAAAAATTTGAGTGTTAAAATATACTTAACTTTTGTATAATATCTATTATTAAAATATCTGGCTAAAAATTGCATTAATAGGCAACGACCATTGAGTATACCCGTTCTCGTCCGATCACGGAAGTCAATGTGACTGCTTCCCCAATCCGTGACTTGAAGCATACCTTGCCTGCAAACTTCTAATAATGCATTTTATAATTCTCTCTAATGATCTCCAATCAAAATTCGATATTAAACTTTTACAAAAATGCAATCCAGTTCATCAACACTCATTTGTCATCCAAATATATTACCAAGTGAAAATGTTAGGCATCTATTGTAATACAAATGCCTTGAACAAGCAATATTTGTAAATTCCTATCAAATTTCGTTTTGGGAAAACCGGTATTTAATTTTGATGTGGATCTAAGTTGTTCTAGATGAAATCTACGCATGGTAGACTGGTCGAGTCACACACAATGCTGTGATCTTAAGTCCAAGTTAGATCTATAGACTGTGGGGAAGGTAACGGGAAAAAATCTTTAGTACGACATCTTGGCTTCTAAACGCACTGCATAGTAGCATTTGAAGAAGAATAAGGTACAACAGCCTTCGAATGGTTTTCTTTATTACGATTATTATTTGATGATTGCCTTTATTATAACAGTGAAGATACTAAAAAAATGTTGCAGTGATTTTTTTTACGCATTTTTTTCTTAAAAACGTTTGGCATTTGGAAGTTTCATAAAAATCATCTGCTATAGCAGCTATTAATCATCAAATATGCTACATATATCCATAGACCATAAAGGTTGGAGGGATATGCAAAATTTTTGCGCAACAATAAAATGGGTTTTCTCGTTTTATATGTATCTGTAAATTCTGTTTAAAATCTTGAGAGAATAAAACTTATATAATCAAACTATGCAAAGATTAAGCAAAACTTGAAAAAAATTCTTAGGCAATGTCCCACTTGGTGTGAATCAGTAAAAGTTAACTGCAAAACTGCATTGTTAGGGTATTGATCGGTATTAATTGTAATATTTCATATTGTGTGAGAAATTAGATAAAATGTAAGACGTGACTTGGTGACAACAAAAAACGAGTTCACATATCGAAGCAAAATTTTAAGCATAACATAAATCATCATTTGACAGCGACAATTCAACCCTATACACACACGCGTTACATTTAGTCCAACGCATTCTTAGCGGTCAAATTGCACCCTTATTGAAATTGAGCTGAAGAGCTTTTGCGCCATATTGTCTAGTGATCCATCATACTACTGTCAGTTGTTATTGTTACGGAAACTGTATAGTAGGCAACGATTGTTATGTCATAGCCGACTTCAGTGTGAGCACGCATAATTGCCTAACTTTAAAATCGACGGGATCAAATTGGCTTTGTGCGAATGAATATTTTATTTTATGCCATCTCATTAAAGAAGCCGACATTAAATTGTCGTTAAAGATTAAGGGAGAGACGTTTTCGGCGGATGTGTGATTGTAAAATAATTAAATATTTAGAACCTTAATCTTTTCATCTTAATATTAAACTTCATTTTTATTACTGTTTATCTTGTTCTTTCCCAACCCCAAAAATGGAATAAAATTAAATCTTACCTGTGCAAAAATTACCGTACAACAGTTAGTGTAAGGAAATAGCCAAAAAATCGAAACCCTCTTTTGCGATTTACCGACAGATTTTGTTAGGTGTGGACGAAGTCCATACTTGAACATATCATGTTTAGACCCTGAGCTTTTCTGTAATATTGAAATTTTGAAATAAGTTCTATTAAAATTTTAGACCATCTTCTGTAGGCACTTGAAGATTACGGCAGCATTCGTATGAAACATGTCGTGCTAAATAAACATTAAGAGAAAAAATTATCATCTTTTATTTTTATTATTATATTATTTTTTTTAAATTTTTTAAATCACTTCTGTAAAAGTCCAACACAAGATTAAGTTCAATTTAATCTTCAAGAGGTTAGATTCAATAATTTATTAGTATTTTCTATACCTAGACTACATATTATTTTCTTTTTCTAAAATTGACAACTAATAAAGAATAAAGTAAAAAAAAAATGGCAGCAATGAATTCAGCAACTTCTATTACTAACTGTAGATACTCTTACTACTGGAGATAATAAAGTATTAAGATATAAGTAAATAAAAACTAAGGAAAAGTAGCTCAGTGGCACTCCAATGATCAACAAAAATTTTGGCAAATTTATTTATCCCCTTTAGTAACCTTCAAATTACTAAAAACCGGTAGAAAAAATGTTGCCAACTCCTTTTACATACTTTGTTTGTCGACAGGTAATCAAGTTGGAAGCTCGACTTCTCAGGAGTGGGTTCTGTTTTTTGGGCGACGTCAATTCAAATTTTCTAAAAAAAAATAAACCAATTAATCCAAAAAATATCCATAAAATTAATTCAAATACAATTATTAAACTTATAAATAAACTTTGCATTTAATAAATGGAAACAATAAATTTCAGGTATGCGTTGATATCAAACCATGTGCTACACAGCTACGCTATGGACACAAATCCCACGAAAGTTTCCAAATTTAACAAATTAATTTATCCAAAAGCAATTATAAATTTCAGCATCTAAATTACCAATCTTATTACTAATTAATCCAGGGACGTAACTCGTCAAAGTCGGGCCCTGGTGCAAGTGGGTCACAGAGGGCCCCCTTCATCATTTTAAAATGATAATTTTAAAATTTAAAATTACAATTTTATTGCACAAAAAATATAAACTACGAATGATAAGAGCATTATATATCAATCAGAGTTGTTACTTAAAGGGTTTTAAGGTTACTTAAAATCTTCATAACAGACTCTGATCATCAGAGCCGGATTAAGGACATGCGAGGCCTTGGGCTAACTCTTTTTGGAGGCCCCTTGGTCTTGCAGCTTTTAATAAAATGCGTCGTAGGCAAAAGTTTTTGATTTTTGAAGGTCAACAGAGCTTAGATCAAATGTGATCTTTGGTGTTTTGAATTTTGTTGGTTTAATTTTTTTGAGGTCTCTAGAAAATTGGAAGCCCGGGGCTGCAGCCCCTTTAGCCTCCCCCCCTTAATCCGGCTCTGATGACCATGTAATAAATTCAATAATAATTACATTGGAAACTTACCTGGCCAGTCTGATAAATGAAAATTTTATCAATTCAAAAGCATTTTGAAGCTAGATGAAATCAATGCTCTTATCATTCGTAGTTTATATTTCTGCATTTTTTTTTTTCAATTTTTTTCTAAAATAATTAGGTAAACAGGAATTTGCATAAATTAAGTGTCGTTCTCGGCCAATTAACGTGACACAATATAGCATAGCATAGCTTAATACAAAAGTTAAAATACATTGAAACTTATGTGTGTGTTCAAATTGACAAATGACGAATTTGGCATAACATAACATAGCGTAACGATTTTAGGTCTATTATGAATTTACCTATTATACGAACGAATTAATAGGAAGACGCGCTACGCGCTGGTAGAAATTAAAAGTAAACGTCAAAAAGCAATAATAATTTGTATTGTACTATAATTAGTATAATTATCGCGAATTTATTATTATATATTTAGTTAATTTAATTATGCCAAATAAATCGATACCATTTTGTTTTGTAAGTGCTATGTTGTGGTTAATTGGCTGAGAACGACGCTTAAGTTTTTACATGTTAATTTCCTATGTTGGGCTAAATTGTTTTATTGATCTAAAGTTGTAGCTGTCTCATTTTCTATTGATAAAATTGCATAATTTTTTTTTCTTTTTTAAATTTTTGTCTTCTTTGCTTTTTTTATTTTTTTTTTAATTCTACTCTATAGATTGCATAAACTTCAAATGGTGTAGGATGGGTAACCGGGCCCCATTTGGGCCCGGGCCCAGGTGCGCGGTACCACTAGCACCACCTATTGCTACGTCCATGAATTAATCAAATAACTGATCGAATTCTTCTTCGAATTTCCAAAATGCAAATCTTCAAAAATCACTCTAACTTCCAAAATAAAATAAAACGATAATTGTACTCACTTAAAATTGTAACATTATTTTGCAAAACTAATCAAAATCTCAAATTTGAGTCGCAAAATTACACTTTTCCGAGAAACTTCCAGCGAAGCGTCCGTTCACGTCGACGGACAGGCTTAGAGAGGGGTGCTATAGTTTCCTTTCATACCAACACAAATTGTCGGTACGAAAAGACGCACCAAAATTTAAAATTTTTACAATATTTCGAATAAACTATTTACAGAGCAAAATTAAATACAAAATTTAATAACCCATATTTACAAAAAACTCAGAATCATCAAAAACAAATTTAAAACTAAACATTATTTTACCTTACAAATCAAAAATTTTCAACCTATAAAAAAGAATTTCTAAAATGATTTTGTAACACGACAATATCTTTCATAAAAGATTATATTCGGGAGTGGTCTTTTCTGGAAAAAAGTTTGCCAGTTATCTCGGGCATGAGATTTTTCGCATATAACAGCATCTGGAGTATACTCGGGTGTGGTCTCTAATGGATTAAAGCAAAAAAAAATTATTATTTTAGTAAATTTACTATAATTGTTTTCAATTGGTGCATGCAAAGCTTTTCTGTAGTTGGGATTTCACGTTAAACTATAAGTTCCGCACTGTACCTATAGGTAGAGGGCTCTTATCAGCATTTGAAGACAGAGACAGAGTAGATGCTTCCATGATTGACCGCAAAGCAAAAACAGAAAGTATATGGCAGCACCGGAGTATTCGTACAAGAATTACAAAACCATAAGTTCTGACCAAAACCATAAGTTCTCAGTTTGTATGTTACTACAGTAATTGCTATGTCTAAAAATATAGTTAAATTAAAGTTTTTATTATTTATAGTAAAAATTCACCTCAAAGAACAGATATAAGAAAATAAGCTAAAGTTTATAATAAAATTTTTACCTTACGGCAAATTTCCACCACACCTGAAATAGAACTTCTCCAGTAATAATTTAGTGGCGATGCCCTGATAGAAATAAAAACTAGCTCACTTTTTAATAACGGAGACAAAAGAGCGCTAGTTCAGAAAATCAAAGAAATTGTTCCTCTCTCGTTCCAATAAAATATAATATCGGCTACAACGATTAAACAAGAACTCGTAGTCATTTACCTTAATATTAGGAGGCGTCCATTAATTACCTGAGTCGTTTGGGGGGGGGGGGGCGAATCTCACCAAATCTCACCTTATATTTTTTACATTTTCTTCGTTATTATGTTACTTAAAATCGGAAATAACCGTGAAATAGGACGCATTACGAATTTTTAACTTTTAATTGTTTAATAAATATAGTATTTTTTTATAACATAGACATTATTATTAACATTTTTAAATATTTTTGATCCTGATCTGTTAAGTGATAATTATTATGTCTTATTAAAATTTTTTTGTTTAATTTTTCTTTTTTTATGCAGGTTTGATATGACAACCAGCACTAATACATGCGCTTAACATAATAATGACTTAATTACCATATTATATGCATTTTGGAATAACTCGAATAATTTTTCTCAATTAATTTATTATTATATAGATTTTAAAAAAATTTGATAATAATATGGTTCAAACAGTCTTTTATTATATAAATCTTAAAGAAAATAAAATTTTAATGCCATTTTATGGCGAATACTACCCATTACTTGTATAAATTTGCAAGTTTTAAAGTCTGTTTATGATATTTTATTACACTCGTCTAAAACATTTTAAAAAAATTGATGATATCAATAAAAAGGAGAAAAAATTTATGAAAATATGTTCACATACATTTCCTTTTTCAGCACATAAAGCCGAGGAAATAAATTTGCTTTTACTGGATTGAATGTATATCAACTTCTAAAAGGTCATATAGTAGTTTTATAGCGGATCCTTGTGCGAAGAATGTATAATCTATAGATCTATAATATATAAAAAGACCATTTTATCGCTAGCCACCACAATATGCATATACAAGACTTGATATAATTTTATATGACGCATTATATATTAAAATCGGATTCTTGACGCGGAAAATAGCCCATATACTATCGATATATCATATTTTCACTTCAAAATCTAATGGACTCGCTTTTGTATTCGTTTCCTTCCACAACTTTGAACTGAAAAATGATACAATTTCTTCTACTTAAATGAAATTGCTAGGCTTATATAAAATTACCAGGAGAAACCAAAAAATACAAAAATATTTTTATAACATCTAAAATATATTCACTTCAATATATTCCATTTTTAAATGAGCATAAATTTGTATTATTGTTTGTACAAATTTTGGGTCTACGATTAACAACAAATTTCAAAATTAATAATAATTACTAATGTGTCCTGCGTCTAAAC
This sequence comes from Cantharis flavilabris, assembly GCA_949152465.1. Taxonomy (NCBI): domain Eukaryota; kingdom Metazoa; phylum Arthropoda; class Insecta; order Coleoptera; family Cantharidae; genus Cantharis; species Cantharis flavilabris. The sequence goes on from OX424439.1 coordinate 23,575,061, forward strand.
TAGTAAAGATAAATTATTCTAAGTAGTAAATGATAGTTGACCCTAGACCACCTTAACCACAGGGCTAAATGGGCTATAACCCCGGGACGCCAGCTTTTTGGGTCGGCAATTTTGCTTTCACTCAAATTAGTTTGATGCATAAATCAATTTAAATCAGTTAGTAGCCCACGAGCGCCAAATATCTTAGAACGGCCCTGAGTCGATCTTTATTTAACTTAGAACGTTCAGTCGTCGTACATAGAAATATGTATATTTTTACCAATTATTAAAAATGGTTATTATATTTTGTATGTACTATATATAATCTTGTGCTATTCTCCAACGAGATGTTTGCGGAGTGTTTGATTGTTGTGTACTAATGCTTAGGTGTAGGTTCAGAAATATTACTATCAGACTCCCAAATATTGTTTTTCAGTCTCCTCCAACTACGAAATGCATAATTCGCCATGATGAATTTAAAAAATAGAAACACGTGTACGTACATCGGTGATAAAAATATTGCGCAGTTAGCGTGACGCTCACTTTCTCGGTGCTGTCAACTTTGTAAGACTATAACTATGCGGGAATGAGAAGTAGCGCTCTAATATATTTTTGTCAATATTTGTAGACATGTCATTTGAAGGTATTAATAGTATCAGATTAATTCGACATCATATTTATACGATTGACATTCGTAATGTTATTTATGTGAGTACCGCGCTCACATGTGTACCAACGACGAGTTAAGATTCTGAATTCCTAACCTAACTTTTTCAAATATCACTTTTTCGTAATTTTACTGTAGTAGTTGTAATTTTGTTATACATTTTATGTAATAAGATTTTAATAAATCCTGATATGAAGCGAATGGAAATGACGTGATATCTTTTCACCGTGAAAAAGATGAAGCATTTAATTAATAATTTTAATTACAGTTAATCTTTGATGCGTTATTTGTAAATTGACATAATTTTTTAATTATCTTGGTACGTCTTTGGAGTTATAGTATACTTAGATAATCCATTTATAATTCAGACATCTTATTACATTGAGTAAATACCCTTCCATTTAAGATCCATCTATAGATTCTAATCGCCTTTACCATTATTAAGCGAACCTAATCACTTTACATACACTTAGGGCAAGATGTGTTAAACTATTTATAATTCCGAGTTTAGAACAGAACACCGACATATGAAAAGTACAATCCACGATCTAATATTTCCGTGCTTCGCCATTAATCATTTTGATCAACGACAGCTTGGTCCGCGTGCTCATTTCTGATAACCCACGTTTCTTCTTCAAGCAACAGTTACGGTATTTACTTTAGCTCGCCTAGGCAATTTGAATTTGAATATGTCAATAGTGGATTTAACAAGAAAAAGTGGTATAAATTAGGAAGTTAAACTTTACGCACTGTTTGGTAAGCAACTGAAAAATTGCAATTTTTCCAAATAATGTAATAAAGAAAATGGAAAAGCATGATAAATTTTTGTGCAGACTTCTCACATGTAAACGTTGCGTATAATAAGGTTCGCACCGGCGTTTTGCATATTGACTTAGATGTTGAAAATGAAATGCAGAGCGGCTGCTGGACTCAGATAAGACCAAGTCGCGGAACCCCCAATCGATTAGCCTTATGTATCATCCTCCGAGCCGCAGAGTTTGCATATAGGATTTGTTTAGCGTATCGCTTCGCACAATAACGATTTCATATGTGCGATCATATTGAATTGATAACCAGTTTTGAATTATTTTTTAAATCGAAATTTTATTTCTCTTTTCCGATTACTTTTAGGTATATTTTTAAGATATTGCCACACTTTCATTTTCTAATTTTATTATAACTATGCTATCTTTTTGCAAAAATTTAACATTTTATAGTTAAAAATAATTACAACATGTATCATATGAATAATCATACATCATCAGGTGTCTACAGAAGAAAATTAATTAAAGTAAAAAATACAATTTTTTTAAATAATAAATAACATACCTAATTAAATTTAAAAATCAAATTTTGAAAAAAATCTTTCGTTTTTAAAGTTGAAGTATTTAAAATATGAGTCAAAATATAGGTGTAGTGATTTTTTGAAAAATAAAAATAAAAGGGTATGAAGATTTTTTTTAAAAATTTGGAAATAGGAAGGTTAAATGAAGATGTTGTAAAGGAGAAGAAGTTATGTTTGAATAGTCGAAGAAAATTAAGTTTCTTGGTTTTTTTCATTTGATCTTGAATGGAGTACTTATTACATTCATCATATATTTGTTCTAGAAATAGTTGTATCTCAGCTATATGTAAAGTTGAAGATAAAAATGTATAAATATGAAATAGTTTATTATGAATAGATTATTCATATGAAACATGTTGTGATTATTTTTAAAGAACTAAAAATACCAAATATTTGCGAAGTCGTACTATTTATATATTATCAAATAATAATAAGTAATATTGTGTAATAACAGGGAAAAAAATTATTATTATTATTATAATAATGGGGATTTTATTTTTAATGGCCTCACATCAAAGTAAGAGTATCTACAACAAAATCCTAAATGCAAACTTTTCAGCAAAACAACAGAAAAAATCTTGACAATTGCTAAATTTTGGGGCAAAAAAAAATTCTAAATTAATAATAACTAGACTAAAGAATCACAATCTCTGACTTATGTAAAAAAATTTATTTCTTTAGCTTAACACCTTCTGGATAAACTGCTCTATCATTTAAAAAAAGCATCAAAATCCAACCTTCCATTGAACAGTAATCAAGCCACATGCAGATATACAAATAACATACCATTTTTAGATCGGAAGTTAAAAAAAGTATACTTATAGGTACCTTACTATACCTGCCAATTTTTATTTCACTGACGTTATTGATTTTACACAAAAAGTCACTTTAGTTCCGTGTAATGTCTCAATTAAAACCCAAAATCAATTAAAACCTATTTTTGAAAAAAAACACAAAAATTTCGAAAAAATAAGAAATCAAAAAACGATTATTTGATTTAAATAAATTTTTCTAGTTGTCTCCTCATAAATATTTTTGGATGTATTTTTTTATTAGTAAATTTGTGAATTATACAATACAATTTTCTCGTCTTATTTTATTTTTGGTCTTTCTTTTAGCTTTCGAAAATTTTCCATACCTTTTTGTGATTTAGAATTGTTTTTTTTCTTCGTTTCAATTCGTAACTTCAATTTAAAGGATATATTTGCTCTGAATTTTACCATCGTTCGAAGATTCGCACCACAATAAAATTATTATTTACCGAATAGAGCTTCTGTTGATTATGGGAATAGTATTATCTTATTATCTCGAAAATTAGTGTAACTGTGAAAAAAGATTGGTCGTCGTAACAAAGTCCTTAGTAGCTATAGCCTTATAGAGTTGTTACTGTTACAACACATTTTATGCTGCAACAACAAAGTTTTTCTTGTTTGGAAAAAAAAAAATTTGTTCTGAACATAGAAATCTTTGTTATAGTAGCAAAAAATTTGTTGTTGCAGCAAGAAACTTTGTTAGGGCGACAAATTTTGTTTTGCAGTGTAGGATTGGTACGATTCTCCGGGATGACGGCTCCTATACAGAGAACCTCTAGGAGACGACCAAAGTACTGCTACAAACACACTTTCCCGATAGCTAAACCGTCTTGAACTACGAGTGGACTGAGCACACAGCCCGGACACCGTCCGATTGCAAAATTGCAAACCGGATCGTAAATTCGATCAAAGCGGCATGGGCCATCAAAACCTTCAGTCCTTACAAATCGCCGGGGTTAGATGGAGTGTTTCCGGCCCTACTTCAGTGGGTACCTCGATTACTTACTCTGTCCCCTACACACCCAAAGAGTGACGGAAGGTCAAAGTTATTTTCATACCTAAACAGGCTAAATCCTTCAGGCCAATGAGTCTTACTTCATTCTTTTTAAAGACACTGTAAAGACTGTGCGACAGAGAAATTCCTGATGGTGTGTTGGTGCATAATCCATTACATCCAAATCAGCATGCATACACTCCAGGAAGATCTACTGAATCCGCACTTCATAAAGTGGTGGAATGTATCGAGAAATCGTTACAGTTGCAGGAATGCACCTTAGAAACATTTATAGATATCGAAGGAGGTTTTGATAATGCCACTTATGAGAGCATTACGTTATCCCTACAAGATCATGCGTTCCTTGTACCATCGTGAGATGGATCAGCTCTATGCTAAGCACCAAACTGTTATGATTGCAGTGGGGGATATGAATATAGAACGTGTTGTCAACAAGGGCTACCGCAGGGAGTTGTACTCTCCCCCACTCTTGTGGGACTTTATGGTATACACTGAAAGAAATGGTTTATCATATTGAAGAAAAATTCATCATTTTTACACCGATGAACAAAATTCATTATATTGATGATGAAATTCTTAAATACATTGATTTTGTTCATAAATACTATGAATTTTTCATTACTATGATGAATTTTGCTCATCGGTGTAAAAATGATGAATTTTTCATCAATATGGTAAACCATTTTTTTCAGTGTACTATTATGGCTATAATAGTAAATGGCTATAAATAGTAAAACTTACGGCGCTTTTGGTACCAACGTCTGTTCTTTCATGACTAATGATTGGTCTAGAGAGTTAGTATTGGTACCAAATGCGCCGTAAGCTTCCAAATTGAACAAGGCCTATACCATTGGGTACGCAGATGATATAACCATACTGCTTAAAGGAAAGTTTGAGAATGTCCTTTGCAATCTGACACAGGATGCTCTCAGAACCTTAGAGGAATGGTGCACGGAGGAATCTCTCTCGGTCAATCCGACCAAGACGAAGCTTGTTAAGTTTACGAGAAAAAAGAAGTTAATCAAGATAAAAATGCCTAGCCTAAAAGGAACCCCCCTTAAAATGGCATCCAAGGTCAACTACCTGGGATTTATACTGGACAAGGAGCTAATTTTGAGAAAACATAACAGCTGTAAAATAGCCAGACTGGCATGGCTTTCTGGCAGTGTTGAAGGGCAATGGGGAGATCGCAGGGTTTTTCCCCGAAGATCGCCCTCTGACTCTACATTGCCATAATAAGACCAATGCTATGCTATGGTGCACTAGTGTGGTGGCCCAGAATCAAACTGGTAACAACAGCGTCCTCTCTATATCGGCTGCAGAGAGATCGGTCTGCCTGGCTGTAACGGGAGTGATGCGAACGGCACTATCTGGAGCCTTGGAAGAGCAGGCGGTGAGAGCTGCTCTTAGGATGCGGATATGGGGTCTTTGGAGTCATAGACAAGGAGTTAGTGGGCATGCACGGTCCTTGAGGAATGCTCAAAAGGGGTACCTCTTTTGGGCATAGATGCAGACAGAATTTCTCCCAAATATGTGTTTGACAGGAAGTTTAACATCTTGCCAGACGCAACTGGAACTGACGGATCGGACATTATGTCTGTACACGGATGGGACCAAAAGCAATATTGGCACAGATGCGGCGATTTTCTCGTTTGAACTTCAGCTGGATATAAGTCTAACGTTAGGTAGATATGCCTCCGTCATCCAAACGCAGCTTAAAGGTACACTACACTGTGCGGAAACAGTCCAAGAAAAGGATGTCCGGGACAAAACAGTTTAAATATTCACAGACAACAGAACTGCTCTTATGGCACAAGGTCCGTCACTGTGCACTGAATGTGATATCAACACACAGGGCTCTAACTCTTAGTTGGGTAAAAAGTCACAAAGGTAATGAGGGCAACGAGAGGGCTGATAAGTTGGTGAGGCTAGGCTCGAGTAACCCACCCCGTGGTCCCATATTATTACTGGTTTTCTCATGGGACACTGCAAGCTAAATAAACACCTGCACACAATGGGACAAGTTGACAGCCCAATCTGTCGTGGATGTAATGAAGACGAAACGATGGAGCAAGTGCTTTGCAACTGCCCGTCGTTAGCGTCAAAAAGAGGATCCATGCATGTTGGGAAACTTCTCGCCTAACATGCCCAGTAATAGCGGCACACCGTCCTCTAAAATACTCGAATTTATCATAAGTTTGAAATGGCTTGGGGAATAGATGGGAAGGTGGGCTGCTGTAACAATCGGAGGTAGCATAATGAGCCCATTTTGTGGCCTGAGGGCATGCCAACTTTGGTTTGCCCTCCATTGCTATATTCCATCATTTTGGTTTGCAGTTAATACTCCACCAACATACGCTCAACTCCACTCGGTGTATCACGTCTGTCACTATTTATTACTAAAACATTTTTTATGATTATTTATTTTGGAATCTCTTACCCTCAGCGCTAGTAATAGGGCTGATTTCTTTGTCGTGCCAGTAGCTCTGAGTTTCATTCTTTTACTGGTTAACAGCAAAAAAAGTGAACCTCCTTCTTTGTACATAAAGCACACACTTCCTGAAAACAAATTAAAATCAATAGTTGAAATAAGGTTTGATGCTTAAGTGCGACTACTAGCAGAGGTTTCTGGTTCGAATCCGAGTGAAGCAAATACTTGATTCTAACTGTTAAGTGCATTTTGAATAATTTGCACCCGACGCCTCGCCGGCGCCGTTAACTTATTATTGGACAATAGACATTTTTCCTTTGTGCATTATTGTTCACCTGTTGGGATTTTCCCCAGCAGGTATCAGCATATTTTTATTGTTAAAGTCGGACCAAAGAAACCCTTTGGTCCTCAGTTTACATATTTGTTTCGACATAATAAGAACTCGGAGTTCACACTGCAAGAACTCCAATTTGTATATAATTATTGTAAATATTTGTTAAGTTGTTATTTATCAATTAAAACTAGTGAGAAGCCAAAATAATTATTATTGTTCATTATAAGCCAAGAAGCAAACAACACTAACCGTCCTCCTTCGACAAGCGATGACATCCCACCGAGATAATCTGTGTTGAAAACTCTTCATAAAATGAAGTGGTCAACCAAAAGCCTGCCTAGATCGTAGCGCTTCTGTAGGTAAATTGAAAAAAATTGGTTATGTAAACATTGCATCACTTTCCCCATTAAATTTGGGTATAAAAATTATCGTTCAACCTCCTCTTTCCGGGTACCATTCGACGAGAAAGACCGCGAGGAAGCTACAGTTCGCATCAAAAAGTAAAAAAGTTGACAAATTTGAAAACCCGTTAAATTAAAGATTCAGATTTACTTCTTTGCACTCATAATTAGAAGGTAAATTTTCGTCCGCCACCCTCTAGCTGAATACCGTTCGACGCGAAAGACGTCGAGGAAGCGACAGGTCGCATCTGTGGGGCTCAAAAATCGCGCTACGCGGGACGCAATATATTGTCGTGTTACGAAATCGTAAATTTAAAAATATTTGAGTTTTTGAATTTTGAATTATAAAAAAAACTTTTGAGATTGAAATTTAATTTTTGTAAATTCTGAATTATTTTAAATATGGGTTTTGATTTTTTGAATTTAAATTTTGCTTTCTGAATAATTTACGGAAATAGTGTAAGATTTAGAATTTGGAGCGTCTCTTCCAGCTAACAATGTTTTAAGTTGGTAGAAAGGAGGGTGATACTCTCCCTTCCGGCCTGATCTGTCGAGGTGATCGGACGCTTTTGCGGGAAGGTCCCATAAAAGTATTAATTTGCGTTTCAGTATTGAGATTTTGATTTGATTTTTTGCAATCAAGCCCGAATTTTACTGAGTAATTTTATTGTTGACTGTTTTATTTGGAAATTGTCCGAAATTTTGACATTGTTGGAATTATTTCGAATAAAATTTGGATGACATTGGATAAAGTTGATTAAAATTTAGATTGTTGGTGATAAATGAATAAAGATTGCATTGGAAAATTATTTAAATGATAAATAGAATTTGTAATTGATTTGCATAAAATTAAAACATTTAGGCTTTGTAAAATTTATGTCAGCATCGTCGCACCTGCTCCAATAATGATACACTTGGAATGATCATTGCTTCGTTGGATGGAAATTTATTAAAACATTGATTTGGATTTGGCATTATTGTTATGGTTATTATTTAATTAAGAATTGGTTAACAATAAATTTGAAAAATTGAAGAATAATTTGGAATTTTAATTTTAAATTGGTGTCACAAGGAAAAGTAAAATAATTTGAACCCGCCCCTGTTCCAATCCAACAACCTTTGATAATTTCGTTGCTGCTGGATGCTGCCACAAACTATGATGCAGCCCCAAATTCAACTGCGCTTTGCACTTACTACAACTTTTTTAACTCTTCTTCACTTGGGCGACAGTGATGATGTACCGTTCTCCACGTCAGATAACTTGAAATAATACTATATAAATATAATATTTAAATAATTTAATAATTTAAATTGATTTTTGATGTATTTTCAGTAGTTTATTTTTTGTGAAAAAATATCTGGTAAACTACATTAAAAATAACATCTAATGTTGAGTTAAAATATAAATAAAATTTCAGCTCCTTAAGCCGCGAGGAGCTCAATTCACGATTCCTACTTAAGGACCACTCCTGTTTCTATCGGAAATAAAATGTAAATATAAAAATAGTGGCGCCCACTAGCAGAGTATTTGTGCATTATAAACCAATTAATGATCACTGTAAAATTAATTATAATTAAAAATAATATCTATAGGGTAATTTTACATAACATAAATAGGACATTTACGTCAAATAAAAAATGAACATTTAAAATGTATGTAAAATGTGCAAATATGGGTTTGGTTTATTAAAATTTTTGTAGGTTAGTTTAAAATGTCAAAAAGAACACGAAGGACGCGTAACATTTTTAATTAATAATTGTTATTACGCAGATTGTATATTTCGTCTATTATCTTCTGTATTTTATCAGTAAGTTGTGTCACTTTAAATATAAACAAAGCGGCAAGACGATTGAACTGGTACACAGTGAGTATCAAGTTATTAATAACTAACATGTGAAAGCACAGTGATATAGATACCCACATTTATTATTAATTTTTAACTGTCAGTATTCCGAAATTAGTGCTTTAACAATGGCAAATGACTCACGACGAGAAATTTATTATCAGGATAATGTAACTTTAAGTTCAGCCCGTGCTACCTACATCAACTTTATTAACACCGCTGGAACGTTAATCTTTTATGAGAATTTGGAATTGAGAACTAAACAAATCGATTGGAAACCCAACGATGTTACAATCGAATCGATTAGCGATATCCAAGAACCTGACTGGGCTTTGGTTACAGTTGCAGGTAGACCTCGGACAATTAGCAGCGGAGATAGTAACCTACGACCTAAAACAGTAACTATCGTCATGGATGAAGTTAAAAGTTTTAGAATTTCTCGTAACAGCCAAAAATTGACATTTAGGGATGGCAAAGGTGAAACTCTATGCGCTTTTCTATTTCATCCGGTAAATTGTGATGTGTTTGTTGGAATATTAAAAAGTCACCTTCGTACTGCGCCTTCGAGACGAGATAAGCATTTGTTTATCATGTTGGAAGATCTAGAAACCCCAGAAAGTCAAAGACTGGATAAATCTTTTGCCGAACTTCAATTGTTTACGGAGCAACCTTCCATGTCGTGGAACTTCATTAGGAACATCCAAAATAGACCCTACGAGTCTGCAATGTCTGCATTCGCTAAATTTTCAGACATAGGTATGAATTTATTTATTATAAATGATATTTTAACTAAATTTTATGTTCTTATATTATTAGTTTATCGAAGTCATGGACACAGAGAGTTGGATTCCGAAATATGTGAAATAATTAACAATGGCGTCGAGGTGGTAGATAACAACATTTTAACAAATGCTCAGGATGGCTACGAAGTTATAGAAGAAATTCCAAAATTGCCCGATCGCAAGGAATATCCTCGAGGACAACCGTTGACTAAAAAACAGTGGGAAGATCTTTTAGATTCTGAAGGACGTCTCGAAGATATTGAATCTGTGAAGCTCGTAATTTTTAGAGGTGGAATTTCTCCTGACCTACGTAGCACTGTATGGAAATACTTATTGGACTATTACAAGTGGACCGATACATATCAGTCGCACATTAAGTTGCTCGAGAAGCAAGTCGATGAATATCACGTGATGAAACTACAATGGAAAACCATGACAAAAATGCAAGAAGATAACTTTTCAGATTATAGGGAACGAAAAAGTTTAATAGAGAAAGATGTGAAAAGGACTGATCGTGCTTTACCGTTCTTTACTGGCGATGATAATCCAAACTTACATGCTTTGCTGAATATTTTAATGACCTATGTAATGTACAATTTTGATTTGGGTTACGTGCAAGGCATGAGCGATTTGTTATCGCCAATTTTATTTGTTTTGAAAGATGAAGTAGATGCTTTTTGGTGTTTTGTTGGATTCATGAATAAAGTGGTAAGTGAAATTGTTTTTAATTTTTTACTTCTTCTGCTTACTAATAATATTCATATTATACACTGGACTAATTAGTTGCAGAACGGTATAAACTACGCACCGTGAGTATACAAAGTGTTCGTCACCTCCTATGTTACCAATGTAAATTGAACATTTTGAAACCGTTTTTTGACATAAAAATTACTTTTACAGCAAAACCTTTTTAGACATTTTTTGTTAAAAATTTTATTGTCTTCAATTTTGTACCTATACATTTTTCTATTTTGTCGCCTCGTTTTTGGCTGACAGCGATTTAAACAAGACTGTAAAATACAAAAAATATTGTCGCCTGTATCTGAAAATCTGTGCAACGAAATAAAAAAATGTAGAAGTAGTTTTTGTTGCAAATTTTATTCCCTACATTTTTGTTTATATACATTTATGTATCTATTTTGTCACACCGTTTCTGAGATACAGATGATAATATTTTTTGTATTTTACAGTCTTGACTTAAGTCGCTGTCAGTCAAAAACAGGACAACAAAATCGAAAAATGTATAGGTACAAAATTGAAGACAATTAAATTTTTAACAACAAATGTCTAAAAAGTTTTGCTATAAAAGCGATCTTTATATGTCAAAAAACGGTTTCAAAATGTGAAATTTACATTGGTAACATAGGAGGTGACGAATACTTTGTACACTCACTGTATGTGATATCTAAAAAAATTTACATTTGAATTTTGTGTCCAACAGTTCCACTGCGTTCTAAAGGTCTATAGCAACCAATAAAGTTTTATAGCCAAGTTAGCACCTGACTAGAATGAATTGTATGTGCTCAATAAGTACTAAAAGTAGATATCTACTTTAACTTTGAAAGAACTAGATTTAGGCACAAAATAAGAGAAAGTTGATTTCCAATTTGCAAGGAAGATTCTGTTGTTACTTGTTTGGTTTAAAGTTTAGTTTTAGTTAATTTGTGTCATATTAGAGCTACAGAAACCTAAAATCGACTCCTGCCGGGGTACCAGCGGGGCAGCGATTTACAGCGCCCTTCAGACTATGTTAAAAAAAAAGGTAATCGAAAATAAATAATTTTTTTTTATATTTTCGAGATCACCGTGTTCAGAAACGAAAAGATCTGTAAAACATAAAAATTAATAAATTCATTCTAATTTATATTATTTTCAAGAGCTAATAATTTTAATTAATTAAACATAAAAAAACAATTTTCTTTTGGTCGGTCTGGTTGTCTGTCCGTGGTCAGATTTTGTTCCTCGCTTTATTCGTGAACCATCCAATAAATCACGACAAAATTTGGTACGGTAGTATGGTTTACGGTAGAAAGGTGAAAATAAGGTGTTCGTCGCGAACATGTCAATCAGAGGTGCCACTACAAGAAAATAACACAAGATTTCAAAACAATTTTGTCTTGTGATAGGTTATTTTAAAGACCTTGAAAAGCTTTATCCAAAATAGGTGAAATTAACTTTCTATCTGTCATCTGTCAAAAATTACAAGCTATCAAAGTTAAAACTTCAATGAATAACTCGTGAAGTACTGAAGGGATCTCAACCAAATTTTTGTATATAGGAACATTGCCCCCATAAGACTTGACAGCATATGGAACCATTTGATAAAAATCAGGAATTGAATATGAAAAAAAAAAAGATTTACTTTTTTTTTAACAGACTGCTGTCAATCGTTGCCCGCTGGTATCCCGGCAGGACTCGATTTTAGGTTTCTGTAGCTCTAATATGACATAAATAAACTAAAACTAATCTATGAAAAATGTCGCTAGCTCTTGGACTAATAGCGATGCATAGGCTTGACAATTGCAGGGAAAGACCCCATAATCGTCCCATTGCCCTTCGACACAAGCCAGAAAGCTATCCCAGGCTTCTGATTTTCATTTTCAAGTGATTTCCCCAATTTAGCTTCTTGTCGAGTATTATCAGGGAAGTTCCCATGAAGTTTGACTTTGACATGCTCTGTAGCTTTCTTTTATTGGTAAACAGAATAATCTCCATCTTCATTGGATTGACTAAGAGACAGTATTCAATGCACCAGTCTGTTACTATTATTAAGTACGTAAACTAAAAAAAATCATAATAAAAAAGAATATAAAAAAATATTAGTATTCAATTTGAGCTATTAGTAAGCTAGAGGAAGTTTTATGTTTGATATTTTGTGTAAAATCTACATAAATAATTATAATTTTCAGAGTTCTAATTTTGATATGGACCAAGCAGGAATGAAGGAGCAGCTAGAAAATTTACACACATTGTTGGGATTTGTAGACCCAACATTTACCAAATATTTGGATCAACATGATTCTAGCAACATGTTTTTTTGTTTTCGATGGATGCTGGTGTGGTTTAAACGTGAGCTGAGTATGGAAGACACTATGAGGCTGTGGGAAGTTATCTGGACTGAATTGCCTTGTAAAAACTTTCATTTGATTATAGCCGTAGCTATATTGGATTCAGAAAAACAGATTTTGATGGAAAGGGGTTATGGTTTTACTGAAATCTTAAAGGTACATTTTTTATTTATATATTTATTTTTATAAGGTTAGCAAGCCAATTGAATCCAAATTCGATGAATAATAAAATTAAAATAAATGGAATACTTTTTGACTTAATTAATTTAGTGCAGATAATATATTCAATTTATAAACAAAAAGGGGATTCATTTCACTTCGTACTTTCGTAGTTATCGTACTTTTAATTTTTGTAGACTTATGTGACATGAACACACTCACCGTTCAATGTTTCTTAAATTCTTTCGTACTTGTATTTGTAGATTATTTTGACGTTTTGAGGTAGATTTTAACTAATTAATTATTCTATTCACATTTACTGACATTATTTATTGTCAAATATTTCTTGGTTACTATGTATCGCCAACGTATACTTAAATGTAACGAAACTACGACATCTACATAAAGTACGACTGCGTAGATTTTGTAAACTAGATCTGCATTAAAAATTCTACAAAATTTACAAAAAACAGGATCTACGACATTTGCGACAAAAGTACAACGTGAAATGAATACCCTTAATAAAACTTCAATAGAACGAGTTAAATAAATAATATAATAATTGAAATTATATTTTAAGCTTTCGGCGATGTGTATACCTTTTTCATCAGAAATTGTTTATAAATAATAAGGGGATTCATTTCACTTTGTAATCTTCGTACTTGTCGTACTTTTAATTTTTGTAGAATTGTGTGACATGAACACACTCACCCTTCAATGTTTCGTAAATTCTTTTGTACTTGTATTTGTAGATTATTTTGACGTTTTAAGGTAGATTATTTAACTAATTAATTCTAATTCACATTTACTGACGTTATTCATTGTTCAAATTTTTTTTGGTTACTATGTATCGCCAATGTATATAAATGTAACGAAACTACGACATCTACATACATAAATTACGACGAGTACGACTGCGTAGATTTCGTAAACTAGATTTGTATTAAAAATTCTACAAAATTTACAAAAAACAAGATCTACGAAATTTACGACAAAAGTACAGCGTGACATGAATCCCCTTAATATTAAATTACATGGAAACCGAAAAAACACATTGTCATTTGATACGATCTAAGATCCAAAAAAATACGCCATAAATAGAAAAACTGATATAGACGGCTTGAGCAACATTTACAGGCATTTATTTATTTAATTTCCATCTGTGCACATTGGAGTTAAGTTTTTCCTATTTGACGGAAACTCATTATAGGTTGTTCCTTAACTCACGATCTTAATATTTTTTTGGATCTTAGATCGTATCAAATGACAATGTGTTTTTTCAATATTACAGTGGAATCTGCTTAATGTGATCACATCGAGACTTGGGGGTTTTTGATAACAATAACCGATTGATAACAAAAACGGAAAAAAAATTTTATTGATTATTATTAGTATTAGAATAATTAATGAAAGGTGTCGTGAAGTGGTTGAGACACTTTTTTTGAAAAAAATCACTAAAAAATCTTCTTTAAAATGCCGCAAATTAGAATTTGATACGATTGATAACAAACGAGTTATCATATCCGTAAACAGGGAAGTGGACGAAACGTGACGTCATTCGTGCACTCGCGACTGCTATAATACCACATACGCGTATTAGAATTTGAGTGCAGTGAATGTAATTCGCATTATTTTTATAATATAAAGTCGATAAAAATGCCTCAATGTTATGTATATGACTGTAAGAACAACGAAAGAAATAGTAAGAACAGTTTTTTTTCATTTCCCAACAAGGATAAAAATCCAAAATTACACCGAAAGTGGTTGGATAAAATTAAAAGAAAGAATTCTTTTCTTCACTCACGTCCATATTCATATAATTAATAAATACACCTATAATGGAGATTTTGGATTTTGGAAAATAATGCAGTAATTACTGTACGGAACTAATACTTAATGCAGCATTCGCTTGCACGTATTACGTCACTCCCACTGCAGTTCAACCACTTCACGACACCTTTAATAAGAATAAAACCAAATTTAAAAAACTCATCTAGAGTTGTTTTCCTCTAGTGTATGTGCATACGGTAATGCATTTGAAAATCTGGCGACCCCATCTGCACACCACACTGCAAAACTTCAAACGCTCAAATCACATCTTTTTGTTTGTTACTTAATCCCGAAGTTTTCAAGGGGGGACTGAATTACATCACACATTAACAGCAAACTAGACTAATTTGCTTGCTATTAACACCGTGCTTATCGTGGAATGAATATGTGTGGTACATATTATATGTGGGTGGCTTATGCACAATACAGAAAAAATAGGCTTGTAACTGAAAACCAACTCCTTTGCTCGTGGGAGAAAATAAACTTAAGAATAATTTGATAATATAAACCGAATTTATGATTACTATAATAAGCGATGTTTTTTGTGTGTAATCATATACGCCGGTCTGTTCCTCGCAAAAGTGATAACAATACCCGAATGATAACATTAACCATGATTCCAATAAGCGGACTCCACTGTATTTATAAATAATTTCTGATGAAGACGATATACACATCGCCGAAAGCTTAAAATATAATTTCAATTATATTATTTATTGAACTTGTTCTATTGAAGTTTTATTGTTTATATTTTCTCACAAGTTAAGATTTAGATACTTATATATTCAATTTATTTTAATTCTATATTTGCTTTTATATTTTAGCACACAAATGATTTATGTGGAAATATAAACATTGAGGAGGTGATAAATAAAGCAGAAGGAATATATCATCAAATAGTCAGTGCCAGACACCTAACCGATGCTGTCAGACTTATAATAGGTTTACCAGTAGTAGGCTACCCCTCAAATGATTCCAGTCCATTTAAAAGCGACACTGATAGTGCACGTACCAGCACACCTTTCGATTTTGAAAACAGCTACGACAACGACATTGGCTAGCCTTTTTTTATAGTTAATCATTTGCACTAACTTGATAAACACTCAAATTTACTCTTTATTATTACTAGTAAATAAAATTGTAAAAAAATTGAAGTGTTATTTTATGTAAAAATTTAATTTATTAAAAGGTAATTTTTAATAAAAAAAATTATTTTTACCGTCTTTTGTAAATTTTATATACTGTTGATTTGTATTATCTCACCCAAAGGTTTCAAAATTTAAATCTTGAGTAAGAATATTTCAAATTTTGAAACTTTTGTCTTGCCAGGCAGTTTTTCTAATTACATATAGTGGAGTTGAATCAGTTATTGTTGAAGGGAATAAGTCACTCTGATTTTTTTGAGTAAAAGTTAATTTCTAAATATTGGAGATAGACACTTGCTTTGGTATAGAAACATCTAGGCAAAAAGTAAATTATCATCCTTCAATAATAAATGATTCAATTATGTGAACTGTAATTTTTAGAAAAAACAAAGTGCATATTAAAATTAGTAAAATGCAATGTTTTTTATAAAATTTTTACAAAATTATGAAAATGTATTCAACGTTGTAAACAAATTAATTCACAAACTATATTTTATTGTCAACTATAAGGTAAAAATATTTCACAGCATGTTAACTTTATTATTTATCTTGATCTATATGCAATTAATTGTATTATTTGGGAACAGTTTTTCAATCTCTGATTAATTCGAAAGATGAAAATTTTTTGGGGTTTCTGTTGGAGTAATGGCGATTGTAAAACCGAGTCTTAATATAATAATAATGAAAGTTTTAATTAGTCATATTGTTTTATTTATAGAAAGAGTTTTACTAAAAGAGCCCTAAAAATTGCGAATTACAGCCTTCGTTTTCATATTTTTCTAATTATTAAAACTAACGATAGAATGCAGCACCTACACCATTGCATTGGTTGAATATTAAAATCTTTTGCTATGACGTAGTTTGAAACTCATCAATGGGCGAGAGTTGATCATATGTCAAACTTAACAAGATATCATGTATCCAAAGATTTAAAGTCGACACAAAATTCTAAACTACATTAAATATTTCACGAAAATTTCGCTACATCATAATATTATATTTTGTTGGTTAAAAAAATATTTTTTCAATATTCATCAATTTGAGATGATTAACGACCTACTCTTGTTATACACTAATTTTATAGACTATAATTATGTTGGAGATTTCAAATTCAAATCTAGGATTCAATTAGTCTCTCCAGGCCCGTATTTAAAATCTGTAGATTCTTAGGCCGAATCTATGTTGCGGGCCCCACTGGTTTTCTTTTTTTAGAATTCATTGTTATTTTAAGTATATTTAAGTAAATTCAAGATAACAAAAATTTAAAAAAAAAGCTTGGCGAATTAACCTACTGTTGAGCAATGAAAATCTACTAAATCATTATTAGTTGTTTGCAATTTATTACTTCAATACGCAAAAAAAACTTTTCTTACCAAACTACAGTTGATGCATTTAAAAAAAAATAAATTTTTTTCACAATTTTAAACAATTCACTGGCTACATCATTAAAGACAAAAGTTTACTAACCTGAATTGCTGCTCAACCCACAAAGTGGACCCTACTTGCTATAATAAGAAAAATTCCTTGTTAGTTATCATTTCAGATGAGAATGGTTTTCGTCAAATTACCTTTAACACTGTAGTCCTTTCACCTTATTTCTCTTGACTATAATAGCTTCTCCATCATCCATAACTCACCAACCTGGACATTTGCACATATCTTTAATGATTTCGAATGAAATCCAATAAGGAACTAAAGAACTTACGTTTTTATTGAATATTTATAAAACTAAGCTGTCCATTGCATTGTGACGAATTTGAATTGCTAGGTAATCAATTATTGGGTATTTTCACAAAATTTTTATTTGAATAATATGTGCGTTATTGTATAAATAAAGGTACCAGAAAAAGCATATAATAATTAAAAAATGATATATTTTGCTATTGATTATGCAAAATCATTTTGAAATTTCATTAAAACGCTCAATTTTAAACGAGAATCAAAACGCATTTTTGCGCAAACGCATAGGTGTGACGTACTTAATTGGTACCGTCAAACGGGGTGGGTTCGGACATGCGAGGTGAGTCGGGACAAACGTGTTTGGATTTAAATTTAGCGCTCTTATGCCAATAAATGACGGTAAATTTTAATTTCTAGTATCAAAACCGACTCACCGATGTCGCCTACAGTGAATGTTTGTATTGCATCTGTGCTTGTCACACATGTTCGTCAGTAATTTAAATTTAATTATTTTTTTAAAAATTACCTGTTTTTTATTAATGAGATAGTTCCTGTTAGACCAAAAGGACTACTTTTTTTTTTAAAGTATGTATATTTTTTTTCTTACTCAGTGATATTTGTACTTTGAGGTTATGGTTCTGTTCGTCCAATGTAATGTACTGCTTTTTTGTATGAGCCCATTTTATTTTTCCAGTACATTTTCGGGGTGAGTTCGGACAATGCCTAGAATCTACAAGACCCCACTGGGAGTTAAGAAAAGAAGCAATTATAGTAAAAATATATTTATAGAAGCATTGCAACATGTGCGAAATAAACGAATGACCTTGAGAGAAGCCCAAGATGTCTACGGAATCCCAAAATCTACTTTGCAAAATCATGTTAAAAAAAGTTTTAAAACTTCAGGGGGGCAATGTGTCCTTTCTGCACTAGAAGAACAAATGTTTGTCGATATTATTATTGTTGCATCTGAATGGGGCTACCCCTTTGAAAAAATCGATATAAGACTTCTAGTAAAAGGTTATCTAGACAGCCTTGGCCGCAGAGAACCACGATTTAAAAATAACTTTCCTGGTGAAGACTGGTGCCTTAGGTTTATGAAATACCACAGGGCTAAGTTAACTGTTCGCCTAAGTGAAAACATCAAACGTTCTAGAGCAGCTGTCTCCAGGGACATATTAACCTATTAACATATATATTACCTATTCTTGTCGTTATTATTTTATAATTTGTTTTGAAGTTATTTTTATTTTATTATTTTTATGTTTAATCTATAAAAAATTCCAAATAAATAAAGTTTCTTACGTGATATTTTTTTAAAAACATTAAATATGTCCCGACTCATCCCACACATGGGAAATACAAGCCAAACTGTGCATTTTAAAGCGTTGTCCCAACTCACCCCAAACACTGGGGTGAGTCGGGACGGCAAACAAAAAATGTTTTCTCTTAATTTGGATAATTTTTTGCTAAAATATTTAGTCCAAGTTATAGCTTAGGCTTTGATTGCAACATGGTTAAATACTTGGACCTCTAAATGTGACAGAAAAGATACAGTCATTCAAAATATATCAAAACCTGTCCAGTCTCACCCCGTTTGACGGTAATGGTTTATAGATGTACGCTGTGTATTATAATATAGTTTAGTGCTTATGGTCAGATGTTAATTATAACAAATCGTAAGCAAATTACAAACAACGCAAATTTCCATCAAAAAGACTGTAAATAATTTACAGTCAGTCGATATGTATATTTAAATTTTAAAACCAGCTGTGCAGGCCATTTTGGAGTGGGGAATAATGGAACTGCTCCATTCGTTTGTTGTTACCGTCGTAAACATAGCCTTAAACAACTTGTGACGTAATCCGAGTTTTGTGTTTTCGCGGCAAATATTCTTATTTAAAATTATTTTTAAAATTACTCGGCTATAGGGTCTCAAAAAAATTTTTTTTAATCAGCTCATTTATATGCTTGATGAAGTGTCTACTTGCATACTTTTTAAAAAATGTGAAAATACCCAATCGTTTCACAAACCAAAGTTTTATAATCACTGACTTACAAGTTCCAACAACCACGGAACTTTAAAAAAATGTTTTCTCTTTGATAGTTTCCACAATTTACCATTAAAACACAATAGTTTCATTATTATTCTCCAAAGAAGCAACGCTTTTTCGACATAGTATATTGCTGACGTCAGAAGTGGTAAAACGGAAAATTAAAAAAAATTAATTGTCTAAAAATGGTTCTTGAAAACCAATCAAAATCACAAACGAAAATAATGAAACCGATCGAGCACTTTCCCGAAATTTACAAAAAATTGCGAAAATTTGCAAACAAACTTGAAAATTTCCACTGTTGAAAAATTTTATCTGCACAAAAATTTTACTCAAATTTCTGCTGAAGTGGATTCCAAATTTTCGGCATACGATGTTATTTCAAAGGCCCAAACAAATAAGTTCGAGCGGCGCTCGTAATCCGTATATTACATCGTTTTGTTTTCCAAAAAGTGGTCACGCTGATAAGTTTTTAACATACTAACTTACACATGTACCTAACGATGTCTCACCGTAGTATTTGGTAAAAATAATTATACATTTGTTTAACCTTTTCGCTCTGGGACTGGTCCATAGATGGACCAGCACTCCGAGTGGCGACTTGTCATAAGTTCATTCATTTAAGTCATGAAATTCAGCTAAAATGTGAGATCAATTTTAAAGGAAAAATCCCCCTGAGCGAAAAGGTTAAAGCCAATCAAATAGTATTAAGTCACTGATTTTTTTCTGATGTCAAACTCTACACATCGATGTTTTGTTTCGACTTGACAGACGCAAGTGTTTTGTTTTTCGACTTATTAATTACATTTTCTGCTGTTTTCATTGCTTTTGTTTTGATCTGCGCCCTCTTTTTAACTTTTCATGACTGCTGAGATCACAGTCTGATATCCGGCAGTGAGATTATTTCTACAGATGGTTGATTTAAGGCACAGGAGTTTGTAAATTTACATTGCAGGTTTAAGCTGTAAGTGGTAATTGTTTATAACAGTAAGACACAATTTATTGTCTTACGCATTTTTTATTATTATAGTAAATACTAATTACTTACTTCTTATAAGTATTTAGTCTAAAATTTCATAATAAATTAATTCTAGAATGTTGAGATGTAACACTGCGACCCACCCCCTCTCACAAATTATATTAATGTAGGTATTCAATTGTAAGTTCAGCAGTTTTCATAAACATCGGCAGAAGCTACTCAAAATACCTAATATGTGAAAATAATCACATGGCTGACAGCTCCCCCCCCGTGTAAACAGCTTTTAAATTTTGATACACACAATAATCAACAAAAACCCGGACAAACGTTCATTTTATGTAAATGAATTCTAAAAATGAATTCAAGAGTCTTTTATTTTTAAAGCAAAAGATAGTGGACGGCACTAAAGTAGAACTTCAGTAACCAAATTAAAAATTGGGAAGTTCCAGATATTGCATAAAATGCGAATAGGGTAGGAGTTCTTTTGTTATGTGGTTGATACATTACTATCGATTTTTTTTATTTAATAAAATAAATTCTAATTAAAAACAAATAAATATATGAAAATAAAAAAGAATTTTGATAAACGAAATTTCTATATTTCTGGTTTTTCTGATGGCATAAGAGTTTGTTAAGCAGAAAATGCATGATAAACAGATAATCAAGAAACAGCTATTGGGAATATCAACAAGATTAGCTATTTAGCTAATTAGTATTAATTGTTATTAAAAATATTGTAAAAGATACCAAGGGTCAATATGTCAAAGCAAATTAATCGTGTAATTACCAACAATCAACATAATATCATTTTCAATTAATAATTGTTTATTTTAAATTTTTATTCTGACCTTGACAGAGAAATCTATTTATAGATACTAATAGATAATTTTTCTAATAACACACATGACCTTGTTTATATTTATTTACCTATATCACATAATTGCTAACTTGATAAGTAAGAACAAATTAAAAATTATACTCCGGGTAAGAAAAAATTTTCATAATTTCTTATACAAACTCATAAATTTAAAGTTTGCCCCAGTTTTATAATATAGTAAATCAAAAAAATATTGTACAATAAAAATTTGTTTTGCTACGCAAAAAAATACAACCTCGACCTATTTAACTATCGACCCCAGTTAAACTTGCTAGGGGGTGGTCGATGTCAAGTTGATTTCGCTATGGTGTAACTGATGTAAGCATTTAATTAGCGATTGAAAGGATAATTTTCTAAGTACTTCTAGCAGATTGAACATCTCACCTTATTAAAAACTTTATATTAACGTACCCAGGTGGTTGCCAAAGAAATAGGCCACCATATCTTTAAAATATTTTATGCTCCCCATTACATGTGCCTTTATGATTTTATTCTTAATTTGTGGTGAATTAGTTCATGTTATTAGTATTACCATTGGTAATACCCATATTATTTACAAAAATAAGGGCAAAAAAAACAACATATTATTTATCTTTCTGCATTCGTTCTAAAACTTTTATTCTACAGTTTCATATCAGTCATGCATATTTGATTGGACAAAGAAATGGGACAGGGTAACAATCTTATTCAAAGAATCTGTATACTATACTGTAGTATACTACTGTATACGACAATAGAACCTGTATAGCTCGACCCTGTAAAGCTGGACAATTCTGAGAATTTCTCTTGCTCGTAGACAGATGCTTATGAGCTGATAGCGCACAAGTTGTGACGTTATGAGTCTTATCTCGCCACGACTCTGAGTTGAACATGTAGGCAGGCGGATTGATTACCTACGTTATAATGCTAACACTAGAATAGTAAAATAACAGTATTCTCAATTTACAAAATTTGTATATTTAAATTAAATCATCAAGTTTGCTGGGAAGTACATAGTGCAAATAAATTCTTATCGTAATTAAGAATAACATAATATTACGTTTGCAGACTTCAGTTACATGTTTTGATATTTATTTCGACCTCTTAGTAGACACATTAAGTAGTGGACAGGAAATGGGTCCCGTGCATGTCGAGCTACACAGGTTTTACTGTATATATCCATGCTGAAAATCGAGTGAAGCTTTTTTTCATATTTTCTAAAGACCGGTATTTTCAATTATTTTTAGAGCAGACTTTTGATTGATATTGGCCATTCTTTACGAAGGAGTACGAATTTAACGAAAATATATTTTAGAAATTAAAAGTGACGTTAATTCGGAGCGTCACAGCATTTAATATTAAAAATATTGTTTACAACTTTGCCTAAATTTTGAATATTCTTAATGGAATAGTCTATTTTGTAAGTGTAGTTGCTTGAAAAAGCAAAGCAGGATTAGAGATGAATTGCAGATGATATAAAATTGTATAAGAGTTTATAATTAAAATTAGTGTATAGGCGGATATTGTATACTCTAAACTACGTTCCATTTATAGTCGGCATTTAATGTGTTGCCAAAAGCCTTGGTGTTAGATCGGGTCCTGTATCAATGACTTTTGAAAAATTTACGAATATCAAGATTAGAATTTAAAAATAATATCTTATATTTACGTATTATATGCTACAAATATAATTTGAGAAAATTAAACTCCAAATTTTGATTGCTTAACAACTTTGTTCCAGTAATTACCAAGGATTATAAATATTTAATTTTGACTAGTTTAATATAATAATAAAATGTTTACCACTTGCCTGCCAAGTCTGACGTTGCATTCAAGGCCATTTGGAGGTTTATTGAGGGAAAAATATTTTGTAGCCTTATCTCTAGTGTGTTTGTAAATATGAACAGTAATTTAGAAGTTTATGTGGGAAATATACAATGCAGCTTATATACTTTTACCCAATTAAATAGATAATGAAACGAATATTTTGCATTATTATCACAGCGACCTAGTACATCGTCACAACGATTTGCGTAGTACACCATAGCATTCAGTTCATGTTTTATTTCAAAATTTCAGAGTCGATTGACGTGGATCACCACGAATTGAAGCTTTTAATCAATCTTCATCCAAGCCGGATGGTTTCCCTGAACGTGGCAAATCATTCATATCAATGCCCCTTTTTTAAACAAGAACGGTTGTTTGGTAGGTTATTCTTATAGTTACATATACTTATCCGATAGATATCTCAAATTGAAGAAATCAGGCATTAATGCGCCTAATTAAGGGTTAATGATAAAGGTAATGGTCTAGATTTTATTTTTAGATTTTTTAGACAATTTTTAGATTTTATTAATTTTGTACAAATAATTTTATCTGATTCAAAGACTCATGTACAGATAGGATTATCAGTCGGTAATAATAATTATAGGTACTATAACGCAAGAAGAGCAGTTATTTGAAGGAAGACCTAAAAGCTTGTGGTTCATCAAGTTTTTAAAAATATTAATGAGTAATAATAAGTAAAAATTGAAACTTTTTTTTTTACAGTAATATCATGAACGTTACGTCCTGAACGTTACTGTACAAAAATTCAATTATTACTTATTTATTACTCATTAATAGAGCTCGGATTTATATGCACCAAAATACTAGAAAATATGCGCATATATATGCATTGAATTTCTCTAAAATATGCACTAAAATTGATAATAAAAGGTAAAATATGCATTTATATGCAAACTAAAATATATTTTTTCTTCGAATTTTAACGAGAAGCTGCTTTTAACCCTCCGGTACTAACATATTTTTATTTTTTTAATTTTGTTTTATTTTTTACTAACGTCGGTTTGTAAGCCCGATTCTAGTTTTTAAATTTTTTAACGCAGTGTTTATATTTTTTTTGAAACAAATGTAATAATATCAAATATCTAGATGTCTTTTTCTTTATAATAATGTTAATTCTAGTAAGAAAAAGTAATTTTGTTTTATAAAATTTTATTGCAAGTATTAAAAGTTAATTTACAGTTAAAAATAGAAGTCGTCAGTCTGTGAAACCGACTGTTAGTACTGGAGGATTAACTTATTACTTCTTTCAAACACTGCGGACAAAACACCTTATCGTCGTTTTTTGATATAATTCTGGATAGTTTTGAATCCAAGTCGACATCAAAGTCCTTGTTGGTGGTATAATTTATTACTTTTCTTAATAACAAAAATTGACAAAAATTTACCACCCACAGTTCTAACCAAAGCAAAGGCTAACTAGCTACTGCTAATAAAGAATAATAAATTTTCAAAGAGTGCATAATATTTCCAAAAGGAATTATGTTCCAAGAAATATATCATTCAAAATAAATAAGGTAACGTGGGATTTTTAATTCAACATCATCAACTATTTAATTTTAAACACTTTGCTATTTTTTTTAAATTTAAAATTTTAAAATTTTTTATTTCTTTAATTAGAATTCTTCAAAAAACACCAAAAGTGGCCCAAATATACACAAATATGCACCATTTGCTTAAATATGCACCCAACATTGAAAATATGCATTTTGAAAACCAGATTTTTGAATTCATTTTCGGCTAGTTCGTCCAGATTTCAAAACTTATCTGTTGGCATATCAATATTAAAGAACATGCAAATGCATAACATCCGAGCTCTACGTCATTAATATATTCAGAAACTTGATGAACCACAAACTTTTAGGTTTTCCTTCAGATAACTGTTCTTCTTGCGTTGATTTAAAGCATAGAAATCGACATTTTTATTACATTAATGTCATGAACGTTACATTTTTATCGGGACACAGAAAGTGGCAATGTATTTGAATATGACCCAAACAATATGAACAATACAAGCACTTCGGCCTTTGGGAAGATATTATCAAACTGCCCTCTTCAAAAAAATAATAAAAGCATTGTCGACATTCCTGGGACATCGGAGTAGTGGACATACTTTCTAGTGAAAAGGAAACTACTACTAATATACTTTCGGTGGGCCCATTGCCCAATTTATTTACATATTATATCAACCAACAAATTGTATAATAATTATTGTAGTACAATTAATATTAAAATTTCAAAATAATTCAATTTTCTTGTTGTGTCTTTCTTACGACCTCTATGAAAACACTTTACAAGTTGATTTTACATTACTAGTCCATTTTTGAAGTGACTAGAGTATGCTTCGCTTTATCACCTGATAGGATATTCGGAAGCATCGCTTTTAATAATGGAAGACTATATTATGTATCTGCATTCAAATTATTCAAAAATTAAAACAAAAGAAGTAGAAGCAAAACATGTTACGAACATCATAACACTGAACTTTAAAATGAGGAAACGCTGTTTATAGTTTGATCTGCTTTGTTTTTGCTTATTAATTTTCATATTACATAGTTAATTATCTGCTTGTACAAAGGAAACGTATACCTCACAATATTGTTGATATAGGTAATTTTCGCAAATTAAGTTACATTTTTTAGACGTTTATAAATTGGTACAAAAGTAAACAAGAGTTCATTTCACTCTATAAAAATGTGTGCGATAGTGATTATTTTACCGATGTTACCGTTATATTTTAACGCTAATTTTATAATAAACATTGAGTTAATAATTTAGGTGTTACAAACTTTCAGAACCAATTTGACTAAGAAGCAAAAAATGTTTAATTTATTTCAAATTTTGATATTCAGCATTATACTCGTACTTTCTAAAGACAAAAATTAGTTTTGTAACTACTTTCTACAACTTCAATAGAGGTCAATAGTTTTTTGTATGTATACTTAGCACGAAAAAGTACGGGAAATACACAAAAACAAATTTTATTTCATCGAAAATAGTAATTACGATATAAGTGTTAAAAGTGAGATTGTAAAAGGTGGTTTTTAGCTGACAGAGAATTTGAAATTGAAATAAATAAACAATTGATGGAATGTTTTTTACTTTCCGAACTCTTTGGCAAGGAAAGTATTGTTATCTGTAATTGAACAAAAAAATTGACCCCCCCATTTTTTATCAAATTTAAAAAAGTCTGTATGAGTGCATGTATGGTGTTCATTTTAAAACTTCCAAAAATGGATATCTCAAAAACCAAAAGTCAAATAAAAAAATGCTTCGGACAAAAGTTGTATGATAGCGAGGGGGAAAGAATATGGCATAATTGAGGGGCTTAGAAGTAAAAGGGTTCAAGTGTATTTTTAGTAGTTCCAAGAATTATTGCTTTAAAGTTAACTTGAAATTCAAAATTTCAGGAATATGTTTAAAGAACTATGTTAATAATTTTGTTTTCTTTAAAGGCAAAAAAATGTTAGAAAAAAAGAAAGAATAATACCCTTTAGGGATGATATTTTGTACTTAGATTTGCTAGTTTTAAAAAGTGCGCTTGAACCCTTTTACTTCTAGGCCCCTCAATTATTTTTTTAATTTAATGACCTTTTTCTCTCAGGTAAAAGTTCTCATGCAGGTAAAAAACATCTTTTATTTTGTTGGTGGGGAATTTTGCAAAACGAATGACCAAGAGGGTCCGTTACTTTAGCCCCCCCCAGTTAAAATTTTTGGCCAAAAAGCTAGCTCCCGAATCGATATAGCTAGCACCGGCTAGCACCCTAATATTAAAGCTAGCACCATTACAGTTTTTTCACAAATCCACATTGAAACTGGGGGGGGCTAAAGTAACGCTAGCCCCCCCCAGTTAATATTTTGGCTCCAAAAGCTAGCTCCCTAATCTATATAGCTAGCACCAGCTAGCACCCAAATATTAGAGCTAGCACCATTACAGTTTTTTCACAAATCCACATTGAAACCGGGGGGGGCTAAAGTAACGCTAGCCCCCCCCGTTAATATTTTGGCTCCAAAAGCTAGCTCCTTAATCTACATAGCTAGCACCAGCTAGCACCAAAATATTAGAGCTAGCACCATTACAATTTCTTTACAAATTAGTATTTGATAAAAATGATAAAAATGTTTAAATGTTTCATTCCACTGCGCATGATCCGATATATTTCACACGCTCCGCCCATTCTAAACTTGACTAACAATTTTTTAACAGCTATGGCTTATTGTTAATCTATATTATGTCATTTATTTAAGAACAAAACGATAAAGTTAATAAATACAACCTTAATTATCATAATATATCGCTTTGTACATCGACACGGTTTCTCTATATCAAATTGTAATACACTAATATCGTATAATATGAAATAAATAGTAAATACGTAGATATACTATAATAGTGGACAAAGTAAAATAAATTTTATTTAATTTAACCGCCCTGTATGGAAAGGTTCAAATATTCACTTATCAGGTCCGTACTTGGGTGACATCATTTATTTATTATTTATAATTATAAGACTACGTCATAAATAAGATAATTTCGGTCTCGATAATAGCCAGGACTGGCGCTACAAGCAAGATTGAAGATTTACTTCTTATCACCCCCCCCCCCCGAGTTATGATTAAAAAGGATAATACGCTTAGGGAATTATCTACTTAACAGATAATGGGATTAGTCTATATAGGAGATTTGGGAAGTAACAAAAATTATACCAAATATAACTTAAAATGGGAAAAAAACGTTCTGAATCTGATATTCACACAATTGTAGAAGGATTGCTGAAGTTTCCATTAGAATCACTGTACGATAGAGAGAAAAAATGTTTTGTTTCAAAACACAATGCAATTTGGCAGAAAATATCGGAAGATTTTATGATACTTTATAATCTGAACATATCAAAACTTGGAATTTACACGGCAGTTTCAAAAAATTATTATGATTTATGGAATGTTCTACAAATTTATCCGGATGATGTTAAAGATGTACAAGCAATATACGAAGAAGTTTCTATCGGTAATATATCATGCAGTAATACTAACAGTAACAGTGATACTAGCACTGATATTGAAGAAGACTGTGTTGACGAACTGGAAACTACTTATCGGTTTAATATTGCTTTGACATGGACTGAATATGTAAGTTTTGATAAAAAACTTGTTACATACAAAAGAAAGGATAAGTCTGTGAGAAAATCAAAGCACACTGGTGAAATTAGAAATACATATGTTTTCGCAAATTCAAATTGGACAAATATAATACACAAGAAATTAATAGAAAATTCGTCACTTACATGTACGTTAACATTTGACAGGCACAGATTGTTTCCGTTTGGTCCACTGTTTTTAAAGATTTGGGCAGTTTGCAAAGAATGCAAATCAAGAATTACATGCGTTTTGATTAACGAACCACAACAAAATGAAATTTCGGAACTGAATTGTACTGTTCAAGGAAATTTTAGCAAGAAGCACACATTAAATTTCAGACGTCCACTTCGGGGTGACCTGCGATCTCACTATGTAAATAAAATGGTGAATGAGAAGTTTTCATCTAGTAGAATTCAAAGTATGATTATTAATAACGAATTAGAAACAGGAAAAATGATGCCTGAACTCAGTACACTTAGAGCTGCAAAATGTAAAGAAAAGAAAAAGAATTACCTTAATGAAAAACCTATTGATTCTCTTTACGAAATGAAAAACGTTCAAGAATTTTCTAATGTTATTCGCAATATTGGCTATTCCCCTTTTTTTGTATTTTGGTGGTCAAATTCTCAGCTTCTTGTGTATCGTCGATATTGTGAAAACAATTATAGTAGAATAGCTATCGATGCCACAGGATCAGTTGTAAAACGTATTATCTACACCGATGGAAGCAAATCAAGGCATATCTTTTTATATGATATTGTAATATTGTATCCAAATCAAAAACAATATTCCGTTGGATCAATGCTTAGTGATTCGCAAAACACAGAAGAAATAACGCATTGGCTATCCGTTTGGTTTAGAAGCGCAGGATGTACTCCGTCAGAAGTAGTAACTGATATGTCTCTTGCTTTAATGCATTCGTGCGCAAACACATTTACTCAGTATAAGAACCTCAACCAATACATTGAACAATGTTACAAGGTACTATTTAGAAATGATGATAAAATTTTTAAATGTTTTCTTCGTTTTGACGTGGCCCATTTTATAAAGCTCGTTACTAGATGGCCTAGTCTTAGAAATCAGCATAAACTAACAAGAACATTTTATCTTCGATGTATGGGACAAGTTGTACAATGTCAAGGAATAGAAGATTTGCAGTTATTATTAGATGCTATGTTTATTGTTGCTTATTCCGATACAGAAGGGCACTACAATGGCAACCCGACAATTTGCGAAATTAATAAAAAGTGGCTTATTGGACGTATATCTACAGGGACAGTTGAGCTCAACAAGATGATGGATGAGGAAAATTTTGCAGAAGAAGACGTTATGGGAAAGCTACATGATAAAGAAAAGGAAGAAATTAAAACCGATAATAATTTTACAAGTTGGTGCAAGAACATATCTGAATTCGCAAAAAATAGAGTCAACACACCAGAAGAAACAGGTGACCGAGGAAATCAACAGGTTCTACCACATTTCGTCGACGATTTTTTAAAGATTTCGAACTTTTTGCCTTTATGGAGCAGTATTATGTGTAAAAATTTTCCATTTTCGCCTAGAATTGCCAGCTCAGCATCGGCTGAAAGTAATTTTAATCAAGTCAAGAACAGAATTTTTGCTCACGAAAAACTTCCCCTACGTGTGGATGAGTTTGTTAGCGAATACATCAGGCACTACGAAGGTGCTATGAAGCTAGCTGTAGAGTATGATATGAACGATAATATTCAAGTTGATAGAATTACTACAAGCCAAGTAGAAAAATCATCCGTAGTTAACAATTTCCAATCTGAAACAGATAATTCACAACCAAAACGTAATCTTCTGTTGCCTGATAATCTGTGTGCTTCTTGTCAGTTAGGAATTGGAAGTGCCAATGTGGTATGTAAATTATGCAATTTGCTGTTGCATAACAATGACAACTGCACTGTCTCATACGAAGATGATATATTTTGTAAAGAATGTTATATTAGAGGTACACAAGATAAAACATTATCCGAAAGAGTCGCTGAAGAATCATGGATGAGAATGAACGTTCCTCCCAAGAAGAGACCCCGAAAGTCATATTTAGAGCCACAGTCAGAAATGGCTGTTGTCGATTGGACGAGAAAAATAAATATAACGACAATTGGACTCCTGCGAAATGGTAATATAGTTCATCAAAAACCACTAAAAATCTTCAAGCAATTGATAACGTTAAGAAACACTTGCGGACTAGATGCACTAATTCAAATATTTTGTATTGGATATTGTGATTCGTTAGTTATCAAAGAATACATAGAATCAATTAAAGACAGCAATAGGTTCGCAAAATTAGTAGTACAAGTTGTGAATAAAGGTGTGAACATTCATACATATAGAACTCGAGCAGAACTATTGTACGAACATTTTCCGAAACATTCATTGCCAGAAAACATTACAGAAATTAACTGTGAAGATAGTATAACCAATATAGCTAATACAACTTTAGAAAGTTTTAAGATAGGAATGCAAACGGATGAATGCAACAATTGCAAAAATATTCAACAAAGTGATCTAAAATGGTTATCGGTAGAACTTAATACTATTCAAGAACTGCCGACGAAATTAGAGGCACATATATCCGAACATGTCATCAGAAAAACTTGCAATGAATGTGGAAACAATGGGTTCTTGCGAAAGAAAATTTTAGACCGAATATATATTGCGATAGAACCAATTGCAACTAGTAATATGATTTTAGAACTCACAACAAATTTGGAAGATATACCTCCACATTTTTCTATAAATGGCGATAAATATGTTCTACGTGGTATAGTTGCATTTCAAGGAACTTCTCAAAGTACTCCAAATTGTATCGGACATTTTTTGACTTATGGGAGACGACACAACGGAAAATGGGAAATTTATAATGACCTATTAAAAAATAAAGAAGATGTTTCGCCAAGTCAAACAGTCAGGTGTCATTATCTTATCTATACCTTATAAGAGATATCGGAAAATTGTGATTTATTTTCACATAAAGTTGTCTTGTTGATATTTTTTTAAATAAATTTATTTTACTTTGTCTACTATATACAAAGCGATATATTATGATAATTAAGGTTGTATTTATTAACTTTATCGTTTTGTTCTTAAATAAATGACATAATATAGATTAACAATAAGCCATAGCTGTTAAAAAATTGTTAGTCAAGTTTAGAATGGGCGGAGCGTGTGAAATATATCGGATCATGCGCAGTGGAATGAAACATTTAAACATTTTTATCATTTTTATCAAATACTAATTTGTAAAGAAATTGTAATGGTGCTAGCTCTAATATTTTGGTGCTAGCTATGTAGATTAAGGAGCTAGCTTTTGGAGCCAAAATATTAACGGGGGGGGCTAGCGTTACTTTAGCCCCCCCCGGTTTCAATGTGGATTTGTGAAAAAACTGTAATGGTGCTAGCTCTAATATTTGGGTGCTAGCTGGTGCTAGCTATATAGATTAGGGAGCTAGCTTTTGGAGCCAAAATATTAACTGGGGGGGGCTAGCGTTACTTTAGCCCCCCCCAGTTTCAATGTGGATTTGTGAAAAAACTGTAATGGTGCTAGCTTTAATATTAGGGTGCTAGCCGGTGCTAGCTATATCGATTCGGGAGCTAGCTTTTTGGCCAAAAATTTTAACTGGGGGGGGCCAAAGTAACGGACCCTGACCAAGAAGTTATCAAGCAAAATAAATGTTACAAAAAATCTTCTACTAAAATACTTTGGTATCTTCTGACTTATGTTCCTATTCCTTCCTAGTAAGGAGAGTAAATCACTTGTGCCTTCCTTGCCGTGAATTAACACTTTCTGCTCGTTTTTTTTTATAATAAAAAAAGCTAAAGCTTTTGTGAATATCTAGTAATAAATTTTATTCAAATTTTTCTATTTTATTATTAACTATTTTAAACGTGTAACAATTATTGTGTAACAAGTACATGTTATTTATTTTATGTTATTTAAAATAACGAGCTTGTCATGATAAATTCACATTATAAATTGGCAACAATTGAATTTTATAAATATAGCCGAAGTTGTTTTTGAGTGCCAACAAATAAATTAGTTAAGCAGGTCGGAAGTTAATTAACAGTAAACGTTGGAAACCAATCTGGATATAACCAGATCTAAACAAATCATGCATCATCATTGTTAACGTTTTTAGTCCTGTTTTAGATAAATATTTGCTGATCGCTGATTTATGTAAAAGGGTAATCCCGGATTCCAATCAATAATTTAATAAAATACTAAAGCATGATTTTTGTCTCCTGTAAGTACTCGTATATCGACACGTTATGGATGGAAATACTTCCTACTAACTGGTAAATTTTTAATTTTTAATCAAGACATATTATGTACATTTCCTATTCAGTCCTTGCCAATAACAAGGTTTGTCAAGATCGATTATTCAAGATTACTACTTCTACATAATTTATCGGAGCTGTTCGTTTCAACGTATAAATATTTCGACGCGAACGATTCGACGCCGGTACGTTTCGACGCGGTACATTTTCACGTGGGACGTTTCGACGTCGACGTCGTAATGTAATTTTTTTTTATAACATCACCGCGAGAAGGGCAAAATACTCGAGTCCAAATCGTAATTCTGGTAGATGCTAGATGTGTTTTATGGTTGTCGATAATTCTAGATTTCTTTCTAGATCCACAATTTTCGAGTTCTAGCCATTACAGGGACGTTTTTAGTAAATTGAGCAACTCAAAGATTCCTTCATTCTAGATCTGTAATTTTCGAGTTGGAGCCGCCTCAGGAATGGTTTTAATCGTTTTAAATCCTTCCATACAAAAACATAGGTCTGTTCTTATCGCTTCTTTTCATAGTTTTTTTTTAGGTTTGAAGATGTGAAATTATTTTCATCCCAAAACCGTCGTTTAAAAAAATCCATGCGAGAAGGTATCGAAAAATGTTGCGTCGAAACGAACTAGACTTGCAAAATAAAATAATGCTATTTTTTTAAATAGAATTTATTAATTTGTTTGTCTAGTCTAGGAAGTGGTCGTTAATCATAATAATAAATATCTTGCAACAACAATGACCTATGCTAAGTAATTGTAAAGTAAATACGTATTCAATTGTTGGTCAGTCAATAACAAACGGCGAAATTGAATTACATTTGTTTTTGCTTGTTTACTTATTAGCGTACAATAAAATTTCAAAATTATGTATTCGCCGTACAGTTCGACCTTTTAAAGGCATCCATATATACAGTGTATAATTTAATATAAAAGGTATAATTTACATTGCTAGCATAGGAGTGTATTAATAATTCCCCCCCCCTGGGACCAACCGAATTCCCAATCTTCGACCTAGCAAACAAATTGTGCCCATCAGTGCAGCACCTAAATCCACCCAAGGTGAAACTTTGGTTCTAAAAAACCAAATTCATAACCTAATACTGATAGCACCAACGATAAGCCAGGCTGGAAAACAAACAATTCCTCTTCTCTTCATGGGTCCTCCAGAATTTTCCTCTACACCAGCTTTTATTTACTGTAGATAACCTGTAGATGTTATACTAGCTGTAGATAGTGCGGAAAGCGAGGGTCATAAGTTCCGAAAAAAAGGTAGCAATCAAATGAAAAAATAATCTCTGCAAGAAGTGTGCAGCCAACGGCAATTGCAACTAAAAACACAAAAAGTCGTAGCTGCTTGCCTCAACTATTTTCCTTCGGAGTAACATAATTTAGAACAAACAGCATACGCTAATTGCGACACCAAAATAAGTAAATAAATTTAATTATTAAAATTAAATATTTAACTTGGTAATAAATTTTAGCGTTGGAAAAATTTGCGAGCGAAGATAAAAGCTATCGGTCGATAAGCTCACATGAGGTTGGTTCCATACAAAATAATTTACCATTGCAAATTATTTAAAATAATATTCGGCAATTCGGAAGCAAATAAGGGATTTTCAGTCGGCACAAAACAACAGATCGAACGAGTAAAAGAATATCGTCAAAGTTAGATGTCTCCCTACGAGCTCATTACAAAAAGTAAAAACTTGCTCCAAAATTCGACGAGTACACGAAAAACACTCTCACGCTTACAAAGGCTCACACCAAAGTCCCGGAAATTGCGATCTCGCGTTTACAAAAAGGCAAACTCCCATCCCCCCCAATTAGACTCTAGGCAGGGGCGTACTCAGCAATTAAATTGCAAAAATTTGTTACAACACAAAGGATATCTCGAGAGGACCGAAGATTATTTTAATAAATAATATATGCTTTTCACCCTACAGTGCATACGTGGGATCTAGCAGGCCCAAGTAAACATTTAAATGAAAATAAATGAATCAGAAAGTTTGCTGAACTACCACGTGAAGAAATTGCTCCTACTACTACAGTATAACTCCAATTATCCGAACTTCTACTATCCGAATCGCTTTCAGAATTTCAACATACATACAGTAGGTAAGTTTGGGTGTTCCTCGTGGGTTTTTTGGGACAAATTAAATAAAACTGCAACAATATCTCTTACTGACTAGTTTCGAATTTTTAATGTAAATCCTCATCAAAGTCAAAAAAGAAAAACAACCTTTACAATTTAAAATTACAAGTAAAAATTTCCTCAAAAGAGTGACGAACAGCTTGAAGAAAAGCTTCAGCTTCTCATGTCAGATTTCTTCACCTTGAGATGTCTATCGAATAAGTATAACCAATCAAACAACCTTAATTCAAATTTTTACGGTTGTTTGATTGGTTATCCGTATAGTTATACTTATCCGATAGATATCTCAAGGTGAAGAAATCTGGCATCAGCAGAGGAGGGTCCATTGTATGGGCCAGGTATTAGCAGTTTTTATGGTAAATATCATTTTATCTTGCAAAAATCGATAGTTAAATCTTTAAACGCGTATTTCTCCTAATGACATTTTTAAAATTTTCTGCCATTGTAACTCAAAGAGCAATTATCCGATTGTCCTGAAATTTGAACTGAGTACTCTTGAATATATTTACTCTACAATGACGTAGGATATTTTTGTTTAGATGAAAATTGATTATTCGTCATTGAAGAAACGACCATTTTATAGGCATATAATCTTATAATCTTAAAATTAAACAAAATATTCGGCACCAGGTGTAATAGAATTCAGAGCTGGTTCCTTACCAGTGACGGCTCCAGCATTTTTAAAATGGGTGGGCACAACATGGACCAATATATTTGGGGTAGGCAGAAGCACACAATATTAAAAATAAACTCGGAAAAACACGTTATTGAAATAAAAGCCTAAAAAATAAAACGTAATTCTAAAAAATTAGGGTCGGCACTTGGCCGGGCACACCAACAGGATTGAACCGTCACTGATCTTTGCAAAAAAATACCAACATTTAAATCTAACCTTTTTATTTCCTAAAATTTATCGAGTTTGACCCAAGGCATGAAGATAGATGATTGAATCACGTTCATTTGGTAACTCCATGTAACACAATTTGGCACGATTCCAACTTAACTGAACTTATTTCGTATACCAAAATTTCGGAATTTATTGATTCAACGTTGATCACCGTATCAACTGATAAAATAATACCGTTTAATCAACTTCAAATTCCAATTGATCGTTCGGGATTGTTTATCAATTCACGCAACCGTTCCAGTTAGTGGATACCGAGGTAATGCCGCAGTCCTGCCACATCCTTGCGGATCCCAGCATTTTTCATCTATCCACCGCCGCTGTTAACATCAGCATTCCACACTTGCCAAAAATGTCACACTTGCCATAATGTGAATCGGCGTTTACTCAAGGTTTTCTTGGAAATTCGCACAAGTCTGTTCTTGCAAATTATTGCTGGCCGAACTGCACTATTTTAATAATCGTAATTTATTATAATAAAACCAACGTAAGTAATTTAACAAGTTGTAAGCTAATATTTAATTATTGCTTTGAAGATCTTTTTTTATATAAACTTAACCGGCTAAGAGCCAAATAATTAAAACTCACAGTTTTTTGTAAAACCCAAACAATTTTGACTCATTAGATCGAGTGGCGGCGGCGGTTCCTATAGTCACTCTGGTATGAAAGGTGTCAAAATTTGAGCGAATCCAACATTATAGTGAAAGCAGGGGTGGCCAACCCGCGGCCCGCTTGGAATATTTTTCCGTCCCGCGAGATTACTCGCATTTCGCATAACTCATTATGTTTCAATTTTTCAGTCTAAAAAGATGTCTATAGTGTATCTAAATCTAATATGGGGATATATAATTTTATATGTGGTATATGTGGCCCGCGGAGTTATGCTGTATTACCAAAGTGGCCCGCAAGATCATTTTGGTTGGCCACCCCTGGTGTAAAGGTTGCCACTACTTGGATATTCTTCTTCTTCTTAACTATGCCCAGTGACGTAGCAACAGGTGATGCGAGTGGTACGGCTCACCTGGTTTCTAACCCAAAGGAAGTCCTTTCGATACAATTTCAAATTCATTCAATTTATAGAGTCCGGGCCGCTTGCACCAGGGCCTGGCTTGACTATGCCGGGCCTTCAATGGGCCTTGGCGATCAAACTTGGATGCCTTTCACGATATTTAGGTGCTATATTAGTTTTTATACTGGAACTTATAAAAATAAGTAAATATTCTTTGATTAGAAGTTTTCAATTAAGATTTTTCTAAAATTTTTTTGTTTTTTTTAATTATTCAGTTTTCATTTCAAATTTTTTATTTTTTTTACTATTATTTATCTTTGAATAAAATTTCGTACAATAAATTTTTAACCGAGTTTTACAGATTTTCAAGTTTTACATGAAGCATTATGTAAATTCACATACTACTAGTATTTTACATAGTATTTTACAATTCCATATGTACACCCCTATAACTTAGGCATGTAATATTACATTCTTACGTATATTTACATAAGGGTTACGTTTACATTTTACATTTTTACATTACATTTTCTATGTAATTTTACATAAATTTTTTTTACACTGTTGAAAATTGTCCTACAAAAATGTTAGGGAGACACAAGTAAGTGAACGTATACGAGTATACTGTTACGAATCAGCAATGGTTATTTATATTTGATGATTCATTTATGATGACTCATCTGTAATGACGCATGTATAATGACTCACATATGATAACCTGTTTAAATACTGCTGAGTATGCATTCTAGAATGTTCCAGGAAGCAATAGAACTTGATAGAATTACCTGGAAGGTTGTGGAATATACTAGAACTATGCATTTGAATATAAATAGCAGCGCGATTTGCTGTGAAGGAAGTCCGAGTTTGGACTCGGAAGTGTGAACATAAATAACATGGAAATAAATAATAGTGTAAATAAATATACCGGATGTTATTTAAATACAGTGACTTAGTTGAAATAAATATAGACTTATATGTAGTGTTAATAATTATAGTGTAGTTTAGAATTAAGTGTAAATATTAGTGTAGTAAGTGTTTTAATTTTAAATGTTTTTAAAGTAATCTTATATTTTAGCCTTTTAGCAATTGAATAAACGTTTAATATTCGTTACAATACTATTATAATACCTACTTTTCATATTTTATTGATATCAACGATTTCTTTCTCGTTATCAAACTTATTTGAACAATAAATAGCAATAGAAGCAAATACATGTTCAACATTTCTCAATTACTTCAAACAAATACCAAAGAGCGGAGAATGTTATGAAGTTCGTAAATAAACCGCAAAATCTAACGGCAGTTTATAATTTACACTTTAAATAAAATACCTCATTATTGTGTATTTATGTATTATAACATAATACGTAATTTGATTTTGAAAATTTTATTTATTTTGACACTTTAATTATTTACGCATCGCACCATAAACAAAAATATCAACTCTTAAAAATACTGTAAGACCTAATAAATTACAAAAATGGGTTTCTTAAAAAAAAACTCTAATTGAGGCTATGTACGCTCAAACAGAGATTTTTTTCCGCAACAAATAAAGGGCAACACAATTTAAACACAGCTACCTACTTATTTTTACTGAGTTGGGAAACTTTGAATGAGGAAAAATATATCTTTCAGTCGATACATTTTCCATTCTTATCTGTTATAATGGAAGTACAAATTCAAAAAAATTTAAGTTCCCTATGATCGGGTGTACGGTCGGTCACCAGGTGTATTATAATTTTTCTTTCCTGCAAAATTGACGAACACACTATTTACAGATGAGCTATTAAAATTACTTTATCTACAAATAAAATAAGTAAAAAATTCCACATTCTTTTGGTTAAAAAATATAAAAACAATAACTTTCACGAAGAGTGACAATGCTATTTTCGTAAATTATTGACGTAAAAAGAGTTTTATGGATTTTAGAAAAATTGTCTTATAGAAATAGTAATTAATGCACTTACTAAGTTATTGAGAAAGG
Organism: Cantharis flavilabris; assembly: GCA_949152465.1. NCBI lineage: Eukaryota > Metazoa > Arthropoda > Insecta > Coleoptera > Cantharidae > Cantharis > Cantharis flavilabris. The sequence goes on from OX424439.1 coordinate 23,613,787, forward strand.
AGGAAAGCTGTTTTTTTTACATAAAACATTCAACCAAGTTTAATATAAACTGAGGTGGGCGGGTGAGGTTAACAGTATTTTTGCACTTCTACCATAACATGTGGTTTATATTGTGTGCTCGTGTATGCAAGTTCTGGTAAAGCCTGGAATCCAAATTTAATACCTGATAATATGATCACGATTATATGATCAGATTAAAGGTTTTCAATGGAGACGCGTCGTAAACCCATGGAACTGTAAACCATACCTAGTCGAAGTTATAAAATCTTATTATTATAGAGGTCTGAACAAAAAAGGAACAAATAAATAAATGTGATGATTTTGATTTTAATTTTAGTTTTTAAAATAAATAAATAATAAACATATAAATAAAAATAATATAAAGTTATTTAAATCTAAAAACTTCGTGGTAAACATTATTTTTATCAGGGAGGGCTTCAGGGATACAATCCGAGTCATCCTTGGAAAGGGGCCCTTTCCCCCCTCTAAATACCCCTCTGCTTCAGAGAATTGCCTGTTTTATTCAATATTACGAAGGTAATCCAGAAAGTAAGCTTAGTTGTCCGGCACCGAGTTGACTTGGCGCCGAGTTGTCCCAACCCGAACTCCGAAGGCACCACACCGTGCGAGTTTTACTAGAGCTGCTAGCTGCTGCCATCGTTTGGATGGGATATTGCCATTCACCCCCTATTCATCTGATTTGGCGCCTTAAGACTATCACCTTTTTACTAAACTAAATGAGTTTTTGAGTAAGAAACGTTTTTCAAAAGCGAAAAAGTATCTGAAAGAGCTGACGGCGGAGGTCTATGAGCTATGACGCAATGACGCTGGCATACAAAATCTGGTGCCCCGACTACAGAAATGTCTCAGATTGGACGGCGATTACGTTAAAGAATAGCTTAATATATTTTTGAGGTATTCTGTGAATTTCAATTAAACTTTTGGATCTTACATAAATGTTGTGATCTTTCTTTCTGGATGACCTTCGTACATGTAAATATGTTATGTTCTGCTTAATCATCCTCTAATAACCGATCTTATCTATTTCTCCATTTCACCTTATGATTTAAGAAGTCCTCAACTTTTTTTATTTTTTACGAAAAGTTTTAATAACTTTTCTAATTATTATTAGATTCTTTATGATTGTGTTTTCCCTTCTTTCATCCTTTTCGTATTTTTCCAAATTTCTTGTTTATTTGTTTTTAAATTACCAATCATCGGTTTTATTTCGTAGATATTATTGAGAGTCCGTTAATTGAGAATTTACTGTATAAGTTTCACTGTCTTTTCATTTTCATTAAATGAAATAAGCAAAAAAAAACTATCCATGTATATGAGTTCTAATAATTGGTTTTTAATTATAGTGATACAGGATATACAATTTTAAACTTTGTATCTGGTATTCACTTACATTTTCTATTTTGAATATTCGATATTGCTTTTGATGTTTGATGATTGTGAGTGTGAGTAATTAAAAATGATTTATGTATTGTCAACAATTCTCTCGTATAGACGTATAGAGCATGACTTCCAATTTTTGCAATTTATAGAAATGTTAACACAATTCCAGTGGCGTTTCATCCTTTTAGAACACAATACACTTCGGAAATATTCAGTTACTCTTAAAAGAACTCGGACTCCTATGTTAACAATGTAAATTGTACATTTTGAAGTCGTTTTTTTGTCATATAAAAATCGATTTTACAGCAAAATTTTGAAGCCATTTTTTGGTGCAGTTCTTTTGCGAGTAACCGGGACATACATCTCGGTTACGCCACTGACCGTTTAGAATAAAGACGCAAAAGAAACGCACGTAATATTACGTACTATAGGGGACATCCATATTAATTACGTGGGGCGATTTTGGCGATTTTTCGATCTCCCCTCTCTCATTGGTGAGATGCCATGAGATTTAATCTCTAATCTCACGTTTGTTTTAGTTAATTTAATCCAGTTCTCTCGCAATTTAACAGTTTCTTGCGGAAAAAAAATTACGTGATATTTGCTGAGACCCCCTCCTCTCTCCCACGGAGTATGGGTGAGATTCGGCTCGACCCCCTCTCCCCCCTAAACGGCTCAAGTACTTAATTAAGTAATAATTCTAACAGTTGCTATTAAAAGAAAATGTACCTACACAATACAAATTGTCTTCAATTGTATATCCATAAATATTACCATCCGATTTAGATGCCAAATCCTGGCGCCAAAGACGCCTACTAATACTAGAGCGCATACTTGAATGACGCCGAGAGTCGTATATGAAGTTTTTATTATCTAAAAATAACAACTTGACTATTGTAAATATTGTTATTCAACAGCTCTGTGTTGCATTATTTGCAAAACTAAATTAACCCCTAAAACGATTGACGCAATGTTTGAGTCTAAAATTAGTACACAATAAATGTAGTAAATGCAAATCTTCTGTTTAAACAGTCATATTGTTATGTAAATACATAACGTACAGGATACTAGATAATAGTTAAAAGGTTACACGTCACTTATCGCATGATATAATTTATTGTCATTCAGTTTTTACGATTGTTGCCCGATTAAGCAACATTAGGAGAAGGGCTATGCGGAACCTGACTCACTTTTGTCCCAACCGAACCGCAAGAAGTGAGCCAGTTCCCGGATAGCTCTCTAATAAATTAACAATATTAATCTACAAGCTGAAACCTGACCGAGTAATTTTTAAATAAAAAACGTAAAAAAATCTGCTCATTTAATGTTGAAAACCACAAATAAATTAGTAGGACCAAAAACGAACATTTTTCAATTATTGGTTAATTTTCCTGTAAACTTGCAAGCTTGTTGATTTTGCTGATATTATATTTATTACTTAATCGATAAAAGCAATCTTCGTATTTAATTGAAAAATTAACGGCATTGATATTGTAAGTTCCTTCAATACTTCCAATTGTTGTTTATTTAGGCTGAAATAAAAATTTATGCTTTCAGACGCCAAGTTAAAAAGAGAGGAGGGTTTTATAGCCTTAAAGGCTATTCGATGGAAATCCTTGTATTTTTCTTTCAGATGCGTTTTAATAAGTCACGCAAAGTTTCTTTGACCTATGTCAACGAACTTTCTTTTCTCTATAAACGAAATTTATACTGGGGGTTGTTCAGATTTTATATGTCCTACTATAATGAAATTGTGTAATAATATTATTTTTTATCATAAACCGTAATCACTGTACTATACAGGGTGTTTTTCTCTTATGTTAGTCAATAGTCAAAAATTATTTTTACCATTCGGAACGTGTAATTTTTAAACCTTCATCATAGGTATTGAGAAACATTTTTTCTGGTTTAAGCTGAAGATTTCTAAAACTTTTATCAGAACACTGAAGTGGTCGAGGTTTTACTGTAGGTACATTTTTGAATCATTAGAAAGTTTCAAGCGATTACACAATAATATTAAATTTTTGTTGTAATATTCTCTTCTTCTACATGCATACTATGCTGGTCATTGACACCTTCTTGTATTGATCTCTTTAACTATACCTACCTACCTACCTTGCTAATGGAAAACTTGCTATTAAACTATTTTCCAATTTAACAGAATTGTTTTATATCAAGAAAGTCAAAAACTACAAAATCATCAATAATAATTTTTTTTTTACTTATCTATGATTTATTGAAAAAATCTATACCAAGGTCACTTTTTTATTATTTTACATTATTATACATATTTATCGATCATCTAATTATTGGTTTTATACATTTTGTTTCCAAACACAATAACACAACAAAAAATAATAAGGTTCAAGAGAGAATTCTATTCGATTTATAAATCAACCTTGATATAGTAAAATTCAAGTTCAATGCGTAATTAAATAGTACAAGAACAGACAAGTTGAGGTGGGTCGATTTCAGTTTAGGCATTTAAAATCATTTAAAATAATAAAAATAATAAATTAAATGCATTTATGGGTTGAATAAATTTTAAATCTATTTTAAAATATTTTGGCAATAACAAAATAAAAAATGTTCGTCATCTCCAAATTGGTGCACTTTATCAAAGGAGATCCAATAATATTTTATGTATTGACGTACTATACGCGAAAAATAATTTTTTTTAAAATATATTAGCATTTTTTTGGAATTTAAAAATATAAGTAAAACACTCTATATCAAAATGACCCTACAATAGATAAAATTAAATTATTAACTGTTATAATTTTCTCTCTACAACTTTGTAACAGTGACTAATATTTCAACAAACAATAAAGTGGATTATTCACAATAATTCAGCGATTTTACGTATAGGAAAAGTACTGAGTGAGTGTACTTTTTTATTGTTTAAAAATTGCATATTTCTTGCATGATGTCAGAGTTTCTCACACTTCACTTATTGATTATTTTCGGTAAGATAATTTTAATTTCGTGTGCGTATTCAAAGTTTCCTGAAATTTTCGCTATGGCCTTAATGAATTTTAATTTAAAATTATGTATTTTTAATGGCCAACAAAAATAAAAAAGTTTAGTATTATTATGATCGTGTAAACAAATTATTATGACTTGTAGAAATTAAAGAAGCATATCAATTTAAAAATTATGTGTTTATTATTCATACTTTGATGAGCGAAAACCAAAATTCCCAATCTATTGAACTCTTTCGTTATTCGTTCAAGTAAGAAATTATCTTTATCAATCAACTTAATTGATTTGTATGAAGATAAAGTAAAATAGTACGATAATTATTTAAAAGGTTGATATGTATTGTTACGTAAATGGCGTCAGTGATACTTACAAAAATTTAGGTAATATTTGTACACATCAGGTAAGTGCTTCTGATTGTCAGATGTAACCTTGCAGATAGTAAATCACATTTTTAATGACTTCATTCTCCCCAATGTCATCTTTTTTAAGTTGTATTTACTAAAATAGATACTAAAGTTGGTAACACTGTTTGGACAAAAAGCAAAAGAGAACCAAATACAATACAGCGGAGAAATATTTAGTGCCTTATTAAGGTAAGTTTGATGACTACAAACTCCAACAACTGCATCCTGAGCATGAAATGAATTTATTATTGTCAGTGCTTATTGTGAAAAAAAATTTGTCGCCCTAACAAAGTTGTTAGTACCTACATATATCCTTAACCGAGTTTTTTGCTGTAACATCAAATTTTATGCTACCATAACAAAGTTTTGTATGTTCAGAACAAAATTTTTTCCCAAACAAAAAAAAATTTGTTGTGGCAGCATAAAATTTGTTGTAGCAGCAAAATACTTTGTTGAGGAAATTATAGCTAAATAAAATCGAATTGCACGTAATCCGGATTAATGAATTACTATTTATTGAAGTTTTCTTTACATTTAAAATAAAAAGGTAAAAAAAAGGTAGATGAACTGCGGTCATCCGAGTTCCATCTTGTTTTAACATGAATATGAAATGAACTATTAAACAAAGAATAAAATGTTTTTAAATTGATTTTTAACTATTCCAAACATTTGCTTGAACACTTGAACTTTTCTTATTTTATTTTTCGTTTGCGGAATTTTTAACGAATTTTTACCATTTTCAGCTTTAGTTTCGTTATGATGCATATTTATGCCTAATTTAATGACATCTGGTTGCGCGATTCAACCTGTGCGATTGATACTATATCTTTTCATATCCCAACCACACACTGCCACACTGACAAACAGACACATATCCAACTATAATTTATTAAAATCCTATCAGGGTACGATAATAGTACATTATGCACCAAGGCAATATAGTCACCATTTTTTGACCTCAGGGTAAAGGATTGTTTGCACGAAAAATTTACCAGAAAGCCAGCAAAAGTCACTTTATCCCCGAGGTGCATAATATACTGTCTTTTGCAATTCCTTGTTTCCTTGTTTGCTAAAAAAACAATTTAAAAAAGGAATCAAAAGAATAAGGTAAAAAACGTCCACATTAAAATTAACTCTAGAATACACCGTGATTCATAATATATGCATCACATAGTTTTTTTGAATTTTGGTATTACAATGTACAATGATTCACATATCAATTTTTTTTCCACTTATTAGATAAATAAAATATTCAATAGTAATGGTTAAAATGTAGTTACAATGTAAATTACTGCCTATACATATTTTATTTACGCGACGCTACTGGCCGAAGCAGTGGCGTTTTGTATCCTGGTATATGTGTTACGGTCAATGACGCCTATTTACGCTGGCCATTAACGTCATTGACCGGCCATTGAAGTCAATGCCCGTTAATCGTGGGAAATGATGTAAATATTTTCATATGATTGTAATATTTACGTCTTTGGCCGGTCAATGACATTAATAGCTAAAATGGATTGGACAATGATGATACTATAGAATAATTACTATAAGGAACAGCTAAATGGCGATGCACTTCAACTAGGGACAACTATTTGTCGTGCAATTTATTTTCCGTATAAATGACAGCAACTCGGCTCTTTTCAAGGCCTCATAACTCATAAGTGTACAAAGATTTTTATTTAATTTAGACAAACGATCATTTTAGGATGGATCCATGATTTGTCGTGTTTGCGTCAGTCAAAGCGGACCAGAGGAAAAATTAATTAAATTTAATTAATTCATTAATTCAAGGTGAATCCGTGATTTGTTGCAGTTGCGCCAACCAAAACTGAAAGAGTGATAGAATATAGAATCTGTACAATAGTAATTTTATCATTGTCTACCTTATATTGGACATTAACGTCATTGCCCGGGCAATGATGTAAAAACCACATACACAATTTTAAATGTCAACATTGCCCAAAATACATGGTCATTGGCCGGTCAATGAGGTTAATGTCCAACTAAGCTAGGCATTGACGTTATTGTCCGGCCATTGACGTTAATGGCCGAATTGTCAACATTGACCGTAACATATGCATTAAAATTATATTTTTTAATTATTAAATTAATTAATAATAAAACGAAGAAGTGCATAGTTGAATAAAGAAGAATTATTGGTGAGATATTGATGATTTAAATAATAATAATCTACAGAAATATTTCTAAATAAACAAAATCGGAGTAGGATTTCTTGTATTTTATTTAATTATTTAAGTTCATACCTACTACCTTAATATTATGATAGATAAAATAATCCCGTTATTAATGAAACACTAAACTATACATCAAATCAGGCTGTAACCACCTAGTAGGGGATTTACATGGGTAATAATAAAAGCACTTTTCTCAAAAATTAATATCTACTATTTTATGTGAACTAAAACTTTTTCATTACACTAATAGACCTTTTGTTATTGTTTTATGAAGACCTGCTTTTATTTTTGACTGAATTCACTTTTTACTATTCTTTTCAGGCCCCCCATTTATTCCATTCCATTAATATTAAAAGCAACTATCGAAATAAATAAGTTTTTTGCAAAAAGTTAATATTGACCAAGACAAACATGTTTTATTTACTTATAGGTTGCTAGACTGCAATCAATAACCACTAGAAGTCAAACCTATTTCAATATATTTTTTGTTCGGTAATCGTAGATATTTGCACAAGAAACCGAAGTTTCACTATTGCACCGTAGGGAGTCGCTATTGGCTTTTTAAATGAAGAAGTTGATTGTTTTGAATTGTAGGATAATATAGCTAAATTAAAAAAATTAAAAATTGAATAAAAGAAAGCAAACAAATAGTATAATTATTAATTATAAGTATAGTACTTGTAATAAATCAAAAAAAAATTAGAATAGAAAAATAAAAATAATGATAAATAGAAGTTTACACGGAAAAAAAGCATTTTAGTATCTAGTATATTCAACAAAATTTTGGTAAAATCCGCGTAAACAGTTTGGCATATGTGTTTGTTGCTACCCAGAATTAGAATCAAAGATTTGTCTCTGTCGGGGTTCAAATTCCAGGTTTTTCAAATTTTCAAATTTTTCAAATTCCAAACTTCAGGTTCCAATAAATTGAATAACTTGATAATCTTGTAATTGGGGTTAGCTTAATGAACCCATTAATGTAATAATTATTACTTAATTCAGCTGTAGCAACAATATTTGTTAAGAAGCCAGGCGAAAAGGAAAAGAATGTTTATTTTTAACTAATTATCAACTTTTTACACTTTTATTTAATATTATATTTTATCTTAACTACTTAAAATAGAAATTAAGCAACAAATTGAATTAAATTACAGAAGAGATAATAAATTTAGCATATTGATCAATCAAAGTAATCAACGAACCGATCAAAGGCAATCGAAATTTCTAGAACTGTTATGTAACTTTGTGAACGCCAAGTTTAACACATAAATTAATTAAAATATGTTTAATCAAATTTGATAAATTACACGAGAAATTCAAATTATTATTTGCAGTTAAAACCAAATTAAATTAGAAATGACATGACATGACAAGACATGACAACAATGAAAATCGTTGATATGCAAATACCAAGTTATGAAGCTGAAATATTGATTTCTCTGCTTTGATATAATGGAAAACTTTCAGTAACACTCAATTTTTTCCAACTATTGAATCATGGATAATTCTATAGTTAAGTAATTTTTTTTAATGGGAAAATTACTGTAATTATGTTATGCAATCAGCGTGGTCACTTGTGCATCTGTAACGAAACTGACAAGGTGAATATTAGTGAATATTATGACGTAGTATTTTCCGAACATCCGAACGGAGAAGGCTTGACTTGGGATCCAGGAAGGTCAGGTTAAAGATTTTCGTGAAATTTGTGATTTTAGCCCGCAATTTCCCCTATAAAACTCAACTTAGAACCGCAAATCCTGAAAAAAAAAATTTTCGTTTGAAGATTTTTCTTATTATTTTTGGTATATTATAATCCAATTGTACATAGAGGAGGAAGAATTACTTTAATACTGTAACAAAAATAGTTTGAGAACTGTAACAATTAATAGTAAATTGTAAACGTGACCAAATGGCATCTGACGTCACAGTTTGTATGTAAATTAAAATAATTATATAATTTAAAAATAGAATCAATTCGGTAAAATTGCGCTGCACAAAACATGCTGTCGGAAATTTCCTTAATACTAAATATTGTAAAGATGGAAAAATACTGAACCACCAAATTATTGATTAGCAGCGTTTTAAAACATTATTTGAAGTCAAACAAAAATTAACTTTCTAAACAAACTCTGTCTCTTGGGATACCGACCTACTTTTTAATTCCAAGTACAGGGTAATGCAAAATTCAAATATTTAATGGTTTAAAAATTTAATAAATATGAATATCAACAATGAGCTAAAAGATACAAATAAATCTTATTATTTGGATTTTGCAATCCTATACAATTAAATGTTGTAAAAAAATTATTAATGATTGAAAGTGCTTACTGTTCATGGATGCGAAAGAAATATGCAAATTATATGAAATAGTCTGCGACAAATGGGCCCTAGTTGTTTCGAATTTCTGATTCTCATCAGGCAAACCTAAAAAATAAAGTATTCAATTCAATATGACAGAAAGAAATATAAAAATTCAAAATTATTTGACATTTCTTTAAAATAAAAGCAAAATTCTACCTAACTTGATTCCAAAATGAATAAAAATTTAAAAAAATTTTTGGAAAAGAGTCTAACCGAGCAAATAAAAAAGTATATATTAATGAAGGCAAACCTAATTGTAATTAAATTATCCCAAAATGGGATAATTAATGGCCTTCATTAATATATATTTTTTTATTTGCTCGGTTAGATACTTTTTCAAAAAATTTTTAAAATTTTTATTCATTTTGGAATCAAGTTAGGTAGAATTTTGCTTTTATTTTAAAGAAATGTCAAATAATTTTGAATTTTTATATTCTTTAATTCTTCCGTTTGCAGAAGAATTTATTAATTCAGACAAAACCTCAGTTGTCGCGTTAACAATGAAAAAAAACCTACGTACATGTTTTGAGAATATTGAATTCATCGATACAAAGTCAGATACAATAACAAATGAAAAAAATTAAAACAAAGCTGTCAATTTGCGTTTATCTTTTATTATTATGAAATATTTGGGTTATTGTAAATTGCACTCGAAACTGCTTTCCTATTATTTTGTGCAATTTCTTTTCTTAATCCTGCAAGTAATCTCTCTCTTCATACTATATAGTAAACAGGAGGATTATAGATTGCAATTTCTAGCTTAATAATAAAAATGTAAGGTTAGGTTTAAAAAAAATAAAGTTAGGTTATGTTTTTATTATCAATGTATACCTATTTTTTTTAACAATATAATCTAAAGAAAAGTTACAAATAACTGAACTGCATATAATAAGTAGGTATACCTCATAATAGATAACAATTACTTGCTTCCTCCGATGAAGTTTCATCCCGAAAAAAAGTAGGGTTAAGAATTTTGTTTACAAACAAGATAAATAAAATTTTAAAATTAATGGTTAATAAAATTAGCCAAGTTATTGCCGAACAGTTTTTTGAATTGCAAATATTTGTAAATTTACTTGATTAATACAATGCATTAGCACGCAAGTGTATTTTTAGTTAAATTTATTTTTAAAATAGATTTAATTAAAGTTTCAAGGATAAGAAATAACTTTTTAACTTTGATAAGATAATAAAAATTTAAAATATTTAGGAAGATGTTTACGTGATATCACTCGCGTCGCTGGATTGGAGGACAACAAATTCTCGAATGCCAAACTTTACATTGGTTAAAAATATCTTACGTGCCGGAAACCACGACGTTCACGAGATCGTAATAGTAAGGGGGTGCGCAGGGAAAGGAACATTTGGATCAATACATTACACCCTAGTAAACTCAGTTAACCCTGACTGGTGGGGTAGGCACGGCATCAGACATCCTTGTGAAGGCCTTCTGTATTTTGCGTAGCAATTGAATGTGTGGTTAAATATTTTTCTAATTAGATTTTGTTGACAAGTTTAACCGCTAACTTCCAAGTAGGTCAGGGAATTCAAGTTTGATTGCGTTATTGTTCGCGATAACATAGGAAGCAGAGTTATTTTATTTTGAGACTGGAAATGCGTGGGCACAATCAAAATAATACTGAAATCGATATACCCAAGACGATAGACGAAGTGGTTCTATTTCTATTTTTAATCTTGATTGTAGTCTCTAGGGGATTTTTAAACTAAAAGCAAACCCCAAAGTTAAAAAAATCAAAAATAAACTTTTTTCCCCTAAAGGCCGTCCCGGAAATATTGCGTATATGTAAGAAGATTACAGATCGAAATCCAAATTTTCCATTGAAGAAGCGGAAAGTACCCCTCCTAACTTCAATCCATACTTACTCATGCTCATGTGTAAATTCTCACGTGTTGCGTGTTTGTTGTGATTATCTTTTCAAAAGATGTCTTTCATGTTTACGTTTGTTAAAATACTGCGTTTGTTTATTTATATTCGAGAGGTTAAACTGTTTAGCAACCACGTGACTGTCATCAGTGATATTGGGGGTTTTTCCTTCCATTGATTATTGTCAGATTTTATATTTCACGTACCAGGCATATTAGTGGATTTAAACACAAAAACAAATCTGCGTCTGTACAACGAAATCCGGGAATAGCTGTATGCCCAAAATATTTAATTTAATTCCTGAGGTTTTTAAATATTTAGTCTACCCCGCAAATCTTCTTTGGCAACTGAACCCATACAGATGCTAAATATATACTAAATACATTACAAAAAAATTAAATAACAAATGACTTCGATAACAGATAAATATTATATTATTTGACGTCAATCTTCCAGTGTTAAAAAATATGGTGTTCCACAGGAAGTTTTCTTCGACCGTTGACGTGCAGACGTGCTTATAATACATTCAATTTTTGTTATTGTTACTTTCTCCTTCCTTGCGATTGCTAAAAATAATTCAGCAAAATTATTTTGGTCCACATTCCGACAATGTCTACATTTTGGGGAACGTTTTATGGGATACAGAACTTAATTCGTTTTTAGAATATGAAATAAACACAACCTGTTTTATTTGTGTGCCAAATTGCGTCAAACGGTGCCAATATTTTGATGTACTCGTCTGTTATGAATGCCAAATAAAATTTTTTGTAAGATAGCACATGATATATGAGTCATAAAACTTCAAATTGTATAGATATTCGGCTATAATAATAAACTAGTAACGTCGAAGCAATGCTAAACATATTATTGAAATGTAAGCAGGCAGGTACAAACCAATATTAGAATATTTGGACAACTAAAGAAAATTGTGTACGTGTATGTAATTGCGCATTTTTAAATGTTGTTTGTAGATGGATTATTCCATTAATGCTAATGCTATACGAAACTAAATAATGATATAACGAAATAACTTTCTCTGAGTTGCCTTAAACTTTTGGGGGTTTACCTCAAACCCTCCCCTTCAAAATTCGCTTCCACATATACCAGTTCAATTCAGTTTTTCTAATTTTCAAAATTTTTCTTTGTAAATCTCCACAATCTTGGTGTTCAAAAGTTCGGTCACCACCCTTAGTTTTCTTTTTCTAATCAGTTTAAGAACTTTTTTGAAAAATGCAATATCGATGCCAATTTGTTGTTCAGACTAAGAAACCCAACAAACGCATCCAAGATTGTCGATATGAATCTTATCTTCTTACAGGAATAATTTACTGAGCCCAAGGAAGGACCAAACAACGACACTCTTGTTATATGCAATTGCTGTTAATGCTGTGAAAAACAAAAATAAATAAAAAAATAACAGACATTTCTTCATAGTATTTTGACAAAACATCAAGAAGTGAAAATGAGAGTGATTCTATTAAATATTCTGGCACCATAACTTACATGTTATTTATAAAAATAAAAAATCAAGTAACCTGACATATAGGTAATTAGTACACAATTGCTTTGTTTTGTTTTGAAAGAAATTAAACTGAAATAAATACATATATTCAAAATTTACTGTAATAATATTATCTGTCATTCAACATTTGCTTCTTTTGCCGTTTTTCGGGCAAGTAGAGCTTTGTTGTTTGTTGTCAGTGGTGGATTTCCTATTAGACACAGTATGCACGTGCCTATATCGGCAGAATTTAGGGGGCGGCAAAATTTTGGAGCATAAAATTTAAAAAAAATTTGTTTATAATATATTTTTGCTTCTAAATAAATACAATATTTATGTATATATACAGTGAATGACGAAAATATCCGGACACTTCTATGTTAACAATGTAAATTGCACATTTTGTAAACTATTTTGTGACATATAAAAATCGCTTTTACAGCAAAACTTTTTAGACATTTTTTGTTAAAAATTTCGTTGACTTTAATTTTGTATTTATACATTTTTCTATTTTGTCTCCCCGTTTTTGACTGACAGAGACTTAAATCAGACTGTAAAATATAAAAAATATTATCATCTGTATCTCAGAAACGGTGTGTTAAAACAGAAAAATGCATATAAACAAAAATGTAGGGAATAAAATTTTCAACGAAAACTACTAATACATTTTTCTATTTCGTTGCACCGATCTAAGTCGCTGTATGTGTAAAATTGCAAAATGTATAGGTACAAAATTGAAAACAATAAAATTTTTAACAAAAAATGTCTAAAAAGTTTTGCTATAAAATCGACTTTTATATGTCCAAAAACGGTTTCAAGACGTGCAATTTACATTGGTAACATCGGAGTGGACGAATACTTTTTACAGTCACTGTAATATGTCTGTCAGAAACGTTATTACAGTAAATATTCCTTCAGCAGCTCTAAAAATTTACTTTAAAAAGTGGAATTAAAATACATAATTGAATGAATCACCTGCAAACGGCTGACTGCCCTACTTCAACAGTGTTAACGTTAATTACTGTTGATGGTTAAGGCAATCGATGCGGTTACAAAAAAGATTATAAAAATCGACAGTTTTTCATTCAATGAATTTTTAACAGGAGCCAGATTAGCCCATACACGAAAGTAACGTTCCTGAAATACATTGAAATCGAATACATCCTGAAATCCTTCGTTCGTTTAATTGCCGAAGATTTTGCTATAAGCTGTGAAAGTTAACAGCCAATCATAAATTTAAAACAACTTTGAAGCGTAAACAATTTTGTTTGGGAAAAAATAATTCAAGTTAGCTTTCACAACAAAGCAACAAACAACGAACAATCGGCGTTGGGGAGATAATAAATATTGTTGTGTTCTAGAATCCTCTATTGGATGATGTGATTCATTTCGTAAATTGTAGAATTTTTTCAAAAATGTTTATTTTGGAATTTTGAAATACTATTTTTGAATTTTCTTGTTTTTGACGTAAATTAGTTAAAGTAACAACCAGGTGGGAAAACCAGGCTCTTTATTGAAAATAGCAGCCACAGAAGCAGTTGAGACGAAGTTTAATTCCTGAATTATTTTGAATTTGAGTTATATCCTACGAATAAAGTTTTGTTTATTTTTTGAGTCAGTAAAATTGTCTCAAAATTTTAATAAGTTGGATTCTTTTGGATGCGATTATTTCAGTTTAGATAATAATTTGGAATTGAAGATTAGATTAAATAATTATAGATGGAAAATTTTTATAATAATAAAAATTAAAATCACGCTGTTAAAAATTTATGGAAAATTACAATGATTTTTATTGTAAAATTTACGTTGAAAATCTATGGAAATAAATTATTACGGTAACGTTCTGTTCTGTAAATTTACAAAAATTTTGTGAAATCACAATGATATAACTAGTATTTTTACAGTTCCCATATGAGTACATATTACTTGGGTATGTAAAATTACATCCTTATGTATATATTTACATAGATTACCATAGGTCACAAAGTTGCCAATGATTTTCTATGTAAGCATCATAAAATTAAATTTGATATGAAGACAGATGGACATAGCTATCTAATAGTTATCATAGTTGTATGTAACGTTCCATTTATATATTGGAAAATTTTTTCAAAATTAATTTAAAATTCATTTAGCAAAAGTGAAATTTATTGGAAGATTTTAAATTAGCTGGGCAAAACTACATATTTGGGTTTGCTTAATCTACACGTTTTAGACTTACTGTCCTATTGGTCCTAGTAATTTTCTCACTATTGATCATTTTATGTTGTCTTGGCGGCTTATATTATTCTGTCCTTTGTGTTTAAATAAAATAGTATACTTACCTCTACTCGAAAAATTATTCGATAACTTTTAAATGTTGGCTTCTTAATTATTGTAGTAATAAAGCAATTTATTACAAATCTCTGCAGAGACATTTGGCCATTCAATAGAGTAGCATTATTTGTTGGCAGATTTTTGAACAAACAACAACAAACTATGATTTCTTGACTCCCCCTTTATTTTTGATAAGTTACCGTGGTATATATTATCTTTTAATTTCAAAAAATAACTCTAGAAAACAGCATTTGTTTTTCTAAATAATGTCTGTTGCTAAATTTCAAAGCAATATCCTCAACTTTTATTTTTACATCACTTTGAATTCTTTTTTCCTGTAGTGAACTTAGGATTTCCAATATGGTAGCGACACCTGTTGGTAGATTTTTAAACAATAAGTAATGTAGCCTCATCTATTGGTGTTTTCTTAAATTACAAGATATTAGTAATTGGAAAGTCTTCGCGATTTTTCGTGTTAATATTTCAGTTATTGAAAACATATTTTGAAACAATATAGAACAAACTTAGAACAACCTGGAACAACTTTCAAAAATAAATTTTTTTTTAAGTGCGGAACTGGTCATATATGTTGTTCTCTCTCCCATGACTTTATTTTTGAATATATGAAAATGAGTTTCTGGAACAATATAGAAGAAACCTAGAATAACCTGGAATAACTTTCAAAAATTAATTTTTTTAAAGTGAGGGGTGATGGGCCAACTCAAAAATTGGTTATTTTGTCAATTCGCAAAAAAATACTTTGGAACAATAGAGAACAAACCTGGAACAACAACATTTATCCTCCGGACTCCCTAAAAGTAATAAACGAAGATGACTACCGAGTTTATTGGTTTTTATACAAACCTTAATCCTAAGTTTTCTTAGCTCCCTAGGTAAATTAACCGTTATTACAAATTCAAAATTAAAATTGTCTTTAAATCTAAATAATTAACTACCTAAATACTTAAAGAGATCGATGTTACTGGAAAACGTTTGAGTACTACCTAATAATTCATCTGTGAAGAGAAGTTTGCCTTAGTTATTTAGAGCGTGGTAAGATAATCAAAGCGAAAAGATGTTCGACTACAATAAGAAAGTAAAATGTAGCTTAGAAATCAGAATAAAGTATAAACTACACATTCATACTACTATGTAGATAATACAAGATCTAGGCTGTGGCCCATGGACCCGCACCACAAAATTACTTGTTTGAAAATTTCAATTTTGAATAGACTAAAATAAAAAATCTGGAAATCGAAAAAAATCGGGATTACAATACTTCCTTGTTTTACAAGGAAGTAAAAAAGTTCATTAATATAATCTAAAAATTTACTTGCTTGTTACAACCCTTTTTTTATCTTGAATATACTTAAGATGTTTACTTGAAATCAGAATTAATTCCCAAAAAAGAAAACCAGTTAGGCCCTCACCACAGATTCAGCCTAGGGGACCTCAAATCTTAAATAGGACCCTGATATAATAATGTAATTTATTTAAAAAAATTAAAAGTTGAAAGAATCAGAAAAGTTTAATAAAATATGACCCATTGAGAACTAATTAAAAATTTATTTTTTTAAATGTATTAATTATTGTCGGAACATATTGAAAAAGACGAATAGTCGAAACTTGAGGAAAATGTATAATTTAATTTTTAATAAAATCATTTTTCAATATTTTGCAGATAAAAAGCGTAACGAAAGCATCTTTCAATTTCTTTGCTTCAATAACAGGATTGTGTAGAATCTTCTTGTTGGTGGCACTCAACATAATTGATTTTTTATCAAAAATAAAATTATTAAATTTTTACTTTGATCACATAAAATTTATTTTTGTTCACTGGAAATACAGGATTTTTTAAAACCCAAAAAAGATAAACTGTGGAAAGAGTTCATTCTGTTGTCGGTGCGTATGCTAGACGTAAACTGTGGCCGCCCACAATCGAGTTATGGACCTGGTACTGCTGGTATTATGGTATTATGAATTTATTTAAAGTATAATTTTGATAAATATAACCGAATTGAACTTAAACATCATTCTCGCTTTGTAGACCCATAATTTTTGAATTGAAGCCGCTTCAGGGATATTTTTACTAAGTGGAGCGACTGAAAGATTTTGTCTTTGTAGATCTGGGATGTAGATCTAGGACTTCGGGGACTTTTTAAACTGAATTTGAAAGAAAGAAGAAAATTTTCCCTGAGTTACTAATACCAAATCAATAGTTATAATTTTCTCATTATAAAAGTTCTCCATATGTTTAACAACCTACCATTGAGCGATTAAAAAATGTGTTCGTCGCAAATTAACTTCTAATAATTCATAATAAAAAGTTATGTATTGTTTGATGAAAACCAGTTGCTTATCTCCTATAACCAGTTACGTTAATTACAAATACGGAACATTAAATATTTATGTATATAGTATCGGTTATTTTTATTTCCTGAAAATTCATTTCATAACAAATTAATTTTATCCTACTAGGTGGAGTTTTAATGCGGTTATTGTGTTATTGTTATAACTATAAAGCAATGCGGTTTATGGCAGATAATGTGAATGAACTTTGGGCGAATATAGCAATGCAAACCCCGATGGAATTTTCCACGACGCTTTCAGTACTATCACTATGCTTGATCGACATTTTGCTATGCTTTATGCGATAGGCAAATTGATAAGATCAAGCTTTCCTTTGCACACTTTTATTTAGTTGAAGGATATTATTATGGTGGTCAGTAATAATCATAACAAATTAATTTATTACTTTTCTTTGAACGGTGGATGGGCTGGGGAAATCAATAGGTATAACTTTCTTAGATACAGTAAAACTCGAACTATTATGTTTTTGTATCCTACCGACAAGAAGGCCAAGTTTCACTGTATCGATTCAGAATAGTTCATATAGGTAATTGAAATCTGCATATTTGATAACTTTCACATTATCGTGGAAGTAATTTTCAATGACAATGAACTCAGGGACGGAGTGAAGGTGAAGATCCACCTGTGCAGGTTTTCTTAAAAAAAATTGTAATTCAACGCTTAATTGTCCAGTAATCTTCTAATTATTCCAGCAAATATTTACTATCCATTAACTAAATTTAATGTTATCAAACAACTGATGTGAGTAATGAGTTGAGAACATAAGAAAAACTTAGGAAATGGAAGTTTGAATAAAAATTCAATAAAAGTGAATATTTAGACATTGGTTCTTGAACTTTGAATGATGAACAACTTGCAAATTTCTGGTACCACTAATGAGTTAGATTTAAATTTATTTAAAAGACGTCACCAATAGATCGTCATCAATACTTGCAAGTTTATCACATCAAAATTAATATTAATAAAATAAAGTATGTTCTACATACGTCAGATATCGCGACCTTAACAATCATTTTAGTCAAGCATACTAAAAATAATTATTATTGCTGTAAGTTGCATAACATTTCATAACGAGGAAATTATTAATATGTTATCGACTAGACGATAGAAATTATGGAATAGAATATATAAATTAAACTTATTTGAAAGTTTCTCGAACTTTCAAGTGATCAGGTATTATCAATTTGCTTGTTGGTTGATACTTTCATCATTCAATTGCATTATGAAGTTATAGTATTAAATTTAACAAACTAAAAATAAGTAAAACCAATTAAAAATTAACATAATTCAATTTTTTATGTGTTCCTACGTTTTGGGGGGAAAATGAATCTTCTAAAAGTACATAAAACTTCCAAAAAAAGCAAACATGGAATGGAAGACTTGGTTTGAAGATCCAAACTTCCAATCTGATCTGATCCGTTTCATTACATGATTCAATGGTCCACTCCAAAATAAATTCGAATATCGTTTTCTTCTCCTCGTGCTTTATGATGGGGCTTTGAATAAGAATTACTAAAACAATTAATGAACAAAAATAAAATAATTTCACGATACTACTAAACGAAACATTTAATTATTAAATCCCATTTGGTTTGACACTAGACATCGATCGAAAGCCAACACAAATCATGGTAACTCAATTGCACTATCCTTCTCCAATATCGAGACGTTATTCTATTAGGATAAACAACTATATCAACCAGCGGGTGTCTCTAAAAACATACGCACAAAAATGCGTCAATCCATTACACCTGTTCCAAACATAAACAGATGTTTCCAAAAATAATCGACACCTGCATGCATAAACCAAAAAACAACAAATGAGCTAAATGAGCTAATAGTTAAAAGAAATTAATGCTTTGCAAAACATTGGAAAATCGAAATTCAAATTTACTTGCAGGAAACAGGATATGTTACCAAATCATTTTTAAAATATTTTTGACAGTTTGAGAATTTTGGATTTATTATATACTCGTATCATGTGGAACAAATTTTTTTGATAGTTAAATAATTTTTGATTTTTGTAAAAAAATTTGTAAGTTTGAATTTAATTTGGATAATTTGAAATTTTTGTAAATGTGACATTTTAATTATTTTATATTTGGATTCTATTGTGAGTAATTTTTGTAAATATTTGTAAATTTTTGAATTTTGTGGCTTTTAGTATTAACAATTATTTTAATGTTGGTACAGAAAGACCAGAGATTCCTTCCGGAGCGGACGTATTTTTGTGAATGTGGAAAGATTTTTGATTTTTGCATCTTAAGTTGGAGCCTATTCTGAGAATAAAATTGAGATTTAAACTAAGTGCATTTATTTGTGTTATTTAATTTAGAAATTGTCCAAAAATTGGGACAAGATTGAATATTTTTGCTAGATTAGGATTTAAATTTGGATCCGTTAATTGGAAATTGGTAATTAACTATTAGAAATTTGGATTTTAAAAATTGATTACAAATTGAATAAATTTGAGATTGGAAAGGCAAAGTAAAATTTGTATGAGGCAAGCACCTGCGATGATAAGCCGTATGTCTGGGTTTATCGTTCCATTTTATAACTTAAAAATTTATTTAAGAGTAAAATTTAATTAGAATTGGAGTTACTTTACGATTGAATTTTTTTTTTGAAATTTGAACAGATTATTTTTGAAAAATTGGATTGGCACCGCGATGCTAAAAGTAAAAATGAACCCACTACTGAAAGGTCTTTGCTCACCGACTTTTCAAGCTAGCTGGCAACTAAATGTAGCATAATGAAGGTTTAATACGTCTGTTTGCCGTGGATCAGAGGCCTCTTAATACACTAGTGAATTAGAATTCATAATACTATATTGCTTGATATTCTTGATCAAAATAAATTTGTCAAATCTGACGTTTCTCAAAACCAGAATTTTTACTTGTGGTTTTTGGCCTTTTTTGATCATGGTCGTGGATAAAACGTTGAATTACATTCGGGAATTAACAAGCCTCTAATACTCTCGAAAAAATGTGACTCTTGTCTGCGCTTCGAGTGCCCATTTTTTCTCGTGGATTAGAGGCTATATAATTCCTTTATATAATTAATAACTATAAATCAAGCTGCAGCTTTTAGATAGTAAACAAAATTACAAAATTTTAACTTTCACAATAAAACGACAATTGAACAATCAATTATTACCAATTTCAGTTGAAAGTTGATGCGCCTGTCCAATTAGCGTTTCCGACCTTCCATACTTATCAGATTTACCATTACATCAATATCTGATGAAAATGAAAGAAATTTCAATTTTCAACGTAAATTTTATATGATTAAAACAAAAATTGCTGCAGCATTTGTTTGATTTATAACTTAAGATAGTTGATTGATACGTGCTTTAAGTAGTGTAACTCGATATTAACCATAACTATAGTTTAGATAACCCAAAAAATGCGCACAAACACTTTTAAGAACTAAAATGTTTTTAAGTTATCACAAATACAATGCACTGTAAGTATAAAATATTGCAAACGTTTTCACTATATTATGGCATCTTCAGGCAATGAAATAGAAAGAAAATTAAGAGAGAATTCTTTAAATCTTGTTTGGGGTGGTGGGGGCACGTATTTTTGAAAAGGAAGACATGTTTTGGAAATTGATTTAAAAAGGGTAGAGGTATACAAATTAGAGCTCTTAAAAGTTTAAATTTTATACTTACAGTGTATTTTACTTGTGATAACTTAAAAATATTTTAAATATAGAAATCTTAACTTATGAGAATTAATAATATTAAAAACTTAAATATAGCAAGTTAATTCAAATAATAAAATATAGAATACAAGTTATAACTTATAAAAATATAAGTTTTTAATATATAGCTGTATAGCTGAACCGGCAATAACCATTCTATTCCATCAACTTCCCAATTATAAAGCATATCAACATTTATTTGAGTTGCATATTCAAATGCTATTAACTGTACATATTTTTTGACAATCAAAAGTAAATATCGGAACAATATTCTATTAATATTTTCAATCAATTATTGAATCTCTATTAGGGGCCATCCATAAATTACGTCACACGTTAGGGGGTAGGGGGGTCATCTCAGATTTGTGAAAAAAATGTGTCAGGGGATTCGGGGGGATTTTAAATGTTGTGATGTCACAAAGTCAAATCTTTAGAAAATATATTTTTTGATCCATGGATCGGTTATAACAACATAAGTAGCGCTTATATTCGTTTTTACATGCACCCGAAAAAAAATTTAAATATTAATAAAAATGAACTGTTATTAAGACCTGCAAAAATGATTTAACTTAAGTTAGTTGTTAAAAAAATTTCTGCGAATTCTTAAATTTTATAGGATAGAAGCACACTTCTGCCACAGGGCACTAGGTGATTTGGTCGCCGATAATTTCATCCCCGGTAATTTTACCCCTTGGTAATTAAATCTTTCTGATAAATTGGTCCCCGGTAATTTTACCCCCGGCAATGTTTCTTTTAGGGGCGATTTTGCTAAAGAAAAATCATAAACTAACACTCAGATGTAAAGCGTTTTTGCGTTTTTGTAGGTTGGGCCTTAATAACATAAAATGAAGTGCATCCTTTGACAATTATCTCGATAGCAAATATCTCGAAACGTTAATAACTGAATAACCCGTGAAGAAAAAGCAAATAGTGCACTGGAGGGCATTCCATGCCCCCCAGACCCCCCGCTTTATTCCTATGATTTGCTTTTTTCAAAGTTTCTGTTACCATATCATACGCTATGGCAATAAAACACTTTATCATTTAAATTGAAAAACTGGGTTTTTTAAAAATATGGGGCATGGAAAGCCCTCCAGTGCAATCTAAGATTTACTAAAATTATTCCCGAATTTCTTATTTTGTAAGAGTTCTAAGAACTGGAACGTTTTATGCGTTTATGTAGGTTGGCCCTTAATACCATAAAATGAAGGTGTCAATCCGGGGGGTCTGGGGGGCGTGGAACGCCCTCCAGTGCATCTTTTGTTAATTATCTCGATGGTAAATATCTCGAAACGTTAATAACTGAATAACCCGAATATATTCTTATAAAGAATAAAAACACTATAACCTACATCACCGATGCAAATCTTCGGGCGGATATCTCTTTTACAAGCAATTTTGCTAAAGAAAAATCATAAGCTAACACTAACCTAGGTACACAACCGATGCATATCTGCGCAAAGATATAATATATTGGGAATGAAATTATCGGGGTCAAAATTGCCGGTGACCAAATTACCTGGGGCATAAAATCACCGGAGATGAAATTACCCGGGGTTCAAATTACCGGCTACTAGAAGTGTGACATCACTTGGCGGGGGAGGGTTCAAAGGAAATGTGACTAATTGTGACATAGGGGGAGGGAGGGGTCTAAAAACCTTAAAAATCGTGTGACGTAATTTATGGACGACCCCTTATCTTCAAATGCACTAAGACTATATTTTATGAATCTACGAAATTGAAATCACTTACCTTCATTTGGCAATCTATGAAGAAAAGAAAATTATCATAAATGTCAAATTAAATAAAAACGAAGCGCACACACCATGAAAACGTCAAATTGGCTCGTTAGAGGATGCAAAGGAGGCTTAGCTTCCTCTAAAATCCAGGACTATTAAAATATTACTTTGACATAAGTAAAACAGGGAATTTTGAAACTTGAGCTCTATCAAAAGATAGATACTCTTTTTACAGTACTTATACCTAGACAAAAATTATCGTTAGGCTACTACAGAAGCAGCATCTTTGGTATATTTTAAATTAGTGTCATCTAAATTAATTTGGAATCCTGGTCTGCGTTTTTTCCCCTTCATAGAGACTCTGATTGTTGTAAATTTAGTTAAGTACAGGGTTTTTGTTTCAAAAAAGGTCAAATGGCATTGTAAAGACAGCCCAGAATTCAGTCTTGTAATTCGTACAATTAGCGTTTCTGTTCATTCTTTCCGCCAGAGCACTTCAAACTTCAAGTAAACCCCATAAATTTATACCCAATACATTTGCGTTGCCAAGAATAGCCAACTCTTGATTTCAAAGGCGTGGGACGCCATTGACGAATTCATTACTGGGTTAAGATAACGTCTATATGTGGGCATAATAATAATTATTCAATACGCGCATCTAACTAGGTTACGTAAATATACTCAATATAAATTATCTATACTGGTTTGTATGCACGTCGTCGGTGTAGAAGCCTCGAGATATAACTTTTTCTCGATATTTTATAATATATAAAATATTTCGGGAAACATTATGAAACAACTAAATCAGAATATTTCAGTTATACATAGCAGAATACCCAGTTTTACATTGAAGGTAATAAAGCTAAAGCTGGAGGCCTTCGGTGCGACAGCAGCCACATAATTATAAAAAATACTGAACGTAAAAGTTTGCTTGTATTATTATGGAAGACAATAGACAATTACCATTGGTGGTCTATTTTTATTTTTTTATGTCATTTAGACGCAAACCTAAACTATCATCTGTGGAATCTATAATCGAATAATTAATGTGGTATAATAAGGATGGGTTGCACCGACAACCTATGTCCTTACATATGTTAGCAAATCAAATTTAACAAATTTTTTTTTATATAATAGATAATAAATATCACAATTTGGTATTTATTTCTGCACTACATACATTTTAAGTGTTAAACCATCTTCAAATCGTTAAGTGCCGCTTTCCGTTTGCATAATTTATCCCGAAACTACATTTTCGTAGTTGGGAGACGATATCTTGGTCATTGATTTGTAACTATGACAGAACTTTTTCATTCAAAATTTAGTTTTTGAAAAATATTAAAAATGTGACGATCTTTTAGTAGTACTGTACTGAGAGAAAAAAGTATTATTTGAAAATTTTATTTTGTAGTGCAAAAAATTTAGTTATTGGCAAAAAAACTTTGTTGGTACTAGTTCCAATAAAAAATTGTAATATGTTCAACGAGTTTAAAAGATTAACTTCAAAAGAAGTTCTACTTAACTAATTTAGATTTTGATTAAAAGCTGATTTGTATTGAACCAAGAAAACTTATCTTTTAAATCTGAAACTCGTGTGATTTATCTGCAGACTTTCTCAAGTAAAATTTGTATTAAGTGTTAGGTTTTTCCACGCTTTTAAGTGGTAAAAACAAACTGATAAGTGATAACCAAATACTAATAATTTATTGTAATAATCATATTTAATTGCGTGTTTATTGATTGTACAAATGTAGAAAATTAATGTAAATATTAACCATTAATAAATTTTATTTGTAGAATTTCTTGTTAACATATAAAGTAATATCAATTTACTTTTTTTGTTTCAATTAAATTAAGTGCTATGTATACAAGATTATTTAATTATTTTAGTTACTATAAACCTATTATATTTTTTTTTAGTTCTGATTTACTAATGGCTTTTCGTTAGGGAATTTTTTTGGGTATTATTTGCTTAGGATTAATTTCGTAAGGTAAACCCTTTTAGAGTATCGGTATTTGCCAAAAGACCGAGTTTAATTCCAAATCAATTTGAAATAATCACAAACTTATTGGTTATTACCTGAATAGTTCAAATTATTAATTAATTCCATTACTTGTCAGATATTAATTTGACCGGCCATCCAGAATTCCGCTACTGTGGATTTGATGCAACGTAATTTTTGAGGACTTTCCGTATTTTCAGCAGAAATATGACCAAAAGAAACCTGTCTACCTTATCAACTTGATGAAAAATTGATAACATTATTAAGTGTTTACATATTTCAAAAATAATATTATGAAAATATGAACTTCAAAATAATCTTTAATTTTTAAAGGTCAGCAGACAGTTTACGTAATTAAGGAAATTGACTTTAAATATTTATTTAAAGAGATATTAATCAGAAGAGAAAGCAATCAAGTTATAATTTTCTATTATTAATAAATAATAATAGATATAGCATGATTGCCAATTATAAGTGTTGATGAAAATGTAATTTAAAATTTCAGTCGGTGGTGAAGTCAACCGCAAAGGGTACTTTTCGATATGTTTCAAAAATTAAAACTACCATAATTATATTTTCGTAATAATTAAATTAAATTCGTTGGGTCTTTTGCGTAAGCAAATATTTTTAATATGAAATTTAGAGCATTGCGATAAGATATGATGGTGGTTGTATTTTTATAGATCGTAATAATAATTTTACTAGGCAGATAAACAACATGAAGTATATAGGTAATAAATACTTATAATAATAATATATAAATAAATATATAAAATAATTACCTACTATAAAAAAAATTTTTAATTCAAAAGATTTGTGAAAGAGGAAATTCCTCTTTGGTTTGATATTGATATAATTTGTTATTTCTGCAATTGTTATTAATTTATGATGAAATAATTAGTTTGATTTCTCAAAATGAAATCTAATTACAGGAAATATTATTACCAAAGATATCTTAAAACCCTAAACATCTGAAATTTTTACTAAAAGTTTTCACTAGAAACTTTGTCTTGCTAAATAATAGGTAGCTTAAGGAAATTATTCTTATCGACTACAATCGTGTTTGATAATACACAATTTGATCATAGACATTGTCAATTGATCACAACTTTGGCAATGTCATTTTAAATCTTGAATGAGTCATGATCTTATATAAAGTACACACTTAATAATATTATTATTGAATATTTCCTGTAACTGTAATTGCAGGAAATTTTAACATTAAACAACTTTGTACAACATAAACATGTCAACATTACACAGAAAAAAATTTTCTTCAAAGCCAAAGACTTACGACTTTTATTATTGTTACAGTGGGTGTACAAAGTATTCGTCCAGTCCCATGATACCAATGTAAATTGTTCATTTTGAAACCGTTTTTTTACATATAAACATTGCTTGTATAGAAGAACTTTTTAGACATTTTTTGTTAAAAATTTCATTGTCTTCGATTTTGTAGCTATATATTTTTCTATTTTTTCGCCTCGTTTTTGACTGACAGCGACTTAAACTTAAACAGAACTCTGTAAGATACAAAAAATATTATGATCTGTATCTCGGAAACGATGTGACAAAATAGAAAAATCTATAAATGCAAAATTAAAGATAATGAAATTTTTAACAAAAAATTTCTAAAAGATTCTGCTATAAAGGCGATTTTTATATTTCAAAAAACGGTTTTGAAACGTGCAATTTACATTGGTAACATAGGAGTAGACGAATACTTTGTATACTCACTGTATGTATATTTCTTAGATATTTTCAAAAAATTTAATTTAAAAAAGTAAACTGGATAACATCAGTTTTTGGCATTGCAAAACAAAACCAACCGTTTATTAGTGGGATTTAAGAGAGCGTTAAAAAAATAACTCCTGAAATAACTCTGCTTTGATAAATACAATGTAATGTTCTGCTTATCTAAAAAGATACAAATATTATACATATCACTGTTATCTCCTTTCATTAATAACATTTAATAAAAAAACTGGGATTTAGATTCACATGAACGGTCATTTGATAATGGGGTAATCCCCAGCTTCCAAAAATTTTAATTTAATTTTTTTCAATTATATTTTTATGATTTGCGTAAAATCAGAAAATTTTAAATTTACATTATTTTCAGACAAAATATTAAATCTACAAAATAAAAATCTCAATTATTTAATAGAAGATTTTGAAACACGTCAACATAAACTTACGACATTTTTTTAAATTTAATCTTTCTAATCTTTATTTATGCAAATTATTAATTTTTATGTAATCTAATGTCATTTTTTTCCATCTTAATAAAACAATATACTGTTTCCGAACTATGCGGTAGTCGTTGTCGAGAGCAAGGCGAAGTTAAGTTTTTTGCGCTGGGAAAATGTCATAGTTTAATTTTAATTAAAACTGACAAAGTGCAATTTTTATAAAAAAATAAAATAAATACAACATTTATCTTGAAACTTAAAAAATTACAATTAAATTTAATCAATATTACTTTTACTGTCGGCGACAACCGGCACTAAACCAGTACTTTATCGCCGGCAGAGCTAAAAGTATTTTAGTGCCATTTTCAGAAAAATTAAAATTTATTGAATGACAAGACAAGTTTTTGTATGTATTTCATACAAAATTTGTTTGTAATATATTTTTTTTATTTATTAAAATAAATTTAGTAATAAAAGAAAGAGGGTGACCTAACAAATCTGCACACGGGTGGCCAAATATCTAGAATCGGCCTTGACTAGGGTCCTTGTACACAACATATTTCGCTGCACCCTGTATTAATTATAAGTAAAAGTAATAAGTAGTTTATGCAAATATGCTACAGGTATATTCTAAAGTTATTTGCAACCCCATAAATTATATCAGTTTGACCTAGAAAGCTAATTTTTAATTCGTAATAATAAAACAGAAATTAAAAATTAACAAAAACAAATTATTTCTTCTTATGATTATTATTAATCTATTACAAAAATAGATTATTTTAGTCGGGGAGCTGCGAACACGTGAAACAGCAATAACTTTGTAATCCTACTTATGCGAGGGACGATAATTCGAATGTTTTCATTTTTTAATTTCAAAAGCAATCGAATGTTGTATTCGCACGGAATTTAATAATTAGAAACCTAATAAAAAATACAGATGTTCGTTAATGGGATAATTTGATACCTAATTTTATTTTTTTTATCTCGATGTGTTAAAATTTAGTACCCACTTTTTCGCAGTTATCATTAAAAAAATTTAATAAAATCTGCAATTTTAATTATTAAGTTATAAAATTTTACGATGTCCTGAATTGCTTTCCTACATGACATTTTATAAAAACGCAATACAAAGGTCACTTTTAACTCAATATGATGTCGATTCATTTTGTCAGCGTAAAAAACATAATTTAAAATTCGACCATCCATTGGCGTTGAATCTATTGAAGTCGATTTTAAATTTTTCCTATATTCAATTTTTTGTTAAATGAAGTGTAAACGCCTACACATGTATTGGGTGAAATTGGTGGTGCGAGATAAAACAATAACGTAGTAAACTTTATCCACCTTTTTCGTGTTTATCTCGACTTTACAAATTGAATTTTCTATACAACATAAAGTAAGCGATTAAGTAGGATTTTTGACCTTTATTTTATTCCAAAAATATTTTTATTTTGCGTAGATCATGACAAGCTTAATTCTACTGATCATAGATATTGTCTATACTTTAAACATAATAGTTTGCTGTTTAAATTAAATTTAATAAATTAATTCAAACGTAACTTCAACGTAAAACTACATCTCGAATTTAACGTGTTTTTAACGTGTTTTCAGTTGATATAGTATAAAACACAAATTGAAGGCAATGAAATTTACAACAAAAAACGTCGAATAAGTATTACTGTAAAAGCGATTTTTATATGATAAAAAATGTCTTCAAAACTTGCAATTTACATTGTTAACATAGAAGCGTCCGAATATTTTTGTGAGTAACTGTATGTACATTATGTAGTTAGAAATAACAAAATCTTGCCTATTAAGAGAAAGAGAAAATTAATAAGCGGCTTAAAAAGTCAGGTTGTATTCTGTATTTTTCGAGAAGGATGTTCAAACAAAGATGCTGGGAAAAGTTCTTATAGTTAATCAAGTTTCATCCTTCACGCTAGTTGAATTAATTGCCTGCGGGTTTTACTTCCCACTTTCACATGTAGACGCAGATGCTAATTTTGAGATGAATGATTTGAAAAGGTCGTATTGTTTACATAAAATTTTGTTTCATGATAAAATAGAAAAATGTATATAAACAAAATTGGAGGCAATGAAATTTGCAACAAATAATATCGAATAAGTATTGCTCTAAAAGCGATTTTTATATGATAAAAAAATGTCTTCAAAACTTGCAATTTACATTATCAACATAGAAGAGTCCGAATATTTTGTGAGCAACAATGTTCCAAAATCTACTTTTGGCATTAGCACTGTCCTAGTAGGGTGCTAACCTGACTAGAAAACCTGAATTTAGGGTTTTTAAAATGCAACATTTTTATTTTTTACATTAGAAATTTTTATTCCTTTATTTTGTTTCAGAATTTATAAGAAAAGTAAATAATAATCAATCTCGATATGACAACAGCAGGTTGCTTAAACCCAGATATACTACATAGTATAAACAATTTACATGTCTGAGACTTTGGCCATAAAAATCATCACGATTTCACAAAAAAAATGCAGAAGTTGTATCTTTGTAGATATCCTTGAAAATTATACTTAATAAAATGTTACATACATACAACATGTACATGTCAAAGACCGTATAATTGCAGTAAAAAAGCAATATAAATATACAAAGTCTTCTGTAAATAAAGAGACATCGATTTACTACAAATTGTTTAAGAACGTCTCGCCAGTGTTGCCCAATCCAGAATGCTAAATAGCGGGACAGAAGGTTAAAAGATAGGGATTTGGGTTTAAATCGGGACAACTAAAAAAACAAGGTTTGTTTGTTTATTTATTATCAATAATTTTAGTTTTGGCTTATTTGGATATTGATTGTTCTTTTAATTGTTGAAAAAAAAACTTTTGGCGTCCCTATCATCAAGGGTGAATAGGGACATCTCACACAAATCGGAACACCTGGCAACTCTACTTCTTGCCTCAGTATAATGTGAAAAATATGAGTAAATTATTAATGTGCCTGCGCTAAATACTTGAAGATATTTGAATAACATCCGGAGAAAAGCTATTAAATGGTCATTCATTCATTTATTGATATATACACATCCTGAATAAACATCAGACGATGTAATATCAAATGTAAAAAATTATTTTATTAAAAATCTACCGAATGAATAGATTCATCGAAAAACAGTTTCTTTCAGTTAAAATAATTCTAAATACCTTACATACATCTTATCTTGTGAGAATTAATAATATTAAAAAATTCAAAATACAAGTTAATTCAAATAATAATAATTAACTTGTTATTTTTAAATTTTTAATATTATTAAAATAATTTTAAAATAAAATACTAAAATTCGACTCCAACAGTGATTAGCTGGTTAATTGTATACAAAAGCAGAATACTAGCGTCATAGTATTTGCAATTAACATCAATAAATGATTTGGGATGGAAGTACCGCACCGTTTATGGCCTAGACCAGTTATGGCCCACATATACAAAAATAACTGTAATAACTGTACTATAAAACTGGAGAAAAATAAAGAGTGACTTATTTGCAGGATTCTGTATTAACTTAGTTGAGTGTAGGCATCGTTAGACGACACTAACTTACATTTAAACTGGTGAAACTAAAATATTTTTGAATTCAATTTTACGAGAATTTCAACTTTGGATACCCTAAAGAGATGTCTTCGAATAACGTTTATGATTTTTAGTTAGAGAATTTACGAGTTTTCGATGAAATCTAGGTCTTTTTATCTATTAATTTTATTTATTTAGTTTTATTTTTAAATCTTTTTAACTGAAATAAAATTGTTTAAATTAAAGTTGCCAACCAACATTTATAAAAAGTTAAGATAAAGTTAATATAGTATATTTTACATTCATTTGACTAGTTTTCAATAAAAGTTAACATAATATGCATGTCATGGGTTATAATATTCAAATAATTTAATAATAGAATATACTAAAATAGAATAGAATAGACAATAGAGTATTAATTTGTAAGTTTCCACTTTCCATACTTCCTAATATATTTGAACTTGATGTATAAGTTTAAGTTTAGAAGATTTTTAATATAACAAGGGAAAGTTATAGCTTAACAAGATTAATACATTTTTTATCAGCGTTAATTTAGTAACTGTCTTCGGATTTTTCGTGTTGGTAGAATATGTAAATTCTAATTTTAACGACGTCCGTAGCGGCTTAAGCAGCCTTAATAAATTGAAAGCAATAGCTATAAATAGGTTCTTTTATTTTTATTCGTTTTATGGACCGCTCTGAAGCGTCTCGCAATTTAAACGATCCATAAAATTGGTAATAGAATGAGTAATTTCATATTTTTGTCTTTCAATGATTTTTCTTATCTGTCCATCCACCATTGATGCGCGTGAATGGAATAACGAGAATCTGGCACGATTTAAATAAATCTAATTTTTTAAACTGTTTTTCAAATATTTGTCCAACTTTCAAAGTTTATAATTTATTTTCGTTTCGCCCTCTGAAACCCACCCTTTTTAAAAAATACATTTTCTAATTTTAGTTTTTTTAAGTATAGATTTTTATAACAGACCAGGAGCTAGTGACGGTTTGACGTAACCGATTTTAGGAATCACGAAATTTTGTGACTTCTTGACTAGGGAATCAAAGTCGGCAGACGTTCGCTCCCTGCGGATAAGGGTAGTAAATAGATTTGCAATTTAAATCACGGTAGGTGTTCCGCCGACTAAATTAAATTTTATTATTATGATATAAAAAAATTGGCAGACTTAATGTATTAAGTAACCGAAACTGAAATGGAAAAATTGTTATCAATGTAATGAGCGTAGAAATAATTATTTGTATAAAATTAAAACATAGTAAATGTTATATGATGTGGGCTTCTATATGATAGCCTTCAGAGCCACAGCTTCATCTATCTCCAAATTTCCGATTTCTTTACTTAAATAAATAATAATTATTTCTAAGTTATGAAATTGATAATAATAAATAGTAATAAATAATAAAGTTGATAATGCAAAACTGATGGGGAAAATTTACTACTTACAGAATTTTCTTTTTTTACTAAGACTGAATTTTAGGCGGTTTTTTTGAAGGTGTTAGCAAGATCGTTAGGTGTTTATTTTTAAAAATGCAAAATTTACGGAGATGGTGAAAATGCCGAAATAGTCGATAAGGTTTTGTTTTAAAATTGCTGATCTGGGTAAAGATGATTTGTTAGTATAATTGGGATTAAATTAATAAAGAAACTAGTTTCAAGTGCAAGTTAGTTTTATAATTACAAAAAGTGAAGGTACAATGAACGAAGAGCAAGTTTTCTACAGTTGAAGTAAAATTTTAAAATGTAGAATTTTTTTGAACAGGTATTCTACCAATTTCACTTATCTGCGATTCGTTTGCAAATGCTTCAGAAAGCATTCACCAAACGATTATCCGCAAATTGAGAATTGTTGTCAAGTGCTATCAATCTGAGCAAGTGGTTCCGCTACTTGCCTACTGTCAATCGATGTCAATTAATAACTGTCAAGATTTTACTTTAAAAATGTTTTCCTGAAAAGCAAAATTGTCAAGATCAACCATTTTCAAGGTTTCTTGACAAAAGTATCAAGCGTAGTCAAGCTTGGAAAGATACCCTTATAAAATAGCAAAACATAACTAGAACTTGATAAGGCTGATTGAATGACGTCAAATTATCAATGCTGATATTTATCAAGACCGTTGCGAATAGCACTGATTAATTTCCGATATGTTTATAATATTATGTAGCTGGCTGAATTCATATCAAATCATGCAGGTTGTCGGGACTCATATTCCAGAATTTATTATTCATTAAATACAGTACAGGAAATATGAATAACCTTACCAATGTCCTTTAAAAAAACTCAAAATAATCATCATTTTAATAATTTAATTTCATTTTTTTTTCAATTAATGAAAGATATTAACGAATTTGCTTGTATAACTTTTTATTTTATTTTCTACCTGTTTCACTTTTTATATCATCGTCAGGTATTTTATAATTTTACTAAAAAGTTGTCAATTAATTTTTTTGAAAGACATTTTTGTTATCATTTATAAATTTGTAATAATTCATTACAAAAAATACATTAATTTTTTTATTAAAACTCAAATATTAGATGGAAATTGGAATAGCCTCATTTAATTTTTGAAAATACAATAGATTCACGTAATTTTAATGATTAGTAAATATCATCATGCTTAAGTATAAATACCAATAGGTGATCAGGCATTGAAACAAATAAATTTTGAAATATATCTGGAGATAATTCATTCAACATTTTCCGAATACTGATTTTCCACCCTTCAGTTGATTAAAACTGTTTATTTTTTGGTAAAGTTACCTTCAAATAATATTATTAGAGGTTTTTTTGAAGTTTAAATTGGAACTGCAATTTAAAATTGCAATCTTTTTTAATGTAAACCATTCCCGAACAGTCCTGAAATTATGAATGGCAATATAGCATTAAAATTAATATTTATTACAACTTAACAAAACGTGAAAATAATAAATTTTTAACGGTAAAGTGTAGAAATACAATACGCAGAAAATTATCATTTAAAATTATCAAAAATATCGAGAATATCGAAAAGCTAGGAAATTACAGAAAATAGAAAGCTTTGGGCCCGAGCTCATTGGGGGTCGTTGAATATGGTCCCCGCCTTTTTTTCCAGTATTAAAAAATTTCATTTGTCTTCCTTTATGCATTTTATATTTTATTGCGATTTAATTTAATAATTGTGAACATTTTATTGTGATATTTTATTGTGAAAAATAATAAATTTTCATCTTGCAGAAGATGGGCTTTCAAAATGTCTAGGCTAAGGGCCAAGTAAGACCTAAGCCGGCCCTGGGAACATTCGGCTACCAAAACAACTCTTCCAATACAAACCGAGGCGAAAACGTAACATCGGCAGACCTAAGAAACGATGGATTGATCAATGGTTACGTAATGTGTAGCAGAAGATAATAGCAAAAAAATCTCAAAAATTAAAAATATTTTAAAAAATAAATAATTAGATACTTTACAAAAAAATATTTTAATAATGAAAACTCCGTAATGCGATATAAGGCCCTATTAATGTTTTTAATATGGTTATAGTTATAGTTATATTAACATGTGAAATTATAATTTTTCTAACAATATGTAAAAATTTGAAACTTTTATATGGAAATCTGAGAAAAGCTAAAGAAATCCAAGGAAATCTTAAAAATTACGGATAACCTTACTTTATCAAATTTTTCGAAATGCAATCCTGCTGATGTAATCCAATAGAAAATCCAAAAAATCTGAAGAAATTTTAAGATATCCAGTGAGATTTAGTCAAATCCAAAAAAATGTCATAAAAGGGAATCTGGTGTACAAATATTGGGTCTGTGGTTTTCTCCTCGTAATAAACTAAGAAAATATAATGTTTTCTTTTGTTTACTTTTAACTAGTCGGTGTCAGTGTCATACAGCAGGATGCCCCTGAATACACTTTACATAACTTACGTGGTGATACGAAGACACTTTTCTAAGAAAAATATTTAACATTTTTTTTCTAAATTCATACCGTCGAGAGTTAGGCCTAAATTTCCACTTTCACGTAGCCATAGCTCCGAAAATATTGATTTCTAAATAAAAATGGAAAAAAAAAAAACTCAAAATAAAAAATTTTAAGTAAATTTGTGGTTTTTAGTATGTATTTATGGTTAAATTCAAAAAAATATAAGAATAATACAATACGTAGAAAATCAAAATTCAAAAAATTTAAAAAGGAGACAATTAACACATAACAGGTCTGGATTAAGAAAATTTGAAAAAATGAAAATTTCGTAATACGAAGTACAATATAACGTTATTTCATGGTTATTGCCATTCTTCAGTTGCACGCATCGATTACGATTACATTGTAAAATAAGAAGAAAAAAATTTTTTCAAACTAAACAAAATTATCGACTAAATTGTACAAAATTGACTTACCATAACCTCCAAAGATTATCAAAACTGAACTTGTTACATGAGGTATGAATAATTTAAATTGATTTTTGAAATTGATTTTCTACGTATTGTATTATTCTTATATTTTTTTGAATTTAACCATAAATACATACTAAAAACCACAAATTTACTTAAAATTTTTTATTTTGAGTTCTTTTTCTAGTTTTACGCCTCACGGTTAAAAAACGTGGTAAATTTTTGAATTTTGAATTTTTTCAAAGTTTTTAGAAATCATATTAAGAGGGCAGTGCCTTCGGATTTCAAACTAGCAGTGCTAGGTAAACGAATTTCTTAGTTCAAATCATTTTTAAATTATTCATACCTCATGTAACAAGTTCAGTTTTGATAATCTTTGGAGGTTATGGTAAGTCAATTTTGTACAATTTAGTCGATAATTTTGTTTAGTTTGAAAAATTTTTTTCTTCTTATTTTACAATGTAATCGTAATCGATGCGTGCAACTGAAGAATGGCAATAACCATGAAATAACGTTATATTGTACTTCGTATTACGAAATTTTCATTTTTTCAAATTTTCTTAATCCAGACCTGTTATGTGTTAATTGTCTCCTTTTTAAATTTTTTGAATTTTGATTTTCTACGTATTGTATTATTCTTATATTTTTTTGAATGTAAATAAAAATGGTTTAATAATTTTTTAAAGGACGTGAAATAATCTACAAGCTAGATTCAAACCTTAAGTTATGAAATTTTTAATTTAAGTTCATCTTCCCATACAGCATTATTGGAAAATTAAGTTTTCTTCAAGAAGAGGTAGTGCATTTTCCAAAAATCTTACTTTTAACACTACAACTCTAAGCCTACGGGAAAATGCTATGAAAGCGAAAGAGCCCGCATTAGAATCTTCCAGGCTAAACTTTTTTCAGCACTGCAACATACATTCTTCCATAAAAGCAGTCCAGAACTTTATTAAAAGCTGGTAAAATAGAATAGGGAAAGATTTAGATTACAAAATATGAAAGTTTTGAAGTAGCTAGCCTAGAGTCCTGATGTAAACCCCATCAATCGAAAATTAAATTGCTATCCAGTAGTGGGGAAATCTGAAAGATAATTATATCTCCAAAGACATTAGGGGCCGTCCATTAATTACGTAAGGGTTTAGGGGAAGGGGGGAGGTATCGGATACCTTACGGACCCTTACGTGGGGGAGGGGAGGGTCCGACGTATTCCTTATCCAAAGATTATCCAATCCAAAAATTGTATAAAATAAACAAAAATATTGCAATTTTTTTCGAAAAAAATATTGTTTTTTTTCAGTCTTCTAGAAATAAATTCTCTTATTATTGCGTATAAAATTTTTATTTAAAAAATAAAAAAAAATTCAATAAAAATAGCATCATACATTTAACTCAATTTGCTTTTCATTCTGGAAAAAAAAAGAAATTGATGTAGAAAAGGCTTTTAATAGCTTTCTGGATGTCGCTCAATCAATAATAACCTTGTTTGCCTCCTTGCAGTCCAATATACTATTGTCGCCTGTCACCGGCAGTAAAGTAAAAAAGTGCTTTATGGAAAATGGTAAATTTTGAAGTCGAATAAATAAGTTACATAATTAAAGTTTTTTCGACGTAGTATGACGAACCTGTATTGTTATTAGTAGGTATGCCAATTAGTTATAGATAGTAGTTATTAATATTGCGTAACAATTCATATTCGTGAGCATTTAATTTGACGGAAAAAAAGACTTTGAAATTGCATTGGGAAAAATCGAAGACGACATTCGATATGGCTTACCTACACGTTTCATTGATTTTCTTCAATAGGAAAAGCAATTTCGTCCATTGAAGACGAGTCGCAGCTGAATTGATATTTGTACTTGACCACATACAAACGCCAAGTTATTTATAGAACTTAGGGAGGTATGTTTACAACGTCACGATTTAATCAAACGCCGGTACTTTTCCACTGATTCTATGCGGGAAAGTGTGCACGTAGTATTCAATTAACGAGGACAATAATAAAAATGCAATAGTACAATAAAACGAGTTTATTTAAAAAAGAAATAAAACAATAAGTCACATAAATTAAGACAATGTTTCAATTAAACATTGAATTACATATTACTTAAAAATACTTTCTATATTTTTTTAGTTATTATTATAAATAAGTCACTTTATAGTTATTAGTATAAAAACTATTTTGTCAAGCTTTCAAATTTTTAAATTGTGGCGCCTCTTTACACGGTCGCCCTGTGCGGTGCCCTATTCGAGTTTAATTATATTTTCTTATACACATCGAGTGTAAATACAAATTTAAAACTATTTAAGCAATTATTGTAGGTACTTAAATATTCGTTAGATATGGTTTTTCGAAAAAATTCAAAAATTGGGAATGTGCTAATCGGATGGACCATTAGCGTCTCAATATTTAGCCCAACCTTAAATATATATATTATATTTTTAAATGGTGTTAAGCATTATCATAAATTTTATTACATTTAACTAGAATATATATCTATAATCATGTAAACAATTTGTAAAATTTTCTCTTAAAGAACCAATCAGCAGTCTTATACATTAAAATTATTTTTTTACTTAATAGCTACCTCTAAAGTAGGTAAGTAGTGATGAACTCATAATTATTATGCTTTTAACAAAATTCAAGCATTTTACATAATAACGTTAACGTTAACTAATTCAAACTACATACGATAATCAGATATCACAGGCCCCTCCGATGCTATAACCTGAACACCTTACGTAGTAATCAGGAGCCATTAGGTAAAAAAATCCAAAGGATGATTAAACACTACGAATCTGGATGCTTATTCTTTTTCGACGAAGCATCCTTACTCCCTTTTCATGAACTTGTTCGTTCGTTGTTGTCGTCTTTACTCCTCAACGAGCGCTTTAATTTGTCCAACAACCTGTTATGGAATTTGTTAAGACTATTTTGTGAAGTCGATTTTGGGGGCGACGAACCAACACTTTTACAAGGACTCTGAAGGCTGTTTTGGGATGTTCTCGAACTGTTTCTCGAATACTGACGCGACATATTCGCGGGAACACTGCGATGTCCTGGAGAACCAACCATAAAGTCCGAACCGGGCGATGTAGACAAACTTGGTCCCTCCGATTTGCATTCAGACACTTTTCTTGACCTGCACGACTGAGAATTTGAACACTCAGAAACCCGTCGTTGTCGATTACACTTATAAATATCCCAATCGTTCTTAACCACCGGCATCATAAAAGCCATTTTTGTTTTTGTTATACAAAATTTGCAATTGTAACAAACGTCAAAACACACGCGGTATGATGTAACTCAACACGCTGACAATTCTATATTGGCCCAACGGGTTACTCAAACTTGCTTATATTTCGCCGTATAACGTAGTTTACTATTATAGAAAAGCTCATTGGTTGACATTGAAAGGGGGGATGACGCATGTAACCGTAAACTACGATGTAAACATTGATTAAACCAGCGCCTCTACCGGCAATTTCTCAAAACACCACCATAAAGCTCTGATCACACCGACCATTTCACGATTTTAAATTTGCTCCACCACCGCCAATAAATAATCTACCCCAGCGGAATTGTCAAATAAGAGATATTAAAATATTAAAAGTTACTTTAGTAAAATAATTAAAACTATTTTTCAAGTTTGCAAATTTTTTGATATAATAAATTCTACTCGAATTACCCTGTACATAAGTTGACATCAGTGACATTCTCATAACCTAAAAATCTAAGTTAAAAATGGGTAAACAAGGTAAACATAAGGATAAAAAACACAAAAAGGAGAAAAAACACAAACGAAAACGTAACTATTCATCTTCGTCCGATTCTACCGCTTCGGAAGAATGGGTTGAAAAAGAAGCTGCGTCATCCAAGAACTCGGAACCGGAAGATAGATTAAATCGGGACGGATGGATGTCGTTGGGCACAGAATTTTCGTCCTTTTCAAATTTGGATAAACAAAACGAAAGAAAAGCGAACAAACGGCTGGAAAGAGAAGGGGAAATTTATAAACCCGGGGAGTGTTCGCGAGAGCTGAATCCCTATTGGAAAGACGGTGGTGATGGTTTGCCAAAATTCCAGAAACCCACCGACGATTTTGATGTGAGCAATTATAAGAAAAGTATAAATGTGCCGAGCGCATCCACGTCTGGTTGGCGAAAATCTAAAAACGAACATCGGGAAACGAAGGCAGTGGTTGTAGAAGAGAAGGAAGAAGGCGACGGTAGGGTTCTTTCAAATACAGAATTAAACTTTCTGGCATCTAAGATACTTAAAGCTGAAATTAAGGGAGATATGGCGTTGGTGGCGGAATTAAAAGCCAAAATGGATCGAGCCAATCAAATGTCAAAAACAGATGAGACAGACGAAGCAGAAATTCTAACTCAGACCGACTCGAGAGGTTATTCGAGGCCGCTTAAAATGCAAAGCGACTATGGTGGACATTCCAGAGGAAAAAATAAGAAAAAGAAAGTTGATACACATAGTGACGGTCAACGTGTTTGCTATTTCCCGGATGATGACAAATTTTCACTTCAACAAATGTTTGAGAACGAAAAATATAATACAGTAGAGGAATCCAACAGAGAATTTATGAACGTAGCTCAAAGAATGCGTAAAAATGACGATTTAGACGACGTTTTTGCGGATAACATACGTCAAAAGGAGTCGGACGGTGTGGTAGACAAACGAAATAAGGATAAAGCTATCAACGAACACAGACAAACGAACGAAGCTTTAGACAGTTGCATCAGTTGCTTACAATCAGAAAAGATGTCCAAACATCTTTTAGTAACCACCACCGACACAATTTATTTAAGTTTACCAAATTACGAACCTCTGGCTGAGCACCATTGCACGATTGTGCCAATCAGACACGTGTCGTGTTCTACCCAACTGGACGAAAACGAATGGTCCGAAATGAAAGATTTCCGTCAAGCTATAACAAGAATGTTTAAAGAAGATGATCAAGATGTCATATTTTTTGAGACTGCAATGTTCTTGCACCGACACCCTCACATGGTTCTGCATTGTATACCTGTTGATCAAGAAATCGGCAGTTTAGCTCCTATTTACTTCAAGAAAGCTATAGAAGAATCGGAGAACGAGTGGTCTTCCAATAAAAAATTGGTGTCCTTGACTGGACGTGACGTCCGACGCGCTATTCCCAAGGGTTTACCCTATTTTGCGGTTTCCTTTGGAATGGACGAAGGGTTTGCTCATGTTATTGAAGACCAAAGATTGTTTCCCATCAATTTTGCACAGGAAATAATCGGTGGAATGTTAGATTTGCACCACAGCAAGTGGAGGAAACCAAAGCTGCAGAAATTTGATCAGCAAAAGGAGAGGGCGTCAGAATTTGGTAAAAAATGGAATCCATTTGACTTCACAAAATGATTTTCATGCGCTCCAAAATTGGTACAATTTGTTTTAATCTTTGTAAAATAAAAGTATTTTAATTATAAATATTGTTTTAATGCAAAGGAATTAAATGTTTTAAAAAGTCACAATAAAAAAATTTGTATTTTAAATTAAACAATCATCTCTAATTCTCTAGCATAATTGATGGCTTGTTCGGCCAATTCCCTTGATGGAATTGGTTCTGAATTAGCTTTGACTTCGGGTACAAAACGATAGAATTTGTCTTGTCCCAGTTTCCAATTTCTCTGAAATAAAAAATTTCATTATCGTAAATGTATTAATAACAAATTTTGACATACTTTAGCTGCAAATTCGTTAACAGCATCTTGACTTGGCAAATACAACATTCTAGCCACGTCCTTTGCAGATATCTTCTCATACGCTCTTTCTACACAAACCCCAATTTCTCCACGAATTGTATCCAACAAAATGTCCATAAAGAAATTGTAGTTTTTGGCTGGTACGTTTCCTTTGGCCAAGAAAATCTAAAATACATAAGCTCTAGATACTGGTACGACTTTATTTTTGCCCAATTCTACCTTATTGTAACTTCCTTCCATCAAGTATTGTTCGATAGATAGAGGATGTCGAATGTACACATCATTTTGGATGTGCTCTGCAGGTAATAACTCCAATTCGGTGTGAAATTCGGCAACACGATTTTGAGACAACAAAAACAATAAGTTCAGTCCTAACAACTGAGACTTGAAGGCAGAATCCGATAGATGATTTTTATAGTCAAAGTAATAGCACTTCAACTGAGCCATGTAGCGCTCAAAGGATGGAATATCTTTAGCCGCAATACTCCACTGCACACCAATTTCCAAAACATCTCTTGCCAATAATAATTCTTGCTTCGAAACAGATGCATTAGAAGTCGGAAGGAAGACAAAATTTGTTAATTCGATCTAAAACCACAAAAAAGGCTATCAAGTTAACCTCACTTTTATTTGACAAATACCTTCAAATCTGCAAGTAATTTTTCGCATTTTGATAAATTTGGATGTGCATGACTCCACTCTGTTTTTAATTGCTTGTATAACACCATCACTTCGTTAATTTTTGCCATTTTAATATTTTTAATTCAATGAAAATCACAAAACGATTGCTTTTCGATGACTTGTATTTTCGGTATATTTCAGAGGTATATTTTGAAGCTCGAAAGTTAACTAAGTTCACACCAGTGCATCAATCTAAAGTTCCGTTCACAACGTTTACTGTAATATTTTATAGCCAGAATTTTTCAAGTTAGAAAAAAAATATTTTGAGAAATATATCTAAATTTTTATTAAAATATATTTAAAAATTAGATAAAAATTATTACAAGAGAAGATATTATTTTATTTAAATAATTTGCAAGCATCCTGTATCTAGTAAATCAACATTGTAAACGTCAACTTGACATTTTATCGAAAATGGCGACTTTAAGCGACAACGTTTTACACGAAAAATTTAGCAAACTTCAAATAAAATTAGAGAGTGAAAGTGATAATTCGCCAAATAATACAATAAAAATGTCAGAATTTGGTTTACCACTTGAAGAGGTTTACAAATTAGCACTTAGTTTTTATAAAGGTAAGGTTCGCAATAAATGGAGGTTAGATTGCCGTTTATTTATTTATATTCTTTTTTAACAGAAAAAGAGGGAAAGGCTGTACATTTTAGTTACGAAGATAAATTGTCTTTGATCGCATTTGCTCAGCATGTTTTACACGGTCCTCTGTCTGAAGCAATTTCAAAATTACCACCTTTAGGAGCTCTGGATATGGTAGGAAGAGATCGACGTTTAGCTTGGCAGAAATTGGGTAAATTGGACAGCAATGCAGCCCGAGCCGGTTTTGTAGAATTACTTGGTAGGCGTTGTCCATTGTTTACTGCTTATATTGAAGCACACCGAATGGAGAAAAAAGAACAAGAACGAATTGCGTAAGTCGATTAAAAACATGTCGAGATAATCTTTTAATAATATATTTGTTTAGTAAAGAGGAAGAGAAGTTAAAATTGATCGAACAAGAAAAAAGAATCAAATTAGAAGCTGAAGAAAAATTAGTACAAGAAGAAATGCAGAAAGAGGAAGCACTTAAGAGGCAAATTCAGCAGGCACTCAATGAACAAACTTATGAACAATTTAGAAATTATGCCGAACAGCAATATCCAGGTAAAAATTATTCTGCCGTTTTTGGAACCAACCTCGCCAGTGCAGTAGTGTAATACTGAGAAAACTATCATATTACAGATTGTAACATATTTCTGTAATTAACCTTGTATTAGACCTTGTATTAGATAAGGAGAAAGTGGAATTTTTCTTATTTATGTTTTCTTACTGATTAATCTCTAATGACCTCGATCGCTTCATTAATTTGACCACCCACACTTTGATAACACTTAATTTGCATTCACAACCTTCGAGCACATTATAAATTTATTATTTATGACTATTTTTATCTAATAATTACTTATTATTATTTTGATATCTCAATTTTATTACCATCATTAAAGTTTTGTATATTTAATTAAGCAAGGAGTGAAACCCTAATTTATAATGTTGTTCAGGTGATCCAGAAAAGCAGGGATCCTTAATTAGGCAACTACAAGATCAACACTACATTCAGTATATGCAGCAGTTACAGGCTGCCCAAAGAGGCGAGCCGACAACTAAAGAAACCACAATCGAAAAAGAAGCGACTGAAAATAATGACATAAGAGAAAATAATCCAGAAATAACATCAAATATGTGCAACTCATTGGAAGAAACTCTAGTTTCGGCCAGCATGTGGACCAGATCCGACATTCAAGCTTTCAAGCAGACAATTTCACAAGCAGAAGGCGACAGTGTTGTTAGGGTGGGTCATGGTGAAACTGTAACGGTACGAGTTCCAACTCATCACGAAGGTTCTAGAATATTTTGGGAATTTGCCACCGACCACTACGATATTGGTATGTGTCTTTATTTTCAATTAACCAGAGTTTGTTAAAAAATTATATTTTAGGATTTGGAGTTTATTTTGAATACGGAACACCCACCAGTGACCAAGTTTCGGTTCATGTATCAGAAAGTGACGATGAAGACGCCCAAGACATGGAAGACTTAGATGATGAAGACTCGATTCATCCAGGCGATTTTGAAGCCGGATCTGTGTATGAGAGTACCTCGAAACCTATAATAATGGAAATTGTTCCTGTTTATCGAAGAGATTGTCAAACGGAAGTTTATGCGGGATCGCACCAGTATCCTGGAGAAGGTGTGTATTTATTAAAGTTTGATAATTCTTATTCATTGTGGAGGTCTAAAACGTTATACTATCGTGTCTACTATAGTCATTAAATGAAACATTTTGAAAAGAAAAAAAGTATTTTCGTACCGGGTAACTTTTATTAAAGAGATCCAGTTTTTACAGAAAATTTGTATGTTGTTTGTCAAAAGACCTTATTTATAAATATTATTTTTATGTTTTTCTAGTCTTATCGAATTAAGTATTGTTTTATTTATGTTCATTACAAGTTCGTAATTTTACAATTTATTAAGGACTAAATCATTGATAGGAAAAAAACTATTTAGATATAATAACTGATATGTCAACAATGTAATTATATATAAAATGTTAATAAATATTTATGAAAATAATTTAATGTTAAAGGATATTTTGTTTGGTTGTGGCCGATGTGGTAGAATTGGTGGATCATTTTTAAATTATTTTAATTAATAGTTTTTAGTCAAATTCTACTATTTATTCGTGAATTACACTACATATGTTTCAGGTTTTGACCCATTATCAAGTGTTAAAATAAATATATACAAAGTTGTAAGAAAATATTCGGAAAATCCAACCGAACTAATTAATGAACAATTAAACTTAATACACAGTCTATTTATAGAAATATGCATTTAACAACCACGTGTTTATCATGATATCCGTTTTTCGTCACCGTTCAATTTTAAATTTGTTTTTTGAAGTTGAACCTTTTCCGAATATTTTCTTACAATTTTGTATATATTTATTTTAACACTTGATAATGGGT
This sequence comes from Cantharis flavilabris, assembly GCA_949152465.1. Classification (NCBI taxonomy): domain Eukaryota; kingdom Metazoa; phylum Arthropoda; class Insecta; order Coleoptera; family Cantharidae; genus Cantharis; species Cantharis flavilabris. The sequence continues at coordinate 23,658,223 of OX424439.1, forward strand.
CAAAACCCAAAACATATGTAGTGTAATTCACGAATAAATAGTAGAATTTGACTAGAAACTATTAATTAAAATAATTTAAAAATTAAAGGATATTAACATTAAACATATTTGTTGTGATGTTGATCTTGAATTTTTAATTTTTTTTTAATTAATTTTTAATTAAGGAATTTTAAAATTCCTACCACACTTCATTTATATCATATCAAAATCGTCTTGTCAACTACATCAATATTTATATTGGGCATGCAGGAAGTAATGGAAAACTTTTAATAATAATCATATCTAAATAAAACAAATCGGTTTTTTGGTTTTCGTTTTGCCATTGAATGATAACAGTAATTACACTGTTAAGTTTAAATAATGTTTTACATAAACAAAAGTTTTGATTTCCTGTAAACAGTAATATTCTTTTACATTAAAAAGATTACATGGAACTGTTTTTAGCAAAAAAATTAACCTCTTTAACCCTTAATTGCCACACTGAGGCTTTTCATACCCGACTGTTAAAAAATCGTTTTGGCAAGTGGCTATTGACTTTTTTGACTTACAAAAATTTTCTAATAATTGTTAGTTAAAAATTTAGTTAACTAAAAATAGTTAGCTGTAAAAAAAATTGTTAAATGTAAAAAAATGCAAAAAATTACCATTTTCACAAAAATATCATAACTTTTTAATTTTGATATATTAACAGCTAAAATTTGAATGGGAGACTCTTGAAATATATATCTGTAAGGAAAAAAATCATTTGCTAGACAGCGTTGAAAATGAGGTATTTATTTTTAATCCAAAAAACGCTGGTCTGAACTTGCTTCTTCCTACTCCATTTGGCATGTATCAGAGTTCTCAGAATCATCATCGAAGGAGGTCTCGGCGAAATTTTCCATCACGTTCATCAGCAACAACTCTTGTCCCAACGTTCCGTAACGCAATTTATACGTCATCTAATTAATAACTATGAAATTACATTAGGTTTGTTCCAACAAGCAATTCGATTATCGACGGCAACCAGTAATTTGACCACGTATTGCGCCTGCGTTAGGAACACTAGTAAATTTACAAGTAGTAGCGTAAAGCTGCGTTGGAACGTTTTGCGAATTATTTTCGAACCGAGATTAAACTCAAATAATTGACAAGTGTGATCATAGATAGCGATGCTTATTGTTAATATTTAAGGCAGCAATAAATTGTTTTAAAATGTATACGATTTATGTTATGAAGTTTTGCTATACTTTTTTTTGTCTTTTTATGCCTATTTTCAATTTTTGTGCTTATTTGAAGCCTGTTTTCATGAATATTTTTTTGTTTTTGAAGTTAATTTATACCTAATTGTTACTTTAAGAACAAGTTCGATGGTGAATTTTACTAAAAAAAACCTCGAAAATCGGATCTGTTATTTACTCAAATAATCCCGTTGGCAATGTTTTTATTTGGTACTGTACGTACTTATTTCTTAAAGACGTTTAAGAATTTTTAAATAAAGATATTAAGGTGTTATTATCTTGGAATGGCCAGGTAACAGCCCGAATTTAAATCCAATTGAAAATCTTTGGGGCATTATGAAACGAAAAATTACTGATAAGAATACAAAATCTAAAATACAATTGCAAAATTTGTTAAAAGTTGTATGGCAGATGGCAGAAAGTCATTACAGACGAAATTTTATAACATTTCGTTAAATCAATGCCTGCCCGGTTAAAAAACGGATTTAAAAATTACTGCGGGATAAATTTTTAATTTCATGTTTCTATGATTTAGTGCACTTTTTAATAAATATATTTTAATCCTCGCCCCTTGTCACCATCCATTTATTAATATTTTTCTTTTTTGTAATGTGTACTTAAATACACATGTATGTAGGTACTTATTTAAATTTCTCGATTTTATTACGAAAATTACAAAATAATTAATGATAGGAAAACTACCTGGGCAATAACAATCCTTAATTAACATTTGCGCATGGCTATTCATATTACGAACTATTGATACTAGCTCCGTAGAAAGTATCGTTTGAACCGCAAATGAACTAAGTTGAACCGTTCAACATGTTTGTTGGAACACCGGTTTGTTAGTAATCTAGGATTCCGAACTGGTAACTTGTGTCTGTTGGAACGGCGTTTCATTAATGCGCTTGCGTTGTAGTAATATTACTGAAGATAACTCGTTGTTGGAACAAACCTATTATTTAGAAATAGAAATAGCATTAGTAAAAGTGTTTAAATTGGACTTGATTACGGCTGGGGTCAAATTGACCCCACAGTGGCAGTTAAGGGTTAACATTAAAAATTGTACCTGTGGTGGACTGAAGTTTTTTTGAGTTGTAAGAAGGAAATGAAGTCTAGATCCCCCAATGTAATTTGACAATTATTAGCCTTCAATGTCATAAATTTTTTTTATTAAAAAAAACTTATTAATTTGATCTAAAATATTTTATTTAACACAAAAAAATTTTCATGTATAAAATTCGATAACTTGCATAATTAAAGAAGAGCGGTAGACACAGTGCTTCTGGCTTATTGGCCGCCATCGGTACCATATACCCAACAACAACTTACGTATTGAAATTGAACAAAATTTGTTTGCTTTAAAATAAATTATTCAAGTGAAATGTTTTTTTCTATTCAAAGAAAACGATTTTACTTAAGCTAATTAACTTCGAGTTTTTTCTCTCAAGTCGCATTGCCTCTTTATTTTTTTACTCTGGAACTGGGGATCTCGCCTTAGCGATCGCCACACTTAACTTAACACACTAGGGAGTTTTCATTATATTATAATAAATAAATAAATAATTTTCCTGACACCAAGAAGATGGTTATACATTCAGCGCGAGCCAATTTGGAGCAAGACGTTTCAGTGTGAGAATTAAATTTTATACTTTTATTTAATTTATAATTTAGAATTTAATTTATAATAAGATACTTTGATCTATAGAAAATGTGGAAACTGTCAGGGAACTGACTCCACGAATTTCACTTTTTTTTCCTATATACCATTGAAAATTGAAGCATATTAAAAAAAATTTTGTTGGATTATCCATTAGTTTTTGAAAAAACGGCATTTAAAGATCGAAAATTTTACATATTTTTTAGCATGCATAAATTAGTGGGAGGAGCAGCCAAAGTAATTTAATTTAAGTCGTTCATTTTACGGTGGATCCGTGATCCAATCCAATCACCAATTGAACTTCTAACAAAAGTAATTAATTCATTATTTGCACTAATTGCAATCCAGCATTTTGAGGCATAATAAAAATTTTAGCACATATTATTTAAGTGCTTATTTTGAAGTTTTTAGAGCATATTTTCAATTTTTTTAGTGCGTATAAATCCGGACCCTATTAATGTGTAACAGGTTGGAGCACGATCGCAGTTTCAAATTAGCACTTTCTTCTAAAATCTTAATTCATTCTAGAGAAGCCACTTCAATTTAAAATATACCTAGGGCCTAGGGTAACGTATGCCAATAAAGTAGCTGCACACATTTCAAACACAATTATTCAATAGAAGCACAAACAATTCTAATAATTTAAATTTTGTTTGTTCATTATACATCTTAAACTCGAAAATTAAGTTATTTGTATAGTACAAAAGGACCATTAACCTCGATACATCGTAATTTTCTTCAAACGTCTTCCATTATCTCTTGGACAGGATCCATTGGGATTTTTCGTACACAAAGTCGAATTCGTTGATTCATCTGTTTGTATATCTGAGCTTTTCAGCCACCCTCATATACCTCTTTTCAGAGTAAAGTTCAAAACTCTTCAATTAGGCGTGCCTTTAGTACGTTTGGAGGATTGGCTGTTTTAGGTACAAAATTGATGTTGTCCATGACTAACCAATTGATGGTTTTTTCGCATAATGATTCGATGCTAGATCGGGTCAGAATAAAATTTTGTCATCTTTAAAAGCATTTGATGTTTTATTAAATATTTTTCAATATGGACATCTGCATTGATTGCTGGATCTTTCGATTATTGAATGTACACCTGAGAAATTCCTCTCTTTGATATAGCGCACTACACCAAAATTTTTTGGTCCAACTTTGTTTTTGGAATGTATCTGACATTGCTAGGACTATTCTGAATAAAGTCAGTGTAAAATTCTTTTTATTCAACACGATTGGTGTACGTGAAACAGAAATAGTTTTCATTGTTCATAACCAGCACAATGTTTGGTTTTAAATGATTTCCTCGAAGCAAACAACACTTTTTAGGAATTTCCGTCAATTGGTTTTAGTATACCTGCACCTATAAATTCTCTTATAATATTATACAATTATTTTTAACAAATTTTTTCTAAAAATATCTTTTGAAATTTTAATTTTACATGACAATTTGCGAATTGACCTTCTTATATTTTTTTTCAGCGACATATTTCAGTTATTGGCGTTTTCTATGTGTCAATGATGGTTTTCGGTCCGATTTTTTTTAATTTATGGTAGATAAACTATCATTACATCGTTTAAAAATGTTGTAGATGGTTTTACGACTAACTTGGTCACTTATGCCCGGTTTCTGAAGATCTCTGGTTATCCTCTGGTCAGCTAATCAAAGGTTAAAGTTAACCTTAGGTTAAAGTAAGATGGGTTTCTGAAACTACTAGAGGATAAACCTCTTGTCAACTCGCTTGATTGAATTGCTGGTAGATGGGGATACAGTAGTTACTTCAAATTAACCAGTTGTTTTTGTAATTTTATTATTTTATGTTGGCGAAAATATGTTATATATTTAAATGTTTTGCCGAAAAGTTTAAATATAATATTATTTTTATTATTATTATTATTAATAAAAATATTTGAAAATAAATTATTTTGTGCGTAAAAATAAAATAGATTTGAATAAAAGAAGTAAAAATTTCACCGACTTCGACAAAGATGTCTTATTTGATATCGAACAAGAGTTGAATCACAAAAAAAAAATTAAAAAAAAGACGGAACTAATATGAAATTTAAAAACGATGCATGAATCGAAATAAGCACTGAATTCAACTCAACTGTCATAATAAATTCGATTGCGCATGTTCTACAAAGTTAACCAGTGGATAACCCGAGCCCATCCGCAGGTCAACTTTGACCAGAGATCTAAGGATAACTTTCGCTATAGAAACTCAAAATCTGCAGGTATATTGCGGTTAAGCTTAACCTTTGTATAACTCGAGCTTCAGAAACCGGGCATTAGAAAATGATTTAAAACAAACTTTTTTAGTGTTGTCCAAGCATTGCATAGATCCGTTCACGTAAATATCTCTGTTCAGTAACCTTTATCGCGAATATAATAAATCAAACTACTGTAATCAATGTGCATTATACTAAAGATAATGAGAAAAAATTGCTAAAAAAATCGAAACATATTTAATGCTGAATTTTTAATCTTGAAATATGTGCAGCTACTTTATTGGCATACGTTACACGATGCTGTATATTGAACTTTTCAAAGTCAGTTGCAATTATTCTAGTACAAATAATTTAAACAGACAAGTGGGCTCTTTACATTTTCAATGTTTCTTGTTTATTTGTAGTCATACCAAATAGCTATTATCATAGGCACCACCAAATGTTGATGCCAGTCCTTCCAGAGTAAGATAGAATATAATTTTGTTTTATAAATTTGCACCTGCTTTTCATAAACGAAAATAAATTAATAGAATTTATTAAATAAATTACACGTTATTTGTAAAAGTAATATATATATAAAAAAAACAATATATTTTATACAGAAAAATTAATAGATGGTTCAGGTAAACTCTCCATTGGTTCAATCTGTAATTCTTAAATGCTACAGTGTAAACAAGCATAAAACATTTCAAGATATTAAAATTTGCTTTGGTTATAGCAATAAACTTTTTCTTACAATTAAAAAAAAATATATACACTTTTAAATACACAATACTGATAACATTGAGTTTTCTCAAAAATGCACATGAGTAATTGACAATGAAATGGAATGAGATAAAATACTAATACAATATTTTACAATAATTATTGTCAGGATCACATTAGAATTATTGTAATTATTATTGTCACAGTGAATCACAAATAAATAAATAACCTAAGGCTACATAGTGCAATAAATAGTCATTAAACTTATCCGTCTGGGTGGTGTTGTGGGTTAAAAATATTCAATAAGCTAACGTAAGATCCCACAACAAAACCCGAAACTCCAAATAGTATAATCAACAAGTCTTTCCAAAAAATCCAATTTCCTCTTCCTAATTTATTAGGCCAAAACGTTATAATTTCTATTACCGGTGGAAATATAAGTGCTATTGCCGAACTACTAAATGCACCAATCAACGAAATTATTGCACCTAAATTTGGTACTGCAATTGCTAATGCAAAGGAGACTATCACCAGCAATGTGCGTGTAACATATTCACCAATACACTGTGCTTTTTCGGTTGACAAGCGCCTCTTTATTCCTGGCCATATTATGTTAAACGGGACATAAAACTGCAGACAGTAAGAAAACAGTATTGCGATAGCCATTGCTAAACGCGCCAATTGTGCCATTCTAAAATTAAGAAATAAGTACTTCAATTTGACGAGGAAAAAATATTGACAAACTTACGTTGCTCCTGCTGGCAAATAAAGTGTGATACTTCCTTGAACTGCTAGTTCACCATACTTGAGGTAACCATAAAATCCCACTGCTGTATAAAGACACGTGACAATAACCATACCGGTATTAAGTACTCCAGTTAAACCACCAAAATCTTGAGGTGTTCTCATATTGTTTTCCAAAGGAAGAATCTAAAAGTATCATTTAAAATTCTATTCAAATTTTTTAAAACGTAAAACTTACCACACCAATTCCTTCGAAGGCATAAATAGCAGTCCCAAAATAAAGAGGTAGTTGCGCCCAAGTAGCAAATGCATTTCGCGTAGCTATTTTTGGAAGATCTTCTAAAGTATAATGGAATGTAATTGCTAACGCACCGACCGTTAAAAACGCCGCAATCAGAGATACCGGTGTCAAATATTTCAAGTTTTTTAGCCAATTCAAAAAAATTATTGGCAACAAAAACATGCATAAATACCAATGCAAACTGATATCGGCATAATAATATTTTACAATATCGTGAACATTTGCAGCAACAAAAACAAAATATACACAACAAAATCCAATTTGCGTCACACATAGAAAAACATTAATTAGAGTCCTGAAATGTTATGAATTAGTTTTACTAATAAGTTAGTTTTGTAATTCTGAGCAAACTTACTTCATTAAAGGGGCAAATTTTCGTAACCTTGCGGGTCCAGTCCTAAATGCTGCATCTGTCACTTCCGAAAAACTTAAAGCAGGACTTTGCGTCCGCCTGCACAATTCGTGAGAACATCCAACCAACATGTGCATACAATGCGTGCAAATAGCACCCATAAATAAAGTTCCAAAAAATCCCATTAACCAACCGGCATTTCGAAAAGCGTCCGGCATGGCTAAAATGCCAGTGCCGATGTTACCTTTCAGTAAATGCACCATGGTGTCTAAATTTGTTGTGGGATGTTCTAATTTTCGGTGTAGTAGAGGATTATATTCGTCCATTTTTTTCGAATTTCCGTTGTTGATGGGTTTGCTCAGGTCTAAAATAGTATCTGGTGTTGAATCCGCCCAGTCACTTTGTGATTCTTCTACCAGCAATGGTCGCTTTTCCTCTTTGTGCTTTACTTTATTGTTTCCATTGTGCTTCCCACCAACATTGTGGTGCTAAAAAAATAACAAAAATGAAATTTTTGAAAATACGCACATTAATGCATGAACTTTATTAGGGTATGGTATGGTGCGACTTACTAAAAATTTGCGATAATTTGTTCAAAGTTTTGATAAAACACGACACTAACGTTTCCGCCGTTATCTAACTGACAAGAAAATCAGAAAATTGTACGATCACGCCTCATCATAAATAAATAAATAAACATTAGCAATAAATGAAAACATTCTTATTTATAGATAGTTCTGTATTTTTAAATCATTCCAAAATGTTGAGGTCGGGAAATTAAACAAATATACATTTTTTAAATTCTACAATGCTAACAAACAGAGAAAATTATACAAATAGAAGACATATGAGGAATTTTATCTTTTAATTTTAAAACTATCCAATTTAAACATTTTTGTATGACAAGTATAGTGATTTCATGTCAAAACCCCGAAAAAAAAAACGCTGAAGTCAAAACACCAAAATCAAAAACATCAAAAGTGTAGAAAAAAAGTGAATGACGTAGAAACTCTTTTAGTGATGTTCGGAAGAAAGAACAAGGCATGAAAGAACTCAAGGGAAGAAAAAGTACCACGACGACGTTGCAGCAAGAACCTGGAAGATTATCTAACTGGCATCGCTTACAACTTCGAACTTCAAGGCAACTAAAAAGATGACGATTTATTTATAATATTTTTGCTGTATTTAATTTAAATCTAAAATGTAATAAAACTTTTTATATTAAATCGCAAGCAATAATTGTCGCTTTTCAAGAAAAATTAATTAATATGTAATAATGTAGGTTTGTCAAATTAACTTAACTAAACAATTAAGTTTAATTGAGACTTATGTAATCAATGATCCCGCGCAAAAAGAAGTTTCACGTCACCCAAACACTAAGTCAATGTTTTTCGGTGATTTTGTTTTTCGGTGTTTTGTCGTGATACCATTTCTCAGTTTATAATAATGATTTATTTACTTTAGTAGTTAGTACTGTAATATTGCATTAATTTAATGTATGCTGTATGCTACTAATGCCTGGTTTTTAAGCCGTTAAAATGAACTTATTGCCTTGTTAGCACAAACCGATATTTTTTATCGGTTAGTTAAATTTTACTATTTTCTCTATAAACAACACTGCTTTTTATACTTTTACTATACTGATAACTTCCTTAAAAATATTACAATCTATTAATTTCTTTTTTATTTAATAAATAATCTTGCTTTTAAGCAATGCCGCTCATGTCAATAATCAATAGACAATAGGAAGAAGCTCATTGATTTTTTTCCCACTTGACAAAAATTACTAACCAACATTTAAATTTACAACAAAAAATTATACAAAATTTTAGCCAAGTATCTAACCTCAACATTTTTGTCAACTGTAGGCTCAATAATTATTCTTTTTACAATTATGCACAGTTCAGTGAACTTCCAAAATGCGAACATCCGAATTCTTTAGTGATCAATTATTATTGAACATCTACAGTAACAGTACTTGAAAAATTAAATATAATATTCAAAATTGAAAAGCAGATTATTCTTAAAAATTTATTTAAAAAAAAAATATTATTACAATAAGCAAATTTTATATTTTTGCGAGTCAAATCTTTGCTTTAGTCATGCCTCATGCCAATACATCTTGGGCTAAAAACAAAAAAAGGGGTTTAAGGGGACACCAATAAAATTATCAAGATAAATACAAAAATCAACAATTGGAATTATGTTGCAGACAGGGTCTTATTCGTCTATTTGAAGACCAAAGATAGAAATTTGTTGGTTCCATCCTTACATAATTATATTTTATGATCTTTTAAGATGTGGTTTGTAAACTATTGTTAAGACGTTGACTCCACTGCATTGCATAACTAATTTACTTTTCTATTGAAAGATATCAGATAAATAAAGTCAATTAGATTGATAAGTACCTACTCAGAAGTTTAGGCACACCAGAAGCATCCACGTTTTTATAGGTAGAAAAAATATACCTATATAATTATTGCTGATAAACCGGCCCTAATTAACAGCGAGTTCAAGACCCTTACCTCCTCCATTCCAAGCATAGTTAATTATGCCATCCGAATTAATTGACGGTTTGTTAATAAAAGATAACAGAAATATGTTAAACAAGTATTGATTAATAAACAAAACGGATAAAAAAATCAAGAGAAATGCCAGCTGTCCTATAGCATAACAAAATTTGGAAATATTCCATTATGATAAAATATTTTATGTACATAGCAAATAAAACAACAATGTATTAATGATTATACATTTTATCATCAATACATTTTTAATGTGTATTTAATTTTGTAATAATTTTTGTGGAATATTTCCAAGATGAAAAGCTTTAATTGAGAAAATAAGTAAAATAAATTTCATTTTCTTAATAAATGAAAGATTATAGAATTGCATTAATGATAACAAATAGGAGACAAACATTCTATGTTGAAATGCCGTATCAGAATTCAGAATGATAAGTAATAAAAAGCGATTGCTAACAAATTGCAACATTTAAGAAACAAATTTGCAAATTGGAGTTCCAATAGAAGTGCCAAATAAATTTTTGAAAAATATCGAAAACTTCAAAGGCCGGATTTATAACAAAGGGATATCCAGAAACCAAACTGAATGCAAAATTATCAGCAAACGATATTATGGTGTATAAATCCGGAATCTAATAATATAATATCACGCCGAATTAAGCAATCAGCAATATATAATAAATTATTAACATAGATAAAAATATGATAACATAAAATAATTAGTATAATCGAAGGCCACTGATAGTGAATTTGAAAATAATTAACACCCGAAAAATTAAATTTCTCACAAAGGTAGGCGAGATTAACATAAAGAAAGAAAGATACAATTCTACAACTATGGAAAGTTTTAATATTGATTTAGAAATTGATTTTCTACATTTGAAATTGATCATCATATTGTAGAAATATACGTTAGTGCGATAACCTCTATATAAAACGTTAGCATATTTTGTAATTGTTATAAATATTGATACTATACGTTATTGGTTAAAAACGTATTATCGCACATGAATTGCAAACACCCTTAAAAGATTAAAAAAAAATGTGTTGTTAAAGGTGAGAACACGCCAACGAAAACCAGCGAATGTGGTGATACCTTTATATTAAGATCCTTTGTGATATTCGGTTAAAAAAATGTAGACTTACGTTATTATTATTAAGGGTTCCATACGATGCACTCATCTTTAATTTGTCTAATTTTAACACAAGTACTAACAATTTTGAATCTGAATGTCTAAATGTAAATAATTATATGGATTTCCCCCACCCGCATGTCTAACCACCGAGAATTAGACCAATACCAATCTAAACAGTTAATTAACAAGTGGTAAGATACGGAGGTTGGTAGGTCAGCGGTCTGTATAAACTCTATCGTTTGTTAATAATTAAATTATGTAAATACAACTTTTAAAATAAATCAATTTTTTATTGAAAAATAGCACTTACGGAAAATTACATTTAAAATTTATAGTCTAATCCAAGATTACAGCAACTCGTCCAATTGCATATTGACCAAGAACTTTTAATTATGGTTATCGAACTACATAAATATAACATTAGGTGGGTGGTAGTCAAATACCTGGACTTTCTTTCCTTGATATCCATGGACCTCTTTAATAAACCTTTTTTAAGAGGTCCGTGTTGATATCTTAAAAAGTACAATGTCATGCGCACTACTGATGGTGAATAAGCCTCTTTCACCTACTTTACGTCTTTGCGCAGGACCTTAACAAAAGGAAACAGTTCTACATAACATAGCAGATTTTCCAGTACCTGTACTAGAAAATACAGTAGGTACATCACAAAATTTGATTAGATATATTGAACTAGTATCAGGTATCATTTCTGAAGATAATATAGTCCGATAATTTATATATTAGCAAATAACTGGCCCAAAAGGCAGTAGCGGACGCAGACAACTACCATAGGGATAGAGGGAACAACAAAATAAAAATTTATTAAATATGAAATATAAAAAATTGTATTAGATAATAACAAAAATAATTTTTTTATTATTTTTTAATAAATTAAAAAACCTTGGGTGTCAAAATCAATGTTTTTGAGCCCTACGGATGGGCAAGCCCCCCCCCCTGGGTCCGCCACTGCCAAAAGAGCAAATTGAGGATTCTAAGCTCAATATTATATATAATAATATGTACAAAAAATTTTAATTTGGTAGTTTCTAACAGAAAATTGGGCGAAAAATATAGAACAGGTTCTATTTTATAGACAATAATCTCCAAATGTACTTTTAGGTATAATCTAATAAACGATAATGGCCAAATTTTGCAGATTAACCTGCAAAGAATTTCAGGTAAATAGTCTTTTCTGTGAAGTTAACGTATAAGTGATTTTATAGATTCATTGCGATTGAAACTACCTGCATTAGAAACTACCTGAACATAATCTCACAAAATTTATTGTGTAAATACCAAACACAATTGTGTAAGCCTTTAATACAATCAACTCTTGTTCCAATGTCACCTTTCGAGTAAAATTGATTTTTTGGCAAAGTGGGCTTTTGAAGAAAACAATAGAAAACTATTATCAATAGCTAACAATAACAACTATCTACTAGGTACGAAAATCATCGAGACAGGGTTGGCCACAGATGCACGTTTTTGAAAAAATTCACTACTTGGACTTTTTCTATGATTTCACTTATGAAAATTAACTTTTTTTTATATTTAAATTTTATTTTTCAAATTTATATTTTGTTGGTTACCCCCCAGACTTGAGCCTGGGAGAGTATAGCGTCCTCCTTACAGTGGCGGATCCAGACTATTACCATGGGGGCGACAAAATAAAAACTTAATAAATAAGAAAAAATTTTGGGAACTCGTAACGCATCAGAATTTTTTGATTTAAAAATTAACATATTTTGAAGATCTAAGAGGGGCGATCGCCCCCCCCCCCCCCCCCCCGGATCCGCCACTGCTTCCTTGATTAACTTCTTTTTTAAATACACTCATAGAATTAGTAACATAATATTCGAGTTTAATATTATTTTATTATTATTAAACAATTAAATTAAAAATTAATTTTTGTTTAAATTCATTATTATACACCAAATAGCGCATCACGCACTGTAATACATTTTTCTTTAAATATGGGACAATAGCCTTAACAAATAAAAAGATATAACAAAACACCTTAAATAAATAATATTTAATTTAAATTATAGAAATTGGTTTATTGATTCTATAAAAAAAAAAAATACTAGTATTAGTACCTATGTGTTAAGTTAAGGTAATAATAATTAAATTCTAATATTCAATATAATTAATAGAGAATGGCAAGACAAAAACATGTAAATGACGCTCTCACTACGACAATTCAACAAACCTACCGCACGATACTAAAAAGAAGCAAGAGGGAAACAGACGAAGCTAGGAGTTGTCAAGAAGGTGATGTATAAACGTAGAACATTAATCCAAGAACAACGCCAACCAGGACGCCAACAATCCATAGAATTTACCGAGTTAAACAAATCAGACACTCAATCGTTCCACTCAATGGAAAAAGTATCATGGAAGTAATAGAGAAAAACAAAAACATGAAAGTGTTAGGAACGGCTAGAGATAAGCCACAGATAATCTCAATAAACGACGAGCATGAAAAAGAAATACAAAATAGAGTACTCATATTGGAACAGATAGAAAAATTCTACGAAAAACTATACACATCAAAAGTTAAAAAACCAGAAGCAACTGAACAAAAATTAAAACAAAAGATAAAAAACGTCAACTCCGAAGATATGTCGGATATAACCGAAGAAGAAATAGAAACCGCCATGAGAGAAATGAAAAACAACAAAGTCCCGGGAAAAGATGACATTGAAAAAGAAATGCTCCAAGAGGATGGAAATAGGGTGACACTAGTGCTAAAAGTGCTATTTAACAAGTGCCTAGACGAAGGGTGTATACCAAATGATTAGAAAAATTCATTAACAATTTTAATACATAGAAAAAGTGACATACCTAATTTAGCCAACTCTCGCCCCATAACACTGCTCTCATAAATATATAAGCTGCTGACAAAAAGTATTACTTCTGAGAATATTAACAACAAACTTGAACTATATCAATCCCGGAACAGGCTTCAGAAGAGGATTCAGCACATGTGACCATTTGCTGGCAATCCGAACTCTCTTGGAAAAGAGGAGTAAGGCAAGGTGACACTATGTCTCCAAAACTGTTCATCACTGCCTTGGAAGATGTTTTCAAACAATTAAACTGGGAGAAAAAAGGCATAAACGTAAACGGGATCGTCTCAGCCATCTCAGATATGCAGATGATATTATCATCATCGCCGAGAGCAAAGAAAAGCTGCAGATTATGATGAATCACCTCGACATAAGCTCCAAAAAATTTGGCATAAAACATCAACAAAAATAAAACAAAGGTCATGACAAACACAGAAGATAGACTAAATATCACGGTTGACGGAGAAAAATTGGAACAAGTCACAGAGTATAATATATATCTGGAACAAATCATCAAGCCTAACAAAGAAAATTAGGAGGCTGAGATCATTAGAAGAGTGAGGCTGGGATGGGTAGCTTTCGAAAAACTAAGCTAAAAACCAAAGTTTACGACCAATGCATACTACCAGTATGCATATACATATGGGTCACAAACCTGGACACTTACAAAAAAGAATATGAACAAGCTCACAAAATGCCAAAGAGGAATGGAAATGCTCGGGATATCCCTAAGAGATGGAAAGAGAAATAAATGGATCATGGGAAGACCAAAGCGAGAGATATATGTGATTGTGGCGGCATAGAAGTGGAGATTTGCGGGACACAATACGAGACAAACTAATAATAAATGAAATCTGTTTTACAACAGGGGAGACCATGGTTAAGCGGAAGAACGAGAGGTAGACCGCAAATGAGGTGGACCAACTACCTAAAGAAGCATGCGGGACTACTTTGGAATAGAAGAGCGGAAAGTAGAAAAGGGTGGAAGGAACTTCGGAGGCTTATTTTCGAAAATGGATTGAATAAAGGCTGAAAGAAGCAAAAGAATTCAGTATAATTAATCGACTCCGAGCAACATTCGTGGAATATGTATCAACAAATTTTATTACATAAAAAAAGATTTAGTAGATACTAGATACAGTCAACAAACTTGTAATTTCTAAGCTAGACCCTAAAGGTTAGTTTTATAATATAAGCAAGGTGTCACTGCGTACAAAACGCAATTATTTAAGTAGCGCCTGCGTATTAATCAGTTGGTTCACCCCATCATAATCATAATTATTGCATCATGAGTCATACCTTTTGGAATTACATCATTACGATTCTCAGACACACTTGAATCTCTGTTTTGCTAAATTATTTCATTAAATTAATTAGAATACTTCACTTTGGATTCCTTATCTATAAGACCAGAAACACCAATAATATGTAATACATAAAATATTGTTATTTATTAAGAGTATTGTTATTATTTTGAAGTATTATTATATCTGCAATTCTTAATAAGGTAAATATTCTACATTGTACATAAGTAACAATATTTCAACATGATAATACAGATACCAAAATATTTTGTAATTTTCGAAAAAAGCATAATAACCTTGGTTAGATACGGCTTGAACAAATAAAATACAACAATTTATAATTAAGCTTCTTTGATAATCAGTTTCATAATAAAAGGACGAACTATGTGATTAATTGCCTAATTAGTAATAGTAACCAGATGTACGCGTATACCGGCTGACTGGGGAACTGGTAACCACGGTTCAAATGCTGGTCGAGTCATCTACACTGCTGTGATCTAAAGCCCAAGATAGATCTGTGGGCTATGAGGAATAGAATAAAATTCCTTAGTACGTCATCTTGGCTTCAGTTCACCAATTCTTGGTGAATTTAAACAGCAAAACCACTTGTAGTTCACCAGTGAAAGTGTTTTATTGCCCACGTTAAGTATTTATTATAGGTACAAATAAAGGTTGGGTATGAAATCGACAAATTTTTTTATTATAAGCAATTCATCATTCTAACGATAAGAATTAGCCAAGGCTATTTAAAAACATTAGCACTTCAATTTTTTCATTACTGCTTAAACTAATAACAAAGGGGTTTCCTGTTCCTCGAATATTTTCCAGCTATTATTCTCCGAGGAAAATCTTTACAACGTAGGCTTGTGTACTATTTTTGCCCGATATTACTGCCGAACTCTAATTCTTCGATGTAAGGAAAAAATTTGGGATGAAAAGCGGTGAACTGAAGTAATTTACGTTTCATAATATAAGTGCGTAATAAAAATTCTGGAAGTATAATAAAATTAATAATGACGCGCTATCTTCAACAAGCAATAAAATAAAAACTCATAATTTAGCCATGAACGTTTCGAAAAAATGTAAAAATCTCGTTCGTACCAGATAACGCAAACATGTGCAATCATAGGTCATTTCATGAAACTTTTTTAAAATATGATTTAATTATAATGAGTATTAAATACGTTATCAGTTTTAAATTAATAAATAAAATTATCGACAAAAGGAATGTGATCTTGCCACTTTTTATCAACAAATGCTTTACTTCTTGTGTACAGAGCCGACTCAACTGTAGGGATTCTGAAAATTGAAAAAAAATTGAGTTTTTTCATTTTTTATTGAATTCTTCTTAGTCTCCTTTGTCTATTTGCTTCCGAGAGGGCTTGGTAATACTAAGTCTTGTTGTACAATCGTCTTTATGATTTACTTCTAAGTTTAGCAGTTCTGTGCTAATTGAAAACTCTCTTAGGACTAGCGGCGGATCCAGCTGGGAGCGATCGCCCCCTCCCTCGGGGTTCAAAAAACATACATTTTTACGCCAAAAATTATTACCCCCTACAAGTTTAAACGTTTTTTAAAAAGCGTTTAAAAATTCAAAAGTTTTTCCATTTTTGATATGTGTAAAAACAACTTTGATATAAAGTTTCAGATTCGACAAACTTATGTGAATTTTGAATATGCCAGATGCGACTAGTCGTAGCATAGATGATAGAGGTAGTTACTAGTATCTCCAGTAACGAGTCTATGAGTCGTAGCCCACTATTCACTCAATAAAGATATTTCTTGCAATATTTCTAAAACTTCTTGACCCTCTAGTAAAAGTCAATAAAATTTAAAGTTTTACCAAAGTTGGTTGCAAAATTCAATTACAAAAAATAAAAGTACATAATATATTATTGTTTGTTTCGTAAACATAGCGTGTTATAACATATTACCAAATGTTTGAGTCTAGTTACTGTTTGAATCATCAAAACACTGGCAATAGTGCGCACAATATCAGCAATGTTCTGTTAGGCAATGACATGAAAACCACAGTTCTCTATGCCTTCGTGCAGGCCATTCTGTGGTCTCAATGCTCAGGGAAAACAGTTGTTTCAATGGCCATGGATTGTAAAGACTTTAAAGCAGTGGCTATATGGCGTCAGCAATGGAAGCCAAAGAATAAAACATGTTACACGCAGCACACATGGACGAATGGAAGGCTGTTACCAGTCATAAGTGAAACTTCAGTGGAGGCAATAAATTGCTTTATTTTAATTATTCTTTTTTTGTAAATTAAATTGCAGAGTTGGTAAGTGAAAAAAGTGGTTGAATTTCAAAACATGAAGACTTTCTGAACAAAAGAACTTGAATTGAACCAGTCAGATACAGAGATCCAAGTTTTGCATGTAATTCTTATATTATTCCAATCTAGTAATCTCATTTGTTGTAATATTTTGTATTACACCAAACCTTCCATAAGGCTTGTGTATCTGATACTATAATATAATCAAAGATAATGCAATATATGAGTTTCTTTTTTTATAAATAAAGTTATTCAAATATAATGAAAAAGTGGTGTTCCCTCAAGAGTAATTTATATATCGATTTAATATTATATTTCAAATATAAATAATATTCAGATGGAAACAACAAATGAAAAAATGTAGTTATTGAATTACCCTCGTAGAGAGCCAAATCTCATTGCGAGTTCTAGATAAAATTGGAATCAATATTAGGAGGTGCAAAATGATAAAGGGAGATTACGTTTTTAAGCATTCTACATAATTAATGAGTCTATCCTCATGCTGTGTGCTAATCTATATACTAGCATGCAACTAACCATAACAGGACGTTATTCATGTTATTATATTCTTCCATCCGGTTAATCGTCCCATTATGGTTGAGAAAGTAACAAAGAGGCAACAACATTAAACATGCTCTTTTACTGTACTGTTAATGGGTGCAACGGTGTATCGTCGCCCATTTTCAGATGATCTGTAAAATAACACCACCATTACTATGTTTATTAAAATTTCAAAAGAGGAAGTACTAAAAAATGATCCACTAAATCCAAATTCAGCTGTTTATTGTTTAAAAACAAACAGAACGATAATTTTAACGGAAAACTACTCGAAGTACTTAATTCAATTAATGTATTGTGCAATTAACCCCAATTTTTGAGATTACTTCTTAAAAAGTTCATTCAAACTTTTTTTTAAGGAAATGAATTGTTCAGTTTTTTGTCAAATTGTAAATTAAAGTATAAAAATTCAATTACTTACTAGTCTCTTGATGCAAAACATTAGAACTTTGTTTTCTTTAAACGTCAACTCGACATTTCGTCTGACAGTGACAGCCAGGTGAACCAACACCCAGAATTAAATTACCTGTCCATAGTCGTACTGCTTTTCGGAAAAAAATTCAAAATTTGATTTTATATTATTTTCCAATTTAAAAAAAATGTCAAGGCTAATTAAACCTTAGTTTTTATTGATCAAATGAAATTTACATCACATTCAGCATGGAAAACTTAAAAGATATTCATTATCATCATCAATTAGGTAATGAAACATGTTACGTATGCATGAAGCAAAAAATAATTTAAGTAAAAAAATACTATCTCTTCTAACTCAAAATGAAAAAAATATTCTGTACATATTAATAAGTACTCGAATGAGTATTATATAAAAAAAAAAGTAGATTATCTACAATATACAATAAGCACGAAAATGTTATCCATTCGAGTTGCTTCGTTTACCAATCGTAATTTTGTTAGGTTTAAACATATTATCAACTTCCATTCTAAAAAAGATTAAATATGTGATTATGTTAAAATTACGTTTTTATGCTTACATTACGGTAACAGGTAAGGGGGATACGTCCAAGTTATTTTTATGCACAGCATCAATACACAAAGTTTTCAATGATGGTTCAAAATCTAAAATGAACATATCACTGTGATCTACCAAATCTTCATCATTATTAACGATATCCGTTTGTTGTTGATCTTTCGAAGATGGACTGTAATAAACAAAAACATGATTTCAAACACAAATTCAAGAATTTTCTTACCTTGTTCCACCGAATAAAAACATTCTATCGTCCATTATAACACAAGCCTGTCTTCTCCGTTTACAAGGACCAACTCCGTGAGGAACCAACAGTATCCATTCGTTAGTCACTGGATTAAATTCATAGAAGTCGTCGTAATGTTCAAAATTTAGAGCATTATAGCCTCCAAAAATGTACATTTTATCGTTATATACAACTAAAAATTAGAAAAGTTTTCAAAAAAACTAAAATAAAATTTTTCCAGAATCCTACATGCTGAATGACTTCTGCGTCCAATAGGTTTTTGACCCGTGGTAGCAACTTGATGCCACCTGTGAGTATAAAGATCTAGATACCACAATTTATCACAATAAATTTCGTTTCCAGAGATGTAGAGGCTATATATCGAATCCGTACCTCGGCCGCCAAAAATATACATTCTGTTGTTTATACACACAGCCGAATGAAAATCTCTTACAATCGGTTCAGTACCTAAACAATTAATGCTGAATACAATAAAATAATTTATTTAAATTTCTTACCGGTAGTGTGAAAATAATGCCAATGCATGGTTTCTAAATTTAAAGCATGAACGGATCTTGCAAAAGTGTTTGTATGCTCTTCAAAACCTCCAAATACAAACATGAAATGTTTCCAAATACAGGCGGTGTGTCCATCCCGAGCAAAGGGGATATCACCAGTGGTAGTCGGCGAGGTCCAGCAATGATATAGGGTATCAAAACAAAACAATTTAGGACAAGATTCCTGATGATTTCGACCGCCCCATATGTAAATCTTGTTTTTGTAAACAACAGCAGTGTGGCCGTAGCGTTTATAGGGCAAGATATCGTCGTTTTCTATGTAAGGGAAGTTACTCACAGGATGTTTTATCCAACGATTTGTGGTGGTGTTCAATACGTGTACATCGATTGACGTGTATTCTCTCGAATTCTCACCGGTACAGTATCCTCCAAATGAGTATATTTTATGGCCCACCGCAACAGCGGCATGATTGACTCTCTTTGGTCCACCTTCTATATGCGTAATCCACCTCATCTTGCTAAATCAAACAAAAATAACTTTCAATCTCACTGCACATCAACAAATTTAAACACAAAAGCTTTTGTATGTAAATGTTTACTAACCTTCATTAAAATCTATACATGACGGTTTTAATCCAATTTATGAAAATGTTTTCCGCAAATTATAATTTTGTTTTGATTATCAACAATCGAGGACTTATTGACATTTAAATCATTGCCAACCTAATTCTTACCGAACAAAGCAAGTTGGATAGTCGCCAGATGTAAATTTAGATGCGATTGTTTGATTGGTCATGCGCCAAAGTACATTGGCGGAAACTTTTTTTTTTTTTCAACAAAATTTCAACAAATTACTTCCTAATAAAAGAAAGTAAATAAAGAAAATTTAATTGCATCATGATTTAAGATATACTACAAACTACATCCGAAATTTTTTAAAGACAATTACTACTGAACTATTTTTGTAGTATATCTCACACTTTCACTGTTAATTTTTGTCTTGGAATTTTTTATCAAAAAAATTTAACGGTAATGATTTTGTCTAGTACTTAACTGTGATCGTTATTATTTAATAATTTAAAAGAAATTCTTTCTTATGATTATTATATAGGTATAATATAGTAAAAGTTTAAGTTTTTACATGTTAGAAAATTTAACAATTGAAAAACTTACTGTTTTAAAAAGATAAATACTATGCAAATTTTATATTTCCATATTATATGTTTCATATTATGTTTCCAATTTCGGATTCTTATCAGGCAGACCTGGAATAATTTGAATGAAAACATGAATTTATTTACAAAAGGTGCAAAACCAGAAATGTAAAAGCAGGGGACGTCCATTAATTACGTGAGGTGTTTAGGGGGGGGGGGGGTCGAGCAGTATCTCACCCGATGTCACGTAAGGGGGGGTCTCGGCAAATATCACGTAATTCTTTTTATCTGCAAGAAACTGTAAAAAATCTCACGTAAGATTTAGAGGGCGGGGGAGATCGAGCCGAATCTCACGACATTTCACCAGGACATGGAAAAACCGAGAACCTTTTTACATCAAATGAAAAAAATTTCAAATTTTTTATTTTATATTTTAAATAGTGGTGAGTATGGAAGAATTTCTATTTCAGTTTTCTCGGCGGTCTCCATAATGTCTGAATTATAGATTTTATTTTGTTCTTTCCATTTGGAGTTGGATGTCATGATTTTGCTTTACCGAATGGCCAAATACAAGCTTATGTCAGCGAGGCTTCATTTAATCAAAACGGACTTACAAAATTTAAAGAAAAAACGCAAAAGAAATAAATTTTTGGTAATAAACTTCCTCCTAGAGGCATTATGTAATTGTTAAAAATGCTTCATTTCTCGCGTCGCTCCCAAGTTAACGCCGGCACTTACGAGTGAAAGACCGGCGGCTTTATTTCTTACCTTCAATGTTCTTTCAACCTGTATGTTCAAAAATTTTGTACCTTATGATTTAGTTCACATGCACGCTGGGTTCCGGACTATTAATTACGTAGTTATTAAAATATTAGTTACCTCTCTTACGAAGTAATATACCTACGCATTAATGGTGATTAGTTGTTTTCTCATTTGAGGAGGCTAATCATAAAAATTATAGTGTAAGAGTGCAACCCCACAGTAACGTAAAAAAATAACTTAAATGCTACCTACACGATTAAAAAAAGAGGCTGACTCTCAAATACGTTTGATACTCAATACAAAAATACAATCTTGAATCCTTCTAGTATAATAAACTCTTGCGATCCTTATGATGTTTAAACCATCTGAAATCACAGGTTTTCACGCTTCCTAATCCTAATAATTTTGCTTCCACACTTTTTTCTAGGTTGACTTGAAACCGCAACGTGTAGTAGTGTCAAGTCTTGAGTTTAAATTTCGCGCCCCCATATTAAAGCACTAAATACCTAGCCGCACGCTCGTGATCGTCAAATCAGACACCCATACGTCGTTAGGAACCTCCAGTTTGTAGTAACCCAATCTTCAGATTCTTTTAAAGAACGGACAAGCAGTTTGTGAGATCGACATATTAACCTTTGCTAAATATTTAGTTGTTGATATAGACAAGATACAAACCCAACTTACAGTTTCCTAGTTTGTATGAACCATTGACGTACTCAAAGCTATTTTATCCACTACTAGTCATATAAGCAATCATTATAACTTAGTCAAGTCGCACTTGAAGTGACGCATTTTAGACAAGTGGTAAATAATTTTTTCATTATTGACCACTGGTAAATAATGAACATATTGATATTTTTCTACAGTTTAGCGACTATTTATAAGGCAAATTTTGTTAAAAAACGATTTTGTATAACCGAGAGATGCTATTTAATTACACTTAAACTATTCAAAACGGTTTTTTAATTGATTAATTTCATTTTAAACATTTCTAAAAAAAGTGGAATTAATTATGACAGGAGCGCTAGCGCCACCTCTTATTAATTTGAGAAATCACAAAATTACAAGTTTATTGAATAATTTCAGTATTTTAAGACGAATAAATGCAAAACAATGCTTTTGAATAACTTCGGAGATTTCTATCCATTATTTAAAACAGTAAAAATTCGGTGAACGACTTTGGAAAACTAAATTTGTCAACAACTGTCAAATCGACAAAACAAAACTGTCATTGGAAATGAATATTTTAAATTTGAAATTTTTTTTATTAATAAGAATTTTAAAAAAATGGCAATAAATCTAGTAGTGGAAAAAATCGTATATAAACCACGGTTGTGAAGACCATTATAGCCTACGCGCCTTATATTCCTCGGCGCTTTGCACCTCGGAATATAATCTTGGCGCTAGGGCTATAATGGCTGTCTTCACAACCTTGGCCTATAATATACTATTTTTTATAATAGAGCTTTTTTGAAAAGTGGGCAACTATCCGGCTTTTACCCTATACTTGTATGATCCAAGAAAACTTAATTAAGAATATTTTTCTCTTACAAAAAGAAAATTTTTTCGTGCGGCTATTGAAAACAGAGAATTTCTTGATTCAAATGGTACTTATTTGAACGAAGTAATTTTTTTTCCGTGCGGTAAATTCAAATGTTTACTGTGAATATTACAAACGGAAAAGGCATTGACAAATTTTTATTGTCAATAGGGTAAAAATTGGGAGATTACTGGAGGTCGATGAGCGGCTTCAATCGCTTAAAAAAAATTATTGTATACAGCCGCTGATATGTAGTATGTTAAACACCCTTTTTGTAATCTCGATTTATTTTGTAGTTTTTCTAAAAAAAAATTCTTAAAAAAGCCTATTTTGTAAGGGTTGTACGGGTTATTAAAAATTAAAAAAAAATCGAATATAAGAAAGAAGAAATTTTTAATTTAAAGTAAAACGTTATGTACTATGCAGAAAAACTGCAATGTATTTTTGTGCAGCACAAAATAATAATTTTTATCTGCACCTACTACATCCATAATACGCAAATTAACACGTAATGCTCATAGTTAATAAGTGGACAATAATACTCCTATAGTCTATTCATTTAGCACATTCAGCTAATGTAAATAATGTTTGCTGCGTGATATCCACATCCTTGCTTTATAGTCAATTGCGATTGGATACAAATAAGGTTAAGACAACCCTATATACCATTCGTACCTCCATTTTTCATTATAAGTAGAGGCATATAATTTTCACATGGCGTTTGAATTTCTAAAAATACAAGGCAACCTAGATTAGTTCCTCTCTGTCAAGCTCTTCCCCATAAATCACGTGCAAACTGCATGTATTTGTTATTGCCCACTGAATGTGCAAAATGAATAGACTATAGTTATAATTTCAAGTTTTTCCCTTTGAGATTTTTTTCCCCAAACAAATTAAACAATAAATAATACTCATACTTTTTTCTTTCTGCTTATACTGCCAAAGTAAACATAAGTGTATTGAATTACTTTGTTACTCGCAAAAACCCATTAATTTGTTAATTTCCGTATTCTGCCAACAGGTGCAGATAAAATTGTATATTATTGTAACTCGAATTTAAACAGTTTATTAAACTTCTCATTAAATAATATACTATTAATACCCTCTATTGCGAGCTTGGGTTCGTTTGTAACAGCACCCTAAATATGTTTTAACTTTTATTTCTTTGGGTAAGCGATTGGAGTATATACTTTACCAAACATATTTATCACGGCAATTACCTTATTTAAATATATAAATGTTAATTCATTTTTATATCTACCGGAGGGTATAAGTGGGGGAAAGCGAGTTGCATCCGTTACAAAGTTGCAACAGTAATAAGTAATAGTAATAATTTATTATCGTTGACCTCTTTATTAAATTTATATTATACAAATTGTTGAGTATAGAGATCTTTTAAATCAATTTAAATTGACCGACGTTTCGAGTCTTCTTATAATTGACCCATTTTCAAGGCTAAAAATTATACAATAAAAATAAAATTATTAAAAAATTTTTAAAAATATTTTTACATGAAATTGACGAATTTTTTGACAAAATAATGTCATAGTAATGATGTTATATTAATTATGTGAAAAATAAAAATAAAAACAAATGAATTATTTAGTTAGCATAAAAATACTTTTTAAAACTTTTTAAAAACTTTTACAATTAACAATATAAAAATTAAAAAGAATTTGACCAAGGATTATCATAAGGTTTTCATTATATCCAGGATGTATTTATATCCACCATGAAAAAATTGCACATCTCGTTTATCATTCATGGTATTAGAATTTATATGGATATTGATGGCCTCTTTTATTTTACGTTTCTTATCTATCTTTTCCCTAGCCAGTATTCTGATATTCTCACGTTTTATGGAATGAGAGTTTTCGGTCATATGTTTGCATAAAGCAGTAAAAGTATTGTCATCTTCCTCACGGAAGAAAACGCGGGCATTTTTGATATCTCTTAAGTGTTCTTTTATGCGAATACCTAATTTCCTAGAACTCTCACCTACGTACACAGAATCACAATCCTTACAAGGGACAAGATAGATTAAACCGCTTTCATCTTCAATGGGGGTTGGATCTTTCGTTTTAGAAAAAAATCTTAAAGATTTATTGGGGCACTTAAGACCAAATTTTATAGTAGAGATAGGTTTAAAAATAGAAATTAATTTATTAGAAAGGCCTTTAATATATGTTATACTATGGAAATTTTGAAAAATTTGGGAAGAAGATGGTTTTGTAGAATTAGTTTTTATAGAATTAGTTTTTATATTTGTGTTAAAAAGTGAATTTATAATGTTATTAGGAAAATTATTAGCCGAAAGAATAAGATATATAGTATTATAGTTTTTAGAATGAAATTTTGGATGAGATAGGGAGAGAACTTTATTTACAAAATTTTTTGCTACATTAAAAATTTGATGTTTAGGATGTTCGGAGAAAAAATTTAATAGCCGTCCAGAATAAGTGGGTTTATGGTACCAAGAGGTGATCAGTTTATTAAATTTTTTCTCCGAACATCCTAAACATCAAATTTTTAATGTAGCAAAAAATTTTGTAAATAAAGTTCTCTCCCTATCTCATCCAAAATTTCATTCTAAAAACTATAATACTATATATCTTATTCTTTCGGCTAATAATTTTCCTAATAACATTATAAATTCACTTTTTAACACAAATATAAAAACTAATTCTATAAAAACTAATTCTACAAAACCATCTTCTTCCCAAATTTTTCAAAATTTCCATAGTATAACATATATTAAAGGCCTTTCTAATAAATTAATTTCTATTTTTAAACCTATCTCTACTATAAAATTTGGTCTTAAGTGCCCCAATAAATCTTTAAGATTTTTTTCTAAAACGAAAGATCCAACCCCCATTGAAGATGAAAGCGGTTTAATCTATCTTGTCCCTTGTAAGGATTGTGATTCTGTGTACGTAGGTGAGAGTTCTAGGAAATTAGGTATTCGCATAAAAGAACACTTAAGAGATATCAAAAATGCCCGCGTTTTCTTCCGTGAGGAAGATGACAATACTTTTACTGCTTTATGCAAACATATGACCGAAAACTCTCATTCCATAAAACGTGAGAATATCAGAATACTGGCTAGGGAAAAGATAGATAAGAAACGTAAAATAAAAGAGGCCATCAATATCCATATAAATTCTAATACCATGAATGATAAACGAGATGTGCAATTTTTTCATGGTGGATATAAATACATCCTGGATATAATGAAAACCTTATGATAATCCTTGGTCAAATTCTTTTTAATTTTTATATTGTTAATTGTAAAAGTTTTTAAAAAGTTTTAAAAAGTATTTTTATGCTAACTAAATAATTCATTTGTTTTTATTTTTATTTTTCACATAATTAATATAACATCATTACTATGACATTATTTTGTCAAAAAATTCGTCAATTTCATGTAAAAATATTTTTAAAAATTTTTTAATAATTTTATTTTTATTGTATAATTTTTAGCCTTGAAAATGGGTCAATTATAAGAAGACTCGAAACGTCGGTCAATTTAAATTGATTTAAAAGATCTCTATACTCAACAATTTGTATAATATAGTAATAAGTAACATCCTGGAATCAAAAATATTAAAACTTCTTAACAATAAGTACTTTGTTTATACAACCTTGTAAAAATAAAAAGTTGTCAAGCTACCACATTTTTTCAGATTTCCTGCTCCTATTAAGTTTGAGTCAATACTTTTTTTAAGGTTGACTTGATAACGCAGACCCGAAAAGAGTCGATATTCGTTACTTATAAACCTATAAGATTGTACGAGAACCTAAAATTATGTTCGAAGTTAAACGGATTTAATTGTTTAAGATGATGCACCAGGATGCCAGTTTTCAAACTGTGGCACAGAAATTAACACTATCCACTTTTTGAAAGTTATGGCAACACACATTTAAAAACATAAAAATTATAAGTTGTTATTATTATTCAATAAAATTTAATGATTTAGTTTAATTTTTGATTTATTTTCGTTCCCCATTGTTTCCCCAAAAGCTATCCGTAAGTTGAATATGCAATCAGGAATCGACAAAACATGACACCCGATAGTAGATCTACTACTACCGCTCTATGTGTACACCAAACGGTAATGTCAAACGATTTTAGTATTGGTGCAAAAAATAGTTTATCGTAGTATCTGCCCAACTTACCTCAATTTTATCTTGCATGGTGATTTTTAAATTAAGACTTCTGTTAGCTGCTGCAGTTGTTCGATTGTATTTAAAAGTTTTGATTTCAAAAAAATTAAAATAATTTTCATCAAAACTATCCAACTCGACTCGCGTGTCTCTAAGTTTGAAACTATTTTGATGGAACTAAAATACAGATCTGTAGAATAAAGTAATTTTTTACGTTAAGATATCAGCGGTTACTTTAACCCTACATCACGTATTGTATGATATCGGCTACATATGAAAAACAGGCTGTTGCTAGCCGCTCGTTGGAATATTTTCGTGTTTAAACGTAGCGTCGTATAGCAATTTTTTTTTTATTTGTACCTTACATTACGCACATTAGGAAAATCATTATATAAAGCACCGTGTATCAAATCTGCATCATTTAAAAAATTAAAAAAAAAAAATTTTTATTTCGATTTTTTAAATTATTTTTACCTTTCTATAGGCAATATTTCCAACTCAAAAATATTATTTTCATTGCAAAAGAAAAATGGCGTGATGTAGGGTTAATTTTGAATTCAAAAATTATGTAATCAGTTTATTTGGTATATAAAATGCAGGTAAACTTCAATAACTTGGAGATTTGGTATCGTATAATGTACGTATGTCTAATTCTATACTTTTTCTTCTCTGAAAAACAAGGTACCTACATCAAATATTCCTCATTGATGAATGCCCCGATGAATAAAATTCATCATTTTGATGAGAAATTCATAGTATTGATGAATTTTGTTCATCGGCGCAGAAATTATGAATTTTCCATCAATATGATCAACCAATTTTTTTCAGTCTTCAACTCAAGAATTGACTGATTTTGTCTTTAACTTGTAGTTTTCATTATCTGATATCTTTAGAATACGTCAGTGAAAATTTGTTTTAAGTTTTCTATTTTAGCAGAAATATACTGATTTGTGCATTTGTGATCATATACATAATTACAATTGATGAATTTGAGGTATTAGAAGAGAAATTTATAATCCATACATATAAATAAGCAAAATTACTTTTAAATTGTAATAAAAACGGACGAATAAAATGTCGTTTTATTCTAATAAAAATGTTAACTGGAAATTTTGACCAACAGCACACCACAAGTTTAAAGAGTGCCATTTTCAGTTTACTACATCAAAGCTTTTTAATCTTCTAATCCATTAACAATGTCTTTTTGTTCAAGATTTTTATCTGAATTAAATTCAAACCCGTAAAATTAATGTTGAATTAAAATTTTATAAGAAATTTTTTGTATTATTTATTAAACCCTGAATTCAATATAGTGAATTTATGTTTTAATTTTAATGTAAAATTTCGTTTTTATGAATATTTTTGATTAATTTAATTAAATATATTAAAGAAAAGTTATGAAATTATTAAAAGATACACAAAACGAGGGTTCTAGTTTGGTTTTAATATAAAAATCTATAAGATTATAAAAATATATAATCTAAAAAACTTAGCTTTCTAACTATAAACAAAATATCAAAAACATAATGTAGGACTAAATTATTTAGAAAATTAAAAATTACCTAAGCCATAAGTATCTCATTGCAAAATAAACCTTTTAGAAATAATTGAAATGTTAGCAATAACATTACATTTTTCATTTTCGGATTAATATTCAAACAATTTTATAAGGTAGGTTGTAGTCTATTGATGAAAATTTGTGTAGTTTACAGTAATTATATAATTTATTATAATTGCAAAAGGACTTTTGTTCTCACTATGCACAAATAATTATAGTATTATCACTGAATGTAATCAATTTTCCTAATGACAGTTTTTTGGGACAATATTATATAATTATGCTGGACATTATAACATTTTAAGCTTTAAAAGAATAGTACTACAATAAAAATACATTTTCAAGGATTTAATAATCTATAATCTATATAAATAAAAATGAATCTGAAAATCCTTTGCCATGGCATCACGTGAGAACGGCTGAACCGATTTTGTTACTTAAAAAAAGAAAATGTTTGTAATAGCCTAAGCAATGTTTTTACGGAAAGAAAAATTAGAAAAGTTACCCGAAAAATTACAAAATTCGGGAAAAATGTATTCAATAGCAATTTTTTACTTTCAACAGATGGCGTTCTTAAATATTCATTTTCAAATATTTGGTGTTTGGTAGATGGCTACACTTAAATATGTCACCAATTAGGTGCAACTGTCCACATAAATCCATTCACAAATCCAAAAAAAGCATACTTGCCAGATTGTTAGACATTGGTAATTGGTAATGGGAAAATCGCGGTTGACATCTGGACTGTATTCATCACATTCCCCACTGATTTCTGCCAGTTAGCCGAATCAGTGGAAGAGCTCATTCGAAGCGTTTTTCCGGAATCCAGAATTGCAGCTACGTTGTCGGAAGGCGGCCGAACAGCTTATTCAGCAATCAAGTTGCCATTGAATATGCAAATCAATAAAACTCCAATGTGCAACCTTTCGAAGAACTGTGCGATGCCCAAAGTTTTGCAGCAATGCAAGTTGATCGTTTGGGATGAATGTACGATGGCGCATAAAAAGTCTTTGGGGGCATTAGACCGAACAATGCAAGATCTGCGAAACAATCAAAACAGGTTTGGTGGAGATGATGCTGTTGGCAGGTGATTTTTGTCAAACATACGCCAGCCGATAAACTTAATGCATGCTTGAAGTCGTCCGTTTAGTGGAAACACCTAAATTAAGTATAAACATACACGTAGAGTTGCAGAATGCAGAACGACCAATCTGGTGAAGTATTTTCAAACCAATTGCTGGTCACAAAATGCGAAAATTGGGAAGTAAAAGAGGAATTCACTCAATGCACTATAAATTCTTTAAAAGAAGTATTGAAAGATTTTGGCGGAAGCCCCATGCGTAGTGATGCATTAACTATTGCAAAAAGAAAAAGAGAAGAGAAGAATTGGCTGCTGCCTATATAAAGAAGAAACAGAAAGAAGAACAGGAATTGGCAATATCGCTGCGTAATTTTGGAAATTCTTTATTATAAGGCGAAAGGGAGAGGGAAAAGGAAGACCAAAAAGAAGAAGAGGTATTGGCGATATTCCTGTGCAATTTTCGAGTCGACGTATTTGGATGCCTAGCGCTCGAAACAGCCGCCGAAACTTGGCGCAAGAAATCAAAACTGCGAAAAATTGAGAAATAAGATGAGGGCAAAGTCACCCCGAATTTCTTACGTTTAAAGCTCCATAAATCAAAAAATATATTACTTACGAGAAATATGACTGCTGCATTCACATTTTCTGCTCAAACTACATAAGAAATAGTGAAAAAAGCTTCCGATTTCGAATTTTCATTTTTTGGGCCAAAAAAGTTTAATCAATTCATTCATTAATTTTCAATTTTTGATAAAAAATTTAGTTGGTCTTTTTATTACCTAAATCGACTTATTTGGATGCCTAGCGCTCGAAACAGCTGTAGGAACTTGGCGCAAGCAATTAAAACCGTGAAAAATTGAGAAATAAGAAGAGGGCAAAGTCACCCCAAATTTCTTACGTTTAAAGCCCCATAAATCCAAAAATATCATATTTACGAAAAATCAGACTGCGGCATTCGCATTTTCTGCTCAAAGTTCATAAGAAACAGCGAAGAAAGCTTCCGATTTCGAACATTTCATTTCATTCAAAATACGAAACTTGGGAAGTAAAAGAGGAACTCACACAAGCCTTTATAAATTTTTTAAAAGAAGTATTGCAAGATTTTGGCGGAAACCCCATGCGTAGCGATGCATTAACTATTGCAAAAAGAAAAAGAGAAAAAGAATTGGCTGCTGCCTATATGAAGAAGAAACAGAAAGAAGAACAGGAATTGGCAATATCGCTACGTAATTTTGAAAATTCTTTATTAGAAGACGAAGGGGAGGAGGAAAAGGAAGGACAAAAAGAACGAGAGGTATTGGCAATATTCCTGTGCAATTAAAAAAATTTTTTATTTGATGAAGAAGGGGAGGAGGAAAAGGAAGAACAGTAATTGGCAAAAATAAAATTAGTAATTATTGTGATTGTGTAAAATTGTGATTTTTATGAATACTTTGCAGTTTTGTTCAACCTTTTATTAAACCTTGATTTGTATTCTTTAATCATTTATTTATTTCGGTAATCCTTTTTAAGTACGTTTGGTATTTGCGATGACCATAAATAAGTCGCAAGGCTATATGCGGAATGGATCCAGAAAATTCATGTGGGCAAATATTGCAATTTGGGCAGGACAACGTCTGCTGGGCCAGCTAGTAAAATATAAAAATGAATATGTCATCGTATCTCAGGAAGTATTGGTGAGGAAACAATTGAGCCAAATGTAAAAGCAAGAAAATAACAGAAAATATTAACTGAAATTTTAATTTATCTATTTTTTTGTAAAAATTTGTTAGGTGGCTTGTAAAAATATTCGAATTTTAATAATAATTATAATTATGTCGAAAAACTAACCGCGCCCAAGATTGCTTAACTTCCGTAATCGGACAAGAACGAATTTTAGAATAAAATTAATTTATTTCAAATTTTCTTTTACAGATTAACAACAAATACAGATTTTTATTTGAATAAGGGTTTACGTTATATCAATTTTCTTTTGCTCTCTGTTGTTCTTTGTATGCTGCATTGATTGGCTGTAGATTCTAAAGTATTTCCAATAAATTAAATATACTTGACTACCAGTATACTACAAAGTGAACCAACAACCATACCAATTGTACCAAAAAATGTGTTCAATATCGATGCTGTATCTTTTTCGTGTTGCTCTACCATCCTGTAGAAATAAATTTTTTAATACCTTACAATTCGATTTATAGGATTACATAAATAAATATATAAATCTTAACTTGTGAGAATAAAAATAAATATTAAAAACTTCAAATTAATAAGTTAAATCAAATAATATAATATAAATAATATAAAACTGTCCGATTATTCACAATTTTAATGTCATTTTAATGACATACACTATTTTAATTATATAGATTTATTTACAAATTTTAATTCAGTTCATATTTTCATATTTTAACAATTTATCTGTGACCTATTGTGACTCTCCTTTCTTTTTAACATCTAATTTTATACAGTCAAACAGCTCGACATCCATTTTTTACTAGGTATAATTATTGCGTTTTAATGTTTTTATTTATTGTAACGTTGCTTCTCTTCTAGTCTTGAAGATGAAGACATAAAGTCTTCGAAACGTCGACTTCGTAAAAACTGAGTTTGATTTTAGTCCACTAAGCTCAAAAATTAATTTTATATTATCAAAGTTTGGACGAGAATTTTATTATTAAATAATATAATAGAAATAATATTTGAGTTTTCCGCGACGGTTATCGCTTTCGTCAGATTTTTATTTATGATTTTAATTTTATTGTTTATTGATTATATAAAAAATATTTAACAAAATATTTTACAATTTTACTTTTGCAGGAGTAATGGGCCCTAATGCAAAAGTAGGCACCACCTGCGATTCTTTTATTGAATTTGGTGCACTTTATACATGTAAAGTTCAACAAAAGCAATCCATAATAGAATGAAGTTTTATTAGAAAATTAGTTTTCTACTTTTAAATTCGCAAAATCATTAATTACGTCTTCAAAATCAACTATTGATTATATTTTATCAAGCTTAAATTATTATAACGTGATTGAGTCACTCAAACCAATTTGAGTTTTGATAATTAAAATTATTTGGATCGTGGTCCCTCCTCCTGATGCCCGTTGGCCCATGTCTTATAAGGGCCGTGTTTATCTGCATGAGCGTTTGCTGGTATTGCAAAGAAAAGAAAACAAAGGATATTTCCACAAAAATTAATCAAAATCTAAAATAGTGCAACAACAAGGATTTCATGATTACATATAGAATGATTCTTATTGGAACAACCGAACACAGTTAAGATTAAGAAATTAATTTGACATTGCAATTTTACAGTACCTAGGTATCTACTTACTTAGATACTGCAATATAGCTGGCATTAACTAAAAAACCATGGGTAATTCCTAATAATACGATAAATATTATATAGTAAAAATCTTGATTGAAAATAACCGATGAGTTTCTTCTTGGTTGTACATTGCAAAATAATATTAACGGAATTAATATTAATCTCAGAAAACTTAATATGTTCAACGGGACACTCTTTTCAGGCTGAAAAGTTTTTTAAATTATATTTTTGAAACATAGAGTATTCAATTATCAAATCACCCATTGGACTAATTTTTCCATATATCTGCCAATAAGAGCACTAGTGAAAAATACGAAGAAAGATATAACTGGCGAAAAGTAAATTTCTAAAAAAAAATCCATACACTCAATTAATAATAAAAAATAAAGTAATATAAATTAAAATACTTACCGCCCCATTTACTGTTGTCGTATGATTTTACTAAGACCGTAACTCCGGGAAAAACAAAATATGTAGTAAATAAATTTAAAGAGTAAGGTACGACTACAGGATAAATTTTTCTAAAAATTATTTTGCGACTAATTATTTGAAGTTCTGGTACTGTGGTACTGTTAGTTTCATACAAATAGAAATTATAAAAAGTATTTCGTGATAGCGCGATAGAGCTGACTAGAGCAAAAAGTATTATAACACAACCTATTGAAAAATAGACGAGAGCGCTCTCGATAGGATTTCCAATAGTTAAGGAAACTGTTTGAAATACCGCTGCAATTATTTTTCCCACGGATTGCCCATAAGTAATTGGTATTATGTGGGATAGAGGAAATTTGGTAACTATTCCATATAAACAACTAAAAAGTATTGAGGTACAAGCTGAAAATTAAAACAATGTAGGTTAACTGTTAGTTTGATACTATTTTAGTATTATTTACCATTTACAATGCTTGCCAAAATTAAGGTCATCAAAAAGAATGAGTGCTGCCCTAAAATATCAAATAAATTAATAATGGCAAAACCACCGACTTTCATCTAATACTTTTGTAACCAGTGTTTATCAATACTGTTTATCATTATCGATGGACAATTTTCACGCCTGGTTATAAAAAGTATCCCTATTACCTCTTGTTGCATAAATAGCTAATTTGCTTTCCAAAAACTGTTTTTGACGAAGAACTTCTTAATTTAATTAAAACTAAATACTCACATGAATCTGTGTTTATATTTATAAAGCTGGTAGTAGTACAAAATAAGAATAGCATTATAGTAAATGAGGCAGTGATGCGAACTTTGTAAGAAACTCTGAAAAAATCTTAGTCTTTGAACGTTTCTTTTAGAAGTTATCAACAAATAATATTATCAGGTGACCGGACAGGTGACCACATGACAAGTGAACCCACGACAAGTGAACCCACGACAAGTGACCACATGACAAGTGACCCCACTGACAAGTGACCACACGGACAAGTGAACACACGGACAAGTGACCACACAGACAAGTGAACACACGGACAAGTGACCCCACTGACAAGTGAACACACGACAAGTGAACCCAAGGACAACTGAACACAATCGTAATTTTTAATTTATTTCTCTAATTTAAATGTAATTTTTCAAATTAAATTATTTTTTATTTATTATAAATTATTTTATAATTATATAATTATAATTATAATAATTATATTATAAATTTATTATAAATAAATTATTATTGCTTTACATGTCAACTGAAAATAGTAGACCTAGGAATCACAAATATTCGAATAATCAAACTTTCAGTGCTGGGTGCAACTTTCAAGCATATACAGAGGGGAATGGGACTTTTCGGGGCAGCCGGTCCGGCGTAGCTTGTTCGTCGCAGAGACAATTCGCTGTGACCCGTTTGGTGCCGCCAAACTACCGTACACTCGATTTGGTATGAAATTTGTTGAAAGTTTGGAACGACACAAAAGGACGATTTGACGTAAACCGTTTTGGTGTTTCACTCAAAACTACAAAATTGTCTTTGCTGCCTTATTTCTTACAAGGGTATATATAATTAAAGCAAAAGTATTTAATTTCAAGTATTTAAATTTTTAAAAACATAAAATAATTAAATAAATTTTTACTTCTTTATATTATGTGTTAAGTTGAAATTTGATGATTTTATTAAATAAAAAGTTTTGTTTCAACTCAAAGGATTAAGAGATTTAGAAAATTAGATATATTCTTCGCCCCGAATAGTCTTAGCGCCGAATCGTCTTTGCGCCAAAAAGACGGTGCAGATTGGGTGTGCGCCGAACTGGTAAATTTTATCGAAATAGGTAACAACCTTGTAACAGTCGAAATTAGGTTAGGTTTTTTTTATTTTATTTTTTGTGTTCAGTTGTCCGTGTGGTCACTTGTCAGTGGGGTCACTTGTCATGTGTTCACTTGTCGTGCGTTCACTTGTCGTGGGTTCACTTGTCATGTGGTCACCTGTCATATAATCATATTATCAATATTCCTATTACGACATTTACAATCACAGGACTCACGTTTCAAATTCCGTCATTATGAGACAGATTCTATTCTATTGGACACAGTGTTGAATTCGTAGAAGCATATAAAAATTTAAACTAATAATTTCAAATATAAAACGCAACATTATATTTTGAAATAAAAACAAAATTTAACATAAACATGTATTTTTGGTTCTTTGTATTTTAATTAAAAAATAAAACTAAAAAAAGTGCTCCCCCGCAAGTTTAATTTAATTTAATTTAATTTAATTTAATTTAATTTAATTTAATTTAATTTAATTTAATTTAATTTAATTTAATTTAATTTAATTTAATTTAATTTAATTTAATTTAATTTAATTTAATTTAATTTAATTTAATTTAATTTAATTTAATTTAATTTAATTTAATTTAATTTAATTTAATTTAATTTAATTTAATTTAATTTAATTTAATTTAATTTAATTTAATTTAATTTAATTTAATTTAATTTAATTTAATTTAATTTAATTTAATTTAATTTAATTTAATTTAATTTAATTTAAATTAATTTAATTTAATTTAATTTAATTTAATTTAATTTAATTTAATTTAATTTAATTTAATTTAATTTAATTTAATTTAATTTAATTTAATTTAATTTAATTTAATTTAATTTAATTTAATTTAATTTAATTTAATTTAATTTAATTTAATTTAATTTAATTTAATTTAATTTAATTTAATTTAATTTAATTTAATTTAATTTAATTTAATTTAATTTAATTTAATTTAATTTAATTTAATTTAATTTAATTTAATTTAATTTTATTTAAGTTAATTTTATTTTATTTTATTTTACGCAAAAGGAAAAGTCTATAAGAAACGCCATAACACATACAAAAGTTATACAATAATTTATGGTCCACATACCTTTGATTGATAAAAATATTGACTAAACAAAATGTAGGAAAAGATATATTTGCTATAAAATTTATATAAACTGTAAAGTTGGTTTGTAATAAATTTAATCCATGATTTGATGTTCCACTAGTTTGATCATTGTGTTCAATATCTCTAAATTTATACATCCAATACTGAAACAAAAATATTATCTTAACAGAACTAAACAAAACGTTAAAATAATAGAATGTTAACAGTCAAGTCAAGAAAATACAATAATGTAGAAAATTAGGGCATTGAATTGGACACTAGTAATATATTTAAAAAAGATTAATTAATATTACGTTTTTAAAAACAATTTTTGAAAATTTACTAAAAATTAAAAATTTGTAATGGTATATAAGGCCCTATTTCACGGTTATTTCCGATATTCAGTCGCATATAACAAAGAAAGTGAAAATAATTATTTTCTTTAGTTTGAATATTTTTTCTCGTTTCTTATATTTTTTTCACTTTCTTTTTTTCACTTTCTAAAGCGACTGAAGATTAGAAATAAAAATAGGGCCTTATATCGCATT
This sequence comes from Cantharis flavilabris, assembly GCA_949152465.1. Lineage (NCBI taxonomy): Eukaryota > Metazoa > Arthropoda > Insecta > Coleoptera > Cantharidae > Cantharis > Cantharis flavilabris. Next base: position 23,695,307 of record OX424439.1, read on the forward strand.
ACGAATTTGTCATTCATAGTATTACTTTCCCATTTACGTAGTAAAGGAAAGTATTGTAATCGAGTAAAAAAAAATTTTTGGACTAACATTTTTTCCATAGTCTATGAGTCCGTACAAATCGTTTGAGACAAATTTTGCAATGATGTCCGGATTTGTGTGTGTGTGGGTGTGCGTAGGTCTTGCTATAATTATGTGGACTTCCTACGGAATGAAACCCACTTTGTGTGGACTTCACCATTTGTGGGGACATACACCGGTCCTCACAATTTATTTTCATGTTTAAACCGTTTTCTAGGGTCTCCTTACTACAGAAAAATTGAAATTTCTATATGTCCCCACAACCTCGCTATGATTCTGGTGTGTGAACATAACAAATTTTTCCTATAATTATGTGGACTTGATTGAGGGTATCTTAGTGCTGACCTCTACGGCAAATACTAATTGTACTAATCAACAAGCGCGACTAGAAATTACCAATCCTTTTCAATTCGGGTTTACTGCGGGCCTTAATACGACCCTGCAAGTGACCCGAATTGTTAACGATGTAATAGGTCAGTTCAATAACGATAAAGTCACGGTCATGACACTTTTAGACATCGAAAAAGCCTTCGACAGAACCTGGACCGACGGTTTAATTTTCAAAATGATACAGTATGGTTTCAGCAACCATCTTATCAAACTTGTCCTCTCCTACCTCACCGGCAGATTTAAACTAATTTAAAATTAGTTTATTGGAAATTAAAAATTTAAAGTTGGTCGAGAAAATTTTGAAAAATTTGTATTTTTGTGGTGAATTGGATTTTAGAATTTTTAGTGCCATGAAAAATATATTTCAATTGAATGATGATTGTTCATCAGTTTTGCGAGTGTTGCAAAATGCGTGAGGCATTTGATTAAAACTAGAAATTGAAGTAAATCAATCAGGAAAGAGAAAAAGAAAAAATGGACGGAAACCATCGGTAAAGAATGAAAAGTGATGAAAGTAAAAATGAAAAATTCTGATGTAGACATCACATGACTTCCTTGTCATTTTTAGAATAATTGTACAAGAATCTCGTTAATCTATTTGTGCGCGTCATGAATGAATGCCTTTTTCGCAACCAAAAATAGGAGGTGCACAACTAGATGCTATAAGTTTCTCAAATCCAAAATTTCAACTTTCTACGACCTACCTCATTTTTAGTTATGCGACATACAGACATCCGTACATATGTACATACGTACGAACGTACAGACGTCACAACGAAAATAGCCAAAATGGATTCAGGAAAGGTCAAAACGGATATTTCCTAAGAAAATGCTAAGAAAGCACAAAAAAGAATATGTTGAGAACGACATTATCGAAGAGGAAGAAGATGATAATCCCACATATACTCAAAATTTAATTTAGAAGAAACAACAATTGAAGAAAATTTACCCGAATTGAACCTGTAAAATTTGATAAAATTTTTGAAAATATGCGAATGAAAATTGATTCAGTTTCTTAATTTGGATCACAACGAATGATGGATCATTGCAAACCCCAGGGAAGCGGTTGTCGTGATTCACAATTCCTATCGGATTTTTGAATAATTATTTTACAATTTGATTTTGTGAGTTTTTATAATTTTGTAAATATTTTTTATATTATTTCGAACTTTTAAAAAATTTTCAATTTTATTTGATTTGACTAACAGAGAAAACGAGGTCTTCAGTGTCCAACATTTGAGATCAGAGATTGATTTTTTCGTCTCTAAGATTTTGATTTGCAAATTTTGTATTTGAATTTTGCCAAACAAATTGATTTTGAATTTTTGTAAGTTAACTATACAGTATAATAAGTAGGGGAGACCAGGGTAAGTTGCAACACTTTTTAATCTTTATTTTTTTTAAAGACTATTATGAAAAAAAATCTCCAAATATTGGTGGACATATGTATAATGGTCCTTAAGGAACATAGCTATATAAAATTCATAAAATTAAAAACAATAATGGACAAATTACATAAAGTTAATAAAAAAGGTGATCTTGTTGTAATATACCCCGTCTTCGGGGTACGTTGCAACACATCCTGGGGTAAATTGCAACACTTATTCAAAAGCACTATCATCAATATTAGGTACAATTTACACATATATACAATGGGTCTCTTTTTCCACAGGTTCAGTGTGCCCACATTTTGCAAAGTCTACATTGCAGCCATTTTTCATTCGCTAAAAAGTGCATTATTCATGACGCGCATGAATGGATTAACGCGATTCTTGTAAGATGTTTACAAAGTCATGTGGTTTTCATATCAGATATTTTATTTTTGTTTTTTTTTAAACCGCCAAATATGTGAACGGGTTACATTGTAACTTTTAAAACTTGAAAAATTTTTTGATGATTATTTTACAGAAAACGAAAAACAAATGTTTACTCTATATCACAAAGTTTAAATAAAAGCACTATGACACTTGATACTTTAATAATGCAACTTCATTGACAATAATAGCAAAATTACTTATTCCGTCGAGAACACAGATGTGACGATTACTCACATACTGCAGCTATTTGGCGTGATTCTACCTGACACACCTAAGAACCATTAAGTTACACGTATTTTGTACCAATGGCGGTATCTATTATCTTATCCTTTAAAAAGTTATTTACACTGTTGCAACTTACCCCGGTCTCCCCTATTATATAATATTTATACAGCAAATTTCGAATTTATTTCTTTTTATTTTCTGTTTTTTATACAAAACATAAAAATAAAAATTTAATTTTAATATTAAAAAAAAAAACACAAACATGATTTTCGCTGTTCGTACTTTCGGGTATTTGATTATTATTGGTATTTAAATTGTCCCAAATATAGACATAAATTGGTTTATTTAGATGTGATGGAGAAAATGGAGAGGTTTGGAGAGATGCTATCCAATATAGTATTCAAAATTATTCCAATTCTATCAGGGACCGCAAGGGGGGAGCTAAGTTGAGATAAAAATTAGTTTGTTTACTACGTTCTATGATTAAATTAGAAAGTGATCTACCAAAATCTACATCGACTGATTTCTCCGGACCATTTATTTTGGTGATTTTTGCACTTAGGGCCGGTATTTCAGTTGTGGTTTAAACTACGATCAGATTTTAAACTCAATATCTGACCAATCAGGTAGCCATAAACGTAGGTTAATCCTTGCATTTATATTGTATATTGTACTTCGTATTACGAAATTTTCATTTTTTCAAATTTTCTTAATCCAGACCTGTTATGTGTTAATTGTCTCCTTTTTAAATTTTTTGAATTTTGATTTTCTACGTATTGTATTATTCTTATATTTTTTGAATTTAACCATAAATACATACTAAAAACCACAAATTTACTTAAAATTTTTTATTTTGAGTTCTTTTTCCTTGCATTTAGTTTAACTATAGCAACTGAAATACTGGACCTTAGAATTTTAACGTAAAATTCAGAAATTGACTAATTTTTACTTTCCCATTTACGTAGTAAAGGAAAGTATTGTAATCTAGTAAAAAAAAAAATTTTTTCCATAGTCTATGAGTCCGTACAAATCGTTTGAGACAAATTTTGCAATGATATCCGGATGTGTATATGTGTGTGTGGCCCTTTTTTTCGTCCCCGATTTTTTCAAAACGCGTGAACCGATTTTATTGAAATTTCATATACTGGTTTGTAACAGCAATCTAGAGAGCTGATTAGATTTTGGTGGAAATCCATAAACGTTATTTTTTTATTTATTAAATTTTATTTAAAAATTTTTTTTAGTTTTAATTTTTTTTTTTTAAATTTTAATTTTAATTATTATTATTAATTTAGTAATAAATGAGAAAGTTATGTGTTGTCACATCAAATTTTTTTATATATTTTTAATTTTTAGTTTGAATATTTGACTATCTGACTCGGTATCATAATGCCGCAAAATATTAAAAAGCGGTATTTTGTTTTATAAGATTCTGCAATTAGATAATTTCGACACTTCATAGGTCAATTGGTGTAACCATCATTTCACATTTTTTTCAGTAGACAATAAAAACTCTGACGCTTCATAGAGGGCAAGAGGCGTAACCCTCAATATTCTTAAAATTATCCATATTTCTGGGTCCAATATGTTGTATACTCATTTTCTGTCATTGGCGTAACGAGAAATGTGAATTGAATGCATAAAATATGCAAAACCAATGCAAAATTGAATAATTTATTTAGTTTTTACTACTTCCTGAAAAAAATTTTAAATGATGGCTTATGAAGTGTCAATTCAAATTTGCATATTTTATGTATTCAATTCACAATTCTGGTTACGCCAATGATAGAAAATAAGAGTTACAACATTTGGAACCCAGAAATATACATAAGTCATTTTCAAAGTTTTGAGGGTTACGCCAATTGACTTATGAAGTGACGATTTATGATGTGTAATATGACTGGCCTATAATAGAATAACCTGAGATTAAACGTGTGATTCATGGGCCCGTGCGACTACAAACACAGGACTCATTATGCTTTCTTATGGAACAGTTACTTTAAAGTGGCATGCGATGAACGCATTCTTAAGGAAACACTCCCATAAAAAAGCTTGAAGAGCATCAGTCACTGCTACCGACTGTAGTTGCACGGCCCAAGCCGCAGTTAAGGAATCGCACTAAAAAAAAAAAAGATTTTTGATTTTATCAAAACTTATTTTAGTCATAAGCATAATATTTTATCTACTAAATACTCACATTATTCGCCGCTGTAAAAAAAGTAATAGGTAGATCGTAAGCAATTCCAAATAAATAGAAAATGCAATATACTATTTTATATTTATCCGATGGTTCCTCTGAACATTTGTTCTCCTGTTCTTCATTTTCAATGCAAACATCATTTATAAGCGACGCACATTCTTCACTCATTTTAGTGGTAAAGATATATTACTTCGACTATAATAAATTGTTATTAAGTCTTATATCATCATTGTAAAGCAATAAATGTATATTTAAACTTTATGTATAAAGTAAACAATTGATTATCAAAAAAATATAATATACAATATTATTATTAATACAAGTTGAATGTTTTGTAATTCCAAATAATCAAGGTTTTCTGGCTAGACCAGAAATAGAGTATGATTATACTACATGAAACTCATTATAGTCCAGTCAAAATAGGATTTTACCTGAAAATAATTAGGGGGAGCGATTTTTTTAATCCCGGAGAGAGAGCTTGGTTGTGTAAAATGGCAATGATTAAAGTTGAAGGGAATTAAATTTCTCTACGTAATTACTTAACACGATCCAAATACATAATGCCAGCACGATAATAATAATTTAATTAATTAATTTATTTATTTATTTATTTTTGTAGACTATAATTAATAATTACATAATTTAATTATTATAATAATAATAATATGTGAAATTAATGATGTAACATATGTTTGCGGCCGTATTGCAGTATAATCTGACGTTTAAAAGTATGTTACACACTAGAACAAATTTTAAAAAACTTTTAGTTTCTAAGTTTTTTCGTCTTTGTCTTACCACAATATACGGATGCATATCTTACTCATTTTGTTGTACAGGGTTGTCACGTTTTACAACACCTCCTAGGTGGGTTTTTAAAAATTCAATTTTTGGGTTTAATATTAATCGAAAACAAAAATACAGATTGATATTATTCAAAAGTTCTAATTCCAACTGTTTCCTTACTATTAATGTAACTTTTAGACCTCTCGACAGTAGATACTACCTCTAGAATAGTTATTCACGAGGTTATTTTTTTATTATCATATTTGACGTACAAAATATTATTTTTCCTTTACTTCGAATACTTCACTGGCACTTGAATTTGGTCTCAAAGTTTAGTTTAGTTTAGCAAAATTTCAAGAAAATTGGTTACGCGGTTCAACCTGTGCGATTGATACTATTTCGATTCATACTCCAACCACACACTGACATACAGACGAATATATCCAAGTAAGATTTATCAAAATCTTATCAGGTACGATAAAGAACATTTTAATACAAAAATTTCGATATAAGTAAAAAAGGATATGCACACGGACGACGTGCTCACATCACACAATGCTCACGCCAAGTTAAATGAAAACTTTTAACCCTTTTAGGATATATGGTCGATATAGGATACTGATCGATAAGAAAATTGATATTATGTAATTTATAAAAATTCAACTATCAATCACAAGTCCTTTTCAAAAAATACTCTGTTTTTATTTTTCGTAATCTGTTCCATAAAGGGTTAAAAATCACACCTATTACGGTGTAATTGGGTAAAAATTTCATAATTCTTATAATAATAAATCAATTTCTAGCCGTGACGAGGCATACAAAACGTTGACCAACACACAGTAGTTTTATATTAATCCAAGTCCAAATTCCCGAAGGAATATAATTAAATAGATATAACAATAGATATTTGACATTTTTTTTATTAATTGCAAATTCAAATTACTTTTTTTAAATTATATCTACAATAATAAAGCAACAACTTAACTATACTAATGACCATCACATGTTAGGTTTTATAAGATTTATATTAACTATAAGTAGATTTTTATTATAATTATTTTTCTTTTCCTCTCTGTTGTTTTTCTTGGTATGCTGTAGTATGTGGTATTCCACATAAATTAAATATACTTGACTAATATTATACTACAAAGTGAACCAAATACTATACCAAATGTACCAAGAGATGTTGTCAATATCGATGCGGTATCCTTCTCGTGTTGCTCTACCATCCTGCAGAAATATTTTTTGTAATACCTTTCAATTTGATATTATACGATTACATAAATAAAAATAGTATTTTTCAGTCTTATTACAAGCAATACGGTTAAAGTTACGGTTAAAAAATTAAAGTTGAATTGTTTGTTTCTAATATAAAAATGCGAACATTGCTAAGCAAATCTTTCAGTAGTATATGTTCTAAAATACAGCACTTTCAGTGTTGTCATCAAAAGTTAATAACCGTTTAATAGAAAAAATTAAGGCTATTGAATTGCTTGAAGTTATTTATTTTTGAAATATTTTACATTATTAATGTTGTACGGTAGTATTTATTTAATATTTTATTGAAGAAAAACTGGTATAGGTATCTCATTTGGATTAAAATTGTATTTGTTGCATTTAGTTGATTTGGGGGAATTTAATTTGGCATTGCAATATTATAGTACCCACTTACTCAGATTCGGCAATATAGACGGCATTAATTAAAAACCCATGGGTAGTTCCTAATACAATGATAAACATTATGTAGTAAAAATCGTGATTGAAAATGACCAATGAATTTCTTCTTGGTTGTACGTTGCAAAATAATATTAACGGAATTAATATTAATCTCAAAAAACTTAATACGTTCAACGTCACACTCTTTTTAGGCTGAAAAGTTTTTTAAATTATATTTTTGAAACATATTTAATTAGCAAATCACCCATTGTACTATTTTTACCGCATATCTGCCAATATAATCGCCAGTGAAAAATACGAAGAAAGATATAACTGGCGAAAAGTAAAGTTCTAAAAAAAAATCCATACACTTAATTAATAATGAAAAATAAAATAATATAAATTAAAATACTTACCGCCCCATTTACTGTTGTCGTATGATTTTATTAAGACCGTAACTCCAGGAAAAACAACATATGTAATAAATAAAGTTGAAAAGTAAGTTACGACTACCGGATAAATTTTTCTAAAAGTTATTTTGCGACTAGTTATTTGAACTTCTGGTACTGTGGTACTGTTATTCTTATACAAATAGAAACTATAAAAAGTATTTCGTGATACCACGATAGAGCTGATTAGGGCAAAAAATATTATACCACAACCTATTGAAAAATAGACGAGAGCGCTCTCGATAGGATTTCCAATAGTTAAGGAAACTGCTTGAAATATTGCTGCAATTATTTTTCCCATGGTTTGCCCATAAGTAAGTGGTACTATATGGGATTGAGGAAATTTACTACCTATACCAAATATACAACTTAAAAGTATTGAGGTACAAGCTGAAAATTAAAATAATATAGGTTAAGTGTTAGTTTGATACTAAGTATATAATATTATTTACCATTTATAATGCTTGCCAAAATTAAGGTCATCAAAAAGAATGAGTGCTGCCCTAAAATAACAAATCAATTTATAAATAATGGCCCATATGGGCGAATTAAAAAAAAACGGAATAATAATTAAGTACAATTTTTTGTAAATTCAATTTGAATAGTTGTATAGACGCAGCAATTCTTTGTACTTTTATCAGAGGCTGATTTAGACTTTTGCCGCCTATAGGCACTGACGTTTTTGCCACCTCTATTAAAGAAAAAAAATCTGATGTGGCCATCTCATAACTTTCCGAATTATTAAAAATAACTCCCAATTTACCTCGGATAGAAAATATTATAAAATACAAAATCTTATCAGATCATTAGCAATAATTATTGTGAAAAATATTCAGAAAATCGAAATAATACTATACTCAAAAACCAAAAATACAAATTATAAAAAAAATATCTCAACTAAAATTCTAGCTACAAAAAAATTTGCCAATCTATGGCTTTTTTTTAAACTTTTACCTATGTATATCAATGCGTTTCAAAGTTTAAATGAATTATGCGAGGGGCGTTTCACTGATGGCAATACTGTACAAATTGTTGGTAATATGATGGAAATAAGAAGCAATAGATAGTAATATACGGAAATAAACGGCAATTGTGGTAGTAAGTGGCAATGCAGAGCAATAAGTGCGCAATACTGACAAGGAGGGGACTCCACGTGCGGGTCACGGAATTTAAAACCCTATTGGGGGAGAAAAGTAATTCGTAATAACAAACTCTAGGCCAAGCGGTAGGACCCACTTCTCAAAAATAAGAAAGTTTTTGAAAAAATTTTTAATTAATTTTCTTCATATAGCATCAATTAACAGGTACCGGCGATGGATGCGAGGTAGCACCCAGTAGGTCTAGGTTTCAATTCCAGCAAGAGTAAATTTTTGTTGTTGTTTGTTTGATTTGTTAATTTACCTACAAAATGATTGAATTATGACGCTATTATTTTAAATTATTAAACACTGATTATCACCTACTTGTTAAATTTTTCGTTTTTATAACTGCAGAGGCATGTTTACCATGGAGTATGCCAGGTATTACTCCTGAATAATATAAATCAGTGTTTAATAATTTAAAATAATAACGTCTTAATTCAATCATTTTGTAGGTAAATTAACAAATCAAACAAACAAAAAAAAAACTTTACTCTTGCTGGAATTGAAACCTAGACCTACCGGGTGCTAGTCGAGCGAGTCTACCTCGCATCCATCGCCGGTACCTGTTAATTGATGAAACCGAGCAGCTATATAAAGAAAATTAATTAAAAATTTTTTCAAAAACTTTCTTATTTTTGAGAAGTGGGTCCTACCGCTTGGCCTAGAGTTTGTTATTACGAAGTACTTTTCTCCCCCAATAGGGTTTTAAATTCCGTGACCCGCACGTGGAGTCCCCTCCTTGTGAGTAATAAAACGGCAATAAGTAGCATTAACTTTCTTAATTTGTTTTTAGGTAAGTGAAGAAATCGGAGATATCCACCCGATAAGTATAAACATGCCGATAACCAATCAAAACGGTTGTCTGTTTGGTCACTTGATTAATTTGATTGGTTATCGGTATGTTTATACTTATCGGGTGGATAAGGAGGGGGCGGCTACTTGACATCACCGATTTCGACCGGATTTATAGTATATAGAGAGCTTGACTAGAATTGAAACTGACACAAGTTGTAACTCCAGATGGCCAAGCGTTTAGAAATTAAATTTTTTTTCGGGATTAGTTAATGCGTTTTTCGTTAATAAAATTCCAAGTACAAGTTAGCACAGTGGTAAGAGGTCGGACTCGTAATGTTTCTAATGGTTTTTTTTCAATTTTTTGTTATAAACAGTAATAATTTGTTTTTTTTTGTATTGTATTTATTTATATTTTCAAAGAAGGCAGAGGGCGTCAAACCCGAATATTGCATTACAAGGGGATTATCCAGGGCCACATTTTTAAATTTGTTAATTTTACTAGCCAACATATAAAATTAAAATAGCCCAAAATGTTGGTTGTAATTTTTAAAAAATATTAAAATATTTCCCGTCAAATGTTCCCAAAAGTTAGCTCAAATATACTTTCTTTTTCTATTTCGTTAAAATAATGACGCCCTCTGCCTTCTGTGAAAATATACATAAATACAATATAAAAAAAGCAAATTATTACTGTTTATAACATAAAAATTGAAAAGAAACAAAAAAAAAAGTTTTCCGTAAAGTGATTCGAAGCAGAGGCAATCGCATTACGAGTCCAACCTCCTACCACTGTGCTAACTTGTACTTGGAATTTTATTAACGAAAAAGACTTATGTATACATTAACTAACCCCGAAAAAAATTTAATTTCTAAACGCTTGGCCATCTGGAGCTACAACTTGTGTCAGTTTCAATTCTAGTCAAGCCCTCTATACCCTATAAATCCGGACGAAATCGGTGATGTCGAGTAGCCGCCCCCTCCTTTAAGTGAAGAAATCGGACATTAGTAAATTAAATTATACACTGTTTTTAATCAATTATATTATACATATTTATTTAATGAACTAGTTCCGACTGGTGCCAGTCTTCTTCAATATACTCTTTAAAACAATCTTTAATTAAATAGTTAATTTTAGCTTTAATTTTTGATGAAATATGTTGAAGAAGACTGACACCAGTCGAAACTAGTCAATTAAATAAATATGTATAATAAAATTAATTGAGAAAAGTGTATAATTTAATTTACTAAGAAAAGTTTCGATCGTTCTCCCGTAAATAGCTACAAAAAGTGCTTACCCGTTCCTAGCAATATTTTGTAAATACGGTAATACCACGCATTAATGGCAATAATCAGGAAATAAATGGAATTAAGGGTAATTAAGACAATAATAGTAATATCCTATTTTATTGCCGACAATTAGCAATATTGTACACATTTCTGCCCAGTGAGAGACCCCTCGGAATTATGTTAAACCTCCCGTTCCCCTCATACCATTTCATTCATCATCAATAGGCTACGTACGCAACAGATCAAAACTTAAATTTAAAATTTGGAGTTATTTCTTTACTTTGTTTGGTTGTTATGGTGTTCACAGACATATAGGTACATACGCACATACACATACTCATACAGACATTTTTCAAAAATAATAAAAATGGCTTAAGAGAACCTCAAAACATAAAAATTTCATAAAAAAAATGGGGGTCAATTTTTTTTTTAAATTTCAGACAACAATACTTTTCTTACTAAGAAGTTCGGAAAGTAAAAAGTTGCTGGATAAAAACTATCACATAAACAACCTTCTTATAAATATTTATAGTTAATATTTTTATATATTTTATATAACATTGTAATGTTTTATGTTTTGTAAAACCGTCACAAATGTTATAAATATTTTAGTTTACTTTACGTTGTCTTTCGTAAATCAAGTTCTTGTATTTAATTTTATTACAATAAATTTTAATTTGAGTCTCTTTATTTCTGAATATGATAATATGATAATAAAAAATGAATACTCTGCATTAACATCAATTTCATTTTTTTTGCTTATACTAAAGATAAAACTCAAAAACACAAATCAACTAAAATACTAACATAAATTATGTCACACGCTGTATGTTGACATACAAAATTAGATCTCAAAGATGATGAAAGCAATGATCAAAGACGTAAGAACCTATACAGCGAATGCTGACTCCGATCACTATATGGTAGTGGCAGAAATTAAAGTCAAGAAGGCACACAACATTAAAGTTACGAAAGAAAATGAAGAGTTTGTCGTGGAAAATTATCGGAGGAAAAAGCAAGGAAAAGATTCGAAGACACAATACGGAAACAAATAAAAAACCACGGAAGAAACAACGACAGATATATAATAAATAAATAAATACAGTAGCACAACAACCCAGAGTGGGTTTGGCTAATCACTTCATTTTATGAAAGGTTTTCAAGGCAGATTACCTCGGTGGTTTGCCATTGCCCGCCGAGGGAGGGACGGTCAGAATAAAGTTCTGGCTCTACTCGGGATCGAACCAGGATTCTCCCCTTAGTAGCCAACGCACTTAAGCATCAGACCGTCACCGTCAGATATACAGAGTGAGAAAATTTTACAATCATTATAAAAACATCAGCAAAGACAGTAATAGGATACAGAGAGAGAAAGAAATATAAAGAGATGGGAAAACTGAAAATGAAAGCAAGACTGAGATGGCTGGAAACAAAGAAAGAGGAAGATTTACAGAGTTATAAAGAGTTACAAAAAAAAAGAAAGACAAATGGATAGAAGAAATGATGACTGAAATGGAAGAGAGCGATAAACAAAATAATAACAGAGTGTTCTGTGATAAACTAAAAAGACAAAAGATGGGGCATAAGATAAAGACGAGAGGAATGAGAAATAAGCAAGAGAAAATTGAAGATGATGCAGACATAATAAAACAAATATGAGTGGAACACTTCGAAGAACTACTAAACATAACACAAATAAACAGGCATATTCCCATAGTAGCTACTGAGCATGAAACAGAAGAACCAACATACGAAGAAGTAGTAGAGATAGTGGGTAGGATGAAGAATGGTAAATCACCTGGCAAAGATGATGTAAAAGCGGAGTTACTAAAATATGGAGGAGAGACGTTATATGAAAAGATATATATGATATTATAAGACAAGTATGGAGGGAAGAAAAAATGCCTAAAAGTTGGATAGAGGGAGTAATAGTTACAATAAAGCAAAAAGTAGATGCGGAAAGATGTGAAAAAATTAGAGGGGAATCACGTTACTGAATGTCGTATATAAAGTGCTGTCCAATGATGATAAACAATAAGTTGAAGAGGTATGTAGAGGAAATAATAGGCGAATACCAGTGTGGGTTTGTAAAAGGTAAATCAACCGTGGATGCAATACACGTACTAATATAAGTAATGGAAAATAGCCAAGAACAGAACACAATCATACATATGTATGATTTTCATAGACTTTAAAGAGGGTTTTCGATAAAGTAAATAGAGATGAACTGATATAAGTAATGCGAGAAATAGATATGTTACGGCAAAGAGTATGTATTTTGGTTACGGTCAATGATGACAATTCGGCCATTAACGTCAATGGCCGGACAATAACGTCAATGCCCTGCTTAGTTGGACATTAACGTCATTGACCGGTCATTGATGTCAATGACCCTGCAGTTTGAGCAATGTTGACATTTAAAATTTCATATGTCGTTTTTACATCATTGTCCAGGCAATGACGTTAATGCCCAATACAGGGTGGGCAATGATGAAACTACTATTCTATAGATTCCATATTCTATCACTTTTAATCCTCTTAGTGATAGCCGTCACACACGTTTCGTTTTTCGCCGAGGTCGGGCCTCCCAGTCGAGGTGAATTGATTTCGGGGATGTTTTAGCGAGTAAGAAAGCTTTTTTTAAGAGAGAGTGATGTAACCACGACAAATCACATATCCACCCTAAAATGAGTTTAAATTAAATAAAAATCCCTGTACATTTATGAAGACGTGAAAAGGGTTAAGTTGCTGTCATTTATACGGAAAAACGCGTGCACGGCAAATAATTGTCCATGTCATCATTGTCCAATCCATTTTGGCCATTAACGTCATTGACCGGCCAAAGACGTAAATATTACAATCATATGAAAATATTTACATCATTGTCCACCGTTAACGGGCGTTGAAGTCAATGGCCGGTCAATGCCGTTAATGGCCAGCGTAAATGGGCAATGACGTCATTGTCCGGCCATTGACGTCAATGCCTAATTTACGTCATTGACCGTAACAGATATACCAAGGAAGATAATAAGATTGATTCGCATGACGCTGGAAGAAACAATAGCTTGCGTTAGAACCGCAAATAGGGATACGAAAGATTTCATAATAAAGAGCGGAGTGAGACAGGGCGATGCGATGTCAGTAAACTTGTTCAATTTAGTATTAGAAAAAATAATCAGAAACACAGGGGTTAAAGACTCGCTGGTAAACAAGGAAGCGCAAATACTTGCATATGCAGATGATGTGGTGGTAATTGCGAGATCGAAAAAAGCATTAATAGAAATAGTTGAAAAGATAAGAGAGGCAACAGAAACATTGGGATTAAGAATAAACACGGATAAGACAAAGTATTTACAATGCCAAAAAAATGAGAAGTCGGGTGGAAGCAATGATTTGAGAATTGGTAATAAAATATATGGAGAGGTACAAGACTTCAATTACTTAGAACAAGAGACAACGTGAGCTAGAAGCAAAATTGCAACAAGGAAGTAGAGCGGATTATGCCAATAGACACCTAATATGCAACAAAAAGTTAACGAGGGCAACAAAGATCAAAATCTACAAGACTGTGATAAGACCGGTAATTACTTATGAGGCGGAGACCAGGTGTCTACGTAATGTTGAGGAGGAAAACTGAGAAAATATGAGAGAAGGATTTTAAGAAAAATATTGGGACCAGTAAAAACCGACAATCAAGAAAGTAGACAAATGACGAACCACGAAATTTTGAATCTGATGGGAAATGAAGATATAATGAGGGCTATAAAATCAATAAGGTTGAGATGGTTTGGACATATAATGAAGAGCGATGAGGGCTCGATGATAAGATAGATCATCAAGTGGAGACCAATGGAAACCCGGAAACAAGGAAGACCCAATCTAAGATGGCATGATCAGGTACTCAAAAACATTGAGAATATGGGAATCAAAGATTGGAGGACAAAAGTAGTAAACCGAAGGGAATGGCAAAAGATGGTTGATGGAGCCGAAGACGGGGACAGCAGAATTTAGTATAAATTTAGTTTTGATTTGTTGAATTTGATTTTGATTTTGAGTTGTTGTATTTGGTGTATTCCTTTTGGAAGCTGATAATTTGGTTAAAGAATGAATTGTAATTATCTTAGATTATAAAAGAAATGAGGATTAATCCAGCTCAGAAAGCGGATCCCAAAATTTTGCCACCCTCTAAATTCTGCCTTTATAGCCACGTGCCCAATACTGTGCCTAATGGTAAATCCACTACTGACTTTTATACAGTGGAATCCGCTTAATGTGATCACATCGGGACTAGGGGTTTTTGATAACAATAACCGATTGATAACAAAAAAATAAAAACATTTTTATTAGTACCTACTATTATTATTGATGAATAAGAAAAAAACCAAATTAAAAATCTCATTTAGAGTTGTTCTCCTCTGCTGTACGAGGAGTAAATTGTTTAAAAAAGTTCATCTGCACACCACACCGCAAAACTTCAAGCGCTCAAATCACCACTTTTTTTAAGTCATTCATTCCGAAGTTCTCAAGTAGAACTGAATTACATAACAACTACAAACTAGACAGATTTTCTTGATAACACCTGACTTAAAATTCGCGTAATGAATATGTGGTATGAATATAGTCGAATATATAGAATATAGTACGAATAATATATATAATATATAATATAGGGAATACAGTCACTCTCTATTCCCGAGGTCACTCCTGAGGGGTTAAGTACCATTGTTGGCGCTTTGCGTTCTAATGCTCTTGGTCCGGATGGTATTAGTCTTCGCATGCTTAGACTTGTTCTTCCTTTTTGTAGTGAGGTGATTTGTAATTTGTTCAATCACTCTTTTGGAACCGGGGAGGTGCCTTTTGTGTGGAAGGCATCCCGTGTAAGACTTCTTTCTAAAGTTCCACTGGCTTCGGAGCCTTCTCATCTCCGTCCAATCAGCATCCTGTCGCCATTTGCAAAAATAGCGGAGCTCCTTGTTAAAGATGCTCTATGTGAGCACCTGGCACTCTACAAGGTTTTGTCGCCTGCCCAGTCTGGTTTCAGGCCCCACCATAGCACTGCGACTTCTCTGTTGCAGCTCACGTCTGACGTGGCTTCATCAGTCGATCGGGCTGAGGTCACCATATTGGCGCTTCTCGACTATTCCAGAGCATTTGACTCCGTTGTTCATGATCGTCTTTTGGCCAAGTTACGTTACTATGGCTGTGATGATTTGCTGTGTAGATGGTTGGCGGGTTATTTGCGGGATAAATCCCAGATGGTTGAGTTAGCGGGAAACTTATCTCAGTCGTTGACGGTTTCTCGTGGCGTTCCGCAGGGAAGCATCCTTGCTCCATTGCTTTTCATACTGTATACAACTGATTTAGTAGGAGTGGTTGATTCTGATTGCCATCTTGATCTCTATGCCGATGATTCTCGGATACGTGTATCGTGTTTGCCCTCGGACATTGATGCTGCAATTGATGTGCTAAACCGCAATCTTGAACAAGTGCGTATGTGGTCGTTGATAAATGGTCTGACTTTAAATCCGACTAAGTCGGAACTCATAATTTTGGGTAAACCGTGGCTTGTACGGAAGGCTTTGAGTGTTGCAAGGTCAGCTGTAACGATTGGCGATGAGGTCGTCAGGGTGGTCGATTCCGCTCGGAGTCTGGGGCTTATTTTGGTCAGTGAGCTCAAGTTTTGTCAACATGTGGACCGAAAGCTTAAACTGTGCTATTTTAAACTAAGATCTCTTTATCAATTCAAAACAATATTACCTCCCCACGTAAAGTGGTCGATCGTTAGTAGTACGATTTTATCAAACATCGAATATTGTTCTACAGTGTATTACGGTTTTCTCACACAAGAATATAGACGCAAGCTCCAGCTCTTGCAGAATTCATGTTTGCGTTTTGCATTTGACTTACGAAGGTATGATCACGTCACCCGTTTTTATCGAGATTTAGGTATTCTAAAGGTAGCCCAGCGTTTCTCTTTGCTTTTTGGAGTTCTGCTTTTCAAAATCTGGAAAAGTGGAGAACCGGTTTGTCTACGAAGCATGATTAGGCCCCTTTCGACATGCCACGATCGGGTTTTGCGTGATTTGGGAAACTTCGATCTACCCTCTCATTCCACAGCAAAGTTTGAACAGTGTTTCGCGTGCTCGGCGCCCAGATTTATAGAAGTGCATCGAGGACTCTTTGTAAACTCAGCGAGTGTGGTGTCTTTCCGACGTAATCTAACAGATGAACTCCGCTTACAAATAATGTAATCTGTCAATAAATATTATATTTATAGCCTGCTTTTATGTTGCTTTTATTTTTATGTATGGGTGGTTTGAAAATCTAATCTTATTAGAAATCATCCAATTAAGGAATTGTACTTTTTTTCTTAATAAATGTGTATTATTATTATTATTATTATTATTATTATTATTATATTATTATTATTATTATTATAATAATATGTGGGTGGCTTATATGCACAATATAGAAAAAAAAATGCTTGTAACTGAAAACCAACTCCTTTGCTCGTGGGAGAAAATAATCTTAAGTATAATTTGATAATATAAACCGAATTTATGATTACTATAAGCGATGTTTTTTGTGTGTAATCATATACGTCCGGCCCGTTCCTCGCAAAAGTGATAACAATACCCGAATGATAACATTAACCGTGATTCCAATAAGCGGACTCCACTGTATTATACTTTTGTAACCAGTGTCTATCAATATCGATGGACAATTTTCACGCCTGGTTAAAAAAAGGAATCCCTTTTACCTTTTGTTGCATAAATATCTATTTCCTTATGATTTAAATAGCAGAAAACGTTACAAAATTGCTTTCCAAAAACTGTTTTTGACGAAAATATTCTTAATTTAATTATAACTAAATAGGTACTTACATGAATCGGTGTTTATATTTATAAAGATGGTTGTAGTACAAAATAAGATTAGCATTACAGTAAATGAGGTAGTGATGCGAACTTTGTAAGTAACTCTGAAAAAAATCTTAGTCTTTGAACGTTTCTTTTAGAAGATGGTTTTAAATAGAATATTTTCTCATTTTTTTAAGTTATCAACAAATAATATAAAAATTCCTCTTTCGACTTTTACAATCATGGTACCCCCCAACTACATGTTTCACATTCCGGAACGTCACTATGGGACGGAATATGGGAATTCAGGGCGGTGCCCGGGCAGGGCGAATATTCCCCCCGGGGGAATTTGTAGAATGTAAAAATGTAAAAATTTAAAATAATAATTTTAAATATAAAACGCTACATTACATTTTGAAATAAAAACAAAATTTAACATAAACATGTATTTTTGTTTTTTTTCATTTTAATAAAAATAAATTTTTTTAAAAAAGCGCCCCCCGAAAGTTTCCCCCCTCCGGTAAAAGAGGTCTGAATTCAACAATGATCGTATAAGATGGATGGTATCGACAGATTGTAGGAGTGTCACTATACCGGGTGGCCAACCTTACTCTTGATCATAGGGAAATAACATGGAAAATGAAAATATGGTGCTTTAAAAAAAATATTAGTTGCCTTGTTTGAATACAAAATTTTTTAGTCGCTAGTTTAATTACATAGAGTAAACTAAACATTATTATAGCAAAATCGGAGACATCTAAGCTAATTTAAAAAAAAAAATTATCCCTCTTGACGTGGAACAAAAGATTTGTTTAAATAATTTTTACGCAAATAAAAAAGTCTATAAGAAACGCCCTAGCATAATATACAAAAATTATACAATAATTTCTGGTCCACATACCTTTGATTGATTAAGAAATTAACTAAACCAAATGTAGGACAACTTATACTTGCTATAAAATTTATATAAACTGTAAAGTTTGTTTGTAATAAATTTAATCCATGATTTGATGTTACATTAGTTAGATTATGGTGTTCAATATCTCTAAATTTATACATCCAATACTGAAACAAAAATATTATTTTAACAGAACTAAATAAAACGTATTTTATAATATAATAAATATAATAAAAATATAATAAATATAATAAAAAATAAAAATAAAACTAAATAAAAATAACAGAATTTTAACAGTCAAGTCAAGAAAATACAATACTGTAGAAAATTATTATTTAAAAACCCCAAAAAGACATTATTTATCACTTCGATTAGGATTAAAATATTTAAAAAAGATTAATTAATATTACGTTCAAAAAAAATATTTTTGAAAAATTTCCATATTTTATGGTTATTTTCGATCTTCAGTTGTATATAACAAAGAAAGAGAAAATATTTATTTTCTATAGTTTGAATATTTTTTCTCGTTTCTTATATCTTTTTCACTTTCTCTATTACGAAGATCGAAACTTGTAGTAAAGATCGGAAAAAAAATAGGGCCTTATATCGCATTACGAATTTATAATTTATAGTATTTTTATATATTTTTATTTCTTAGTTTGAATTTTTGACTATCTGACTCGGTACCATAATGAAACAAAATAGTAAAATTTAAAAAAATGGTATTTTGTTTTATAAGATTCTACAATTAGATAATTTTTCTATAATATGACTGGCCTATAATCGCATAACATGAGATTAAACGTGTGATTCCTTGACTGCGGCTAGGGCCGTGCGACTACAGCTTTTTGCTTTATGCTTTCTTACGGTACTATTACTTTAAAGTCACATGCGACGATCGCATTCTTAAGCACCACAAACATCAGTCACTGCTACCGACTGCAGTTGCACGGTCCCAGACGCAGTGATGAAGGAATCACACCTTAAGAAGAATGATTATTGATTTTATCAAAATTTGTTTTAGTCGTAATCATAATATTTTATCTACTAGATACTCACATTATTCGCCGTTGTAAAAAAAGTAATAGGTAGATCGTAAGCAATTCCAAGTAAATAGAAAATGCAATATACTATTTTATATTTATCCGACGGTTCCTCTGAACATTTGTTCTCCTGTTCTTCATGTTCAATGCAAATATCATTTATAAGCGACGCACAATCTTCATTCATTTTAGTGGTAAAGATATACTTCGACTATGATTATTATTAGTAAGTCACGTATAATTATTGTACAGCATTTCGTATGAACAATAAATGTATATTTATTTAAGTAAAAATAAACAATTGATTATCAAAAAAATATAATATACAATTATTATTATTACAAGGTTTATGTTTTGTAATTTGAAATAATCTCGGTTTTCTGACCAGACCAGAAATAGAGTATGATTTATAACATGAAACTCATTATAGTCTAGTCAAAATAGGATTTCACCTGGAAATAATTAGAGGGATAATAATATCTATCCTCGGATAAAAGTTATATGGATCAAATTGTGGAAAATTATATTCCCACAACTTTTGGGAATTATCATTTTCACCTCCAAATTGCAAATAAGCAAATTATTTGAAAAACAAAAATATCACCCTTTAAATCAAGATGGCCACAAACGCAATGGGGGGGAGGGGTAATTTTTCCGAAAATCGAGATCAACACTATCAAATACCTTCTCCTGAGTTTAAAAAAACAAATCCAGAATTATTTCTAGGTTGACCGATGTTTAGTCCTATCTTGACTGGACTATTACGAGCCCTAACAACTATTATGTTCGGCCATTTCATAATTTTTATCGAAAAAAAAAAAATAAAAAAATAAAACTATAAATATATATAAAAATGTTCCATTACTAGCTAAATATAATTTTAAACCTGCAATTTTTTTGCTTATATTTTAAAATCACCATTTCTGGCTATTTTATGATGGTTAGGAGTAAGATAATAACATTTTTGGTTTCTAAAAAAAATATTATTCTGAACTAAAACTGACAATTAAATGTTCGGCCATAATAACAAGCCGTGATCTTGAACAACAATAACCAATTTTTACAGATAATTACTGCCCGAATTCTTTTAGGCATAGAATTTACAAGAGCCTGACACTCTTCTGCTGTTACTGAATCCCACACTTCTTGAACTTTTGCCTTTAAAGTTTCATGAGTCCTTTGTGGATTGTTTCTTAGCTTTTGCTTCATTTTATGCCATAAGGTTTCAATGACATTTAAGTCAGGACTGCTGGAAGGCCAATCCATAACTGTCATATCATGGTTGTTAAACCAAATTTTGGTGGTTTTAGCCGTATGACAT
Source organism: Cantharis flavilabris (assembly GCA_949152465.1). Classification (NCBI taxonomy): domain Eukaryota; kingdom Metazoa; phylum Arthropoda; class Insecta; order Coleoptera; family Cantharidae; genus Cantharis; species Cantharis flavilabris. Next base: position 23,716,248 of record OX424439.1, read on the forward strand.
GAAGCACCGTGTTGCTGGAAAATAAATGACTCCGCCGGGTACAATTTTTCAATACTTGGGAGCAAGTTATTTTCCAGTATAGCTTGATACTTGAGTGCGTAAGTTCTATTTACAACCTGCATACTTCCTACACCTTTAGCGGACGTGCAGCCCCAAATTATTACTCCCGAAGCAAACTTAACAGTTCGTTTTAAACAGTCCTTATGGAGCGCTTCATTTTTAGTTCTTATCACTCTTTTCCGATTATCTTCTACACATATGTTAAATTTAGACTCGTCGCTAAAAATAACCGAATTCCACTGCTCCTGTGTCCATTCCATGCGTTTCTTACACCAAGCCAAGCGTTTTTTTTCTGACGTTCGGTCAGCAATGACTTTTCTTTAGTCTAAAATATTGTATTACGTGTATGTTAGTAAAAGTAATTTAATATTGAAATGATTGTACCTTATAAAAACCGAAACCACTTTTGTGAATCCAGTTTCTACAAGTTTCCCTGGAAAGAGATAATTTTGTAATATTGTTCCACTCCGATGTTATTTCACTTACAGTGCTTTTCCTGTTTTTTCTGCAGATTTTAACTAACTCCCTTCTTTGACGATTAGTAACTAAACACGGACGTCCTGGGCTTTTTCCTTTAACTTCGGTGTTACCGTTTTCACCATATGATTTTATTATGGAGGAAACTGTTGATTTTGATAATTCCGAATCTCGAGCAATTTGTCTCATTTTCTTCCCCTGACTAAACATACTGATTATTAAATCTCTCACTTTTTTTGGAGTTGCTGCCCTTTGAACCTATTTGAAGCAAATTGGTCATACAAAGTTGGCAAATTTCGCAAATTAATTGAGACAGGTATAGCCTCGATTGTTTAAACTTTAAATTAGCGCCAACTGCAGTTTTATTTACTGATGACAACGGTAACCAGATTTAATCTGAATTAGATATTATTTTTGCCGAACATTAAATTGTCAGATGTAGTTCAATAAAATAATATTTTTCTAACAAAAATTTGATTTTCTCCTTTATTTTTTTTTCAGGATAAAATAACCTGAATAATTATTTTGAAGACTCTATTTAAAAAAATCATTTTATTAAATATATTTTGCTGGTAAAGGTATATTGAAAAATTATTTCGATAGAAATTTTGAAGTGGCCAAATATATAGTTGTTAGGGCTCGTATTTGTAAATAAAACAAACTGTATCGTGGAACATATTAAAATTACATATATTGATATGATTTTTTATTAATTAATAATTTTTTACCGACACCTTTTTCAAAAATTTACTTTGTTCGCTGCGATACAGATGTGACGATCTGTCCACTATTAAAAACTAACTTTTTTTTGTTCTATTTCACTTTCTACGCATCCAATTCAAAATTAAACAAATATTTGTCAAAATTTTCTTCATTTATTCACAAATTAACAAACTTCAAATTGAAAACAAACCCGGACTTTTCCGCCATTTTTATTCCCATCTCGTTTTTTGTCCATCACCGCTGTGCCGGCTTTTCTATTACGTCCATGACCATACTGTTCAAGCCAGAGTTTTGCGCGGCAAATTTAAATTCGAATAAATAACATAAAATAAAATTTTTTTTTACAAGTTAAATTATTTAAAAACTTGAAAACTTAAAAACACGACAAATATGTACTTTGCCTTAAATAATAAAAAGCCTACCAATAATTAAATGTCTTAAATTGAATTATTCACTAACAATACCTACTTTAATTAAATTTAAATAAAGTTAAGAATAATATAATAAGTAGAAAATCAAATAATTAAAAAAATCGAAAAAGACATAATTATCACATAACAGGTCGGGATTCAAAATATTTGAAAATATGAAAAAAGTCATAATACGATATAAAGGCCCTTAATTCACGGTTATGTCCGATCTTCAGTCGTATATAATGAAGAAAATATAAGAAATAAGAAAAATATTCGAACCAAACTAACTAGAAAGTATTTCAAGAATTCATTCAAACAAGAAATGATTTATAAGTAGCAGGAATCACTCGTTCAAATTATTTTTAAGGGTTGGTAACTCCACATGACGTCGTTCAGATTTGATATTTTTGTTGGGTTAGTTGAGTTGGTAAGTCAATTTCGTCAATTTATAATTTTTCTTGTTAGTTTAGTTCTAATATATTTCTTATTTCTTATATTTTCTTCATTATATACTACTGAAGATCGTAAATAACCGTGAAATAGGGGCCCCTATATCGTATTATGAATTTTTTCATATTTTCAAATATTTTTAATCCTTAAATATTTTTAATCCTTAGTCTTTTTTGAATTTTTGAATTATTTGATTTTCTAGGTATTGTATTATTCTTAACTTGATTTAAATTTATCTATAAATACATACTATCTACATACCACAAATTTACTAAAAATTTTAATTTTGGGTTCATTTTCTAATACTTTAATGATTCACTTTCAATGGTTACTTAACTTGATATGAGCTGTCGTATCCAAAAGTAAAGTCATTTTTCATTAAAAATAAAATTTTGATAAATCAAAATCTGCAGAAAAAAACACCAATCACAATAATATCAAAAAATTTCGAGCACAGCAACATATTAAAATTTCAATAGATCTGATGGTGTTGATGAAAAGCTTTCCAACTTGAAACGTTTTTGATCCCGATTTCTTCACCTTGAGATATCTATCGGATAAGTATAACTATAAGGAATACCAATCAAACAATTGTAATTCAAATTTATACGGTAATTCAAATTTATACGGTTGTTTGATTGGTTATACTTATAGTTATACTTATCCGATAGATATCTCAGAGTGAAGAAATCGGGTATTGGCCGAACATAGGAAATTAACGTAAAAACTCTTTTATACAAATTTCTACTTCTCTAATTATTTTAGAGAAAAAATGAAAGACACAAGAATAATGCAGAAATATAAACTACGAATGGTAACACCATTAGATTTCATCTAGCTTTTACTTAAAAGGTTAAAAAATGCTTTTGAAATTATTAGAAGTTTCATTTATCAGATTAGCCATGTAAGTTTCCATGGTAATTATTTTTGAAAATAGAAATTGAATTGAATTTATTGCATGGCCAGTGCGATAAATGAAAATTTTAACAATTTCGGAAGCAATTTTTGACCTTTTAAATATAAGCTAGGTAAAATCTAATGGTGTTATCATTCGTAGTTCTGCATTTTTTCATAGTTGCATAAATGATGCATAGTTTCTGCATCATTTTTGTGTCTTTCATTTTTTCTCTAAAATAATTAGGGAGAGGCTAAAATAAATAATATAAATGAGAGTGACCATTTTGAACATTTACTTAACATTTTTTAATAAATTTAATTGTTTAAATTCTAAAAATTTTAATTAATTTAAAAAAAATTAAATTGAATTTAAAAAAAATAGATTGGTTTTCAAAAATTTTTACTAGAGAAAAGTTATAGTCCGTTAAACTTCCTATCCGGAAAAACAAGTCAGATTTTTTGTAAAATGTTTCGTTTAATAGACACAGCGATTTGAAAAAAATCAAGAAAAAAGAAGTTCGAAATTTTCAAAATTTTTCTACTTAATCACATCCATCCTGGCAGCCTGGCACTTGATTCGGTATATGCCCGATTTCTGGAGGTACGGAAGCCTCGACGGTGTTACTTGACCTTCTGGATGGTGGGCCAAGGTGATATGATAAGCGGTAAAGGATTTTCTTCGATGGAGGTGAATGTTTCTTGTGTTGGCTAATTTTTTTCCCCCTGACCTGTTGAGTTTACCATTACTCTTACTTGTAAATTTTAATTTTAAGATCTAAGATATTTAAGAAAATACTTTTTAGCGTTTGAAAATGAAAGCATTGCTTTCGAAACTAGTAACGCAATAATAAAAATATTTTTCCTTTTAGAAGGAAGATTAGAAGTACCAACCTGGAGACTGTAGTTGTAGAGGTTGAGTCGTGGGAAAAGAAACAAGAAATAATGAATAAAGGGGGAAGGCTGGGAGAAAAGAAAATTTACATTGACAACGACTTAACAATTGAAGAAAGAAGAGTACAAGGGGAAATCAGAAAAGTGGCTAAAACAGAGAGAGAAGCCGGAAAAAAAGTTAAAGTAGGATACAAAAAGATCATAATTGATGGAAAGAAATATGAGTGGAATGGAATAGATCTGGCAATAGAAGAGAACACCAAGACAAAAAACTAGAACACCTCGGAAAACTAATGAATGGAAACACGGAAACAGAATTGGCAAACGAAATGGAACAATGCAATGGAACAAGGAAAATTAATAAGATGATTAAGAAAAAAATTAAGAAAAAAAAAAGAGAGTAAATGTAAAATATGGGCAATAGAAAGATTTGAAAATGAAGAGTAGAAAAAAAGCGACATAAATAAAATGAATAAATAAATACAAGATGGAAAGGAGGAACTAGATATTAATAAAAGATGGAAAAATATAAGAGAAACAATTCAAACCACTACGGAGGAAGTAATAGGGTACATAGAAAAAAAGATTAACCAGAAGTGGTTCGATTCAGAATGCAAAGAAAAAATAGAAAGCAAACAGAAAAGAAGAGAAAAATGGCTGGGAACAGAAAAAGAAGAAGATAGAGAACAATATAAAGAGAAACGAAACGAAGCGTTTAAGACATGTAAGAGAAAGAAAAACGAGTGGATGAAAAAAAAGTTGGAAAAAATAGAAAAAGATTGGAGGGAAAACAGAGCAAAAGATTTCTATAAAAGAATTAGAGAACAAACAAAAAGTTACAGAATAAAAACAAGATCATTTAAGAATACAAGAGGAGAAGTGGAAAAAGATGAACAAAAAGTGAAGGATATATGGAAAGACTACTTCCAGAAATTGTTAAGAAGAGAGTACATAAATCAAAAAGATGAGCAAAAAGAAAAAGTAGAAAACGATGAAGAGATAGAAGAGCTCTCATCACAAGAGGTAGAAAGAGTGCTGAACAAGCTAAAGAACGGAAAAGCACCAGGTAAGGACGAGATTTGCGGAGAAATGGTAAAATACGGAGGAAGAGCATTGTATGACAAAATAACGGAACTGATCAAGATGATATGGAAAAATGAGATGATACCTGAAGAACGGCAAGTAGGAAGAATGGTACCAATTAACAAGAAGGGAGACAGAGAAAATTGTGAAAATTATAGAGGTATAACCTTGTTGCCGGTTATCTATAAAGTGCTTTCTACACTTATACATGAAAAATTAAAGAAGTACACTGAGAATATAATAGGGAGTTATCAATATGGATTTAGAGAAGGAAGAATCGACCATATCCGCAATACATATCATTAAACAGGTTACTGAAAAATGCAAAGAATATGATATAGATATACATCTATTGTTCGTGGATTTCCAGCAGGCCTTCGACTCCGTAAACAGAGAAGATTTGTTCAAAATAATGAGGAAAATGAAAATACCAGAAAAACTCGTAAGATTGGTAAAGGATACATTATCCAACACTAAAGCAACAGTAAAAGTAAACAACTGGGAAACAGATTGCTTTGAAATAAATGCGGGTGTCAAATAGGGTGACGTATTGTCTGCGACGTTGTTTACCATTTTAATTGAATATGTTATGAAAAAAACAGGTTATCAAGGATCAATAATAAACAAAAGGCAACAGACGATAGCATATGCAGACAACGTAGTAATTGCAGCCAGGACGAAACAAGAAATGATGAAAACCTTTATCGAAATGGAAAGGCATGCAAAGAACTTGGGCCTGAAGGTGAATGAGAAAAAACTAAGTATATGTGCTGTAAAAAGAAACCAAACAATATAGAGAAAAATATTGAAATAAAAACATTCAGTTTCGAAGAGGTGGCAAGTTTCAAGTACTTAGGTGTAAGGATAAGTAACACTAGTGAGAGGAACGATGAAATATCAGAAAAGATCCAAGCAGGTTACAGAGCGTATCACACAAATAGAAAGCTTCTGAAAGACAAGAATTTAAACAAGACTACCAAACTAAGAATATATGAAGCGTTGGTGAGACCAGTGGTGATGTATGCAGCGGAGGTGTTGAGTCTAACAAAAAAGGAGGAGGAGGAACTCAGAATTTTTGAAAGAAAGATCATGAGAACCATACTGGGCCCAAAAAAATTAAAGAAAATGAGAATAGACAGTTAATGAATTATGAAATCTTCTAAGAAATGAAAGGGCAAGATATAGTAAAACTCATCAAAGCTCAAAGAATAAGCTGGTTGGGACATGTAATGAGAAGAGAACCAGAGGATATGGTAAGAAAAATTCTTGATTGGAGATTGTTGAAAAGTAGAGCGAGAGGAAGATCTAGACTAAGATGGTTAGATAATGTCACGGAAGATCTACGCAAAATGAAGGTAGAAAATTGGAAGACGAAATGCCTAGACAGAACACTATGGAGAGAGGTAGTTAATGCTGCCAAGTCACACAAGAAGCTATAACAGACAAAGAGGGCAAACAAGGAGTAATCCACCTTACGAAACGGATTGTAAAGACCGTAATGGTAGCAATATTCCGACAGGAATGAATGCATATGATGATGATGGCTGCAAACATATATTTTGTATAATTATTATTATATTAATTTAATTTCTTTATTTTTGTAGACTTTATATGTATATACTCGTAACTTTATAATAATTATAATAATTATAAGTTAATAATAAGTTAATGTAAGTTACTAATAATAATATAATAATAGTTTTATAGATTGATACTATTCAGAAGTACTAATTCTTCCTTCAGCTTACATTAAGCAGCTTCTCGTGTTAAACATATCATTAAATAAAATGTGGAATGATCGTTGCCTTACTATTAGAGTAATTTTTAGACCTCTCGACAATAGATATATGGTATAATGGTTATTTACGGGGTTATTTTTTATTATATTATCATATTAACTCCATGGGCGTCCATTGGGGGGGGGGGGGCAGAGAGGGCAGCTGCCCCCCCTGGCTCTCGCCTCAAACTTTTTTTAAACATTAAATATTATGCCGACGCGACATAGATTTTTAAAATTTTCTAAAAATTTGGTTTTAAATAATTACAAAGTACAAATTAAGAATTTGTTTTCCTTTTTTTTTTGGTTTTTTGGATTTTGCCCTTCCCTGAAAAAAATCCTATGGACGCCCATGTTTAATGCACAAAATATTATTTTTTCTTTACTTTGAATACTTCATTGACATTTGAATTTTTTTATTTTTTTTACATTTTCGAAATTTTGGTTGCGCGGTTCAACCTGTGCGATTGATACTATTTCGTTTTGTACTCCAACCACACACTGACATGCAGACGAACATCCAATTAAAATTTACCAAAATCTTATCAGGGTATTGCGACGAATTGACACTTAATTGTCAATTACTGGTATATAATTACAAATTACTGGTCAAACGTTGATCAGTACACAGTAGTTTTATATTAAGCAAAGTTCAAATTCTCGAAAGAATATAATTAAATTAATTTTAAGAAGGTCGAAAATAGTTATTTCACATTTTGGTTATTAATTGCAAATACAAATCACTTTTTAAATCCTACAATAATAAAGCAATAATTGACTATTGACTATATCACATTGTTTGGTTTTTTAAGATTTAGATTAACAACAAGCAGATTTTTATTATACGACCTAATTAATTTTCTTTTGCTCTCTGTTGTTTTTCTTTGCATGCTGTATTGATTGGCTATAGATTCTAAAGTATTCCCAATAAATTAAATATACTTGACTACCATTATACTACAAAGTGAACCAAATACTATACCAACTGTACCAATAAATGTTGTCAATATCGATGCCGTATCCTTTTCGTGTTGCTCTACCATCCTGCAAAAATAATTTATTTAATAATACAGTAGAACCTCGATTATCCGGCTCGACTGGGACCGGGCTCAGCACGGATAATTGAAAAACACGGATAATAATAATTGACGTTTTTTGTTAATATTACAAAATATATTTATTATATAGTAGATTACAAACAAGGAACATATTAATTTAAAAGTACTATTTTAAAAAATCAGATAATTTTGTTTGTTTTTTGACTTACTTAAATTAAATAAAGTAGATAAGCAGAAAATTCAGACGAATTGACACTTTAAATATATTTGTACAAGCCATTTGTACAAAACAATAAATTCAGCAAAATTTCATATTATGTATAACACAAAAAGATACCTTAAAACCGCCGCACGGATAATCCGCGCACGGTAATCGAAGTATAACGCTCCCACGGATAAACCGCTTCACGGATAATGCGCGCACGGATAATCGGGGTTCTACTGTACTTTACAATTTGATATATACGATTACATAAAAAAAAGTTTTTTTTCAATCTTATATTACAAGCAGTACGGTTTCATTTAACAGCATTACCTAAAATTAAAGTTGATGTGTTTGTTACTAATATAAAAATGTGAACATTGTTGATGTTGGCATTAAAAGTTTGATATGAAATCAAAGTTTTTTGAATTGCTTGAAGTCATTTAAATTTTGAAATATTTCGCATTATTAATGTTGTGATACTAATTTAATTTTAGGTTGGAAAAAAAAATTGTGTGTCTCATTTGGATTAAAATTGGAAGAATTTAATTAAACAGTACCTACTTACTTAGATTCGGCAATATAGATGGCATTAATTAAAAAACCATGGGTAGTTCCTAATAAAGTAATAAAGATTATATAGTAAAAATCTTGATTGAAAATGACCAATGAGTTTCTTCTTGGTTGTATATTGCAAAATAATATTAACGGAATTAATATTAATCTCAAAAAACTTAATACGTTCAACGTCACACTTTTTTTAGGCTGAAAAATTCTTTTAATTATATTTTTAAAACATATTTAATAAAAAGTCACCCATTCAATTATTTTTTCCATATATCTGCCAATATAATCGCCAGTGAAAAATACGAAGAAAGATATAACTGGCGAAAAGTAAATTTCTAAAAACAAACCGTAGACACTTAATTAATAATGAAAAATAAAATAATATAAATTAAAATACTTACCGCCCCATTTACTGTTGTCGTATGATCTTATTAAGACCGTAACTCCCGGAAAAACCAAATATGTAATAAATAAATTCAAAAAGTAAGGTACGACTACCGGAAAAATTTTTCTAAATATTATTTTGTGACTAATTGTTTGAAGTTCTGGAACTGTGGTACTGTTGGTTTTATACAAATAGAAGTTATAAAAAGTATTTCGTGATAGCACGATAGAGCTGATTAGAGCAAAAAATATTATAACACAACCTATTGAAAAATAGACGAGAGCGCTCTCGATAGGGTTTCCAATAGTTAAGGAAACTGCTTGAAATACCGCTGCAATTATTTTTCCCATGGATTGTCCATAAGTAAACGATATTATATGAGATGGAGGAAATTTACTAACTATTCCATAAAAACAACTAAAAAGTATTGAGGTGCAAGCTGAAAATTAAAATAATGTAGTTTAATTGTTAGTTTGATATTATTATAATATTATTTACCATTTACAATGCTTGCCAAAATTAAGGTCATCAAAAAGAATGAGTGCTGCCCTAAAATGACAAATAAATTAATAATGGCGAATATGGGGGAATTTTCATAAGAAACAGAATAATATATGTAGTTAAGTACAATTTTTAGCTAATTCCATATTTGAATAGTCGTACGCGCAACAATTCTTTGTTCTTTTATTAGAAGCGGATTTATACTTTTGTAGCCTATAGGTAGTGAAGTGTTTCCGCCCTTATTTAAAGGAAACAAAAAGTTACTGGATATAAAGTGTCAACCAAATCAATATTTCAGAAAACACAAAAAATGCACTGAACACTTTTCAGAACTAAAATGTTTTTAAGTTATCACGTGTAAAATACACTGTAAGTATAAATTATGCCAAAGTATGGTGAAAACGTTTGCGATAATTTATATTTACAGTGTAATTCACATGTGATAACTTACAAACCTTTTTTGTGTTTTAAAATATTCATATGGTTAATATCGAGTTACACTACTTAAACCACGTATCAATCGAATATAAAGTATAAAATAAAAATAGTACATAATTATTGTATACCTTTTTTATACGAAAAAATGTGGTATATTATTAGCAAATTTCTAAAAAATTTACAAATACTTTTGTAACTAGTGTTTATCATTTTATCGATGGACAATTAATTTTTGGATATAAAATGTATTTCTTTTACCTTTTGTTGCATAAATAGCTATTTCCTTATTCTTTCAAAAATTGTTTTTTAACGAAAAATTCTTAATTTAACTAAAACTAAATACTTACATGAATCGGTGTTTATATTTATAAAGCTGGTAGTTGTGCAAAATAAGATTAACATTACAGTAAGTGAAGTAATAATACGAACTTTGTAAGTAACTCTAAAAAAAATCTTAGTTTTCAACGTTTCTTATAGAAGATGATTTTAAATAGAATATTATCTAATTGTTTGTAAGTTATCAACAAATATCAAAATTTCTACAGTTACAATCATAAGACCCATGTTTCAAATTCAATATGGGACATTGTATACCGGGTGACCAATCTTACATTCGATCATAGGGAAATAACAATTTTCAATTTTCTCAATCAATTTTTAAGAAATTGTTTTCCGTGTCTGAAGATACCAGAATTTGTTTTATTCCTTATGAAATTATTATTAACATCCCATAATAAAATGAAAATATAGCGCTTTTAAAAAAAATACTAGATCCCTTATTTGAATTTCATTGCCATTTTTCTGCCATTGACTGTACATGCCAATAGAACTGGAGATACGATTTATTTAAGTAGAGTATATATTTTTGATTTTCAGTTTCTTTAGTGACTTCCAAACAAGCGATGTAAAAATTTTTGTTTTTTAAGTCAAATCGAAGTTAATTTAAAAAAAAATTAAGTTCCTTTTGACGTGGAATGACTCATATACAAATGATTTCTGTGGTCACATGCTATAAGGGAATAAGTCCACTTATGCTCAAATTCATTTTTTTGTAGAATTAGATTCATAATAATAGGTGTCAACTTCTGGTATATAATAGAGAATATAAGGAAAATAGTCTGTGTCAATAAATAATTGGAAATGTAAGAATTTTTTTACAGATATATATTATTATACTTAAAATCAATCAAAAATCAGTCATTTTTTATTTTAAATTTTTTTACTTCTGTTATAAGAGAATTTGTGATGCGTTTGTGAGATAGAAATTAAATTTTCAAAGTAAAAGATAAGTGGTTATAAGCTAGTAACTTTTAAAGTTAAAATGAAAAAAAGGTTTTTGCTTTTCCTGTAAAGTTAGCTATTTGTACTTATACCCTTCTAGCATGTGACCACTGATTTGTTTAAGAAACTTTTGCGAAAAGGTAAAAAAAAGTTTATATAAGAAACGCCTAGGCATTATACAAAAATTATACAATAATTTATAGTCTACATACCTTTGATTGATAAATAAATTAACTAAACAAAATATAGGAAAAGATATATTTGCTATAAAATTTATATAAGCTGTAAAGTTTGTTTGTAATAAATTTAATCCATGATTTGATGTTAAACTAGTTTTATTATTGTGTTCAATATCTCGAAATTTAAACATCCAATACTGAAAAAAAAAATTTTAATAATCGTTGAAAAAATGAAATCAATGGAATACGTAGGTACAAGATTAATTCAGTAAATCAGAAATAACAATAATTCCAAGTTAATTACTAATTGATAAATTAAATTAACATGGTAGATAACAAGCCTTTCCAGATTTCAAACATATAACTATCAATGATGTCTAAATTTTAATTATCTAATAAATTTAGGTATTTCACATGAATGGGTGAAAATTATTTAAATTTATATAAATGACTAAAAAAGAGTTCCGTCCACTTTGCCCCTCCATTTTGGAATTAAAATTTTTTTTGCGAAATTTAAAAGTGCTCGCGAAATGCTGGCAAATGCTGTAAATTTTTTTGAAAGCGCTGGGCTTGTTAGATTTTTATTGAGAGTTGAAATATGGACAATTGATAAAAACTTCAAGTTTTTATTCTCTTTTTTTCAATTTTATTAGATATAAGTTTTTCTTTACAAAATTTAAAAGTGCTTTTGAAGCGCTAGTGAATGCTGTAATTTTTTTAAAGATATTCATTTTATTAAAAAAAATTTAAAATAAGCTTCGAGCGAGCTATAAATTTTTGAAAAACTTTAAAAAACAAACGGATATTCTTCTTGAGTTTTAGGTCAATATTAATAAAACAACTATCCTTCTCTTAACTGACTAATTTCGATTTTAATTTATATCTTCATCAGAGTCTGGAAACAAAATAAAATACATAGAACATCAGAAAACTAAAATCAATTAAGTACCAACCTCCTCAGAAAATTACTCAACAATTCAAACGAGCAATACAATAAATATACTGGATAATTATAACTTAAATCGTCTATCTAAAACTTTAATAAAACGGAATATCATACTTTGGTGGCAAACGTTACTTGGGTATCTTGTTTATACAACAATTCTGCATATATTTTTCTCAAGTCTATCGTTTCACTTACAGGGGAAGGGGCCATTATTCGCCAGGGGAAGGTGAGAAAACAAAATTATTTTTCAAAGGTGTCTTTGTTAATTTTAAAATTTAAAGGATTGTCCAAACTAAAACCAATTACAAATAATTTTTTATAATCTATACTCGTATATTATGTAAGTTTTTAATAAAATGGATATCTCCAAAAAATTTACAGCATTCGCCAGCACTTCAAGAGTACTTTTAAATAATATAGAGAAAAATTTAATATCTAATATAATTTAAGAAAAGAGGGGCCAAACTTGACGCAACTTGGCTCCCCATCTGTAAAATCTCGGAAGAGAGATTTTGAGAGTTGGGCTGACTTCTGAGCGTTGGCAGCCTCACCAACGAATTTTTAGGCTTGGTTTCTCAGTGTAGAATAAAACACATTCGGTTTTAGACTATGTTTATTTGGTGGATCGTCCGCTTTTTATTTACTAATTTTGCTTACATTTCATTTTATTACCGTTTAAAAGTTAATTACATAAAAAAGTGCTGATAAGTTTACCTACTTAATGGTTTGTAATTGCATTTGTTGCAGGATATTATTTTGCATACCTATTAAATAGTTAAACTTATCATATATACAGTATGGTTTTCTTTAATATACTACATTTAATATCATACAAAATTTTTTATGTTTAACGTGGTTAAACACCATCCGTAGCTAAGGAATCGCACCTTAAGAAGAATTTCTGATTTCTGATTTTATCCAAATTTGTTTAATTAATAGTGCAGACTTTAAAATATTATTGAATTTAAAAAATAAAAGATATAATATTTTTTTATCTACTAGATACTCACATTATTCGCCGTTGTAAAAAAAGTAATAGGTAAATCGTAAGCAATTCCAAGTAAATAGAGAATGCAATACACTATGCCATATTTATCCGATGGTTCTTCTAAACATTTGTTCTGCTGTTCTTCATTTTCAATGCAAATATCATTTATAAGAAACTCACAATCTTCACTCATTTTAATGGTAAAGATATACTTCATCGACTATGATTATTATTAGTAAGTAAGTCATTTATAATTATTATTGTACCGCAATAAATATATATTTATTTAAACTAAAATAAACAATTGATTATCAAAAAAATATAATATACAATTATTATTAATACAAGGTAAATGTTTTGTAATTCGAAATAATCAACTTTTTCTAGCAAGACCCGAAATAGAGGGGTACTATTCGGCGCAGCCGTTTCGACGCAACCGTTTCGACGCAAAACCGGTTTGGCGCAAGTATAGTTCGGCGCAAGTACAACTTGGCGCGAGTCCCGTTCGACGCAAGTACAGGCGCTAATCCACTAATTCATCTGGTACTATTAAATCCGTTAATGAATCAGGATTTGGTGGGGCTATGTTTTTCGCGTTACGCGTTCTTCGTACAACTTTCTTCAAGGGTTGATAACTTGGCAATAGTCTCTGCGCACCTACAGGAAGTCCGTCTATACACTCATTGACTACTTGTGCTGTTCCTTCCATACTAGTTGCTGCTCGTTTTTTACTATGTGTGACAGCTTGACTAACAACAATTTTGGATGCTGAAGGTTCGTGTAGATGAACATTTAATCTCTTCACGATTTCTCCATCGCACACATGAATGCGTGCTTTACAACGGTCTTTTTGTTCACATCGGTAAAATTCCACCCGTGCATTGCTGCTTAAACGATCAAAAATATAAATATATCCATTTTCATAAAACTTTTCTTTACCACGTTTGCTTAAAATTTGATTAGCCATATTTTTCGCGAAAGATATAAAAAATATTTCCAATTCTTGTTCTTAGTTATTCTTCCTTCTCTCTTGTTTCCTTCTGGTTCTCATTCTTTCTCCTATATACTATTTTATCCGGGCAACAGGGTGGTCCGTACTTGGGTGACGTCTCTCTCTCCATTGGTTTGTTTATAGTCATAACTGTATCCCCCTACTACTAATGCTAACATATACCGGGTGCTGAATAAGTTAGCCGAACATAGAAAATTAACATAAATGAAACTTTTAACAATTTCAAAAGCATTTTTTGACTTTTTAAGTAAAATAATGAAATAATTTGGGAAGCAGGAATTTGTATAAATACTCATTCAGCACCCGGTATAGTAAAAAATTTACTATAATTAAAAGGCAGGTGTAAAAGGCTGAACTGTACTCGCGCCAAACTGTACTCGCGCCGAACTAGACTCGCGCCGAACTGAACTCGCGCCGAACTGCACTCGCGTCGAACTGTACTCGCGCCAATCTGTAGTCGCGCCGAACTGTACTTGCGCCGAACGGAACTCGCGCCGAATCGGGCCTGCGCCAAACCGGACTCGCACCAAAACGGCTGCGCCGAACTAGACCCTCACCGAAACGGCTGCGGCGAAACGGCTGTGCCGATTCGGGCCGTTCCCAAATAGAGCATGATTTATACTACATAAAACTCATTATTTGTAAATAAAACACGCTGTATTGTATTCCTAAATTCTAAAGAACATATTCCAGGAGGAATAGAAAAAAAAAATCATTCATTGAATGTGGTAAATTGAATCATTCACTAGTTTAATTTATTTAAGATGACTCATCCGTAATGATTCATTTGATGACGCATGCATAATGATTCATATATGATAATTTGTTGTTATTGTTCCTGGAAGTTTCTGGAAGTTTCTAGAAAGAACTTTCTAGAAAGAAACTTCCAGAAACTTAACTGTTGTCAGGTGTGCATATTAAATGCTGGAGTTTCATGTACAATTTTTTACTAATGAGAATTATTAAGAAAAATTTTCCATTTCTATTAATTAAAATTTTAAAAAAATTCCAATTTCAACCTTGTTTTCGCTTTTTTTTCTCTCAAATGCAGAACTTATGCTCAGCTGAAAATTAAAATTTTTTTTGTTAATTTCGATATTTTATAATTTATCGATAAAAATTAAAATTAAAATTTTTTTGTGTATAATTAAACATTTTAATTGATTTTTTTAAATTAAAAGAAAATTAAAAAAATTAAATTTAAATATGAACGAAAATAATTTTTTTTGAAAAATAGAAGTGACCCAACTAGCACAATTAGTCGCCGGAACGTACCAAAATGGGGAACACTTTTGGGGTAACAATTACGTCCCTGGGTGGTTCCGGCGACTTCTACCGCTACGTTCTAATAACGTTACCGTTACGTCTCGACGACCACCCGGGGTGGTAACTACGACTTTCATAGAAACTACTAATTTTATTTAGGGTTTTGGTTATGTACCTGCTTTGTTCATTGTCCTAAAACTTCTTTTGTATAACTTATATTTCTTACCTTCATGATCTTTGTCTATTTCTTTAACAGATAAACAAGATGGAATATTTAAAAAGTACCTAAATATTATACTACGTATGGATATACTATTACAGCCTTACTAATAAAAATTCGTTATATACGCGTTGAACAACTGTTTAGTTATACACTGTATAAGGGCTGTATAAGAGGTGTATAAATTTTCTACTAATAAACGTTGTATACGCACTGCAAAAGCTATAACTGTGTTATACACTCGAAATGTAATTTTTCGTATGTAAGTGTGACTTTTTCTGTCACTGTCATTTGAATTTATGTTATTAAATTCATTTAAGGTCCGCTTTTACAATAGTCGGTTAAGTATTATTTATCCGGGTTGTAACGTTATACGGATGTTTATTAGTTAATTGTTTTTTGTGTTTATCGTTCATTGGTTCATAGCTATAAGTTAGTTATACCCAAACTTAACCGACTATTGTAAAAGCGGACCTTAGTAAATATATTTAACCTAAAAAATTGAGAAAATGAAAAAGAATCATTAAACTCGAGTTCTAGTTGTAGAAGATTTGTATAAAATGTTGATTGGAGTGCCCACCCAAATTTTTTAGGTGCTTATTTCAATAATGTATTTTTTGAGTTTATTTATAAATTTTGTATGTTCCTGCCCACTCCAAATATATTGTGCCCACCCATTTGAAAAATGCTGGCGCCGTCGCTGATACGAGATGTTTCAGGTTTTGACTCCTACTGAGAATTATCATAAGATAATTATAAAATTAACCTCTTCCCAATTATAAAAAATATTTTTCTTCTAAAATTTGAAACACATATTGGTACTAGAAGGGGTGTGTAAGAATATAATGTAAAGCTATATTTGACAGCGATATAAGTTGTACGATGAAACGTGACAACAAAAAAAAGGGGTAGGGCGTTTATTATATTATTAAAATAAATTATATAATATTATTTTATAGACACCAAATACGAGATGTTTCAGGTCTTGAAGTCCTACTGAGAATAATCATATGCGTCAACCCCCCCCCTAAATTATAAGAGATATTGTTTCTCTAAAATTTGAAACACAATTTATTAGAAGGGGAGTGCAAGAATATGATGTAATATTTTTGTAAAGTTGTGTAATACGAAAATACGATAATACGAAACGAGAATATAAGTACTAATAAGTAACATTATTTGTTTAAAACGCTGGTCTGAAAACAGCAGTGGAACATATGCCCCCCCCCTTTATGGCCAACTTCTCTTTTATCCATTAAAAATTTAGGTATTACTTTGAAAGTGATTAAAACAGGAGTAGGTGTACAAAAATAAGCGCTGTAATAGGGTCAAATATGGGGGGAGGGGAGGTAATTAATAATAAGTAAAGATGTTTAATAATGATGAGTTTTTTAAATCAGATTTACGGTTTAATAACAGGGTTGATTGTTTTAATCATCGCGAGTGTTCGTTAAATCGTGTTTGGAAAGACCTGTTATGACCGATGTATTTTTGAGCGGACACCGTCATTTCGGCGATTCCAGTTCGGCAACGTCATTTCGGCGATTCTGATTCGGCGACAGTCAATTCGACTACGTCGATTCGACGACGGTAGGTATATTTTAGTTTATTCAATTTATTCTTCTAAATCTAAAATCTCAATGTATGTACAAAAAAAACCTTAGTACAGACGCTTATGGCTTTTTTCGAATTTGTACTTAAAAGTTAAAACCCGTCGTTAAAAGTTGGTTAATTCCCACCTGCCTTAAATAAATCCCTTCTTGTGTGATTTTCTTCTTTTCAATAACACTCATTATATTAATCTTTCCTTGGTTTTCTCCATTTGAATACAATTCAGTTGGTTTAAAATTTTTAATAAATTTTAACACTTAAATAAATTTTTCATCGCCGAATCGAACTTTCTGTCGCTAAATGAGAATCGCCAAAATGCAGGTATACCTGCGGTATACCGAATTGGAATCCGAAAGTAGCATAGCCGAATTGACCGTCGCCGAATATTCGTTGCCGAATCGTGGGGGGGGGGGGAGATCTATGGGCCCAGGCCCCCTCTGTAATTAATCAATATATTAAATAACATCATGGGCGTCCTTCCTAAAAAAGGAAGGGGCAAAATCCAAAAAAGAGAAACTAAAAGTCGTACATTTAGTAGCGGTTACGTAATAGTTACTCAATAAAGGTTCCCGTCTCAGTTGCTGCTACTTTGGTGCTAGTTGGAAGAGCTTCTATGCTCTAATATCTATCACATACTTTTTTAAATTTGTAATGTATTCTCGTGCCACCTACTTAATTAATAAATATTACTTAATTTAATTTGACTTTCTTCCTTATTTTCGATTTTGCTGTGAAAGCGATTGGTTTTAAAAAAAAGTTTGAGAGATAAAAGTTGTAATCCGTTGAATTTGATATCCGAAAGGTGTGGTATGGAGATACGAGATTTTCGATAAAGCCAATAAAAGTAAAGGCTTTTTTTATTACAACGGATTAAAGTTTTCGAGTTATTGCGGTTGAAGCACTGAATTTTTAGCAGATATATTTTTGAATTGGTAAGAGATTATGTGTATATATTTTTTTTATTTTATTATATATGGAAGTTCAGGTTAGATAAATGTAATTAAAAATAATTTAATAACTATGAAAAATATCCAAAATAAGGTAAGTTGGTAAGTTTTTAAATTTTAACCAGTTTTAACATTTTTATTTCAGATGTGTTCAGGTGTTACACTGATATATTTCAACGATCCTACACTCCAGAATATAAGGTGCCAGAATTAAATTTTAAAATGTTTGAACCTCTAGATGATCTTATACCCATGGAATGGAGCGATTCTCACGAAACGTTTTCTTCAGAATTAATGGTAGAAATGCATCAAGAGCAACCATTGGAGAAACCATGTCTGAATACGGTTTGGAAGTCACACTACAAACGTTTGGTGAAAATGTTATTGGACAAAGCAAGCGTAAATCCAGCAGATGAACTTCCGTATAAAAGAAAACTAGAGATTAAAAATATGGAAAATTATAGTCTTTTGACGGAATTCGCAAGCTCTGACGAAGAAGACATTATTATGCTGCAAAACATAGACGACATTTTAAACAACTCTTTATCAGCTTTTGCTCCCCAAAGTAGGTACACTATTAGACACTTTACTGAGTTGGAAGAATTACATCTATCAGATCTTCTTCCACTTTAGGCTAGGATTGCTCCTGTTTGCCTTGACTTCTGGCTGTTTTCTATCTAAGAGCAGCCGAAGTCTTTATTACTGTGATCATATTATTTGTTTTTACATCTGAGGTAGCTTGCTGGGCTCGTTTCAGATGTGCCCGTAACCCTGACCTTTTTTTTGCTGATGAGGGCAAATCATCAACCCAGGGGGACCGCCGGCTTTACGTGCCCTCCGAAGCACGGAGACAATCACAAGAAATTTTAGACTCTTGCCAGATTCGAACCGGGTACCTTAATGTCAGCAGTTATTCAGCTAACATACCAGGCTAATGACCGTCTATGAGATATTTTGGAATACTAATACTCTTTTATGTCTAGGTGGCATTTTGATTCTTCTTGTAATACGCAAATTCTTGCAAGCAGATTTATTATCGCTTGGATCCATTTTTACAAGATTAATATTTTTTGGATCAATCATAGATTTCTGTTTCTCTTGGTTTAATTTATTACAGGTAAGTGATTTTTAATTTTATTTCTTTATTTATTTATTATTTTTTTCAGGAAGCTGAAATAAACAAGATGGTGACATTGCAGAAATATATTATGGATTATATTTTGTATTTCTTCAGTAAGTAAAATTATTTTTATTGAAGTTAACTGTTTATTAAGTATTTTAGTTTTAGGTTCATCCGTCGATTCAGGAGATCTCTGAATAATTCTCCATATGCACTGGCTAAAATGGAAAAAACATCCCCTGTTAGAAATGGCAGGGAAATTGTCTTTAAAGGCCTGAATCTGGGCCTGCTCAAAATCAGTCATAACAGAGACTGGATTTACGCCTGGGATCAGGTCTTTTACCGCTAAAAGCACCCGAGAATATGACTGCTTTTCTTTGGTGGGAAGAAGGCAATACAGTGTAGGCAACACGTTGTTGTAACGAACTGCGTGTATAGTAAAGAGTTGCATAAACAAAGGAGGGGTTGACTTGAAGGTCCCATCGGCATACCAGTGATCACAGTGTTGCATTAAATCCAAGTTCCTCCTAGTTCCAAAGACTAAAACCCGCGATTCATTGGCTCCGCTGTCAAAAAGCAGAAATGGCTCTCCATTTTCTGTGACCTTGAACTCATCAGGTATCACAAGTTCAGTTAAAGTACGAGGAGAAGGGAGAGGGGCGCCGACTGCAACCCTAGTCCTCTGCACAGTGCGCTTGAGTTGATTGACGGAAGGCAGGTCTGCGCAGACTGATGCTGGTAATTGTTGGGTAACTTCAGCAACAATTTGTTGAGGAGTTTCAGTACTTCCTTTTGCTTTCGATCGGATCTCCGCCATTGCTTCTTTTGCCTTACATTCAGGGCCTCCCCCAATATGATTATGATTGTCAGTAAATTTTGTTACCTCATCTCCTTCAGTATGAGCTCTTCCAGGGCATTTTGTCCTATTATATTGAACACACTTCCAAATGATCTTGCTTTCCTTCCCTTGGTCTACGGTAAAGATGTATCCATTATGCACGAGTTGCTGGGCTCCCTTTTGACTTAACACATATTGTAGTGGCATCTCGACACTGAATATTACACACAATATTTAATCCTTCGTTTAAACTAATATTAAAATAATAAAAACAATTAGGATAATAAAATAAAACTAACCTCAACTTACCAATATCTATTTATCTATTAATATCTATTTATTCCTAACTTGTTCTCCCCAATGTTCTTTATTTTTAATACCATATTGCCTTATAATACCCCTTATATACAATAATACCATATTTGGTTGGTATTCCTTAATCAACGCTTTAAAATAAATTATTTTCAATTCAGTTTATTCAACTTATTTTTAATATAAACTGCAATTTTCTATTTTTATTCTTTAAAAATTGTTTTTTTTTACAAAAAAATTGTTTAATAGTTATTTATTATACAAGTGTATTATTAGGCCCCTAAAACACGAAAGAAAAGTTTAAACACGAGACCGCAGGTCGAGTGTTTAATTTCTTGAGTGTTTTGGATGCCAATAAGACACGTGTGTAATACAAAGTTTTATCCAATATCTCGTAATAATAGTTTAAAATGTAATTAAAAGTTTTGACATTTGACGTTTTAAAATATCAAATTGAAATTATGAAAACTATTAAGTAGTAGGTGTACTCATAATTTACATATAAGTCATTAGTGTGTAATTATAAATTCATAAGTCCACTAGTGTTTTATAGACCCCATAAGATATGTAAAATCGGCATTATTATGCCTTCATAAGACAGAGGTGTTGGATAAAAGTCTATTATAATATTCTAGGATTTTATCTCCCGCTTTATTTGGGGGGGGGGGGGTAAACCACCCCTCAGATACGGCCCTGCTAACCAGTAGAAAAGTAACCCTTAATTAACGTTTTCTATTGATGATTTATTTATAATAAACCAGTCTTTTTCAGTGCCTATAAATCCAGACCTTATTCATAATATAATACTTAATCTAGAAATCTAAAATCTTAATCTAGAGCCAGGTATATAAAGGCGTCCCTTTACCTCACGGCGTTATTAAGACGGCTTAATTGGGCACGGCCATCTTGTGACGGCGTTATTGCCATACGGCATTATTGGGCAACGGCCATTTTGTGACGGCGTATTTTCTACGGCGTTATTGCAACGGCGTTTTTGGGGACGGCGTCTTTCCCACGGCGTTCTTGAAACGGCGTCTTTGGGGACGGCGTTTTGACGTGATACCAATATTTTTAACGAAAAAATCATTGAATTTTAGTCTATTGGGAATTTTCAAATTTAGTTTGGGAAATGCTAATGTACAGCCTGATGTGGTAAACAACGATGAAACCAAAAGAAATGCTCCTAGAGTTCCAAGAAAAATACAGTTGGAATTAACATATTAACAATTAAAACGCCGGAAACCGAAACTGCAAATGAAAGCAAATCAAATGGAAATTCCAAATAATTTTTATGACTGAATTTATTTTTCAGGCAAATGTAAATGTTATTGTTAATAAAATTAATTAAAAAATAGTATGTTAAGTATATTACGTAACAAGTGCGGTAAGTCGTGTTTTGCGAATCCAATAAATAAGTATTGAGAGTATTTTTTTATATTAACCCTTACCAATTAAGCTATTTATGATTGTTAAATATTTTTGTAATTAAGTGTTATGTAAGTATTAATATAATGGAATTGTAATAAATAAATATACAGGGTGTTACATAGCTAAAGTAACTTAGATTAACTTGAAAATGATATAATAAATTAATTATTTTATCAATAGTTTTACTATGTTGAATATGTCGACATTATTTTTTACATCTAATACTAAAAAAATGGCATACAAAAATAAAATTTAATAAAAAATAATATTAAAATATATAAATATATATTTTTATATGCCGTTTGGAGGACCATACCTAAGAGAGGTCCTGGACTTAAAATTCCGGGTGCACTATCCCGTAAATGTGCAATAAAGTAAATCGCTTTTGTCTCACACAACTTTCTGGCTATAAAATTTTGAATGGCAATAAAGTCAAAAACTTCCAAAGCTTTCCTCATGTTTAGAATGTAAAATTACAACTTAAAAATTACAACTATGTTGTATATAACACAATTAGAATAAAACCAAACAACACATATCTAGCTGCTCCAAAACAACTCGCTCTATCGATTCTTCCCATTTTTGGTGTTTGAACCCATTCAAAATCTTCTATTATATCTCGAAATAACTCTCTAAAAGCCGTTATATCAACGAAAGATATGTGCTTATTTCGGCCAAAACAAGATTTTTCGACTAAGATTCCAGCAACAGCTTGAATTCTGTTGTTGCAAGACAACAAACTTCCGGGTACACTCTAAAATGAAATCTCAAACTAACTATATTCATTTTCTAATATATCTGTCAATTGTCAATGTTGACAATTCGGCCATTAACGTCAATGGCCGGACAATAACGTCAAAGCCCAGCTTAATGGGCATTAACGTCATTGACCGGCCAATGACGTCAATGACCATGCACTTTGGGAAATGTTGACATTTAAAATTGTATATGTGGATTTTACATCATTGCCCGGGCAATGACGTTAATGTCCAATACAAGGTGGACCATGATGACATTGCTATTCTACAGATTATATACCTATATTCAACCATATTAAAAACTTTTCTCGACCCTGTAGTATAATTAAACTGGATGTTGGAAATAGTGGGTTTTTTGGGTCCTACTCAAATAACCGGTTTCAACCTTTATATTGGTGGTATATGAGAACCAATATAAGGGTTGAAACCGGTTTGTAAATATATTAATAGAGTAGTTTTATTTGAGTAGGACCCAAAAAACCCACTATTTCCAACATCCAGTTTGATTCTATATTCTATCACGCTTTCAGTTTTGGCTGGCGCAACTACAGCAAATCACGGATCCACCGGAAAATGAATTAATTAAATTTTATTAATTTTTCCTTCGGGCCGCTTTGGCTGACTCAAACACGACAAATCTTGGATCTACCCTAAAATGATCGCTTGTCTAAATAAAAATCTCTGAACACTATTTTGCTGTCATTTACACGGAAAAATGCGTGCGTTGACGACAAATAATTGTCCCTAGTTAAAGTTCATCGCCATTTTGCTGTTCCTTATAGTAATTATTCTATAATATCATCATTGTCCAATTCATTTTGGCCATTAACGTCATTGACCGGATGACCGGCCAAAGATGTAAATATTACAATCATATGAAAATATTTAGATCATTGCCCACCGTTAATGGGCGTTGACGTCAATGACCGGTCAATGACGTGAATGGCCAGCGTAAATGGACATTGACGTCATTGTCCGGCCATTGTCGTCAATACCCAATTTACGTCATTGACCATAACATATCAATAGATTTATTTCTTCAGTACTGCAAACTGTTTTCAAATTTAAGTTGAAAATTTTAATCTGCTCTTGCGCCTGACAGTTTTTAAACAGTTTGGAATGTTGAAGATACAAAGCCTATGACTGACTTGTATACAACAATTGTTTTAAATTACCCCACATAAAGAACGATTAGTATACACAGAAATACTGTAATTCTTAGAATTTTGTATAGAATTGGGTATTGCCGTTACTCGATATATAATGGGTTCTAATCCTGTCGTATTATAACTTGGCTAAAAATAAAAAATTGTTGTTTTATGAAATCTCTGTTATTTTTTATACCAACATTGGGTTTAATTTTCCAAATCAACATTCTACATAAGGTGGGATTTGATAATAATTGTTTATGTGGTAGTTTTCCAATTTGTATCTCTTCAGTGGTTTGAATTGGCGATTGCAACTAGAAAAGTAAAAATTAAAAAAATTATTTTCTTTCTAAAACATAGGTGCAATTACCCTTAATAAAATTAAACCATTTAAATCTTTGATAATAGCGGAACTTCTATATAATTTTTTAACTATGTAAGTGTTTACGTAGTATATTTCATCAAATGGCTCAGGACCCAACGTGGGGGCAACCACGTACCCAAGTTTCGCTAATCTAAAAATACAGCAAGTATATTAAAAATTTTGTCAAGTAAAGGTTTACCTTTCATTGAGACAGTTTTCGCATACCACAACCCATAGGTAATGGATACTTGTTCCCTGGCAAACATAATTTGCAACTAATATTTCATTGTCCACTGTTCGTTTAAACACAAGAAGCTAAAAATTTTTAGATGTTTTTAGTAAGTATACTTCGTACAGTAGCGCTACAACCCAGGATGGGTTTCGGCTAACCACTTCATTTTATGAAGTGTTTTCAAGGCAGATTACCACGGCGGTTTGCCATTGCCCGCCGAGGGATGACGGCTAGAAAAAGTTCTTGTTCCAGGGTTCTCTGCTTAGCAGTCGACGCACTTAAGCATCAGACCGTAACCGCCCTCGGTAAGTATACTTACTACTATTAAATTTAAAACAAATAGAGCCTTACGTGTGCATAGAAACTCTTCTGGGATTCAACAAATGAAATTCCTGCAATATACATTTTTAGTTTTATTTTATTAATTTAGTTAATTTTCACCTAAGTATAACATTAAAGACACTTGCAAATATGTAGAGAAAAACATTTTCTGACAATGAAGTGAAAGGAAATATTATTTTTGTTTCTGTAGAAACGAGATAATTTAATTACATGTTTGTCTGGTAAAAAGAGCGGTCCCCAATACAAATTTTTCTGTTATACTTTCAGTCAAATATGGAATTACAAATACAATTACTCATACATGGATTTATGAAGGTTACATGGCTTATCCATACCAATATTTTAGAAAACCCGAAAAAATGCACAAAACAGTTTTCAGAACTAAAATGTTTTTAAGTTATCACTAATAAAATACACTGTAAGTATAAAATTTTATCAATCGATTAGTTACGTTGCTTACTTACCACTTTTGTATAAATTTTTAAATAAAAGAATTTTTGTAGTAGAAGGCATTCTCCGTCGACAACTTTCTAAAAGCAATCATATAAGATGCAGTTTAATTTATTTCGAAAAGCGCTGAAAATAGTATTTTGCTTCGTTGTTATTAACTTATTGAATGTTTCAATTTTTATTGGTACTCTAAACAAGAAGATACTCTAAGACTAACAGACCGATCAGCTTCAAATTTGAAGTGTTTATGAAGCAAACACTTTTTTATCATCAGAATTTTGCTTTAATATAGCAAGAATGTTGGCCTATTTCTTCGGAAAATTTGATGATTTGGCTTTGACAAGAGTCTCAATTTTCTTAATTAAATTTTTTTAGGTTACCCTGTATACATATTTATTGACACCCAATTGTGGGACAAGAAAGTTAAACTGTTTCATTGCAATATATGTATATATTATAATTAAAGTTTTAATTTATTATTTCGATTAAGAATTTTTTTCTTTTTACATTTTATTGTACATTTTTTTAAAGATTAAGTTTGTTTAGATCACAGACTATGTAGGCTCGTTGCGTTATATAATTTTAACAAATAATACGCTGAAGAGGGAACCAAGGTTACCTCCTAAAGCTAAGAAAATAGTTATCATTAATCCAGCTGTATATTTTTCGTGTTGTTCTACAACCCTAAAATATAAAATAATTAATTTATAATGAAGATATTACTTCGTTTAAATAATTTGCGAGAAAAATTAACCCACCAAGCTTGATATGCTTCAACATATACTGTGACGTGAATTTTTACAAAATAATTCAAGGCTATCAAATTTTAATTGCTGCGCTATACTCTTTAACATATCAGCTTCCCAACTAAGTTTAGTCGTAATGAATTTCGTGGTATTAGGGAAAAATGAGATATGAACATATTTGGGATTTTTCAGTAGAAGGATTTCCAGTTGTATTCATCTTGAATTTTACGACTATCCATTTGTTGTAGTTATCTGTTACTATCAATTCCTGTATATGCAACATAAATTTTTTAACCTCTTACATAATTTGAATATAATAAATTTATTAAATTTCAACAAGGTGATCCATTAGGACATGCAGTGTTTAACTTGTAATAATCCTAATCTATAAAATCCCAGCACGCTGCTGCTCCAGCGTGTCATTTTTTGGTGAAAAAACACTCTGATTCCTCGATTTTTTTACCAATCAAAAAATATATTAAACTAAGGTTAGGACTAAAATATTTGAAAAAGAAAATAATGATAATTACTCGTACGTCATAATAATAACAATTAAATCGTATAATAACCCTCTTTCGGCGGTCGAGTAAAAAGTCAAAACGCTGCTGTCAGCGTGTTATATTTTTGGTTAGAAAAACTCGAAGACGCAAACATGATTAATGAAAAAAAAAACAAAGAGAAGAAATGGAAAGAGGAAGTAACAGCAAACATCGCCAGACTGAATTGATGAGATGAGAAACGACGAAGAGGAATATAAAAAGACAAAGAAGAAGAACTACAATTAGTGAAGAAGCACCGCAAATCAAAGATATAAGATGAAGATATGATTAATGAGAAGAAAAACAAGGAGAAGAATTGGAAAAAGAAAAAGTACGAAGAAGTAATGGCAATTAGTAAAGAGATACTGTCCGTCAACGATATAAGAAGATAGCAAAAAGAAAAAAAGAACAAAACAAAGAAATTAAATAAGATGACGGAAATAGAGAGAACTTCTTCAACGAACTACAGTTTTATACATAAATTTATCCATTAACCATATAAATTTTATAACTATAGTACAAACCAAATAAATTTGCCGGTGCGTCATTGTTTAAAATGGTTTTCATTTTTGTGTATAACCTGCAACACTTTGACAGTGACATTTACATTGTTTCAAATTGTGGTGAAAAGAGAAAGCTACAATAAAATAAAAAGAAAAATGCATTTCCAGCTTAATTCATATCATTTTAAATAATGACGCACCGGTAAATTTATTTGGTTTGTACTACACCAATACCAAGATGCTACCCATCAATCGAAATCCAAACTAATCGAGTTACACATTAATGGAGTTCCACAGTATTAATTTTTTAATTGAGACCCTTAAAAGAAAGATCCACCTAAAAATTAAAAAAAGCCTGGAAGCTGCTTCTCCTACAGCGTGTCATTTTTTTTGCTAAAAGAAGCCCAAGACAGAAAATGTACTATACAAAATTGAAGAAGTAGGTAAGTAGGTAGGTCTTAATAGATAACCGGATAATCGGATAAGTGTATAAGCGGATAATCGAATATTTTATGTTGAATTATAATTATAATTATAAGTACAGACTTGCCATTTGTTTTAAGACGGCGACAGTTTTCAATTAAACTAGGCTTTTCCATGACTATCAACAAGGCTCAGCGACAAACGTTAGAAAAAGTAGGAACCTCTGTTTAAACACGGTCTACTCTATATAGCAATGCCGAGAGTACGGAGATCTGAAGATAAAAATAGTTGATGGAAAAGAACAAGAGAAATTGATTCAAGGTTCACAAGCAGTGTAGACGAAGGAAGTTTTTAATTAATACCTCTAAAACAGAGATCCACCGCTTAGCTGCCCGAATTAAATTCTTTATCATTAGAATTTAATGTTTAGTATTTAGAAGATAGAAATCTTACTAGAAAAGTTGACGACTTGCGGAAACTAATTATTGGTTTAAAAGATCTTCAGTTACATTTGAATTTTTCCAAATGTGAATTGTACCTTAATGAGATTGTTGTCTTTGGAAAGAAAGTAAGAAATTAAAAATGATTTGGAGAATTTAAGTCAAAATTTAAACATTCTAAATGGTGAAAATTGAATTATTCTAAGTGTTCCAGTTACAGATCAAACGGTTCTCTCTCATATTGCTTTGAAGCATCACAATAATCACAATTTTCTGATCTTTGAAATAAATTAATTTTTTTTCAGCATTCTTAATTTTAAAGCATTTTGGCTTCATTCCACAACCAAAATATTTATTAAATTTTTATTCAAATAAATAAATGAAATAAATAAATAAATATTTATTTGGTTATTCTATAACCAAAATATTTATTGCGTAGAAGTCCGATATAGAAATTTTCAGGTTTAATAACTTCAATCGACCTTTCAATGAGATTCCATTTAGAAAAATTGTTAAACATTAAATTTCAAATTAAACAGACAAGTTTCTCTATCCATACATTTTGGTGGATTGGGCATTAGACAAACGGCAGATGTCACTCTTCGAGATTTTCTTCTGTATGTAGTATTGAGATACTCATTGCTTCTAGCCTTACTCTATCCTTAACAAATTTTGAGATCTCTTACATCAAAAAGCAGTTATGACTTGGCAGACAGAAGTTTTGTCATCTGAAGTTAATTCTCAAACAAAATGAGATCTACCTATCTCAAAACTAACATACAGTACAGTCTCGGTAATCCGAACACACGCGCTAATACTATTTCCATAGTAATCCGTACAAAAGAAGAAAAACTCAGTACTTTGCACAAATAGTTATATTTGTTGTGATTATAACAGTTTACGCGGACTACTAAGTTTTTTTATTCTTGTGTTCGGATTACTGGATAATCGGACTAGCGGTTTGTTTGGATTAGCGTGTGTTCGGATTACCGAGACTATACTGTACATTTCTTTGTTAAATAATAATTAATTGTGCACGTATTCTAGTATCTCCAAAAAAGAATTCGGGGCTTGGTTGGGGCATATTCCCACC
Organism: Cantharis flavilabris; assembly: GCA_949152465.1. Lineage (NCBI taxonomy): Eukaryota > Metazoa > Arthropoda > Insecta > Coleoptera > Cantharidae > Cantharis > Cantharis flavilabris. The sequence goes on from OX424439.1 coordinate 23,745,356, forward strand.
TGGACAAGTTATTCGACAAAATTATTAGACGCTCTCTTGCAACTACGAACATTCCTAGCATCATTGAACTCGTGGGTATTTCACCAGATGATCGTAAAAAACCTAATGAGGTGGCTTTTCGCAGGTGACCTGGGAATTGACCAAATGACCAGTTCGGCAGCGATGAAAGCTGATGCTTTGAAGCTAAATATAAATCGATAATAGATGAATGTGATTTCTTAGTTTTTGCTGTAGAGACCTTGGGTTCTTGGAATAGCAATGCAAAGACTTTGATCGCTTGAATCGGTCTCTTCTAATCGATATATCAGGGGATAGAAGTATTGAAGTGCAAAAATTTTCTCAATTCAAAGAATCAGTTTGTGCATCCAACCTGAAAATTCCGCTTCAGTGGTAGCGTTGATGCTTACTGAGACATAGATAGGGGGGCGTCCATTAATTACGTGAGGCGTTTAGGGGTGGGGGGTCAAGCCAAATCTCACGATATCTCACTAAGGGGGGCGGGGGGGTCTAAAAATCGCTAAAATCACCTCACGTAATTAATGGACGCCCCCTAGTATATGGACAAATTTTTTTTTTACTGAATAATTCGTTATTGTAACTTGTTATGTCTGTTATTGTTATTAATTATTTATAAATTATTATAAACTACAATGTGACAATAAAGATTTAAAAATTACACAATGAATTCTTACATACTCGGGGTAATTCTTTCACTCCTCAAATAACTTAACTTGAACTTGAATCAAATTAATTTAAAAAAAAAACAAAAAAAATTTAGTTGAATTTCTAAAGAATCTAAAAAAGAATTACAATAAATATTTTCTCCTGACGTGGACCTTTCGGATTATAACTTATTTCCAAAAGTGAAAATTTTGAAATACAAACTATTCCGCAGAATACAATTTACCTATATTTATTTTCCCACGACATCGACGAGAACCTCTTTGACACTCTTGCACGCTAGCACGCTTATTATTTATAATTCTTAGAAATTACTTACTTGGGTACATTTATCACATTGATGTTAAAAATATATCCATTTGAAAATGAAAGAACAGCATTAAACAATATGTAGTATACATCACTTTCAAAAATTACTGGAATATGTCTTCTGGGTTGCAAGTTGCAAAATAAAATGATCGGTATGATACATATTCGCACTAAATTTAATAATATCAAAACCTTCCCGCTTTTCGGCTAAAAGAAAGATATATATGGCATTAAAGGATATAATATAGTAATATGATACTAATCGATCATTACCCATTCAGTCCATCCTGATAGAACACGTCCGCAACAATCAACTATATTTGGTACTAAAAATGTCATTACTGGTATGAAATATACATCTAAAAATTAAAATTTTATGTTGACTTATTAAAAAGTACTTTCATAAAGCTACCACTCCATATTCCTGTTCCATACGATTTAATTAAGACAGTAACCCCAGGTGAAAGACTGAAAGTGACGAATAAGCATAGGAAAGCACTTGTAATGTAGGGCAAAATTTTTTTAAATATCTTCTTATAGCAAAGTTTGGGAGAATCAACTAAATCGCTGTCGAATTCGATTATTCCAATTTCACTTTCTTTCATTGAAATGTATGCAAAGTACAAATTTTTTTGAAGATAAATATAAATTATTAGTGCTATTAGCACCGTAACGCTCCCGATTCCGAAATATATCAAACCGTTCAATGTGGGAGATACTCCAATTGTTAGAGAAATGATTTGCGCTAATGCCGAAAATATTCCTGTTAAACCTTGTCCCAAAACAAACGACGTTATGTATTGTGGTGAAAATTTATTTACAATTCCAGTCATGGTGCTTGTGAATATTGCACTTGCGGCTGAAACAAATGTTTGAAACAGTAGTGTTTTAAATAATTTTTTCATTATGTTACCACTTAATACTGCAATTGTTAATATAGTTATAGCTAGAAATCCATTTTGCCCTAAAATCAAAAACGTATAGCGTTTATGCTTGATTAGGAAATTGGGCAATTTATAGATTTTTTATTTAAATGTGCATAGTATCTGGAGATTTGGTACTTACATAAACTTGTATTAATTTGTACATAAACCACAGTAATTGTAAATAAAATAAATATTGTTATCAAGCATCCCAACATTCGCTTCTGAAGGGAAGTTCTAATAAAATAAGAAATATTACCACTTCCTAAAAGTGTATCTAACCTACTTTTCATTTATCAATACATTGATAATGCAAGAAATTAAAAATGGAACAGAAACTGCTTCAGCAATGTAAGACGTGAAGCTTACTTGTAAAGGGTTCAGATGGGCGGTTGCATTTTTCGTACTTCTAAATTTGTACATCCAATACTGCAAGAAAATGTTATAACAACAGTAAAATAACAAAAATATATTTGACCTCATTAGCAACAATAAAAAAGGTTTGTGATAACATCGACGCAATTCCTAATATACAAAATGCTACATAAGTGAAGTAGTAGGAATCCTTTGGCTGGTCAAAGATCTTATTCTCTTCGCCATTTGGAAATCTTTCTATTTCGTCTTCTGACAAATCATTTTCAACGCATTTTTGGTAAGGATGATCATTGAGAGACATTTTAAATATTACTAACTCTGGTAGGCATCAATATTTAGATTGGTACATAAATATTTTTCAATAGATGATTGATAAAGTAAATATTGCACAGGATGTGGATGTTTTAAAATTACAAATAGATTAAAATTTAAAATGCCTACCTACCTACACTACTTCTGAATGTTATAAAATTAACTTAAGTAAAACCCATTTGTTTTCAAGTTACCTAGAAGATCACAACTATAAAAACTGTTTCTGACTTCTTAGGGTCGATTTTTCAATTGTGGTTTAAACTAAGATGAGAGTTTAAACTCAGTTCATATTAATATCTGACAAATGAGGTAGTCATAAACGTAGGTTAATCCTTAAACTTCGTTTAACTCGCAATTGAAAAACTGGACCTTAGTCAGAAATTTGTTTGTTCACGATAAAAACTCTTAATTATGTCTTCATTTTGTAACTTCGCAGCCACCAATTGTAAGACTCTGCCAGCAATTGTATCAACCTGGGACGTTTGAAAAGGCAAAGACAAACATTCGGAGTCGATAGATTTGGTTATCGAAGCTACCCAAATTACCTCCCTTCGGAGTTTCTGTTTGGTATCCTGCCAACAGCGAATTTTTTATTTACAATAAATTTGCAAAACTTGTGGTAGTAAAACATAGCAAGCTGGGAAAACGTAGGAATTAAACCAAAATCAAAATTCTCTTACCTTTACACATCAAAGAAAATAATAACACTTAAAAATTTCAATTACATATTATTTATTAAACAAAAATAAAATAAAATGCAGTCATGTTGATTACCAAAAAGAAGTTTAATGATTTGATTTTCCTAATGGATTGAGACATAATAAAACAAAAAATAATTTTTAATTATTAAGTAAGTGGAACAATTCTCCATTTTCTTTGACCTCAAAATCTGAAATGTACACTGAGGAGTCAGAAGTTTTCGAATTATTTTTTCCTTTTTGCAGTCAAGGAGTTTTTAAAATTTTTAATGTTTGTTTATATTTATTCCGAAAAGCGCTAAAAATATTATTTTGCTTAGTTGTTATTAATTCTTGGAATGTTTTAATTTTTATTTATTTTAAAATTTTTCCTTGTGTTATTTAAAATAGTTTATTACATTTTATAAATATGATCCCATAAATACCACAGAGTTAAAAATATCATCTTTTATATTTTTATACTATGTTTTCAATATTCTGGAATGATTCTAGTTCACTCGATGACCACAGCTTCACTGATTAAAATGCCGTTTCGTTTTTTGATTTAAGATAAGCCGATCTGCCGGAATCGTGGAGGCCAGTTTTTTTGACATGGGTGCCTTTGGAGTTGCGCAACACAGGTTGTGATGAAAATTTTGGTCTGAAAAAATTCTGACTTACTGTTGAAATATCAATAAATATATAGTAAAAAGTTGAAACTTCTATATTTTTATTGTTCGCCAAAAAAAAATCCCAAAGAAAAGCAAAATAAACCGGCAATCACACGGGGTGACCCCCTTAACCCTTTTCCTCATGAATTTTCGTTTTTATACGAATTATACGTTTTTATACGTTTTTATACGTTTTTATACTTGCGTGCTGCTGTATGCTCTTTTCTAACCACTTCTGCCTAGCCTAGCCTACTTTCCGCTTCCCGCGGCCATTTATCGGTGAAAGGCCTCGTCTATACCGCTAGTCGGAGCCAGCTCTAACAAAAGTGCGGTAAAACAAGGAATTCAAAATAGTTCACACTTTCAAAATCAAATACAATTTTTACAAAAATAATAAAAAATTTCCAAATTACATACAAAAATTTCCATGAAGGATTTTGGAACATGACAATATATAACACTATAGCAGAATGCAAAAATCGCACACGGGATTAAATGAACCTTAGTCCCAAGGTGTATATACTATTTTTCACAATTTCGTTGCAAATGATAAATTACTTTGGTTAATTACTAAATTAGAGATTTTGAATTTGCAATAACTCGAAACGGCGCTTGATATCGAAAAACCGAGCAAAAAATTTACCCCCCTAGCCCCCACGATTTGAAATCATATGAAAAATTTCATAATTTAATATTATAAATAATTTCATATTTCATACTACAAAAAGTAGTACTTTACTCTCGTAAAAGTGGGACCACTTTATTCTCGAAATTGGGAAAAATTTATTTATAAGCTGGGGCTGGGCAACATTCTACAATAGCTGAGGTATTGTAGTGAAAGGACACTGCGTATTAATGCAATATATTTGTATACGTACACGTATTATAATTTTTTCGACTAAGAATTTTTACTTTCCCCATACGTATACGTATGTATAAGGGAAAGTATTGTAATCCACTCAAAAATCGAAATTTTTGCATTAAAATGTTCCTTATCATGTCCTGATAAGTGTTTGATTAATTTTTGTTGGATGTTCGTCTGTATGTCTGTCTGTATGTCTGTATGTGGTTACGAGATCATGAAATGAAATAATATCAATTGCACAGGTTAAACCACGCAACCAAATGTCAAAAAATTTGGCATAAATGTACATCATAGTTAAACTTAGAGGCCAGCTGAAAATGGTGAAAATGTGTGAAAATTGCGGAAATGATAAAGAAAATAAAAAAAGTTCAAGTGTCAATTACTTTTGGACCACCATTTGTTAATCCAAATTATTTAATCGTGCCGTGTCGCATCTCTCTCTAAAGCACGTATATCGAGTTAGACGGAATACGAGTCGCGTAGCAACTCGATTCCAAAAATTTTCGGAAATTAATTCAAGTTTGACGTTTATGAAATTTTGATGTTTTCCGATTTTACACCCCCTGTCCCGCGTAGCGCGATTTTTGAGCCCCGCAGATGCGACCTGTCGTTTCCTTGAGGTCTTGCACATCGAACGGTGCATTTCAAGAAGGTGGCGAACGAAAATTTACTCTCTAATTATGTGTGCAAAGAAGTAAATCTGAACCTTTAATTAAACTGGTTTTCAAATTTTTCAACTTTTTGACTTTTTGATTCGAACTGTAGCTTCCTCGAGGTGTTTCTCCTCGAATGGTACCCAGAAAGAGGAGGTTGAAAGATAATTTTTATACCCAAATTTAATGGGGAAAGTTATGCAATGTTTACATAGCCAATTTTTTCTTTTTACATTTTATTATAAATTTTTTAAAGATTAATTTTGTTTTGATCACAAATTTGCATTATATAATTTTAACAAATAATACGCTGAAGAGGGAACCAAGGTTACCTCCTAAAGATAAGAAAACAGCTATCATTAATCCAGCTGTATGTTTTTCGTGTTCTTCTACAACCCTAAAAATATAAAATAATTAATTTATAATGAAGATATTACTTCGTTTAAATAATTAGCGAGAAAAATTTACGGTTATGAGTTGTATGGTTCAATGATTGCCGTATCCTGGCCCTATTGACGTAAATTTTTACAAAAGTTTTAAAGGTTAATCAAATTCTAATCGCAACGCTATACTCTTATTCATATCAGTATTTCCCAACAAAATTTACAAAATTAAAATTTTTTACTCCATTTTAATAGTTAATTAATACTACTATAGCTGGAATTGTATTACTTTTTTATTACATCAATTTGTTGTAGTTATCTGTTACCTACTACTAATTCCTGCATTTGTAACGTAACTTTTTTAACTTCTTAAATAATTTGAATACAATTTTATTAAATTTCAACATTGTGATCCATTAGGACTTGCAATAACATCAGAATTTAATATTTAGTATTTAGATGATGGAACTCTTGTTGGTAAAGTTGATAATAATTATAATAAATAATAAAACTAATAATTATTGGTTTAGAAGATTTTCGGTTACATTTGAATTTTTCCAAATGTGAATTGCATCGTAACTAGATGTTGACTTTGGAAAGAAAGCAAGAAATTACGAATCATTTTGAGAATTTTAGTCAAAATTTAAGCATTGGTGAAAGTTTAATTCTAGGTGTTCAAAGTACACATCAAAGAGTTCTCCCTCTGATTGCTTTGAAGCGTTATAATAAATATCACAATTTTTTTCAGTATTCGTTAATTTTAAAGCATTCTGGTTTCATTTCATAACCAAAATATTAATTGCGTACAAATCCGATATAGAAATTTTCAGGTTTAATAACTTCAATCGTCCTTTCAATAAAATTCTATTTAGAAAAATTATTAAACATCGAATTTAAAATTAAACAGAAAAGTTTCTTTATCCATCCAAGAGACCGGATGAGGTAACTTTTGGTTCCTTGACGCCAAGGAAAAACCTTGGTGTGGGACCCGACTCCAAATCACTTGTTCAAGAGCCAAAAAATCGGAAGCTTTAAAGCATAATAAATAATATAATTCGATAAAATATCATTATGATTTGGAATACCTTGGAATAGCGATGTAAAGACTTTGATCGCTTGAATCAGTAGCATCTAATTGATGTATCAAGGGATAGACGTACAAGGAGTTTCTTAATTCAAAGAATCAGTTTGTGCATCCAACCTAGAAATTCTGCTTTATAGCATACTTTATATATGAACATATTTTTTCATCTTATTGAATAATCCCTTATTGTAACTTGTTATTTCTGTTATTGTTATTCATTTATAAATTATTATCAACCACATGTGTGGCAATAAATATTTTTAAATCAAACAATGAACTTTTACATACAAAGGGTAATTCTTTTACCTCTCAAATAACTTGACAAATCTAATTAATTTAAAAAAAATGTAGTTAGAATTCTGAAGAATCTAAAGAAGAATTACAATGGATAATTTCTCCTGGCATGGCCCTTTTGGAAACTATTCCACATAATTATATTTAAATATATTATTAATTTTTCCAGCATATCGACAAGAGCCTCTTCGACATATACTTGCACGCTGATTATTTATAATTTTTAGAAATTACTTACTTGGGTACATTTATCACATTGATGTTAAAAATATATCCAAATAAAAAGGAAACAATAGCATTAAACAAAATGTAGTATACATCACTGTCAAAAATTACTGGAATGCGTTTTCTGGGTTGCAAGTTGCAAAATAAAATGATTGGTATCATACATATTTGCACCAAATTTAGTAATATCAACACTTTCCCGCTTTTCGGCTAAAAATAAGGTATATTAGGAATTAAAGGATATTAGGGGTATTATATGATATTTATATTATTTATTATTTATATATTGATATTTGTATTATATTATATGATATTAAAGGATATTACTAGGTCTTTTCGGAGCACCCAATTTGGCGTAGCCGATTCGGCGTTGCCAGTTCGGCGCACACCTGATCTGACGCCGCCTTTTCGGCGCAGGAACAATATGGCGCAGAAACGATTTCGTGCAGGAATCATTCGGCGAACCCGTTTTGGCGCAAAAAACGATTCGGCAAATCCTTGCACCGAATCGTTCCTGCGCCTAACTGGCAACGCCGAATCGGATATGCCAAATCCTAAATTAAAAAAAATTTAGAAATGCTGACGCCCGAATTCTCACAATACTTCGAGATTTTCAAAATAGAGATCTTATTGATTATTTGCGTGGACTAACACATAATTTTGAAATGCAAGGGTGCAAAATATTTTCACTTGTTTTAGTTTAATAAATTATTTTATAACTACCTATACTTTATAATACATTAGGTTGTTTTTCACCTACTCGATCTCGTAAGAAAGAAGGAAGTAAATATAATGTTGTGGTTTTGACTTTTGAGTAAAACACCAATACGGTTTACGTAAAATCTTTCTTTTGTGTCGTTCCACACTTTCAATTAATTTGGCGCCGAATCGAGTGTAATCCGGTTAGGCAATGCCAAATAGTCTCTGCGCCGAAATGGATCACGGAATGGTCCTTGCGCCGAATTCCCCATGCGCCGAATTGTCTTTGCGCCGGACTAGCTACACCGAACCGGCTGCGCCAAACCGGCGGCGCCGTACCTGCGGGGCCGAAAAGTCCCATTCCCAGTAATATGATACTAATCGATCATTACCCATTCAGTCCATCCTGATAGAACACGTCCGCAACAATCAACTATATTTGGTACTAAAAATGTCATTACTGGTATGAAATATACATCTAAAAATTAAAATTTTATGTTGAGTTATTAAAAAGTACTACCAGAAAGCTACCACTCCATATTCCTGTTCCATACGATTTAATTAAGACAGTAACTCCAGGCGAAAGACTTAAAGTGACGAATAAGCAAATGAAAACACTTATAATGTAGGGTAAAATTTTTTTAAATATCTTCTTATAGCAAATTTTGGGAGGGACAATTAAATTACTTTCCATTTCGATTATTCCAATTTTACTTTCTTTCAATGAAATGTATGTGAAATACAAATTTCTTTGTAGATATACATAAATTATAAGGGCTATTAGCACCATGACGCTCCCTACTCCAAAATATATCAAACCGTTCGTTGTGGGCGAAACTCCAATTGTTAGAGAAATAATTTCCGCTAACGACGAAAATATACCTGTTAAACCTTGTCCCAAAACAAAAGACGTTATATATTGTGCTGAAAATTTATTTGCAATTCCAGTCATGGTGCTTGTGAATATTGCACTTGCGGCTGAAACAAACCATTGAAATAACAGTATTTCAAAGCCTTTTTTCATTATGTTACCACTTAATACTGCAATTGTTAATAAAGTTATAGCTAGAAATCCATTTTGCCCTAAAATTCAAAAATTACATCATATTTTGTTTGGCTAGGAAGTAGGACATTTTATAGATTTTTGATTTACATGCACATGATGTGAGGAGGTTTGGTACTTACACGAACTTGTATTAATTTGTACAAAAACCATAGTAGTTGTAATTAAAATAAACATTGTTATCAAGCATCCCAACATTCGCTTCTGAAGGGAAGTTCTAATAAAATATAAAATATTACCACTTCTCAAAAGTTTATCTACCCTACTTTTCATTTATCAATACGTTGATAATGCAAAAAATTAAATATGGAACAGTCATTGCTTCTGAAGCGTAAGATGTGAAGCTTACTTGTAAAGGGTTCAGATGGTCGGTTGCATTTCTCGTAGTACTTCTAAATTTGTACATCCAATACTGCAAGAAAATTTTATAACAACTGTAAAACAACAAAAATGTATTTGACCTCATTAGCAACAAGCAAAAAGTTTTGTGACAATATCGACGTAATTCCTAATATACAAAAAGCTACATAAGTGAAGTAGTAGGAATCCTTTGGCTGGTCACAGATCTGAGTCTCTTCGCCATTTGAAAATCCTTCTATTTCGTCTTCTGACAAATCATTTTCAACGCATTTTTGGTAAGGATGGTCATTTAGAGCCATTTTAAATATTACTAACTCAGGTAGGCATCAATATTTAGATTGGTACAGAAATATTTTTCAATAGTTGATCGTTAAAGTAAATATTACACAGGATGTGGATGTTATTAAGATTTCATGTCGATTAAAAATTAAAATGCCTACCTACCTAAATAAATTACTCACTCCTAAATGTTATAAAATTAACAACTTAAGTATTTGTTTTCAGGTTAACTAGAAGATTTTACGATCGCACTGCCATTCTCCAGAGTGATTGGAAGGTACCTATTTTGGCCTCCCTACGAAATAATTAGTTTCGCGGTGTTTTACTCTTTTGAAGATACATTTGCGCATTCTCCTTTAGTTTTAAGTTCCCTCAACACCCCTGTAGTTTTGGCACTGCTAACTAGTCTGCTAACAAAACTATCGACTTTAGGGTACTCTACCATCTAGCATATACCTAAGAAAAAGTTATTCAATAAAATGTGCGAAGTCGATTCGATATTCACCGAATAGATTTTTATCAAATCGATTAATCGAGAAAAATTTGTTGATATTCCATCATATACAGTAAAAGCTCAATTGTTAGGCACGGTCAATATCACATGCTACAAATTTTAACAATCTACTGTAACGAATATCCTATGTTAGCAATGTAAATTGCTAATAATGTTGTATTTTATTGCCGACTACTGTAGAAATGTTTGCACAGTCAGAGATGCTTGACTTGAGTATTTGAACATATTAAAAACGACTGTAATTTAATAAAGTCATGTGCTTTCGAGTTATTATTGTTATTCATTTTATTGTTTTTTTATTATAAATCTTGTATTTATGTACATTTCTATATCTGTTGATTAAATACATATATAAATAAATAACATAAAAATAAACAATATTACTACTTTTAACGTTTAAATATGACTAATCGGCGCGAGGATCATTGACTAGAACTAGAGGGTTATTCCGTGCGGGAATCATTTGGCGCAAGTGTAAACCCTTTGCTCACGACAGCCAATTCGGTTGAGTGTCCTTGAGGAATTGGGTGTCTTTGAAGCATATCCTGTTTTTGGTAAGTTGAAGGGGGGTAAGTTTAATCGTGTAGAAGATTCACCTGATAATTTTATAGCATTTTGATTGCATTCCTTGTCGGGTTATATTTCCATCTAACTTGAACAGATTGGGTAGTCTGTCTTGCTTTAAATAAAAAGTGCGAGACGTTTAAACTAATTTCTCGCGTTAATAATTCTTTAAAACTATTCTCTTTTTTTTTAGTAATTACAAAAGTCATTAAAGTTTACATATTTCTGTAATTACTAATTTTTTTGTATGTTTTGCCAAAATTTTTCTATCTTTCTTTGATTAAACAAACAAGCAAACAACGTTTCACTATAGACTATATTATCGACCATTGATAGATTTTTTACGCTTTGGTTTTATCTCATTTGTTCAAATATGATGTGCAAAGTTTTTGTACTTGATAATCTATCATCATGATTTTCATCTTCTAAAATGTATCTGTGTATGTTTATCTTCCTCTCTTCCTCTGTATCATCCTTCTGAGTTGTAGGAAGAACGTTTAAAACCTCTTAAATTTAGCTATTAGAATTGGTTGGAAATTTAATCATAGTTAAATTGCAAAGTGATAAGTTGGGAGTTTAGCAAATTGGCAGATTTTTGGAATGATTCTGAATTTGGTTGTAAAAATTGTGCAAATTAGTTGAATTAGTATGCGAACGTGAATTCATATGTTTCGATTTTCAGATCTTTATCAGGCAAACCTGGAATTATTATTACAAAGCTAATCCGAACAGTATTCAATTAACTAAACCAAATTACAATTTTATTTTATTTATATTATACATATTAATTTTGTTTCTATCACAGACCATGATGGGATCTTTGCATTATATAATTTTTACAAATAATACACTGAAAAGGGAACCAACGTTACTTCCTAAAGTTAAGAAAATAGTTATCATTAATCCAGCTGTTTGTTTTTCGTGTTGTTCTACAACTCTAAAAAAATATACCAAAATTAATTTATAATGAAGATAATTACTTCGTTTAAGTAATTAGCGAGAAAAATTTACTTAAGCTTCATAATACTTCAAATTTTACAAAAGTTTTAAGGGCTAATCAATTCTAATCGGTTTGCTGTACTCTTGAACATATCAGCATTTCCCAACTAAGTTCAGTGATAATGAATTCCGTAACATTAGGGAAGAAGAAGATATGTCCATTTTTTCAGTAAAACGATTTCAAGTTGTATAATTGTACATAATCTTATGAGTAATGCATTTTTTATAAGAGTATGTATATCTCAGACTGGGACTTACTTAGCGACCCACGGCACCGATTTTAGATCTAATTATCGTCTTTTAATCAATGTATCAGGGAATAGACGTGCAAAAAGTTTCTTAATTCAATGAATCAGTTTATGCATCCAATGTGGAAATTCCACTTCGATGGTAGGGTTGATGCCTACGAGACGTATATATGGACAAATTTTTTCATCTCACTGAACAATTCGTTATTGTAACTTGTTGTTTCTGTTATTGTTATTAATTTGTAAATTATTATAAACCGCAGAGTGACAATAAAGATTTTTAAATCAAACAATGAACTCCTAACATACACAGGGTAATTCTTTCACCTCTCAAATAACTTGACTTTAACAAATCTAATTAATTTTTAAAAAAATACTCAAGAAAAATGTAGTTATAAAATTCTGAAGAATCTAAAGAAGAGTTACAATGAATTATATCTCCTGGCTATTCCTTCTATTTACCACGATATCGACAAAAAGCTCTTTAACATACTTGTACGTTTATTATTTATAATTCTTAGCAATTACTTACTTGGGTATATTTATCACAGTGATGTTAAAAATATATCCATTGGAAAAAAACAGTACAGCATTAAACAATATGTAGTATATATCACTGTCAAAAATTACAGGAATATTTTTTCTGGGTTGCAAGTTGCAGAATAAAATGATCGGTATGATACATATTCGCACTAAATTTAATAATATCAAGACCTTCCCGCTTTTCGGCTAAAACAAAAGGTATATAAAGCATTAAGGGATATAATATAGTATTATGATACAAATCAATCATTACCCATTCAGTCCATCCTGATAAAACACGCCCGCAACAATCAACTATATTTGGTACTAAAAATGTTATTACTGGTATGAAATATACATCTAAAAACTAAAATTTTATTTTGGGTTATTAAAAAGAACTTCCAAAAAATTACCACTCCATATTCCAGTTCCATACGATTTAATTAAGACAGTAACTCCAGGCGACAGACTTAAAGTGACAAATAAGCAAATGAAACCACTTATAGTATAGGGCAAAATTTTTTTCAATATCTTCTTATAGCAAATTTTGGGAGGACCAACTAAATCACTTTCGAATTCGCTTATTCCTATTTCAGTTTCTTTCAATGAAATGTATGTGAAGTACAAATTTTTTTGTAGATATATATAAATTATAAGGGCTATTAGCACCGTGACGCATCCTATTCCAAAATATATCAAACCATTCAATGTGGGCGAAACTCCAATTGTTAGAGAGATAATTTCCGCTAACGACGAAAATATTCCTGTTAGACCTAATCCCAAAACAAAAGATGTTATGTACTGTGGTGAAAATTTATTTGCAATTCCAGCCATGCTGCTTGTGAATATAGCACTTGCGGCTGAAATAAAGATTGAAAAAATAGTGTTCCAAAGAATTTTTCATTATGTTACCATTTAATATTGCAATTGTTAATAAAGTTATAGCTAGAAATCCATTTTGCCCTAAAAGCAAAAACTTATAGAATATTTGTTTGGTTTTTTTGAGTATACATGGTGTCAGGAAGTTTGGTACTTACACGAACTTGTATTAATTTGTACAAAAACCACAGTAATTGTAAATAAAATAAATATTGTTATCAAGCATCCCAACATTCTCTTCTGAAGGGAAGTTCTAAAAAAATAATAAATATTACCACTTCTTAAAAGTGCATCAACCGTACTTTTCATTTATCAATACATTGATAATGCAAAAAATTAAAAATGGAACAGAAATTGCTACAGCAACGTAAGACGTGAAGCTTACTTGCAAAGGGTTAAGGTGGTCGGTTGCATTTTTCGTACTTCTAAATTTGTACATCCAATACTGCAAGAAAATGTTATAACAACAGTAAAGCAACAAAAATATATTTTACCTCATTAGCAATTGTAAAAAAGTTTTGAGACAACATCGACGTAATTCCTAATATACAAAATGCTATATAAGTGAAGTAGTAGGAATCCTTTGGCTGGTCAAAAATCTGATTATCTTCGCCATTTGGAAATCCTTCCATTTCGTCTTCTGACAAATCATTTTCTAAGCATTTTTGGTAAGGATGATTAATGAGAGCCATTTTAAACATTACTGACTCCAAACTCCGGTAGTAATCAATATTTAGATTTGTACAGAAATATTTTTCAATAGATTATCGTTAAAGTAAATATTACACAGGATGTGAATGTTATTACGATCTCATATCGATTAATATTAAAAATCCCTACCTACATAAATTACTCACTTGCGAAAGTTATAAAATTAACAACTTAAGTAAAATCTATTTGTTTTCCAGTTAACTAGAAGATCAAAACTATAAAAACTTACGATCGCACTGCCATTCTCGAGAGTGATTGGATAGTATTTGCTTAGTTGTCATTCCGTGGTAGGTTGGTAAAAAAAATTATAAATTTTATTATTTTTTTACATTATTTCTGACTTCTTAGTCATAAATTGGTTTATTCGCAATAAAAACTCTTCATTTTATGTTTTCATATAATCGGAACGCAAACTACATTGTCGTGTAAAACACTTAGTTCAGTCAGTATGTACAAAAAAAATCGCTGAAATTGCATTAATTATAAGAAGCAATTTTCTTTAGCCAATCGATAGGGGGAGTCATTGGTAGTCTAAAACAAAAACCTCGGGAAAATCAACCCATAAATTCAAGATGGCGGAAAAAGCAACATGGCGATTTTCCCGAGTTTTTTGTTTTAGACTACCAATGACCCCCCCTATCAATTGGAGAAAAAAAATTGCTTCTTATAATTAATGTAACATCAAATGTACATACTCACTGGACTAACTCGACAATGCCAATGAGAGAGCGGATTCCTCGTGAGCGCATTGTCATCTTGATTCATTTGTTATTAAATAGACTTCCGTTTCAATTAAAAAAAATTTATATAATGTTTACAAGCAGTACACTTAGTAAAGCACCTAAATTAACCGCCAAAGCTATAAAGATTCCTGTAATTAATCCAGCTGGGTACTTTTCATGATGTTCTACGACCCTGAAAAATAATTATTTTTTTTATTATTTTTAATTATTATTAATCTTTAGTTATCTTTAAGTGGAGAATATTTTCTATAAAAATAGTAATAGATCTAAGAATAATTATATAACGATAAAATAAGCAACAGAAAGCCACCCCAATATAAAGGTGTTAAATATTCCTTAATAAGTCATCTTGGCTTTGGCCAATTTTAGTTGTGATAATTTGGTATAAGAAACATTTTGTTTATTGCAAACTTTTTGTAAATGTTTACTTACTTGGGTATGCTTATCAAGGCGGTGTTGATTAAATATCCCATCGTAAAGCCACCAATAGCCATAAAAACAATATAGTAAGCATCGCTATTGAAAATTACTGGCAAATTTTCTCTAGGTTCCAAGTTACAAAACACGATAATAGGTATTATTCCAATTCGTATTACATTCAATAATATCAAAACGTATTTATTTTTTGGCTAAAATTGAAATTATCCTGGAGCAAATACTTAATTATAATAAACTACTTATATATTACCCATTCAGTATATAGCGAGAAAACACGTCCAAAACAATCGGATGCATTTGGCAAAAGAAATGTTATAACTGGTTTGAAATAATGATCTACAAACTTGAAAACGTCATATTTTTGACTTTACAAAATATAGATTTAAAAGTTACCACTCCATATTCCGGTTCCATAAGATTTAATTAAAACGGTAACTCCCGGTTGAATACTTAGAGTAACAAAACATGCGATGAAAGCAGCTATATTGTATTGCCAAATTTTTTTGAAAATTAATTTATAGCTTCTTCTAGGAAAACCTACTAAATCATTTTCAAATTCGTTTATTCCAATTTCATTTTGTTTATAATACATAAAGTATTTAAAATATCTATTTCTTGGCAGTAGAATAGAAATTATGAGAGCTATAAATAAAATCAATATTCCTAATACGAAGTATATCAACCCATTACGTGTTGGCGAAACTCCAATAGCTAGTGAAATAATTTCAGCTAATGACGAAATAGTCCCACTTAAACCTTGTCCCAAAGTAAGTGATGTTATGTATTTTGATGAAAATTTGTTTACCATGCTCATTATGGTGCTTATTAATATTCCACTTGCAGCTGAAAACACTAATATAATAGCAATTTAATAAATATAAAATTCGGCTATTTACCATTTAATATTAAAATTGTAATAAGCGTTACTATTAGGAATCCATTCTGCCCTAACATTATAAATAGAAATAATTAAATTAATTTAAGAACAATGTGAACTTGGAATTCAAAAAAGTACAATTTCCCATGTATTTCCCTATGATCGGGTGCGAGGTCGGTCACCTAGTAGATTTGTACAAGCTGCTTTTCTGTCCCGCCAGAAATAAAATAAAAAAATTTGTTGGTATAATTGGATATGATTGCGCTCCTTTATTTGGCTTTCCCAGTTGATTAATAATCGTCGATAAGTTCGTTATAAAGAAATATTTGTTATTTGTTTTGATGAGTCAGTGGGTGAGAATTTTTCACATGGTATACATTTTTAATACTTACATGAACTAGTATTGATTTTAACCAATACCAAAGTTATTACAAATAATATTAACATTATTATCAAAGATCCTACAATTCGCTTTTGGCAAGAAATTCTAAAACAAATAGGTAACAATAAATTGAAGTAATGCAAATAGAAAAAACTCTTAGTTTACTTTTCATTTATAAATATGTTGATAATACAACTGATAGGAAGTGGTATATTCGATGCTAGACTAGCGTAAGCCGTGTAACTTACTTGTAAAGGGTTTAACTCTTTGGTTTCTTCGGTCACATTTCGAAATTTATACATCCAATACTACTAGAAAAGAGATTGATGTAAACAAACACTAACTACACCAAAACAAGGAATACCTCGTTAGCAACGGTAAAAAAATATGCAGGAAGTAAAGATGTAATTCCTACGATACAAAATGATAAGTAAACCAAATAAAAGGAATCACTGGATTCTTCAAGTATGGGGTAATTTTCACTTTCTGATTTATCAGTTTCTTCTTCTGATATATCATTTTCTACATATTTCTGGTAAGGATGGTAATTCAAAGGCATTTTAAGTGTTACTAGACATAATTGGTACAAATCCGATGTTATTCTATTGGATATCACTCAGATGCTTGAAATATCTGGCATTCAGGTAAACATAATGAATTTAACTTTTCAAACAAAAAGTTGTATAGAAAATTTTGTGTAGATATTTTGTAATAAAATATAAATATTATGTATAAATATATAAATCTTAACTTGTGAGAATTAATCATATTAAAAACTTCAATACAACAAATTAATTCAAATAATAAAATTTTAAATGTTTATTCTTCATTAAAATTTTCTAAAAACTACAAGATTCGTTAAAAATAAAATTTACTTTATTTTTCTAATTGTATAATTGGTGCTCCTAAATAACTTAAAAACACAACATAAATATACAATTTACAAAATATACAAAAAAAATAATTTAATTTACAACATAATCTGAGTAACTACTTTTTACAATATTTAAAAATATAGACAGTGATTTACAATAGTACATACCTACACTTAATAATAATTCATTTACTGAGAATTTTTACAGAGCAAAATAAGGTACGAAAATATTCAACTTAAAATAAATTTACAATTATGACTATTTACATGTATTTTACAAATATAGCACTAAGGAAAGATCCTGCGGTAACACCAAAGCCAATACCAATTGCTAATATCAGTAAAGCTGAGTCTTTTTCGTGATGATTTACAAGTCTAGATACAAATTATCTTAGATGTTTCTTCTTGAAAAAAAAATACAAAAATACTTACTTTGTCACATTAATAGTAGTTACATTGGCGATGTACCCATTCGAGATTCCAAGTAAAACCATAAAAATTATATAATAATAATCTCGATCAAAAATTACTGGCCAACTGCCTCTTGGTTGCACATTACAAAATAATATCAGTGGTATAAAAATCAATCTCAAAAAATTAAAAATATTTAAAATAAGTCCATTTCGTGGCTAAAAACATAAGTATTTATGCAAAACCTTTCAACTTAGAAATTAATTTTATCTAATTATGATAAAGTGAAAGTGATATAGTATCGCTTTATTTTGACTTGTTGCGTTCAACAACATCGCACATTATGTAGCCAGTTGCGCAATATTGAAATTACATTCCGCAACCAGTTATATAAAGAAAAAATATCAACTACAGCTGGTTTTCTTCCAATTATTATTTAATATAATAAAATCAAATTTTATCAGATATTTTTTTCATAATTAGACAAAATCTTGTATTTAGCAGATTATAAATAATTTATTTTTTGTTCAACTTGTGTATTTGTAAAAACTCAACTGTTAAACTGGTAAAACAACATGTGTTGAACAAAATACTAAATTATCTAACTGGTTCAATAAATAACTATTACCCATTGCGTTAATCCTCCCGTGATGCGCCCAGCGTAATCACCCAAACTCATTAATAAGTACGTCACTACAGGTACAAAAAACACTTCTAAAAAATAAAACAATCAAATATTTAAATTTTTATAACATTTATCGATTTATACCATTAAATCGGCCCTTTCCTTCAGATTCAATTAAAACTGCAACTCCTGGACAAACCGATAAAGTTACAAAAAACACCAAAGTAATTGACACAAATTGCGGCCAAATCTTTTTAAAAATAGTTTTGTTGCAAATGATAGTTGGATTAACTGAATCACTTGCTAATTCGTTTAAGCCGACTCCCATTTTGTCGGCCATGTAGAATTTATAATAAATACTGTTTGAAAGAATAACGTAAGAGATCAGAGCTAATAAAATAGTAAAATTTCCTATCATAAAATAAATAAATGCGCTGTGTGTGGAAGATGCTCCTACTGCCAGAGATAATATTTGAGTTAGCGCTGCAAATGTTCCGCTAAGTGCTTGACCAGATATAATGGCAGTTATATAGTTTGAGGAAAATTTGCCCATCATTCCGACTACACTGCTTGCTAAAATTGCACATGTGCCTAAAATTGGTTAAATTAGAAAATAAATTTTTAGAAACTTGAAGGTGATGGTCGATGAGGAAAGAATGGCAAAAAGCAAAGACTCAAACGATACTTCAGGATAAGAAGAATTGCCATGAGTAGGCATGAAAGATACAACCTGCCCAGTACTTACCGAGGTAATAAACTTGCCAATTAATGTAATAATTACATAAGTCTTTACTTTTTACATCAACCCCTATTGATAAATTTAAACAAAATGTACTTACTATTCAGAAGCACCACAAGAGTTAAGGTAATAATTAAGAAGTCCTGCTGCCCTAAAATTGAAAATATAATATAATATAAATTTTATGTCCACAGATTTACCCTATACATGGGCACCCGAAGGAGGGGCCAGTGGGGGCCTTTGCCCCCCCCCTGGGAAATTGAATGGAAGAATAAAAAATAATTTTTTAAGACGAAAAAACAACATAATGAAATTTGGAAACTGTAAATATATTAGTTGCCCCCCCTGAGATTTATTCCTTCGGGCGCCCATGGCCCTATATAAAGTGAATAATATTTGTTATTATTCAGGCTACACAATTTATACAAAAAGTGTAGTGATACTCTTTATAAAACTCCTAAAGAGAATTAATGGACATTAATTTTTTTAAAACAATTCAGTTTTGTACTACACTTTTTTTTCTACTAGAATCCAAAAGGTAAAAAGTTCCCAGATATCTGGGCTGATCTCAACATATCTTACTCGAAACACGCTAACATCCCGCCTCATGTATAGCATATTAGTCTATTGTGACTTACCCCTCGGTAGAACTCATATTATTAGTTATTAATAAGTTATTATGCCGTCTAGAAGCCATGTGGAAAATATTTGATTGGATAGAAACTGTATAATTATTAACAATTTGTGTGATTTATTTATTTATAATAGTACCTAGGACTAACATTTTGGTCAGGTCAATCCTAATCTTTTATTGGGACTAATTCTGTGTCAAAATGCGTAAAAATACTGAACATCAAGTTGCATTTTTTTCATAACGGCTAAGCCCATCATGGTCTCACACCGAAATTTTTATGAAGTATTTACCAAGTCACCAATAAAAATATATCTTATTTTTATAATTTTCAAAAACATTTTTTGAAGTGTCCAAAAAAATAGTCAAGTTTGGTATCAAATTAAAGCCCTTTAAATACTCTTTAAAATGAGCTATCGCATAACTCTGTAGGACTTATACAACTAAAGTTAGAACAATTTGTATCGTTGAGTGCGAGCCAAAAAAAGTGTCGTCTTTGCGATTTTTAAAATTAAATAACTCAAAAACTATAAAGATATAAAGAAATTTATAAAGAGTATAATTAACCAAAGTTTCAAAGAAATCTGCGATAGTCAAGTTAAGTGACTTGTTGGTTTGACATGGAATGACCCATTTACAAAAATAAGCCACGTAAGATCAAAAGTGGAGACCCACATCTCCTCATTTGAACCCTAAATTTCGTTTTTAAAAAATTCCGCCCCTTATTCCATAAATAGTCGGAAATTAAAAATCATAAAACCTCAATTATTAAAAACCATTGTTTTACAGATATTTTCCTTGCAGCTTAGACCGAAAACAAAAAATTTTTTTAATAAAAGTTTTACGTGAGTTGATTTATAACAAAAACAGATATTTTCTAAAAGATTGAAATTTAAAAAGCAATTAAATAATGACGCACAACTCATATGATGACCCCCAAATCAAAATATTGAAAGACGTGATCTTTCTAACCACAAGTTTCCTATTTTTTTCTATCAGCATTTAAATGTTGAAATAATATAATTTTTAATTAAATATATATCCTGATGTTAGATAACAAATATTTATAAACATGACTCATAAATCTTTGGAAAAGATCTTGAAAAAATTTGCTAATCTTTCCAAAGATGTTGAAAAATTTGATTTAGTGTTGTTATTTTGTATCTCGATACAAAGTTGAAATGTTATCGAGAATCGTAAAAGGTTTAGAACATTTACTTACACAAATCGGTATTAATATTTACAAAGATGGTGTTCACAATAAATAAAAACAATAATATCAGCAACGATCCAATTATTCGTTTTCTGAAAGAAAACCTACAAAGGAAATTATTAATTGTTGAAATATTTCAAAAGTTAAATAGTTGAGAATCTTACTTTTCGTTAAAAATTGCATTGATAATGAGAAATAACAGAGTTGGTAAGTTGGAAGCAATGCTAAGATATGAAGTAAAACTAGCCTGTAAAGGGGTTAATTTTGTGGTGGTTAAATGATCTTTAGCATCCCTAAATTTATACATCCAATACTGAAAGAAAAGAAATAATAAAAAAAATACCAAAACAAAAGGAAGTTATTTTACATTGTTTGCGGTGATAAAAAAATTCCATGGCAGCAACGAAGTGATACCTAATAAACAAAATAATAAATAAACCATGTAATATTTATCTTTAGGTTCTTGTTGTTTAAAAAGAGGTTTGTCATTGATGGAAACAACATCTTGATCCCCATTTGTTGCTCTAATAATATCAATTTCTTCTTCAGAATCATCCTCTATATATTCCAGTAGGGGTTGATTATTGTCTTCCATGTTTATTCAAATTTCACAAAAACACTTAATTTTAAACATAACTTCCGTTATCGACTTTACAGTAATAAGATTTGCTCACCAATACATAATCTCTTGTTTATATTTACCACTAACCTACAAATGTCACAACCTATGTCATAACGATAAGAAAATTCCAGTGGCAGCGCTTCAAACCGGAAATTTACATTTTATTATTTTTGAGACGTCATAATGTATCTAAACATCATAGCCTGGATAGAATGTAATTAAATATAATCTTTGTTTTGATACACTATGACGCTATTACTATTAATTACAGCACAAATACTTAATTTACATACTCTTTCATATTATATACCCACTGAAGTCTAAATCTATCGGACTACTAGTATATATCAAAAATAGAAAAGTTTGCAATGACTGATTTATTTCAGCTCATCGATTAAGAGGATCGAGCAAAATACTATATATAGCAAAAATCAGAAGATTTACTAAATGTTACCAGCACACCAACAAGTTCTACTATGGATGGGCAAATATTTCAAAAAAAAAAAAAATCAAACGAAAAAGAAATTCAAGCATCTGATCAATCAAGAAAGGCCCCTCAAAAAAAGACTTAAAACTTCTGTTGACTCTTCGGATTTTTTATATCAAGAATCCCAAGAAGAATTAAACAATCATGAAGACAATCCAAGGGAGTTTACCAAGCAGACCCCTACCGTAAACTTGACAGACAAAAATGCCTTAATATTTCAAAATTTGAAGAAGTGGGCAAAATCAAAAGCAAATAACGAGGCGAATACTGATTTATGGAAAACGCTTCTGCATAAACACCTCCACGTGGTGATCCCTGGTAACTTGTGAAGGAATCTCTGAGATCGGGTACCCAACCCCGGTAAACAAGAGAAATCTGCAAGGCTAACGCGAGAGATAACAGGGTAAGAGGTCCTGTCTAAAAAACCGCAATATGCGCATTAAATAGACAATGAAAAAAAAAGAAATCTACTATGCAAGGGATTCTCGGGGTCCCAGTATCGGTCGGTGTGTCGGGCGATAGAGCGGGTTGATCTGCGCTTTCGGTGGCTGACCAGGCCGGGGCGCTACAAAATGCTACTGGAGAAACATCGGAAGACCCTCCGAAAACCAGGTCTAGGAGAAATTCTATTTCGAACTATCCAACCGGCGCCCAAATACAGGATACACTCAAGAAAATGATTGAGGGACTTGGCACTGCTCAGTGCAGGTCAATTTACGTGATTTTCAAAACGCTATTGCTTAAATAGCTGCAGCTTATCAAGCAAACGTACAGGAGGTAATTGGAAAAGCAGGAGACCGAAACAGCCAGACCGGACGAGCTTAAGCAAGTCCTGGACTTGCTCAAGCATCAAGACTCTACTGGTCAAGAAAATGATTCCGCGTCAACAGCGGTATGCATGTCTTCAGCAGATCTTCAAGAAAAAATCGCACGACAATAAGAAATCATGGAAAAGGCAATGGAAACCATCAAGGCTCACGGAGAAATAATAAAAAGCTTCCAAAGCAAAAACACAGAACTGATGGAATAAATCCAAAAAAACAGAGCAAAGGCGACTCAAAGCAAAGAAGTCGCCAGAATCACGCTCAGATCAAATTGAAAAAACTGAACGGTACCTTCACAGAAGTGAAAACATCCACAGAGGCCAAATCAACAATATGGCACAGGTGTTAAAGGCCAAGAGCCAGCCAACAAAGTCAGTAAACAAGATCGCACAAGCAAAGGCGCAAATCGCTACTAACAACGCCGAAAAACAGACCAATCTGGAAAACCATGAGAAGGCGAGGCGCAAAGAGCGATCGTGAATCGCTACATGGATAATGGTAATAAGAAGCCCAACGAAATATTTCAAATGGTAACCTATCACAAAAAGGTTACCAATCAAGCACAGTAAGTATAATAAAATAGTATATTCTTCCATTCGGGGATTAATCGAATTTCCAATCTTCAACCTTGCAAACAGATTGTGCCATTCAGTGCAGTACGTAAATCCACCAAAGGTGAAACTTTGGTTTATTAAAGAACCAAAATCCAAATCACAGCACTGATAGCACCAACAATAAACTCGGCCGGAAAACAAAACAACTCTTGCTCTCCTTTTTTCTTTTTTTCTTTTACACGCTGAGAAAAAATTAACCAGCTTTTATTTATTGTAGATGCCCTGTCGATGTTACTCTAGCTGAAAATAGTGCGGAAGCGAGGGTCATAAGTTCCAGAAAAAAGGTAACAAGAAAACAAAAAAATAATTTCTGCAAGAAGTGTGCTGCCAAACGGCAGTTGCAACCAAAAACACAAAAAGTCGTAATTAACCCTTTCAGACACGAATTATGAAGGGGTTGTGGGAAAATATTCAAACTCAGTATGTGAACTTGTTTAATTTTCTGAAGATTTTTCATGTTTGTTAGATTACCCCAAGGTTCCCGAGTACTCAGATACCAACTGTCCTCTGTGTAGTGGACAGGGTGATTTTCCGATCACGTTTATCGAAAATTTGAAAGATTCTATGAAAAACAATTATTTTATTAAATGCACACAACATTATACAAAGTAGAAAAAGTATTACGTACTTAAAAAGTATTAAATTCCAGAAGAAAATTAAACACAAAAAACTCGAACACAACTACGTGCTTTCAGGTTCAAAACATTAGACAAAATAAATTTATTCAAGGATAACAATAAGTCCCACAAGTAATGCAATCTTTCAGGAGCCAATCTGACTAGTCCTCGGAGCAGATCAACTTGATTGGCATTCTCCATATAGCTACTACTAGCCATAATTTTGCCTTTAACTTATGTCCTCTGTACAGCACGCTGTGTCTGAAAGGGTTAATTAACCATTACAAATTATTATTTAAAATAATTATACGGTAACTCGGAAGCAAATACGGGATTCCCAGTCTGCACAAAAACAACAGATCAAACAAGTAAAAACTTACTCCAAAAATTGACAAGTACACGAAATCACTCTCACACTTTCAAAAGTTCACACAGAAGTCCCGAAAGTTGCGCTCTTGTGTTTACAAAACGTAAACTCCAATCCCTCCCAATCAGACTTAGGCAGGGGCGTACTCAGTAAACAAAACAAATTGCAAAAATTTGTTACAAGCCAAATCCAAAAAGGGCTAGTCAAAGGGATGCCCTAATAATTAAGGCCACCCCCGAAGACGTCAAAAATAAAATGGGCACGGTGAGGACTGCACTTAAGGAAGCAGAGCCCCCTTCATCAGTGGTATCCGCAAAACACGAAAAGGAGGCATAATTGTCGAGCTTGAAGAGATCAATCAACTCAAAAAGCTCAAAAACGTCCTAAAAGACAAAGTAGGTGAAGAAGACGTGAGAGACCTGCTAGGGCTCAAGAAAACGTTTGCAATCAGAGACATAAAAGAGCTCGCAACAATTGAGGAAGTAAAGGAGGATCTCCCGAAGAGTTGCAGCGGAAGAGAACCTCATTCTCAGAGACCTTAGAGCCTACTACCATGGTACCCAAATCGCCAGATTTGCACTTTAAACTAATATTTTCTTTGGTGGTGCTCGTACTCGTATAACCTCTTTTCTATGCCGAAGTTGGCATCACCGGTAAAGACAGAAATTGTAAGCGCCAAATTCAAATTTAGCCCAGGGGCGTATCGAGCGGTTTTAAGGTTTCCGTAACAGAAGCAATTACAGTCATGGAGAGCAGGGACAAACATAAGAATCGGCATAGTAAACTCGTACCGAGTACGCGAAGAGGACAAGTAGGAAAATGCAATAGGTGCTGGCAGTCTAGACATGCGGCGAAGAGCTGCGTGGAAGAAGATAGAACCGAAAACTGACTAAAGTGGTGAAAAACAGGCCATTTTGCTTATAACGTACGGACGCAAAGCCCTTTTGCCTCACGTGCAAACAGGAGGAGCATATTACCACAAGTTACACGTATCCAGCAATTAGAGAGCAACGCTGCAGAAAAACCGGCGTTCCTACAGGTAAATCTCAGCTACACTAGGGCCGCTCAGGACCTGCTGCTACAAACCATCGCAGCAAATGAAGTACCATTGACCAGACCATCGACGGAAAAGCAGCTATTATTAATAGCTATAGGCTATAGGTATAATTAATATTTGTTGTAAATATTTTATTGTAGTAATATTTTTAATTTAGTAAATACAATGTTTTTGTAGCTTTCTCGCCATCAAGTTGGTATTATGACGGTGGAAAAGGCAAGCGAGGTTCTTGGCAGAAATAGTGGCCAGAGTCGGAAAGAAAAAGAATTGTCTCTGTAATATTTTGCTATTTTTCAATTAAATTTTGAATTGAGTGAATACAATTGATTTTGATTATTTCGAAATAAGTGATTTTATTATTATTTTGAATTTGTCCAAAGTTTTTGGAAGATATGGATTGTTTTCTATGGACTATGGAAGATATTTTTGGTTTGTTGTTAATTGATTTCAATCAAAATGGAAGATTCTGAAGATTAAATTGGAAAATTTAAAACATAATAATTATGTTAACTTGGATAAATTAGAATTATTAAGTTGAAATAATTGAAATTACAAGGAATCCGAACATAAATTTGATAGCACCGCACATGGTGCTGCGACTTATCTAGTTCAATTTGCGTTCTGTTTATTTCAAGCATAAACATTTATTTAATATTTGAAGTTTGAATTTGGATTTTATTCAAAACTGGCAAAGAACAGTTTTATTTTGTCCCACGTGCGGAAGTTTTAACCAGGGCTATTGGAGTTTTATTTTATTTTTACGACCTTCCAGATTTCACCTCAGGATATTATTACAAAAACCGCTTAATAATAAGTTGTTAATTGACTTAAAATCATATGGGTTTGTAAGCTACAGATTTACAACTACCAAGAAAAATATATTTGTTTGCGAAAGTGGAAAATTTCTAGACGATCAAGGAATTTAAATTCAGAAGCTTTTATTTGCCGGATGAACAGGTAATAAACAATGCAATAAGTGTTTATTTTTAGAAATAATTGCTACATATTTATTGTGGCCAATCTATTGGACCAATACCATTAATCGGGAAAGAGATAAATTTTAATATGAAAGCTATGCTGTTTGTTTGCCACTCTCTAGCTAACAGAAAGCCCGCTGTATCCTACAGTTGTGGAAAAATAATTGGTCCACCAGAAAGGTCCATATTCCAAAAACCAAATAAAAAATATAATTAAATTAATATTAATATGAACAAATTACAATACACATTATTTACAATATTTTCTTGTTTTACAGGGAAGTAATAGTTATTTGGCAATTTGTTTACAATTTTAAATCAAGGACAAAAATTTTAAGATTTCAAAAAATTATTCTTCTTCCACGACTCAGTACGATTTTGCGATTAATTCTAATTTTTATAAATTAATTTTGATCCACAGCAATAAATTGGTGTGATTGATGTTTGAGTTACAGAGTGAAAATTCTGTAACAAATCGAGTAACAGCGCGGAAATCGTTAATACAAGGTGTCTCAAAAATCACTTGTTACGCCTTTACAATAGATTTATAGACAGTTAGTCTACAAGTACAATTGTAGAATATATTCTGGATTGGTATCTGAAGAATTCTGAAAAATCTCTTGCCAAAGAACCCACCTCAAGCCCCTTAACTCGCTATACTGTAATATTCAAATTTAAAAAAGTGATATACTCAGAATTTTTCTATTAATCCGTACTGTAAGAATTACCAATTCAATAATAATAAACATTTTTAACATATAAATTAAAACTTCAATAACAAAAATAAAATTAATAACATTTCAACTCCAAACAAGAAGAACTTAATTTAACTGCAATTTAAAATGGAAGAATTTAATAAGAAGTTTGATATTTTGGGAAACTTATCGCACGAAATTGTGAATCGGGTTTTAATATATAACGATCCGGAAGATTTAGTTAACAATATTATGAATTGCTGTAGTCTATGGCGGTTTTTAATGAGCGATCCGTATTTTTGGAAGATGAAATGTTTAAAAGATAGTCATTGTTCTGTTTCTTCCAAAAATTTACAAGGTTATAAGAAAATTGCCAAAGAAGTTAGTTATTGGCAAGGAGTTTATATATATAATGTAAAATTGAATTCCAATTGGCTCAACAACATTTACACAGTAATAACTTTTGGTGGGCAAAATACACTTCGAAAAGTTTATTACTTCGACGATGAAATAATAATATTTCATAATTGGAGTATAAGAAGAAATACGATTTCCATTCTAGATTCATCTACTGGATTTACCAAGAACAATTTATATTTAGAAGATAGTTTATATATTCATAAAATTATGAAAGTGGATGATTTTGTGATAACTGTTGCATCGTATAGATCGGTTCACCACCAGTTTACCTATCACTGCAGTGTTTGGAACGTAAATTCTGGAAGTTGTATATTAGATAATTACACATTAAGAAGATTCGCAAAATCAGTATACTGTTATAAACAGTATCTAATTGTTTACGATATAGTTCCTTACGTTATCGATATGAACACAAGATTAATAGATGTCCAATACTATGGTGATTATAGTATCGATCTACACCATTATAACAATTTGATGGTGTTTGAAGATACAGAAGAACAAGATGTATTATTGTATAATCTTAACAGTAAAATATTGCAAAAATTTAAGTGCTGCGAAGGAATGTCTGGTACGAAGATTACAGCCAAAGATCAATATTTAGTATTGAGCTGCTTGAATAAGCATGCATCAATATGGAATTTAGAATCATTAACAAAATTATGTACTATTGATATTAACGTGAAATCGTATGGATTTTTAAACTGCAAGTTATTCACCAAGAAAAACATATTTATCTGTGAAAGTGGAAAGTTTCTAGGGGATCAAGTGGAAATTCGAGCTTGGAATTTAGATTCGGGAACTTTCATTTGGCGGATGAATTGTAATAAACAATGTAATAAGTTTATTTCTACAAACAATAATTATATATTTATTGAGGCAACTCGTGGTAAATTTGCAAGGTTGTTTTGTCCAAGAACTGGTAAATCCATCGGGTCAATTCCCCTACAGTCGGTTTTTAAGAACACCGGAAGACACAATAAACGTATCTTTATAACAGATACAAAAATTCTGATTGAGCCTGATATTAATTCGAATCAATTTCCAACTTCTATAATAAATTATGATATTATGTAATAAAAAAAAATTTATGATATTTGTGTTACTTTTTAAACTATTTTCATTTAATAAATTAAAGCATGGAAACATTTTTAATTGGGATCTTAAACTGTTGCCAATTTTTACGTTCCAGCTTTTTTTTAGTGTAGAAGCCCCAGATGTTTAGACCAGCTGTAATGATGGAGGCAAAATACGTGAGTTCCTTAAAAAAATAATCTCTGCAAGAAGTTTGCTCCCAACAAACCGGCAGCCACAACCGAGGTGAAAGAAAATCGTATCTATTTGCCTTGATATTATCCTATTGGAGAAACATAAAAAGGACAAGTAGATTACCCCAAAAGTAGAAAATAATTTAATTATTATAATTAAATATTTCACTTTGATTAAAATTTAAGAGCGAAGATAAAATACTATCGGTCGATATGCTCGATTAGTTCGTTCAGAAAGTCAGATAGCAAAACAACAGAATTCGGAAAAACACATAATCACAAAAAAATTGCAATTCGCAAAACAAATTCAAACTCAACGTTTGGCCACCAAAAAAATACTCGAAAATCGAAACGCCTCAGTCTCTGAAAACAACACAAAAATTTCCAGCAACGTTTCCATTTCGACAACACATTCCTGCAAGATTTAACCAAAATTAGGACTCCACAATTGGGCGCCAGTGTAATAAAAAATTCTATCCACCCTTGCGGGTAAACAGCAATTTTCTCTACGCTGAGAAAGAAGAACCAGTTTTATATTTGTGTAGAAGCCCCAAGATGTTATCACTAACTGAGCACAGAAGGAGGCAGAAGGGCGAAGATTAAAAACCAAAACAATCTCTGCAAGAATCTTGCTGCCAACAACCGACAGCCACAACCGAGATAAAAAGAAGAAAATCGTAGCTACTTGCCTTAATATTATATATCCTAGTAGAAAAATATAAAAAGGACAAGTAGTTCACACCAAAAGCAGAAAATACTAATTTAATTATTAAAATTAAATATTTTACTTTGTTGAAAATTATTGTTGTAAAAATTTGCGAGCGAAGATAAATACTTATCGATAGATATTATGTTCGACCAAATGCATTCGATTAAAATTAAGTTGCGGTATTTAAAATTTTTGAAAATAATTTTAGAACAAAATCAGACGTAACAAAAAAATCGAAAATATTCTCCAGATGACTGCGACTTATTAACAAAATAAATCGATCGTTACAGATCCGTGGTAATATAATTTACCCAGGTAAGGTACAAAAAAGATGATAAATCGAGTCAACAGCAATTCACAATGTCATAACAAAAAGAAAAAGAAAAGGTAAGGTGTCTCCCACACAAGTTTACAGCCAAAAGCAAAAACTTACCCAATCTTTTAACGAGAACCAAAATTACCACACTCACTTTTAAAGTCACATTCAAAAGTCTCCTTCTCGCGTTCAAAGCCGGTAACTGAATTCCCCCCAAATTAGACTCTAGTCAGGGACGTACGCCGGAAATAAAATAAATTGCTAAAATTTGTTACAATATAATATTATACTATATCATTATTGTAGGTGTTATATAATTATATCGGGTAGTATAAAATATACCTCAGATATGAAACGTCTAGTATCAAAAACGGCAATCTCCACTTCGGATAATTTCGAGTAATTGATGAAAAACTGTTTTGTGTTCCCACTTAGTTGCTAACTAAAGGTAACTTTCAAGACTCAAAACAAATGGGTTATTATCAAAATTTTTTCGAGTAACTTATACCATAGATAGAGTGTATTAAATTAAGTACTACAATGTGGCATAAAAAACCATTTTTGCTAAAAATGGAGATTGCCGTCTATGATACTAGACGTTTCATATATGTATGTATTGAGATTTCCCGTACATTCATTCTTAACTCTCAAAATATTGATCCTAGGGTAAAAATGGTAATACTCAAAGTTGAAGGAAAAAAAAATTTCCTACGTAATTAGGAAGTACCGGTAAGTACTTTCCTTCTTCAAGTGCCATACACTATGCAGTGCGTAGGCGATCACTTGGCTGAAGCCAAAGTGACTTACTAGGGAATTTAGTTAATGGGGTGGTTTCCCGTTGCCTTCCCCATAGCCCACATATCTATCTTGGGCTTTTAGATCACAGCAGTGTATTCGGACGCGACCAGGATTTGAACCGCAGTTACCCACTTCCCAGTCGGCCGGTGTAGGCTTTACGCCATACTGCTGGTACTTTTACTTTCTCTTATAAGTTTTTGTATGTAAAAATAAATTGTTTATTTTTCCCAGCCTTTTTATGAGCTTTTTTATTTTAATATGTACCTACTGCAGTTCGGGAATTACTAAAATTAGAGGAATTAGTAAGAAATAGGGTAATTACTAAATATTTACTAAAATTAATAGGGAATTATAATATATACGGCGGGGAATTAGTAAGGAATTATAAGAATTAGCAAATACTATAGATAATACTATATCTATAGTATTTGGAATTAATAAGAATCCTGGGAGTTAGTATACAAATGTTTTTCAGCCGTTTACCTCTCGGGGAATCACTAGTGAATCCGGTGTACAAGTGATAGAAAATCCAGGAAATCTTAATAGAAAATTTGAGAAAATCCTATAATCTTAGAAATACTAAAGATTACTTTTTTGCTTCTTCTACTTTTTCAAAAGGAAATCTAAAGGTAATCCAGGTTGTATACAGTATACATTAACCTTTAAAATATTAATGGAAAAAGGTAATATTGGGTTGGAGTGGGCAGCAATCAAACAAAATATTAAATAAATAAATCTATAAAAATTTATAAAATATAAATCTAAAATATTAGATAGATACATTCAAATAAAGTGAATAAACCCAGGGGTAAATATCGCAAAATAATTTTGTAACACAGGACTCAAAATACCAATGATTTTCAACAAGGGGGAGGTAACGAGGTAATTGCCCCCCCCCCCCCCAGGAAAACCAATAAAATTACTAAATAACATATGTATTTACTTACCCCATGAATGAAAAAAAATGAAGGAAATTCCCAGAAAGTACTCTAGGTGGGCTTTTTTTAATTTTATGAGATGTCCTTGGTTTTAAGATTTTCCGAAAATTCGTTAGATTTTCTTGAATTTTTCTTTTTTCTAGGTTTCTAGAACTTCTACGTTTCCTTAAGTTTTCCTCTGCCTCAAGATTTTCTGGAATTTCCCCGAATATCTCATATTTCTCTTCACTAGTACAACAGTCTTCTAACGATTCCTCCCTAGTTTGTTGCTGGGAAACCAAGAGAAAATCGTATTATACAAAAGTGAAGGAAAATCTTAGGAAATTTTAAATTTTTTTACTCCAGACGAGTTTTATTTTTTTAGCTTTTTAAATTTTCTGAGATCTCCTTTTGAATATTCTAAATTTCGTCGAATTTCCTATTTTCTAAGTTTGCCTGGCAAAGGCTGCGACTGGAAGGAGGGAGGATAACAATGTATCTAACTTCCTCCAAATGACAAAAATCAACAAAATCTACTAAATTTTTCTTAAATTTCAAAAATATACCTAAATTCTTATTAATATACATATTTATTTACCCTCTCCTCACCAGCCTCATTTACCCCTGCACAGGCCCGTAGCCAGGGGGGGGGCACATGGGGGCACGCCCCCCCCCCCCCCGAAATGTTCAAAAGCAAAAAAAAATTTGAAAATAAATTTAAATTTTGAAAATAAAATAGGTAAATAGATATATTTTTAAAGTGGGAACAAAAATTTTTTTTTCTCGAAAAGATTCTCGGAAGGGAAACTTTAAAAAAAAAATTTTTTATGAGTGCCCCCCCCGAAATGAAATCCTGGCTACGGGCCTGCCCCTGCATGAACATTGCCTGGATCCACTTTTGATTTTCAAACTATTTTCAATCTAAAGAATTTCTATGATTTCCAATAAATTCCAGAGATTTCCAAGAGAATTGCTAATAAGTAGGTTCCGGATTCTAGGCAATAGGGAACCCGATATCTGGTATGCAGAATACTATGCATAAACACAAGATATTGTACATATTATAAATTATATGCCACATACGTCACGTTTCCTATTGCCTAGAATCCTGACCCTACTAATAAGTCTACACAAAATTTTCAAGATATTTACTCTTTGTAATAAACTATTACTCCTAATTTAATTTAGGAAATGCCAGGTCATTTATACCAGAAAAAAAATGTTGATAAAAGTTTTATCGTATTTAATGATTCATTGAGGTTCCGTTAGCAAAAATCTATGTTTTCTCTACTCCCCGAGCCCCACTCCCATCACCATAAGGCAGTCATGGTACAAAAAGTTAGATTTTGGTTTATACGATGGTTTTATAATATGAAATTAAAGATGACGAAATAGATCCTTATCATTTTGTGTATCATAGCATCAATTTTTCCAGCTTGTACTATTATTCTTACGTTAAATGCAGGTATACATTTTTAGAGCTGTACCAGAACGTCTTTTTCATAACATTTATTTTAATATTTTTAAAAATAAAATATAGAATCAAAAATAACATTATAATAAATAAATTGCCGTCTTTAAGAAAACAACATTTTTTTGCTTAATTTTAAAATAATAGGTAACAATAATTTAACTCACAAATTCAATATATTACATTGCACTTGCAACGTAAGTTTCGCTTACAGTAAAATTAATAAAATTTAAAAATGCCAAAGGCGATGGATCCCTTCCTCTAAATTTTCTAAAAACTTCTCTCGGATGACAGCTTCCACCTAAAGCTAAATAAGTGTTTTTAAATCGCTTTCCCACTGCCTCAATTTTTCGATGATTTCCTTCCGCTTCTTCAAATGCTGCATAAACATCAGCAGCTACCATACGGGCCCATAAATGAGAATAATAAGATGCAGCCCACTCGTCGGCAAATATTTGTATAAAGGAACAAGGATGAGAATCTACTTTATATAAAGGTAAACATCGATACTGAGGCCATAACTCTTTAACTAGATCCAGCCAAAACACATCAGTTGAGTGTAATTCGAGATCTAACATTGATAAATATAATTCCTTAGATAAGTCGTATCCTTGCATGTGTTCCTTGACTTCGAGTAAAATTTTAAACATATTGGAAGGTAATTTTTCACTATTCTCATAGTGACCACTGATGGAATTCATTACCTCTTGATTGTACAAAAAATGTGAAAAAACGTGACCGCACACTTCTACTGCATCCCATTCTATATTTGACACTCCCGACACTTCAGAATAATTCGCTTTGGTTAGTAAATGCTGTAAACAATGTCCAAATTTATTAAACAATAAAGTCACCTCTTCAAAAGAAAGCAAACTTGGCTTATCTTTCGTGGGCATTGGGAAATTAAAAATGAGAGAAGCTAAAGGTTTTGTACCAACAATTTCACTACGATTTTGCATTCCAACCATCCAGGCAGTATTACTATGGTCAGCATATTTATTTCGACTTCTCACATATGGATCTAAATAAAAACTGGCTACAGGTTCTACACTATTTTCTTCGAATACATCAAAAAATTTCATATTGTCGTCCCACATCGATACGCCATCCTTAGCTTGAATGTGCACCTTGAACAATCTTTCACATAAACGAAACATACCTTTCAAAACTTTTGGCAACGGAAAATAATTTCTAAAATTGTCCTCACTATAATTAAGCCTTTCTTCACGTGCTCTCTTTCTCCAATACGGTACATCCCATAGCTCTAGTTGATCTCTACAACCCTTCTTCTTTGCAAATTTACTCAGACTTCTAATTTCCAATTCTGCAGAATGCTTGCATTCTCTAGCCAACGATTGAAAGGTAGTTTTCACGTTCTTCACACTTCCTGCCATTTTAGTTTCCATCGACATGTCAACAAAAGTCTTATATCCCAGTAAATTAGCTTGATATTTCCTTAAACAACGAATTTCTTCTAAATTAATGCTTGTGGATTCCGTTTTACTTTTGCTAGGACAACAACGACTCACCATAGCTCGCCAAACATCGTACCTCAATTCACGTACGGCACAGTGCTCCATAAACGGCATATATAAATGAGATTGTAATCTAAACATCCAAGAACCATTTTCAAACGTAAAAATTGATTTTCGTAATTCTTCGGGGAAAGGCTCAATAATATTGGCTATAGGAATTACCAATTCATATTCACTGGTAGCTTTTTCAACTTTTTTTCTATATTGATTCTTTTCTTTAGATAACTTAGTTAAACAGACTCCTAATTCTGTTTTATGTGATTTGTTCAGTTGCAAACCATTCAATTTACCTTCCAACTCAAATTTTTTCAACATTCTAGTATTTTCTTCAGATAAATTCGGTTGTTCTAAACTATTTTGAACGAGATCAAAAATTGGTTTGCTATTGTACTTGGCAGCCCGTGCTCTTTGCGCCCGGTTGTGTAAGGCCGAATAGTATGCCACAGGCATCAGGGCGTTATTACCTAAATACAAACTTTTGGCCAAACCCCAAGTTTTATCTAAAGGAGAACTTAAAATTTCCAAAGGTTCAAAAAAATCTTTAACCACATCTGGAGGTTTTTTTTCCACAATTTGACTTTCTATGCCTCGAATTCCAGCTTCAAAATCCAAAGTTTGTTTGCCTATTACTGCCATGCACTGGTCGCTACTAAAGCGTTCAAATTCGAATAATCCATCTTGTTTCAATAGTGGATTTCCAGCAGATACATCTTCTCCTATTTCGGGCACTCTAAAAAATATTATTTGTCACTACATAACCTAAAAATTAAATTAAACTTACAAAACTATGTAACCGTGCCGCACTGACGATGTAAGTGAAGTTATTCTTCTTAAAATATTGCTTGTCCCGCATAATAACAAAGTCATATTTTTATAATAACTTCAGCACATATTACAAAATTAACCACTTCAATAAATATATAACCTAAGTAACCAAAAAATAATAACATAAATTATAGTAACTTATGTGGTGAACTCAAAGATAGCGCTGTGGCCTGTAAGATTATATTCGAATTTCTTTATTTTCAAAATTTAAATCGGCAATCAAACTTTGCCGAAAGAACCCGCGGGCTTACATTTTAGTTTACCTGTCTACAGGACTGTA
Source organism: Cantharis flavilabris (assembly GCA_949152465.1). NCBI lineage: Eukaryota > Metazoa > Arthropoda > Insecta > Coleoptera > Cantharidae > Cantharis > Cantharis flavilabris. Next base: position 23,781,378 of record OX424439.1, read on the forward strand.
TTAAGGCGGTGGGGCTAAAAGATCTGCGTCGCTTCTGTAATATCTACTCAGGGGCGTCGCTAAACTTTCTGTTTCGGTGGGCCCAATGGTGAGTATTACGAATTTGTTTGAAAAATAGTAAAATTACAATACAGAAAATTTAAAAGAATGCCTTTATCCTTTTTCCACTTCTAAAATCCCTAGATTGGAGAAATATATTTGGACTTGGCAACGCTGTGCCATACCTTCTTCGAGTGCCGCCACTGGAGTTCGCCGCGACAAATTGTGACAAATAACCTGGTGGTCAGCCAGGACAACTGAAATGCGGTGGAAGCTCTTATGATGAATATAATTTCGGCCAAGGAAATCGACCAGCGCCAGGCGCAAAACCAACAAGCAGCTTGAACCTCAAGAGGAACCCCCAATAGGCTAAAGAGCAGAGTCCCAAAAGGGTAGAATCCAAGAATATGCAAAAGCGCAGCTTTCATGGGGTTCCCCGCACGAGTATAAAGAGTGAATTTCATGGAAGTAATACTAACTAGCGAATCCCGGCAGTTCTATGGAGTGGGTTTTAGTCAGTAAAACTCTGACACCACCACCCATACCATCTGGGTGGTGTCTTATAGAATATTTTCCCACTTCTAACGTTTGCAAAAAATAACTAGATACGAATGAGCTATTTCTTTTTTGCGTTTTCGCTATTTTTTCGCGATTTGGGACAACTAGTAGTTTTGCCAACTATTCAGTGAATTTCCAACTTTTCACAACTTTTGCTAATTACCGAAGATAATGGGGGGGGCTTAGAAAATATATTGGAAAAATAAAATTTAAATAAATTAAATTAAATTTAAATAAATTAAATTAAATTTAAATAAATTAAATTAAATTTAAATAAATTAAATTAAATTTAAGCAAATTTAAGTAATATTATAATACTTGTACTTTAAAATTTTTAACTATGCGAAATATATCACCTTTACACTTGTTATGTAATATACTATTTTATGTGAAAAGTTCATTGGCTTGAAATAAAACTTCATATTTTTCTAAAAACATAAAAAAAAAAAATACTTTATAATATTGGAAATGTTTATACTAACTTTCGTAAATTGATATTATTTATTTTATTTTGGATAACCGGTTTCGCTTAAATTGGCATCGTCAGATTCACTTTTATTAGTTTTCAATATTATTAAATTTTTAATTAAATGCTTGTGAAGAATGAACAAATATAGAAACATACAAGCAATAATTTTTAATAAAAAAAAAATTTTTTTAATAGTTTTCAAGTGAAGTCATTATTTTATTGACGAACAGCATACCTACTAATTCTAATTTAATGAATAAAATTTAAATATTCAGTAGATAGAAGAAAATAAAAGGAAATTCCGTAGATTTATGTCGAGATTTGACTGCTGCAATTAACTATGCAGTAGCATTTGGTTCTTTGCGCAAGTTTCGGGCGTTCATCTGATCGATAACAAAACTTCCATTTTTGCAGTACACTATAAAATAACCGCATTAAATCAATTTATTATTTTGTGTGGGGGTTAAAATAGTCGTCATAACGTCTAGCAAAGTGTACCCTAGTCCAGGCACGGCCCAAAACGTATGGGCCTTGCCACAAACTTCTTGTAGTATGGTGGCTGATGCAGAAAATCATAATAACTATGAAAGAGAAACAAATCACCGTTGCTCAAACGAATTGGAATATACAAAACAATACGAGAAAACTATTTTCGATGTAGTGAAGTCAGGGTAAGTTTATTGATTTTATAAATTGCAGTTTTTTAAATACATTTTAAGTGGAAGTTGTGGTTCCTAATAATCATCATCTTGGTGGCCCCCTTTTCTTCTTCTTTCTTCCCTTGCCTGTAATTCTTTTCTGGTATCTTCAATAACGTCTTCGATTGTTCTGCCCTTTTTTAATTCTTCTTTTATGTATTCAACAAATTCCCGATTCTAATAATCAATTTCTTAACGATCTTTTAATCTAAAAATTTTTTGTACATTTTACCTTTTTATGAAAGTATTCTCCTTCGTGTGCTGCTTGCATTTCGGCCCACTTTCCGCCTGCATCTTTTACGCTTCCATAATTTTGAACGGCCAAAAGATTTTTTGAATTTCGACACAATAATTTTGAAATGGATAACATTATAAAACGAGTTTTCTAAATTTAATTTGACAAGCTATGTTACTATGACATTAAAATAAAAAACAAAGAGTCATTTTAAAAATTTTATTGCATAACAATATTTATCAATAACATATCAATCAAGACCATTTATCTATGATCGTTTCTTTCTTTTCTTCGACTTTCTTCTGGTCCTTTTCTTTCTTTTCAATTTCAATGTCTTCCATTTTTTTCCCGTCTTTCAACTCTTTTTTCAGATATTCGATGTTTTCTCTGTCCTACATCCAAACTAAACTTAGTTAAATTTGTCGTTCAACCTTTATACCAACCTTTCTTTGAAAGTATCCCGTTTCGTGAGCTTGCTCCATTTCGGACCACTTCCCACCCAAATCTTTAATGTTTCCCGCCGAATAATTTAGGAACTTCAAAACGGAACAATTTCTAACAGACAATAATTTCTTTGTGCACGACATGATAGTATGAATTTTGAACAGATACAAAAAAAATTCCTAATGTCAAATCGAATTAACCAGGAACAGTTGATTTTTATAACATTAATTTTTTCAGGGAAGTGCCTGAAATTGAAAAACTAATCGAAAAATGTGGCGTTCAACTTCTGAGGGCACGCGACGAATGGGGATACACTCCCGCTCATTGGGCAGCCTTGGATGGAAGCGTAGAAATTATGAGATACTTTATAGATAGAGGTGCACCTGTAGATTTGCCATGCTTAGGAACACAAGGACCAAAACCAATTCATTGGGCATGCAGAAAAGGGCACGCTGCTGTGGTACAAGTGTTGCTTCAAGCAGGAGTTGCCGTAAACGCCGCCGATTTTAAAGGATTAACTCCGTTAATGACTGCCTGCATGTTTGGAAGAACCGCAACTGCTGCTTATTTGCTTGGAATGGATGCTTTACACCACTTGGTAGATATTAACGGAGACACCGCTTTGCACTGGGCAGCTTATAAGGGTCACGCAGATGTTATCAAATTGTTGATGAACTCTGGTGTAGATTTACAAAAACCAGATCATTTTGGCTCAACTCCGCTTCATTTAGCTTGTTTGTCTGGTAGCGTCATTTGCGTTAAGATTTTGTGTGAAAAGGTAAAACAGTTTATTGTTTTAAATAAATAACTTTTTTATTGCGTTTTAGAGTAGTATTGATTTAGAACCGTTAGATAAAAACGATAAAACACCTTTAATGCTGGCACAAAGTCATCGGTACAGCGATGTGGTGCAAATATTGCAAGCCGAAAAGAAGAGACGGTCGAGTTGGTTTCCTCCCATATCCGATATTTGGGGTTTGCTTTATGGACGTGCTGGTAACTCCAAGTGCCCTCTGGCAATTTTCATGGTTTCTGTGCTTCTCTGGGGTTACCCTATGTACATTATTCGTGTAATTTTACAAAAACTAGAAACAAGCGTGAATTATGTAATTGTAATTGCAGTGCATTCCAATAACATGGAATTTGTTGCGTGGATCACATTATTGCTTTATTTATTGGAATATAGTAATGTGGATTTGTTGGATTATCGCGAACAGAAGAGATCCTGGTTACGTGGCGTTAAATTCTGATTGTTATTACAGAGCAATAAATCAAATTCCATATTTCGACAAATGGAAGAAACGTCATGCAATGTTGAATAGGCTGTGTCATAGCTGCAGGTGCGTGAGACCGTTAAGAGCAAAACACTGCAGAATTTGTAATCGATGCGTTTCGTATTTTGATCATCACTGCCCCTTTATTTATAACTGTGTAGGATTAAAAAATCGCCTGTGGTTTTTCCTTTTTGTGATGAGTATAGCAATAAACTGTTCGTATACGATTTACTTTGCAACCTATTGTATCGCCATAGAAGGATTTGGAATTATGTGCATTTTAGGTTTACTGGAAGCGTTTGTTTTTTCAGGATTGGGATGGATCTTGACTTGTACTTCCGTAAGTTTACATTAAAATTATATTTTTTGAATCTATAAATAATATTCAAAAAATAAATTTTGGAAATAACAAATTATAGCCGAATTTTTTTTCCAGGTTTTGCATGCTTGCATGAATTTAACTACCAACGAAATGTTTAATTATAAGAAATATCCTTATTTGAGGGATAAAAAAGGTCGATACTCGAATCCCTTTTCACGTGGTCCAATTTTAAACTTAATAGAATTCTTTTTCTGTACACCAGAAGATTATGAAGATGATGATTTATTTTATGATTATATATAATGTAAATTGCACAATGTACAAAATAAATTAATTTTTTTACTAATGAGCTAATCTAATGCGCTAAATTAATAATTAAAATATTTTAACGAATTTGTATTATTATTCCTCGTAATTCCTTTTAATATCATGTGACTAAATGGTAAGTATCATATTTATAGATAGCAAACAAAAGTTCACTTTAAAATATATATTTTTTTTAATCAAATAATTACTCTTTAACATAAATTAATCGTGATATGAAAAGTTCTGAAATACACCTGACAGTTTCAAAACCGTTTCGAGTTCTGAAGAAAAAAAGTATATAACCAGAGAACATTTTTTGTAATTTATTTATAATAAATATATAATTTTATCAAAAGATTTTAAATACAAATTTTTAATATATTTTGTAAAATACATCCGAAATTTTAAAATACAAATATCTGTTATTTTACATCCAAAAACTATTGAAATCGGTGAGCGACACCGGGAATCCTTTGTTAGTTTGTTAGTTACCTACTCAATTTACCGTAAAACATACATTATTATTATTGCATTTATTATATTATTAATTTATTATATATAATTTAATGTTCTATAAATAATGGTGGTAACAAATTTAAACCATTTTCCTTCCGGTCTGTATATTATTTAGCTACAGATACCCAGTGGCGGCGATAGGAATTTAATTCCCCCTCCTACCCGGCACAAGACAAATTTTTTATTAACCTACTATATTATGATAAAATTTAAAATTTTTTACATGTTAGAAAAATTAATAATTGAAAAATTTACTAGTATGCAAATTAGTTGAATTAGTTTACGACAGATGAATTCATATGTTTCGAATTTCTGATTCTCATCAGGGAAACCTCAAAACTAAACAACTATAAGCCACATACTGTAACTATTATAGACACTAAAAATTTTCTAAATAAATTAAATCGTAAATTTTTCAACTGTTTTGTTTTTCTACAAAATCCTTCTTTGCTTGCTGATCAGCCGTCCACTCACACCGCAGGGTATGCAAAAGTTTTATCGTCAACACTGGGTTTACCCTTGAATTATGGCGTTATGGAATTACAATAATTATTAATGCTAAATAAGTAATTTATTTACCAAGGACGAAAAGCTTTCGTTTTTGACCCGCGGCGTGAATAGTATTTAAATAGCACCTATTTACGTAATTAGACGCAGAAGCCCTTACAGATTCATTGGAAATGATAAAAAAACAGTGTGAAAGTATTACTAACCAAATTCAATCCTCTACATCGGCCTAGCAAATCACTACAAGAAATAAAGCTACGGTAATATATTTATTAGGATTCATTACACCTTAATCTGAATTTGCTTCACAGAGAGAAATATGTGTTACTATTCTACACAATTGTGTACTTTATCTGCACAATTGTGTGGATTAGTAACACAATATCTTTCTTTGTGTTTAATAATAATGAATAAGAGAAAAGATTATTACAATGATTTATTGTTATAAATATATTCAGTTTCTATAATAGCTTTTAACCTAAATTTTAGGATAAGAAGATTACTACCTTAGAAAAAATCTAGTAAAAAAAAACTGTAGTTGAAATTAACGTAAATATACAGTGGCCCCAGAAAGTATTCGTACACTCCTATGCTAGCAATGCAAATGGTACCTTTTGAAGTCATCTTTTGTCATAAAAATCGCTTTACAGCAACATTTATTAGGAATTTTTTGTTGCAAATTTTGTTCTCTTATTTCTATTTTGTTCAGCCATTTTCGAGTTTTGTGATTTTTAATACCTTTTTAATTTTTTAGATTTTTAATTAAATTAATTGCATCACTAAAATGCGCGAATTTCTATTAAAATAAATTATTATCGATGTACTGGAGTGTTAAAATTGCGAAATGAGTAGGCACCAGTTAAATGGATAATACGAGAACGACATTCCATTCCGTTTCCCCTAAAAGACCACATTATTATAGTGTAATAATTTCGAACTCGATATGGTACTGATGACGACAAATGGCTTGAAAACACGTACTCCTTAATTGTACAACATTTTTTAAACATCAAATAAATGTATAAACATAAACAGTAATATTTCAATTTATTTTAATTCTTTTAAAATATACAAAAAGATTTTTTGTAATTTTGTCTTAAAAACAGTTAGCTTTTGGCTAAAGTTTTTTTTTTCTACAGGCAAATATACCAAAATTTGAAGAATTTGAAAGAATTTCAAAGAAATTTCAATGTCAGATAGATCGGTCAAACAAAAATTTTGCATTTATATTAATAAAACGCAAAATGCATGCGGAGCAGGACGTTTGAGCACAGCCGTTTGAACGCGACCGAATGGACGCAACCGCGTTTGGACGCGAAAGATTTGGACGCAAAGCTGTTTAGTCGCAAGACCATTTTTGAACCGAGGCTGTAAACCTGTAATGTAAACCATTTGAACGTTTTGGATGTAAAAATTTAAATTTTTTATGAAAATAAACTTTTAATATAAAATTAGGCCTAAATCTTTTTCTAACCTAAAGCTAAGCCAAAGACTAGCAAGAAGAATTTGAACATTTAATTTGTGATTTTTTATAATTAAAACAAAGTCCAGGTTTAATCGATCAGCGTCTAAACGATCGGAAGATCGAAAGATTTTCTAATAAAATTATGGTAGCTGATGGCGTAAATCACCAAATAAACATTAAATTTTATGGATCATTCCAAAATTTTGGCAGAAAGACGAAATGATTGACGAAATGACGAAATGATGAGCTTAAGCAATTCGTAAAAACATTTCCGAAAGCACCTTTACTCAAAAGTCACTAATATATTATTATAGTCAGTCAAAGTCAGAAAGTTAAAATATATGGATCTAGAATCACAGGAATCTGTTTATAAGTTTAAATTCTGCTATAATAAACGAAATCCAATTTAAAATAAATTTATGGTATAGTGTTAACAACTGCACTACTTCATGGCAACTGCGGCCATCCACAAATATCCACAAAACTCAAAAATATCATATTTACAAATTATCATTTAAAAATAAGAAATATAAAACATCAAATGTTGATTTTGGAACACGACAACAGCTCCTCTAGCTTACAGTGCATACCAATTGTTAAGCACCGGTGGTTTACGATGGAAGCCATCCCCCGAGTAACAATTTGTGCTAAATATCAACTGCGAGCATGCTGTGGCAGCACAAAATTCAGATATTGAGCTGAGTCAGCTGCTGATATTTAGTAACGTCAGAAGCTGAATTGCTACTGAATCTGCTGATATTCAGCTTCCACTTTATGAAGTAACAAAACAAAAAAAATTTTAATTATTTTAAATTGATAATTAAATTTAAATAATAATAACTAAATCACAAAATTTTAAACTTATTTCAATTATTGCCCATTTTATTAGTTTTATTGGATCCAAAATCTAAAATTAAAATTATTTTCACCACAAAATCATCCATTAAATTCTTTCCGATTTCGATGTCCACAATCGTTAGCAATAGACAAAGGTCCATTGTTTTGTTTTTCTGTTCCTCGTCCTCTTCTACTTCCGACTCCTCACTTTCCTTCATTATTGGTTCAATTTTATCAAAAATTTCCATAATTTTTGTATCATTGTCCAATTTTGTATTTGCTTCTTGTTGCTCCTCGTCATCTCTTATAATTTTTACTTCTTAGAAATCTTCTATCATTTTTATTTAATTTTTTATTGTCTCGAATTTTTTGTTCCATTCGAAATCTTGCATGTTGAATTTTTTTAATTCTTGATTGGTTTTGTCAATTTTATTATTTATTTTCTCAAATATTATATCCATTCTTTCATGGTTTTCATTTAATTTTTTAATTTATTATTATTAGAGATCAGATTACATATGCATTTGCATATTTGCATATTCATTTGCATATTTTAACTATTTTTTAGAATATTGCATAGTTCGACTGAAATCTACTGATCGTGCATATTTAGATAAATTTTATAAAATTTCGTGCATATTTTGGCATATTTTATAAAATTTCTAAAAAAAACGAAAAAGTTCATAATTTTGAATTTAAATTTGGCGATGCCAAAAAATTATTTTGGGTTGGCAAAATTTGATGTTGCATATTATGGAACTTTTTGGCGATTTTGTTTGTTGCATATTTCGACCATTTTAAGTTGCATATAATCAAGTCTTTGATTATTATGCACATTCAGTCCCATCCTCCCATCATTCTGTACTTGAATATTATTTTTATTTCCGGGCTTAAATTTAAAATCTCAGGGTCAAATGAAGATTCAGTTTTGTTTTTTTTTGTGCCCCACGTTGCGGACGCCAGTTAAAGCGATTTTTTTATAATCTCCAAGTTTTTCTAAATCCAAATTTAAATTATTACATATTTAAAATAAAATTTCTTAATATTCTGATTAAATTAAATTAAAAGATTAAATCAAAAATCTCAAACTAAATCGTAAAAATAACATAGGAGAAGACTTTCTCTCTAACCGCTACGGAAGGCCATCTTTGGCAAAAAGCCTCGTTTATTCCGCCAGTTCTCACAAAAGTGGGGTAAAGAGAAAAATTCAAAAAACCCGAAAAGCTTAAAAATATCAAATTTACAAAATATTTAAAAATAAAAAAAACAAAAAATTAAATGGAGATTTCGGAACACGACTAATTGACGAAGTTAAAAAATGGAAGAAAACCCAGATTTAAAAAACGGAACCTTGTCTGTGTTTATTTATTTTGTTCGTAGGTCATGGCCATATTTAAAAGATATTAATGTGTACATCATCTTCAATTCTACCTATGCACATATTAGATCAGCATAAATGCTACCAAAAATAGAAGACTTATGTAATAAGTATATTTATTTTGTAAATTAAATTGGTATTCAAATTGGCAAATTTACAAAATTTCTTTTTGCGCTTAATAATTAATTTAAAATTGACAAATACTTCACGAACATTGGATCTCATTTCTTTTATCTTACTCGCTTCATATTCGTATATTCGTCGATAACACATGCAAATTTCAATAAGTGGAATATTCATTCGAAATTGTAATAACAAACGAGTAGTTGATGCTATGCGAAGTTAACGGTGGGATTATTAAACTTATCGGTTGATAAATCTTTAGTTTAACTATAAAATGAAGTTCAAAATTAATTGCTTTTATGTTTATCTTATCAACATTGGAGTTTTTCATTATGCTTTTTCATTTGAAAAATGCGAAAAATCCAAACCCAACATAATTTTTATTTTGGCTGACGACTTGGTAAGTACCTAAAACCTTTTTTCAATTTAATTTTTTCAACAAAAATTCAAATTCAAAATATTTGAAATATTTTTTTTAATTATAATTGAGAGTAATTTAATTTTATGCTTGAAAACCTACACTCATAGTAGAATTAGGTAGTCACCTTAATTTGAAACCCACAGTTGGGTACAAATGATTTGAAAAAATTTGAATTGGATCTGATTAGAACATATTTATTAGTAAACAAAAATGTAAAACATTTTTGTCATAAATTCTTTTTGGTTTTAATTTAAATAGTATTACGGTGAAATCGTCATCATGCAAAAGATAATGTATAAATAACACGCATGCATAACATAATTCTATAATCAACGGTGGACTACTTACATCTCAACAACATCAAATTATTGAGTGATAAACAAGTTTTTTAATTTCTTCTGAAAGTTTCTGCTGGAGCTTTCCAAAACCAACGGATATTATAGATTAATTACAAAAATTTGTTCACCTTTCTACAGGGATGGAACGATGTAGGATTTCACGGTTCTTCCCAAATACCAACCCCAAACATAGACGCAATGGCTTACTCGGGGATAATTTTAAATAATTACTACGTCACTGCACTCTGTACACCTTCAAGAAGTGCTCTCATGACAGGAAAGCATCCAATTCACACTGGAATGCAGCACACGGTTCTATACGGAGCCGAACCTCGTGGATTGCCACTCTCCGAAAAACTTCTACCTGAATATTTAAAAAATTTGGGATACTCCACACATGCAGTTGGTAAATGGCATTTAGGCCACTACAAAAAAGAGTACACACCTCTATACAGAGGATTTGATTCTCATCTGGGTAAATCCGTAGGTACATAATTGAATTTCTCATTTCATCTTCTTTCGTTTGATGCAGGTTATTGGACAGGCCATCAAGATTACAACGACCACACGGCCGTTGAAAACAACCAATGGGGATTAGACATGAGACAAAACATGGACGTAGCTTGGGATCTGCACGGACAATACTCGACAGACGTGTTTACGGAAGAAGCCGAAAGATTGATATCAAATCACAACACCACGCAGCCTTTGTTTTTATATTTGGCCCACCTTGCAGTTCATTCTTCCAATTTTTACAATCCACTACCGGCACCAGACGAAGAAGTTGCAAAATTTCGTTATATACCCAATTATTCAAGAAGCCGCTATGCAGGTATATTCTGCCAATTGAAAAACTTTTAATTTTATAATTTTATTGCAGCAATGCTATCGAAATTAGACGAATCTGTCGGAAAAGTGGTGAGAGCGTTACAACAACGTAACATGTTGGAAAACTCGGTCATTGTATTTTCCACTGATAACGGTGGTCCCGCCGAAGGATTTAATCTCAACGCAGCTTCAAACTGGCCACTAAGAGGAGTAAAAAATACCTTGTGGGAAGGTGGAGTTCGAGGTGCTAGTTTCTTGTGGAGTCCATTAATAAGTCAATCTCGAAGAGTTGCAACCCAAAGGATGCACATTACCGATTGGTTACCCAGTCTGTACTTTATTGCCGGAGGAAATCCAGAGTAAGGGACTTTACGATGTTTGAAATCTTAAGACCACTTACTTTTTCAGAAATTTAGGTAACATCGATGGTGTAAATATATGGAGTTCGGTTTCCCAAAATGAAGAATCACCAAGAAAAGAAATATTACACAACATTGATGATATTTTTGGAACTTCGGCTTTGACAAACGGTGACTGGAAAATTGTTAAAGGTAAATGATGTATTCATATTTTTGTTATTTGAAACTTTGTTGTTTCAGGAAGCACATATTTTGGAGAGTGGGATTCTTGGTACGGTCCTTCGGGAAGAGAAGGAGAATATGATATTGATAAAGTATTGTCGTCATTTGCCGGTAAAGCATTATCGTCAATAAATGAAAGTCTCAATGCCCGTGAAATAATTAAGTTAAGGAGACAATCAGAAATCACATGTTCCAATAAATCTAAAAAAACTGATTGCAAGCCACTGATTGCGCCGTGTTTATTTAACGTCGATCAAGATCCGTGTGAAGAACAAAATTTAGCCAATGAGTATTTCATAAAAATTCGTGTGATTATCAATTTTTTAATTCAAATTTGTAGGTTTCCCGAAATACTGGAATTTCTCAAAGAAAGATTGGCACATTGGAATGCAACTGCGGTTCCGCCGGGAAATTTACCGTTGGACCCTTATGGATTTCCACGCTATTGGAATTATACTTGGACTAACTTTGGAGATTTTATTAATATGTAAATATTTAATTGATCTACATATTACTATTTAGAACCACGTTTCCACTTGGGCTTCTCCAAAAACGGAATGTTTACCATTCAACTGCATCACTCCAGATGTCAAACTAAGAGTCCACTTTCTTCCAACTCTTTTTACATTGGTGTACTTACAAAAAATTACGTTGTCTGTTACCATATCGGCATCGGTCTCTTCGATATCGTCATCGGAATTTAAAAGTTCATCTTGGATATTTTCTTCCTCTTCATCGTCTGCACTAGGTTCGCTATCAGAACAAGTATCCGTTTCTGAACTTCCATCTACTTGAATTATATCTCTCGATTTCTCGGTCCTATGCTGATCAAGTTTTTTCATCCAACTGTCTTCAAGTTGCTTAGCAACGTCCATATCAATGCCTTCATTTACAAAGATTTTCTTCACGTTTTCCATCACATTTTCAAATAATTTAAGATCTTCGGCCGATAAGTTCAAATTCATCTAAATGTATAGAAAATAAAAGATTTACAATTACCTACAAGTATTTTAATATATTTTTACCTTGAACTTTGCACTTTTGACAAATTACTGCAATATTTCGTAGTCAATTGTTTTTAATTTTAAGTACCTAGAATCATGACCACCTCTTAGCGAAGTATTGAAAAGATAGAAACCCGTAAAGGCTATAACAATCCGAATTTGTCAATTTATCAAATTCTACAACAATTTTGGCATTATCAAAGAGTATGTATATATGTATATACTAACAGCTGTATTCATAAAAATATTGTAAAACACTCTTTAAACCTATTTTAGTTAAAACGTGTTTTAAGGTTTACAGAGCTGTTAAACTTTTGTTCATTCATAAACGGTTGATAAACCTTCGGTAACTATAATTTCGTTACAATACGGATTCAAGCGAATTTGGAGTAGTTGAGTTGGTATCTTCGAAATATATGAACTACTTTGTAGTAAATGAACTAAACTATAACCTAAAAGTTGTTTAATTGTGTTGTAATTATAAAAACAATCAATTTGACAGCTGACAGTTGACACTACGATGCATACCAAGTGCATTCACCGGGAAGATGTTATTTGAATGTAACGTGTGAATTGCTGAATGCAACTTTTTGGAAATATTATATAAAAATTGTAGTTTATGCATAAAGTAGTAGTCTAGTAGCAGTCTTAAGGTTAATCTTGTAGCAATTAGAAGTAGATTTTGTGCATGGACTTCTAAGTCCATGGTTAAGTCCATGGTTTAGTGTAAAAATTTTAATTTCAATAAAAAAATAATTTTGAGTTCTTTCAAAACTTAAATTTAAGTTCAATAAATATAATTGGCGGTCATCAATTTATAACATATTTATAACATGAATAGCATTAATATCACATTCCATCCATATTTTTTTTTTTAAAGTAATTTGAAATATTAAAATTTTTTGACACAAAAAGCATAAAGTAGGGTTATTTACATACGGTGCTATTCAAAAAAATGTTTTAAAACACTCTTTAAACCTATTTTAGTTAAAACGTGTTTTAAAGCTTACATGCATTTTAACTTTTGTTCATTCATAAACAGTCGATAAACCTTCTGTAACTAAAATGGTGTTACAATACCGATTCAAGTAAATTTGGTGTAGTTGAGTTGGTATCTTCGAAATAAATGAACTACTACGTATATAAATGAACTAAACCATAACCTAAAAGTTGTTTAATTGTGTTGTAATTATAAAAACAATCAATTTGACAGCTGACAGTTGGCACTACGATGCATAATCGACGTACGTTTACACAGTTTACATTGGCATATTCGCTCTCTTTTCTATTATGAATTATTCGGAAGTATGACAAAGACAACCGAATAGTATGCGTCAATTCACACAACAATAAAAAGCATAAAGTATGGTTTACATACAGTGTAAACTGTATTTTAAGTAAAAAATTTCCTTAAAATTGGTTTAAAGGTGGTTTAAAGAAGGCTCCACCCTATTTTAAATATTGCCAAGTTACAATACTGTTATAGAAGGTTTGTTAGGTTAAAATGCGTTTATGAATAGAGTTTTTTGACACATGCCTTAAAATGGCTTTATAAAGCTGTTGTGAAATGTCTAAAACAAGTTTACAATACTGTTACAGAAGGTTTGTTAAGCTAAAATGAGTTTATGAATAGTGTTTTTTGACGTTTTTGCTAAAATAGGTTTAAAGAGTTCTTTAAGTCGATTTTAAATTTTTATGAATACAGCTGTAACTCTTTGGCATTATCTATAAAAACCAGTGGATGGATTCGATTGTATTACCTTTGGTGATGAGATCAATCCAGTCCGCTCCTGTTGGTAAATAGATAATAGTGGAACTGGCAGATGTCGCTAGCGATGTAATTGAAAAATTTGACAGTATTTTAACCTTAAATATAGAGGAAATATTTTGTGATGTTTTAAATAAGGATTATTTTTCCAGTAAGATTCTCATGTAATTTTAAATTTTACGGTTAGAATAACAAATTCAAACATGTTTGTTCGTTCTCTGATAGTTTTAACAAGTAGTCTACCTAAAAATAGTAGCAATATTAGTTTTTCCAAGTACATTTACTGTGAAAACAAATTTCGTATTAATTTTAAGTGCCAACAATCAAATATATTCACATTTTCAATAAATTACTCTTCAAAAAAGGTAGAAACTCCACTAAATAGTCAAAATGTCATCCCCAAAATTAGCGATAAAATACAAACGGCTGCTACAATTGATAAAGCAGCAAAAGTGGAATCTCGAATAAAGCCAAGTATTGATTTCATGATTCCTTCGTTTGAACGTAACTTTATTACTAAAGAAAAAGCCGAATCAGATTTTCTTCTAAAACCCTCTGATTTGGAAGCTTTAAGCACCATAGTTCGACGGTCTCCATTTGAAAATGGACAAAATATTACAGTTTATTGGAGAGCACAAGTGGAAGCTCGATCCTTGGAAATTCATGGATCGAAGGAGAAATTACGAGAAGAAAAGATCAGAAGAGAAATGGAAAGAGACGAATATAATTTAAGTAAGATTGTACTTCTATTTTTATTATTTTAATAATTGAATTTTGTTTTAACAGAGATATTTCATTATAAGAAACTCAGGAAAGATATTAAAAAAGCTATCATTAGTTCAAATGTAAAAGAACAAGAAGACGGTCTTAGAAGCCAATCTGGAAAAGTTGTAATTTTTGCTGTCGGATTGTAAGTTCTTAATTTGTAGTGTAACTTTCTAATTTTTTATTCTGTAGCAATGCATTCAACTTCTTTATTAAACTGGGAGCATGGATTACGACTGGTTCTCATAGCATGTTTTGTGAATGTATTCATTCTTTTGCAGACACACTAAATCAGTTGATTCTGGCTTACGGAGTTCAAAAGTCCATTCAAGTTAGTAAATATAAGTATGAGTGTTTAGTGTCGAATATGAAATTTTCAGGCAGCTAATGCTAATCATCCTTATGGCTACATGAACATGAAATATATAGCATCATTAATATCTGGTGTTGGAATTTTTTGTGTTGGCTCTGGCTTGTCGTTTTACCATGGCTGTATGGGCTTCATTCATCCACAGCCAATTGTAGAAATCCATTGGGTACCAAATCCATAATTTTAAAGGAATTCATAGTACAGTTGTTATTTTTCTTGTAGGCATATTTGGTTTTATCTCTTTCTTTAGTTACCGAAAGCTTGACTTGTGCCATTGCATTGAAAACGGCTAGAAGAAATGCGGAGAATTTGAAAATGCCCCTTTGGGAATACATAAAGCTTGGTCAGGAGCCTGCCGTCAACGTCGTCCTAATGGAGGATTTGGGTGCAGTGCTTGGAGTTATACTCGCTGGATCTTGTATAACAATTTCTGCAGTGACACAAAGCCATATTCCGGATGCAATAGGTTCTCTACTTGTAGGAGGCATTTTAGGATATGTTGCTTCTTTCATTATTTACACTAACGTAACTGCTTTACTTAGCAGATCAATTCCTCAAGCACACTTGGATAAATTAAATACCGCATTAGAAGGTGATCCTATGATCAGGGCAATTCATGATGTTAAAGGAATAGATATAGGAAACTCTTTAATTAGGTATAAAGCTGAACTTGATTTTGACGGAAGAGCGCTGACCAAAGTGTATCTCGATAAGCAAAACTTAAACAATTTATTGCAAGTAATGACACCCGCATTATTTCGTATGACTAAATATAATGCTTTTAATTTTCTAGGAAGTTCAAAAGGTTGATAATATAGACATGGTGGAAGAGTTTATGTTGAAATATGGAGAAGCCATTGTTGATACTATGGGAGGTGAAATTGATAGAATTGAAATTAAATTAAGGGTAAGTTATATAAAACAGTTTTTTTGAAATTATCAATTTTATCAACAGACAATCCATCCCGAAATGAGGCACTGCGATTTAGAAATTACTTAATTAAGTTTAATAGTATTTATTAGTATTTATTTTTCTAAATGTGATTTTATTAGTTTAATGTAAGTCGCCCATATGAATTAATTTCTATTGCCTATTTTTTTAAATATTTTGTTATATAAAATTTGTTTAGTAATATACAGTTATCTTGTTAACAACGTTTGCTTTTTAATTTCTGAACCTCTTTGTCGCCATCGTTAATGAATTAACTAGTTTCCGATTGTTAATATTGAATGGATCGGTATAATTACCATAGTAAACTTAAATACATCTTGTATTTTCGCCTATGGGATTATATATATTAGGTCAATGGAATAATATGTTACCACGTTTTACCAGACCACTCAACGGGCATAGTAATATTTTTATTGTTTTTTATTATTCTTAAATTTTGCGCATAACAAATCATTTTTATTTTACGCTGCTTTAACGCATCTAAAAACAATTAAAAAATAAAATATAAAAATTTAATTATAATATTAATATTATTATTACCTGCACTCGCTAGAGACCCAAAATGTTCCAGTCGTACAAGATCTACTGCTTTGTTGACAAATGCAAGAACAAGTTTTTTCGTCCCATTGCATATTGTAGTTCACACCTTGCATGCAGTTGACGAAATCCTCCTGAAACATGACTGAAATTTAATTTAAAATTTTAGTAGGTAGGTTTTAATCTCTAATCAACGTCAATCAAACCAAGGTAAGTGCATTCGTATTTATTTTTAGGCTTCTAGTTATATGAAGTCTAGCAAGAAAGCTTATGTTCTAGTTTCGTGTCCTTCCGCATCTTTCAAATTCTTTTTTCAGACATTTCTAGAACACGACTTATGCTGACGAGATCTGCTTTGGGATCTATCAGTCACAGTTGCTTTTTGCAATCTCTTTTACCTTTTATATTGATTGATTGATAAACGGATTTAAAAAATTACGGATAAACTGCACAAGTGATTTTATTTAACTTAAAATTATTAAAATTCAAATCAAATTTATAAAAGCACAGTACTGCAATATAAATATAATATTTGACCCAACTTTCTAGTTAGGTTTAACTTTAGCTTTCTAACTTAATCTTTATTAATTAATTGTATTTGCGCCACTTTTCAAATTTGTTTTTTGGTAATTTTGGGTATTGTCCTGATTTTTTTCCAACCAACCAACTGAATAATGTTTTTGGAACACTTCACATCCATTAGAGTACTTATCAGTGACTGTATTATTATTTACCCTTTTGTAAGAAGAATTTTAATTTATACGAAAATCCGATCAATTTAACAATTATTAACATTAAAACCTTGATTTTAATCCATCCTGTATATTCGTTCCGTTACATAAATAATTTTATTTAATATTATAATACTTCCGCACTTGGTTATTGTAAATTTCTTCAAAAACTCATAAACTTATTTGTCACTGCTAATTTCTTGAAAAATTACGCGTTGTTATTGAAAATTTTGTTGAACACATGGGAGGGTAGCGACCGACCTTACGAAGAAGCAACAAAGGTTTTTCGAAATTTTGATTTCATCTTTTATATTGGTTTCTCATATAATCCTTTTCTCTTTAATTTGACTTCAAGAGAAGAGTTTTTCTTTTTACCCTTCAATCGTCACTAGATTTGTCTATAAAAGTAATAAATAAACCAGGTTAAATTTGAACCTGTATATTTTTTAAAAACTTATAAGTAGGTAATTATTTTTCTTACTGAGTGACCGACCTTACATCCCATCATAGGGAAACAATTTCTTTTAATTTTTGCTTCCCATTATTAGAGATAAGGATAAAAAGGTATCAATTTAAAGAGATTTTTCTTATCTAAAGATACCCAATATTTGTTGATATTTTGTTCTTTAGCGGGGTTCTCATTCATCTGAAAAAGTGAGGAAATTTAAGAATTTCCTATTTTTGTCAGGAAATTTCTCATTCCTAGCGCCAAGTCAGAGAAATTAAATTTTCAGGAAGGGAAAACAATATTTAAATATTTTTTTTAATTTTGTTTAAAACTTAACTTTTTTAATTTTGTCAGGGAAAATTTTTATGCTTTGACAGGGCAAACCTGAAAGTCAGGAAAAATTAAAAGAACGCTTTTAAAATTATTTGGTAGCCTTGATAAAAGAATTCAATTTCCTGTGTTATTCCCTATCATCGGATGTGAAGTCGATCACCCGGTATTAAAATAATAACTTTTTTGTTTTCTTTCCCTTCAACCCTCTACATAAAAACGCACCGCTTTCCCATTGAAGCATATTATAACAATGTTCATCGTCCAACTCCAGAAGCTGTTTTCCTTTTTTGAATCTTTCAAAGAACAGATCTCAAATATAAAACTATTTATTAAACTTAAACATTACAATTCGTCATAAAAGTCAGGTTCAGACTTAGGAGATAGCAAATTGGAATCGTTGTTCGACATATCTGGAGTACACGAACTTTGGGGACTTGGAGGTGCACTTAAAGACACACCGTCATTTCTAAAAAGTTGAAGTTGTTGAGAGAAGGAATTTGACTGTTTTTGAGCAAGTTGATGAGAAGCTTGTTGATTGTGATGGGGTACATTTGATTGCAAAAATTGTTGCTTCAATATATTCAAAAATTCCGATTTTACAGTAAATTTTTGTTCGTCCGTAAGTTTCTTTAAAGATGGAACCAGCGATAATAAAAAATTTCTATCTTCATCAATTTCGTCTACTCTTTTCTCCTTCAAGATTTCTAATAGAATATCTTCGTATCTCATTGGTCGCATTTCCTCTTTTTTTTCTTTTCTTGGTTTTGGATTAGGCACAGTTACAGTTTCATTAGTTTGCAGTATTTCATTTTCTACATTATTTGTAGGCATTGTATAATCTTCAGTCTCATCATTTTCGTCTGCTCTCTCCAAATTATAATTTGAAGATGCGTCTCGTCCTTGTATTGTAGGAAGAAGAAACAACAACTGATCAAAATAAATATATTTTCGCCTTTTTCTAGAAAAGTGTACCGTTTTCCCCTTTTCGTTCATTTGTACTTGCTTACGAAAATAATCGCGGATGTTTTTCCATTTTTTCTGAATTTCGTCGCCTAAAATAAGGTGGTTTCTTTTAGAGAAAAATTGGAAAAATTGTATCTTTACCTTTTAAAGTTCTACCATTTTTGCTTAATTGATTCCAATTTGGAACTACAGCGTGATATACCTCTGCCCATAATTTGTCCTTGTAATCTTTGTTGTTATATTGCGGAGACTCTTTGTTATACAACGTCGGGCGTTTTTCAATTTCCGTTATTAATTTTTCACTATCGAAAACTTCATCATCAACTTCCATGTTAATCTACGATATGTTATAGAGCGACTGATATCAAACGGTTTTATTCCGTTCGTCCATGCGCATACTCGGAGGTCAACCTTCGCGTTTCGTTCATCACACTCTCCGTCTAGAGGAAACCGTTCCGCAGAATAAATATACCGCATTGGCATTTTAGAATACCGATCGTGCATACTATATTTGATTTAATATTTAAAAAAAATTTTTTATCTATGTAGACAAACAATTAACTTACGAACGATTTTTTGATATTTTGAAGATTTACTTACTATATTATCGCATACGCAACCGCAAGTTTTGTGATTATACACTTGGTTGGGTTTACATTTTTTCGAGTTACGTTCACATGCACAACCACATTTTACGTCTTCTGATACCACTATAGAGTTGCAAACCAATTTTTTGTTTTCCACACTTTTCACAAAAAATGTAATATTTTTTCTTATTAATGATGTGCATGATGTCGGTTTTGTGCAAGATCCCCCACCACATCTTTTGACTATCACTGCATTCGGTGTCATCTAAAATTTTAAAAACGCCGATTATTTGAATAAAAATTCATAGGGGTTAGTAATTAATGGTGCATTGTCATTTTTTCTATAAATGGAAAAGCAAACTTACAATTCCACCAGTTGACGATCGTAAATCCACAACTGTATCTCTTGGTTTGCACCTCACTTTTTTTCTTAGCAGTTTGACTTCCGATTGAAATGATGTGGCACGACAATTTTCTACAAGAAAGTTTCAACGTTAGATCATTTTAAAAATAAGGGAAAAGCCTACCTTGAACTGGAACGACCATGGTGCTACTGCTTATTTGACTTTTTCGTGGCATTTTTTTATGTTTTAGTAAAATTTCATCCATCTCTGGAAACTTCATAGTAATAAAATGACTGGATTGATTGGTTATTTCATTGTCTTCAAAAAATATATTTCGTCTTGATTCCACAATTGAAATCAAAAATATTATAAATATGGCCCGCATTATCACGATTACTGCACAATTACAATTTTCTTACAAAACTTCTTATCTCGTCAATAGTTTACACTGCACTAAATCATCCGGAAGTATTTCCGTGTGGTTATATCATTAACTTACTTTCAAGACGTAAGTTTCCACAAATTTACTGAAACCAAGTTACGTTTGTTGAAAGCTATGACGCAAAACCGGCTGTCTATCAAAGTTATTAACATTGTTTATTCAAAAAATTTTGTTTATTGTTGTTGAGGCATCTTTGTCTAATCATCTTCTAAATATAAAATTATCAGAAAATTGTACCTTATACTAATACATATTTAGGAAATGATTGCCGACTGCACAAATGATAATTTATTTGCTTTTCAGTAGATTAGCATAGCTAATACAGGCCCAACCAGAGAGAGGGGCTCTCGGGAATTTGTCCCCGGGGCCCGGGATCCCTCAAGGGCCCGGAAGGGCTAATTACCAAATAAATTTCATAAAACCATCTTGAAAGTGCAAATAAAACTCTATAATATTGTATCAAACCAAAAATTAATTGATTACTTTTTTTTTTTTAGTTATTTTACATATTTTAGATGTTTTCTGATAAACTAGAAAGGTGAAAAGTTAATATTTATAGCAAGAAAGTTGATTTGGGAGTAGATCTGTCCCCCGAAATTGTAAAAAAAAATCATTAAAGATGATCGACTTTTCCGTTTTTCTGCTTAATTTTTTCACTTATTTTTGCTGTTTATTTCAGCAAAAATAAAGCAATCACACAGAACATGTACATATATGCAAGTTTTCAGTTTTTACAACCGGGGGGTGTGGAACACCCTCCAGTATACCTGCAAGTGTGTTAAAAAACACAAATAGCAAACAGATTTCGATTCCAGTTTTAAAGATGTGATTCCACTGGGCATTACTGAATCTAGGTTACAAAAAACATTTGGAAAAATCTATATAAAGCTAGATTCTGGGACCAATTTTGTTTAGGTGTACTGGAGGGTGTTCCACACCCCCCAGACCCCCCGGTTTCAAAAACTGAAAACTTGTGTATGTTTTCTGTCAAACTTTCAAAAACAAAATCCCTAACTTTTCCAAGTCCTCCCCTAGATCAGGCGTCGGCAACCTGCAGCTCTTTTGATGTCGAGATGGAGCTCTCCAGGTCCACGCACAAATATTACTTAATAATTTTATTATTTTATTTTCAAAACTCATAAAAAGTATTATTCTGCAAAAAAAAACTTTAAACAGGGTAAAAACACAGGATAAAATACCATAATATTGAAATAAAAATGTTAGTGGCTCTTTAAAAACTGGGAAATTTTGTAAATTGTAAGTTTTGGCTTCTTCCGTTTCAATAGGTTTCCGACCCCTGCCCTAGATCTAAATTAAAAATTTTTCAAATTTTAAAAATTGTAAATTTTTTATTTGTCCAATTTTTCAAGAATTTTTCCTAATTAATTCTACGACTTTTCCTTAAAAATAAAAAATTCTTCGACTTTTTCTGACCAAATTTGTGTAATTCTCAATTCCTTTACTTTTGCAAGTGAAAATCCTGCTTAAACATTTGCCCTAATTTTTAACTTTTTGCCCCTCCCCCTGGCCCCTTATTATGACAAACTACAAGTCGCTGCTTAATCCATATTGCGATCAGAGGCGGTTCCAGGATTTTTTCTAGAAGGAGCAAAAAGATCAGACGGGCCAAAAGTGTTTTCAGATTTGGGATTGTTCCCTTGTTTATTTTTAAACGTCTGAGGGAGGGGTGCCCCCCCATAAATCCGCCTAAGCTCGCGATTGACATCTGGCAGTTTATTTAATATCTTTCATATTCTTATCTTGTACTTCGAAACCATGCAATAATTGTGATAAATTTGTTTTTCAATTATCAGTAACAATAAATAAAATTGGCAATTCATGCTTATGATACATTGTCAATTTGCTTAGTTGACACTGACAATATTGTCAATTTGTTTACAATCCGAGGTTAAGCCAGTTCTTCAATTATTATAAAATGATACTAAAAATTTTCTATCGGAAATTTAATTTATTCAACATTAATAGGAATTACGTTAAACCTTTCACGATTTAGGAAGGAAGTTAGATACTTCCGAAGACCTTGATTTGATTCGATACCCAGGTCAAATAGGAATTTTATGAAATAAATTAAACAAAAAAAAATCATAATAATAAGTATCGGCGTTTTTTCACTGGCCTGTTTAGAATTTGTTAATTAAGTTACCAGCCTAAAAATATTAAGTGATTACGGTAGAATGATGGGTCAGTGCGGCCTTAGGCCGCACAACCTAGACAATCAAACATCGTCAACTTTAATATAGATTTGTCAACTGCAATTCAGATTTGTAAACTGCTATTCAAAGATCGACAACTGTAAATTCAGCTTTGTTCAGAACACCCCCCAAACCCCCCCGGTTTCAAAAACTGAAAACTTTTTGAAAGTAAGTGTGCATTTGTAGGTTCAGGCTATACGCACTGAGTAGTACCGAGTACTACCGAGTATCCAACTGATTGTATAAAATTATTGCCACAACATATAAATGTACTTATTGTTTTTTTTTTTAAGTTTTATTTTTACTTTTTTATTATTTGTTAATTTTGTTTAGTTTAGTTTTATTAATGTAAACTATATAAAATAAAAGAATTAAATAATGCATACGTTTCAACGGTTTTTAATCAATAAAATAAGTAAAAAAAAATCTCGTTAATCCGGAAAACTCGGTTATCCGAACAAACTCAAAACTATATCTGTCCGGAATAACGAGGCTGTACTGTATTTACAAATATTACAATAAATTATTTAAAACGCCAAAACTAAACAAAAAGCAAACAAAATCTCTTATTTACAACAAATTCAAAATTTTCAAAATTAAATTTAAACTGAAATAATTATTTATACCACAATCCAAAAATTTAAACTTTCAAAAAAATTTCAAAAACTGGTTTGGTAACACAACAATACTCGTATGCTATTACTGTATGAAATAAATGTTATAATAATATTTGTTTTTATTAAATTAAGTATCTTATTCGGTGTCAATTGTTTTCCGATTACTGTATTACCATTGTTTGGTATTACGATTAGTCCAATCAAATTAAAAATAAAAATCGGTCAACCTGAAAAAAATTCCCGGGAGCGATTTTTTTTAAAACTAAATGAGAGTTGTCTGGTAGTATAAATCTCGATTTTCGGGAAAATCCCTTCATTGCGTTTGCCGCCATCTTGATTTAAAGAGTGTTTTCTTGTTTTTCAAATAACTCGCTTATTCTCAACTTTAGAGTAAAAATGAAAATAATTAAAATTATGAGAAATATAATTTCCCACAAGTTTGCTTCATATAACTTTTACCTTAGGATCAATATTTGTAGAGTTATGCCCATATTTTTCAATTATTAATTTTTCTAACATGTAATACAATTATTGTAATCAGAAAAATATTCAGAAACGTTCGTAAATATTTTAACGAGCCGTTTAATTAAACAAATCAATGGAAATTATTTGCTTGTACCACGAGACGATTCTCATTCGTTTATTAAATTAAACCGCTCGTGAAATGTTTTACGAACGTTTGTGAATATGGGCATTATTAGATTGCAAATTGGGCGAAAAACGTTTTTTCAATTATCTCGTTTATTATCATGTTTATCGTAAAAATGATAAGAAGTAATTAGATAGGGAATTTTATTTCCTTCATCTTTGATAATTACCATTTTTACTCTAGGATCAATATTTTCAGACTTATACTGAATTCGGGGGTAGATTTCTGTTTATTTTCCGTTATCTCGTTTATTATCATGTTTATCGTAAAAATGGTAATATGCAATAATTACGTATGACAATTACGACTCAATGATCCCGCACAGAAAGGAATTTCCACATAAATCACTCACTAAGAAGTCAGGGCGGCTGGCAAGCCGCCTAATTTGCTATAGTTATTTATATACAGTAGAAAAACATTTAAATATTTATAATTTATAAATTTGCGACTTCTAAACTAATTTAATGCCTAATTTCATCTCCGAATAGAGGCTATTAAAATTCAGTTGGAGTCTGTTAATTCGCGTAATTCAGCATATCGGACCAAAATAAATGTATTTGCCAGCTTCAGATTTTAAACAGTATAATTAAGACTTATCGTATTTGTATGTGTAATACCATTATAATTCTTTTTACAGATTTATAGCAATTAAGCAAATTGGTTCACTTAAAATTGTTTTAAATGTATAGTTATTCTGCCTTGGTGAATGTATGATGAAGTATAGAACAATTCTTTAAAAAATCGTCTTGTACTTATTTTCAGATCAAATCTGTACTAATACACAAAAAAAAATAAAATTGTGCTTGTTTGAATAATTTTATTTAGGACAAACAAATTTTTTGTAATAAATAAAATATTTTTGGCCAAACAAAATTTTTTTAAATCAAAAAAATTAAGGTTTTTGTTGTTAAAACCAGAAACATTTAAAATTTTTAGTAGTTTTACTGAAGTTTCTTCCAAAAATATTTATTTAAACTTAAAAAAACCATTTGCTTTAAATAAAATTAATAAAAAAAAAATGGTTTTCTTGATGCAAAAAAAACTTTTTTACTGTATTTGTTCTTCTGGGAGCCCTCTAGAAATGTATTCTTATTTTTCATATTTCCGGTTTGCTCCTACACATGATCAACAAAGTCATTAGCCGCTACATATTTCAAAAATTAAAACTTTATTTTATTAATAAGTGAGCAAACAAGTTGGTATAATGTGACCCTAGCACTGTTGGTAATATAATATACCGGTTTAAATATGAAAATCATTCGATTTTGAACCGCATACGAGCCGTTAAAAGAAAAGTGCAATAAAACGAGCAACAATAAATTTTCAATAAAATTAAGATAAATAAATGTTTATTAATTTAATTAAATAAAATGTTAACAACGTACCTAAATTTAAAGCTTTGTTTCGTCAAATAAATTGTTTTGTTTTCAGTGTTTTGTATTTGGGTTTGTATTGTGAATAATTTCTTGTAAATGTGAAATTTTGAATTTTGTGCGTCTCATTGCGCTAACAATTTTAAGTTGGTACGAAATGAAGCGTTAATCTAGACTTCCGAGTTGGTCCGTCAAAGTGAGCGGACGGTTTTGCGGGAGGGTCCCGTAAAAGTGTTAATTTGCGTTTCAGTATTGAGGTTTTAATTTGATTTTGTGCAATAAAAACGTGTTAACCAAAAGTTAACTTGAACGAATAAATTTATTGGTTTTATTTTTATTTGAAAATTGTCCAAAAGGACGGTATTTGAGATTTTTGGATGCTTTGATTTGGAGAAGATTAAAGTGAGATTGGATATATTGCATGATAACTGTTAGTTATAGTAGTTTAAGATTTATCCAGAAAATAATGTCCGTTCAGCTCAAAATTATCCGCTATATAAGTATCCTAAAATGTTAATGTTACACTCTTTCCTTAAATCCCCAAATTTAAACCCTTTTAAAAATCTGTGGGATAATTTGGACCACAATTATTGGGAAAACCCTTTAAACAATAATTAAACAAAGGTTTCAAAAGGAAAAGAAACTCATAAATTGTCGATTTATTTATATTATATAAAAAATAAAATAAAATGCTGACTTAAAAAATCTGATGTGGACACCACATAACTTCCTTGTAATTTTTATAATAATTGGACAGGAATCTCGTTAATCTATTCATGCGCGTCATTAATTACAACTTTTGGCACGGACAATCGCAACCAAAAATAGGAGGTGCACAACTAGATGCTATAAGTGTCTCAAATCCAAAATTTCAACTTTCTACTACCTACCGTATTTGAGTTATGCGACATACAGACGTCCGTACATACGTACGTACGTACAGACGTCACAACGAAAATAGTCAAAATGGATTCAGGGAAGGTCAAAACGGATATTTCCGTCAAAATCTGGAAATCGAAAAAAATCGGTATCACAATACTTCCTTGTTTTACAAGGAAGTAATTAGTTTAGCAAGCGTTAGTCTAGTAACGAGCTATTAAATTTAATTTCTGTAGCTGATCTCGTTTGTTCGCAATTTTAATCAAATTTTTGTTTACTTGTGTTTGAAATAGCAAGTTTGTACTACAAGTATGATATATTATTTATCAGTAGGGCTACTTGCGAGTTTGGCGACATTCGTGCTCTGACCACATTGTATTCATCATTCATAAGATCAATCCTTGACTACTGTTCCGTGATCTGGTGTCCATCGTATTCTTCGCGTGTTGGCAGGCTAGAGAGGATACAGCGAAAGTTTGTTCAAATCCTGTGTTTTAGAAGTCGCATTCAGTATTCCTCCGAAGCTTATGAAATGCTTTTGAAGTATTTTGGGTTGATGACGCTGTCTGCTAGAAGGTGTGTCTCAGATTTAATGTTTGTGTACAGACTACTCAACAATGTTACCAACTGTCCGGAGCTGTTGGCACTATTCCAATTTCATGTACCTGTGAGAAGTCTGAGGAATAATCCAATTTTTCTCGAGATTTTTCACAGGTCTACCTTTGGTCAGCATTCAGCCATGTCCAGATTGTGCCGTCTTGCAAATAATGTTTCTGCGAGTAACGGAAGTTTTGATTTTTTTCATGGAAGTATGACTCGTTTTAAAAGGAAGTTAGTGTTATATTTGGAGTCGGTTTAGTCTTGTACACTGTACTTCACTATTGTTTTTTTTGTACCTATGTTAGCTTATGCTGTTCAGTCTTTTTTTTGTATTTTCTGTTTTGCCGTTGTATTGCTTGGTAATGGTATAGTTATACCGTAAATGTAAATAAATAAATTATTTTATCAATTAACATCGAAATCAATTAATTTTCTGTAAAAATAATTAAAGTAAAAACGATTTACGGAAATTTTCCTTAGTGTTAAACTTATTTTTTTACTCAGTGTAGGTATATGCAAACATAACAACAGTTTTGGCCGATAAAATTTTGCTTTAATTGTCATTGAAACCAGTTTTTTTTTAAATATGCATGACTTTGTAAAATATTGTTGTTATGCTGTAACTTTTATCGTCAAATACCTAATTACAAAAAAATATTTTAAAATAT
The DNA here is from genome assembly GCA_949152465.1 of Cantharis flavilabris. Lineage (NCBI taxonomy): Eukaryota > Metazoa > Arthropoda > Insecta > Coleoptera > Cantharidae > Cantharis > Cantharis flavilabris. The sequence continues at coordinate 23,808,960 of OX424439.1, forward strand.
TTTGATAAAATTGGCATACTTAAAAGGTCAGTATCCGATCCTTTGTATGGAGATTTTTTAGTAGGAGTATCAAAGCCGCAAGCGCGTTACCGAGAGTCCTCGTCCTTATCATCGATTGTTGCGCATCAGGGAGTTCCCTGTTAATACCTACTCGCATCGTCACATGAGCGAAGGTTTTCTACTCACGTCACGATCTACACATTGTTATCATTCCTATCATTAAAAATTGAACAATTTTAAAACTATAGTGAAACTCAAGTGCCAGTTTTCATCAACGATGGTGCAAAAATACTAAATATATTTTTAATACTACGTTCGAATTTTAAAATCGTTAAGTACCTAAATAATAAAATTTAAAAAAATATATAAAATGGCCTTTGCGAATAACAGTTCAATATTAAAACCAGCTACGGCTTTGGAGCAGCTTTTAGAAGAAATAAATTTTCAAAGAACTAAAGAAATGCGACAGCTACTAAAAGATGGTGAGTCACATAATCATATTTTTAAAATTAAGCAAAACAAATAATTAACAATGAATCACATTCATCAGATTCGGGATTTGTCGTACTCCAAGGCACAACTTATTGGACCGATTTGTTCGTTAGACATTTTTTATTCCAAAACGAATCCACTATCGACGGGGACGATTTATTATTTTTTGTCCGAAAAAAACACATTAAAGGTTCTCCTAGGTACCTTCCAAAATTCGAGGTACGCACTCACCCCCCCATTTCATATCTCTTAACAGCATAAACAATTTTCAGACGGAAGTAGACGTTTTCCGTAAAGATAGCCGAAAGTTACCAATTGGAGATCCCGATATAGACTGGGAAGAAACCGTTTACCTCAACTTAATTATTCATCAATTTGAATACACGTTAACTTTGGCCATATGTACTAGAACCAGTCCGAAGCAACTGCAAGTATTGAAGAGACACTCCCAAAAAGTGTACGCCTCGCCAAGTCGTCGAAGGATGGATACCAAAGGAGATCTGGAAGAAATTACTTATCCTCACATTTGTTTTATGGTAGATAATTTCGACGAAGTTTTTTGTGATATTTTAGTACGAGATGGCGAAATGGTTTGCGTCGAATTGGTAGCTTCGGATAGAGCGGGTACCGTGCAAGGAGTTATCTTTTTAGGTTCCATCCGTTACGACGCACTGAAAAAGGTTTATGACGCTAGGGTAAATTTGCTGTTTTCCTTAGGCATTAATTTTTTTTTATTTTGTTATGTTGGCTTTTAGCAATCCAGTTTAAGTACAAAAATGGCACAACGAATGACATTTGGTCTATTTTCAAATTCTAATGCCCAAAGATGCGAATTTGTTAGGATGAAAGGTCCTCAAGGAAAAGGCCACGCAGAAATGGCAGTTACCAAACCAAAAGGTTCCGGAGTAGAAACGCCGTCGTCCGAACCAGGTTATTGCATTACCGACATGTGGGATTCGGAATGGGACGAAGATGCCGACGATTTTTTTATGTATCGTAACCAAAGAAGATTAAGCGATCCTAGTTCAAATTTAAATAATTTTGTACGTGGCAGTTGGAAGTCCAAATTGGATATGAAGTCAAGATCCGAAAACGAAGGATTGGATTGCATTGACAACGGAATTAGTGAAATTGAAGCTGGAGATGTTCGTGACGGTGAGTTGTGCACGTTTCTTTTATCTGATTAGGTTAAAATAGGCATTGATTGGGCAAAATTTAACACGAAGCAGGACTGGAAAGTTAATCAACTTGAGTAATGTAATATTGTTATGTAATAAAAGTAGAGTAGCTGTTAGTAGGTTTATGAAAGAAATAATATTTTATTTTGGTTGTAGCATCTGGTCCTGCTTCTGTGTCTAAAGCTGGTTGCTGCTGCTGCTTTCAAAGAAAAAAACGGAATTCCATAACTCTTTCCGAAATATACTGTCGAACTTGTACTTCTCATGACGCTTGTGCCGAAAGAGCACCCTTGGGACCCTTGAACGATCAATGTGCGTGTACTCGTAAAATACAGAGCCTACTGAACCAATCAGAATACGAAGTACGGAAAGACCACCACGTCAAAAATCATAAAAAGAATCGAGATCATCACAATAATGCCAACACAACAGAATTTGAATTCGCCGACGACGCTATAAGCCTGAACGGCGATATCAGTGAAGAGAGACCGCCCAGTAGAACATCCATTACCAGTTCCAAGTCATTTAAAGAAACAAGTTTTAACGAAAATCCATACATAAACGTAAACGGAAAGGAAGAATTGCCGTGCGCTCAAGAAATTCGAAAATATCCCATATCAAGTGACGTATCCAATAATCCTAAAGAGGTTGATGATATTAATTCTGTTAATTACGAAGTATCAGATAGTAAAACCAATACAAAACTTATCAATAATTATAATATCAATTTTAATGGAAAACAGTTACCAAATTTTGATTCCAATTATAATAAATTATCATATAATAAGATCCAAAGTTACTGTACTTTGCCAAAGCAAAAACATAAAGATAAAGCTTCCTGTAGACCAATTTTAACACCTCCACAGAGGATAACACCTGATGGAACTCATATTTTTTATTGGTGCGACTTTCCAAAAAAATCAGGTAACATATTTTCAATAATCATATTTTTTTCATCTCTTGATTGTATCATCATCATAATAATCAAAACCAAATAAAAAAAACAACAACAAGCTGGGCTAGAACTTCTTTGGATGGTAGTTTTCTGTCTGATGTGCTTTCCAAGCGTTTTGGCATACAAAAAGATCCTACTCTTTAGCATGGATTGATGGATCCGGACTCGACTCGGGTACCTCAGTATTAACTGCAACGAACAACCGGCCAAACTGTTACCATTTCTTCTCAAATCGTACCATCTACCTTTATATTTAACCGTCGATTATAATTGCGTTGATCTAGAAATTGGCAGCAGAACGTTCTGTAATATCATATACTAGCTAGAATGTTCCGTTCGCGAGTTTTTAGTGAACCAATACCTGAAAAATTAACTTGCAAAATTGTAGCATAAAACTGGACTGTCTTTTCAGAATTGGACGACGGAGCTTACAATCCTTTATGGACAATGAGGGGATTTACTCAAACGTTCCATTTTTGGAAAGAAAACAAAAGAGCCCAATCGACTCCGCTGAACGCATTTTTGACTTATGTGACTTTACCATGGTGGAGTATAGCAAAAGGTTTAGATCGATTTATTTTTACCAGCCATCAATTAAAAGTCTGTTTTTCAGATATCCTTGATCATCGAGAAAGTCCAATTTTGACGTTCTAGTACCAACCAAATTTTAATGTTTTAGAATCTCGAAGTATTTTTGAACTGTTAAAGTAATATTAGTGTCAAGGATTTTTGTAACATGTTATGCAAAAATGATATTAATTTGTGCAATATATTATCGTTTTTTGAAAAAATTTACGATTTTGATTGTAGAACAATTTGCAGTTCAAACTAATTTTAATGTCGTTTAATGGACTGTGATATTAATTTTTTATGTACTTATTTTGTTTTTGTCTGAAATGAATACAAGGAAATATGTTTTTATAAATAAACTATGATTTTCTGCCTTTTGAAATACTTACTTGGCTGCAGAGGTTATCGCTTCCATGATAAAATGGAGATTATCGTCGAAGTTCCATAATAATTAAGATACTCGTTAATATAATTTCTTCATTTTCTTTGCAACTTTACAAAACATAGTTAAAATTATGTTAAAATTTTTTATTTTCTTTGTTTTTTGCAATTTTTCTTTTGCTTGTCGACGTGAACCCAGTGTTTACCATTCACGGGTAGATAAAATTCCAGGTGATAACGGCTACGCCATTAAATTGCAAGATAATTTACAAAAATATGTTCCGGGAGAAATCTATACTGGTAGGTACATCATTTTCTATAATCAATATAAAATCAACAATAACTATAAGGCAATATTAATACATTTATAACTTATTCACCAATCACAATCCGGTTCCAGACCAATCACAGAACCGGATTTTTGTTCTGTCAATAAGTGAATACAGACTCACGGGATAATCCCTCAGAACGTCGAAAACGATCGAACCAAGTGCTCTCCGGATGTAATCAAACAAATAGCCCTCGTGATCTAATGAAAATTATAAAGGTTGCTCTTTGGCCAGTCTTTTAATTTAATTTCCCTCAGGCTTCCTGCCATCAGAAAATCAATACACCAAACTAGCTTGTACAACAGAAAAATATTGAGGCTTCTACTTTATTTGAAACTAAGTTAAATTTCAAAATCTTTAGATAATGCAATGAGATCGATCAAAAATAAAAGAACGAAAATATTTTCAATTGTGTTAATTTTATTTTCTCAGTTGCAATCATGGGATCCAGAACATTTGACAAAATTCAACACTTTTCGAGATTTACGCTAAACATTGAATCCATGAACGAGGTAGGTAACATTTCCCCACAAAAAGTTGGAATGTTCCAAATTTTTGATGATAATTTATCAAAATTCAATGAAGATTGCGTAAACACAATATCGGAAACCAGCACTTTGCCCAAAACTGAAGTCGCATTCCTGTGGACTGCGCCACCTGCTGGATCAGGATGTGTCACCTTCAGGTAAACCCATAACATAATTAATTTGCAAAGCTTTAACCGAAACTAATAGGGCTATGGTTTTCGAAGACTCGAATCATTGGTTTGCAGATGATGGCCAACTTAGCAGATTAGTTTGCGAACAAACGGAAAAAGATAAAAAGTTCGATCCCGACGATTGCTGCGCTTGCGATGAAGCTAAATATAATGTAATCGTTATACCTAAACTGATTAACGTTTATGTTAAACAATACCTATACATTTTAGGTGATATTCGAGGGAATCTGGTCGAACATAACCCATCCCCGAGATTTTCCGTTTTCACTTTGGTTAACCCACTTTTCTGACGTGATTGGAGCGTCACATGAACGAAATTTTAGTTTTTGGGGCGAAGAACACATCGCAACCGATGGTTTTAGAAGTTTAGCAGAATGGGGGTCAGTAAGACTTATGGAAAGTGAATTACGGGCACAAAGTAAATATATGAGATCTATCATCAAGGCAGCTGGATTATGGTATCCTAAAGTAAACACCAACACAAGTACATCGTTTAGAGTAGACAGGAAACACCACTTGGTGTCTTTGGTTTCTATGCTTGGTAAGCATTCGTTTTTAGAAAAACCAAAACAAATATTCAAAATTTTTATTTGAAAATTAGGGCCATCCCCCGATTGGGTAGTAGGAGTAAATGGACTTAATTTATGTTTAAGAAATTGTACATGGACGGAAAACTTGGTTGTCGATTTGTTTCCTTGGGATGCCGGTACCGACAGCGGTATCACCTACATGGTTAGTCGCAATATCGTACAAATATTTTAACTTGATCCTTACTGTTGCAGTCACCAAATTCCGAAACAAATCCGAGAGAACGGATGTATAGGATAACAACCACGTACCCAGAAGATCCAAGACAACCCTTTTACGATCCAACCAAAAGTGAAATTCCGCCATTAGCTCGATTTTATTTTACTAGGGAAAAAGTAGTTCCAAAAAGTTGTGATGAAAGTTTTCTAACAGCCCAACTTGACGTGAGTGAAGATACGGAAGATACGAGCCGACGTAAGAGATTGTAACTGTTAAAAAATATATTTTTAAATTATTTTTTAGCCGAATGTGGAGTGACGGAATATAATGAATGGAGCGCTTGCTCGGTTACTTGTGGAAAAGGTTTACAAATGAGAACCAGAGAATATTTGCTACCTCAAAAAGCTCAGATGTTTCAATGTAACAGGCAGCTGATTTCAAAAGAGATGTGCGTTGCTGCCGTTCCTGAATGCGAAGGGTAAAAAAGATTAATATTGTTTTAGCGAATTTTAAAAGATTTTTAGCGTCCAAGAACAAGATTCGGAGGAAAAATTAGAAGACAATGAAGGCATTTGTGCAACAACATCGTGGAGCGTTTGGTCTGAATGTTCGGTTAGTTGTGGAATAGGGTCCAGTTCAAGAACGAGGAATTTCATCAATCCCATGGGCAGAAAAAAATGTCTTCATGTGATTACATGTGAGTGATAACAATTAATTTCAAGAAATTCTAACTAATTGGCATAAATATTAGATGAAAGGGAAAAGTGTATGAAACCTCAATGCGCAAACGAAGAAGTGGAATTGCCAAATCCAATGTGTCCAGCAACGGATTGGAGCGATTGGAGTCCTTGTAGTGCATCTTGCGGTAGAGGTATAAAACTTAGAACGCGACTTTTACTTGTGGAGCCTGGATTACAAGAAAAATGTAGTTCCATGATAGAACTTTTGCAACAACGAACTTGCATGGATACTCCTGATTGCACTTTTGATATGGCTACTGCAAAAGGTAAGTTGTTTTCGTTCACAAGAAAAATAACTTTAATTTTCAACTTTTAGAGGTTTGCATGCAGGAGAGTTTACAAGGACCGTGTAATGGACACTTCAATCGATGGTATTTTGAAGTTAATAAGATGATGTGTGTGCCGTTCGTTTATGGTGGATGTCGCGGCAATAGAAATAATTTCTTAACAGCTGAAGAATGCAATGAAGGTTGTAAAATTGTGAGAGGTAAGATGCAAAGAAATTAGCACTAGCACAAAAGCAATATTTTTGAATTATTACAGATGGACTGCTGGGAAATTCTAACTTAACTCCTTCATTACAAAGCTCATCGCCAGCTGTTCTCGCAGCAACCAGTTTACCTGTCGACTGTATGGTAACTGAATGGTCAAACTGGTCACCATGTAGTACAACATGTGGTCCTGGAGTTTCAGAAAGATTTAGGATGGTTAAAAGACCTGCCGAAAATGGAGGAAGGGCTTGCCCAAAACGTTTAGAGAAAAGACGGCGATGTAACATCGGTCCTTGCTATTAAAATCAGTTCAACTTCTATAAAATATTTTATTCAAACATAATTTAAAATGTGATGAAATTACATTTCATAAAATAGTTAATAATACATGTAGACAAAAATTAATAACAATATTGATTGCAGAATTTTGGAAAAATTCTTCATAAAAAAATGTAACATTACAGTTTTGTTTTTAAAATAGGGCTTTGCAAACTTATAGAATATCATTTCCATGAACCGTGCTTGTCTTTCACCATCAATAATATTGTCAATATTCACAAGTATACTATACTATAGCACTACAGGCCATGTAGACCCATGGCTCAATATTTCGGCATTTAATACCTCAAAGATGTTGCCAACATCTTGTGAGTAAGTCACGGTCGAAATAGCCAGTTGTGGGGATTGAATCCATGACTCCGACATAGCAATCTAACTGATTGTCTAGTCTAACTGCTAGCCTACGACCGCGCTCAAACAAGTATGTATCTCAAGTATTGAAGTAATATTCTTCTTTTTCCTCTTTGGATTGTGTTTTACCAGTCACAGTCATAAGAAAGCTAGTCTCTCCCCAGATTCAAACTGGATACCTTAGCGTCAGCAGTTGATCGCGCCAACTACCAGGCTGATGATCGTCTCTATACATACAAAGTAGTATTAACAATATTATTTATTAATGGTGGTTCACTTATTCATATGATCTTATCTTCAATATCTCATATTTAGACGACATCAATGCTTAACCTCCAGAAAACGAATGAAAATCAAATAATTCACCACTTCTAAAAAGGGCAGATGTCACTCAGAGCCCAATAACATATTTTACAATTAAAATCAAGTATTTACAATTAAAATTCATAATATTTAATTTAGTTCCCTAAATGGGTTGTAACGTTTTCAATGAAATCACCTATATATCAGTTCGATTTAAATTTTAGACAAGTGCGGTATCTGCATTTTCAACAACTAAGCTCTCAGATACACAGTTCGGTATAACTTCAATTTCCTCGAGACAATTCTCACAATTTAATGTTTCGTTGCCTTTCGTTACTTCTTGTGTGGTTACAGTTGGCATTTCATTTTGAACACAATTTACCTCTTCATCTTGTTCTAGCTCTTCGGAAGAAATACTCGAACCGTCTTTACTTTGTAGTAAAATTTTGACAATAAATTCCTGTGTATTTGTACTACTCCTTGTAGAATTCACTTGATTTAATTTGCTATTATAGTCGGGATATTTATCTATTCTATCTAGTATCGATTGCGGTTTTATTCGTTTAATTTTTCTTTTTCTACCTGGATGTTGATCTCGTATGTGATTTTCGCAAAATTGTTTCTTTAAAAAATATCTATCACAATAAATACACGGAAATGAATGAACTAAGTGTTCGTCTAAATGGACCTGATACAATTGTTGGTTTGTAAATTCATCAAAACAAAATATACAGTAACGAAAGAAATTTTCAAAATGTTTTTGTCTATGTTTATCCAAATGTTCCCTGTAACAAACAAAAATACAAATTATATAAGATATTTTTGAAAATATCTTCAACTTTTAATAAAACTACGTTATCAATTTTTGTTGGCAATGATTGGCTGAACAACTCTATACAAAATAAACACCTAGCCACTCTCTAGGTATGGTGTTTGTTATACTTGGAGCAATAATACAATATACTTCTTCAGAGCGGTAGCACCAAGATCTTCGGGTACTTCAGGTAAATTCTAGAACGCCACGGGTAACTCCAAAAACCCAATATTCAGAAGCTCGGTAACTACCACCTCAACAATTACTTGTGGTATAAGAAGCCCAAAACAATCCTGCAGCCCCTTTCATGACAAATGTACAAAGTACATATAATTGTACTTTATATTAAAACAACAAAGAGGAAACAAATGACGTTGACAAAAAAGGTGTCACTTAGCAGAGCCCAAGAGCAAACTCGACGTACATAAATACAGTTTTTGCAAGTCTGCCTAATAAGCAACGACCACCAATGTGCCAGTTTCAGAAACCGGTTCCACAGCACTTTGATGGTTAATATTAAGAGCCACACAAAACTCAGAATATATGGTCAAATCGTAGGATCGCAATTTAGAAGAAAAAAAAAGTGTAGCGTAAAGCACACCTGAGTAAGCTAGGAAAAGGGAAACCGAGGTTCCATCCCTGGTAACTCCAAATACACTGTTATAATCCAGTTGTAATTTATAGAATACATTCTCAAATAGCATTAAATAATAATAGTGAAATAAAAAGCTATTAATACAAAAACAACTGTACTTACTGCGATAAATAATCAAAACGACATTCGATGCACGTAAACCTGGCAATTTCATTATGTTCTTTGACAATATGCTCGGTGATGCTTTCTAAACTCCACGAAGTTTCATTACATGGTAAATGTGGACACTCGTATATTAATTTTTGATATTCTGATAGTAATTTTTCTCTCAATTCCTTTGCAAAACGCGTTTTTAGTATTGGATTGTTGGTACCATTATCACCAAAATTCTCAAACTCGTAATCAAATTCGTCGTGAAAATTATGGACATTTTTGCTAAGATAAACACGAGTAAATTGACTTAGGGCATCATTTTGAGCTAACAGGTCGCCTAATATTCGTTTAATTTGTAATTCTTCCGACTGTTTCTGATGTTGTTGCTTTTTACTGGAAGTTGTAGTTCTCGATGCTCTACTTATTACCGATCTAGAGCGGGAATGAGATCGAGACTTGGAATTTTCTCTTGAATGCAGCCGACTTCGTGATACTTGACTTCCTTTACGCCTAGTCCAGTTATGGCCCCTTTTCCTTCTATAATTTACATTTTGCACTTCGGAATCCAAATATGGAGTACCATACAAATACTTATTCCGCGCATCTTCTAAATCACTATCAGACCTTTCATCAAAAGGAATTGAACTGGTAGCAACTAACAAATTATTAGGTGAAGTGGCTTCGATTGAGTCATCATAATTGGAAGTAGGAGTTGCACTCAAATTCCAAACCTTTGATATTTGCAAGGTTTTCTTACCAGCCCTTCCAAAGACCTCTTTACTAGTTGCATGGTCAACAATAATTTCGAACACTTGACGCTTTAATTTCGTTAAATTGTCGACAACCTTTAGACACTTAGTACATACGATATCAGTGCTGTCCAAATAGATTTGAATCTAAAACAAATACAATGTATTGAAGTAACAATTATCAAGTTAAACTAACTTACTTGGTCTCCGCACAATTCTAAAATATCATCTTTAACGCTATTTCGACCATTCTGATAACAAATATTTATAAAATTACTGTCGTCGCTCTTTTTGCATAACATACAGCTGTAAGTCTGCATTTTATTTAGGTTACCATCACAACGAAATTTGTACTTGAAAATAAAATATGATTTACTTATTCGTAATAAACCAAAATGTACTTTTAAAAAAATCTGTTGTTTACTCTTTTAATTTTACAAGTGTCAAAAATGTTTGACGCTTCGATACCAACCTGTGGTACCAACTTAAATCGCACTAACTCGTGACTAAAAATCTGAATTTTGATTTAAAAAATAAATTTGTAATAAATTCAATGATTAGTCAAGCTTTATTAGTATCAGAACTTGAGTAGGTATTTCTTTGAAACACAATATTCTAATTTTGCAATACAGGATGCGGCAGAATAATCTGACTTTTTTTTAAAAGTAACTAAGAATAAAGTTCAAATTGAATTTTAACTCTTCTTTTTCTTTATCAGCCTGTCTCCATGCACTTTCGAACAAAAGCAGCCTTTCCATTTTGTTTATTCCTCCTTATTTTGGAAATAGTTGATAATTTATTAAAATCTAGTGTGTTCCATACTTTGAATGAAAGAAAAACTTTGAAATTTAAAAAATCAACTATGACGTCCAGAAAAACGCTTTTACTGGTTTTGATATTTATTATAATATATTTGAGTAAGTAAAATACAGATATTTTTGGTTGGATAAAATATAATAAATTTAATTTTAGCTAATATTCTTGCGAATTCAGAGGATTTTGATTCAAATGTAAGAAAAATTTCCTTTAAAATAATTTATATGCCAAATTTATTACGTATTACTAGGTTTTTATATTTTGGAGTAAAATGGAGATGTCACCCAGACAGAGAGTAAAAATACGCCATTTTTTTTGTATGGGAATGGCTCTCCATATAAAATGGATATTAATTCCTCGAGTTTGCTTTGAAAACTCAATACAGCAGGTTTTTAGTTCTAATCCAAAATTATGTCTAATTTAAAATTTTTAGAATGACACAACCGGAAACTTTTTCTGTTGTTCCTATGATAAATTATCAAAAGAGTTTTGATGAAAGAAATGTCAAAAGTTCCCGTATATTTGAAGTGGAACAGATTCTTTTAAATGTCACGCGATATACAGATAGTGGTTTTGTTATACTGATGGTAAGATTTCGAGCATACACTGTGAAAAAGCTATAACTATCTACTACTACAGTGAGTGTACAAAGTATTCATCACCTTCTATGTTACCAATGTAAATTGCACGTTTTAAAACCGTTTTTTGACATAAAAATCGCTTTTACAGCAAAACTTTTTACATATTTTTTGTTGAACATTTCATTACCTTTAATTTTGTACCTATACATTTTTCTATTTGTTGTCCCGTTTTTGACTGACAGCGACTTAAACAAGACCCTGTAGAGTGTAGAATACAAAAAATATTGTCACCCAGTATCTCAAAATCGGTGCATCGAAATAGAAAAATCTATAAGTAGTTTTTGTTGCCAATTTTATTCCCTACATTTTTGTATATATACATTTTTCTATTTTGTCACATCGTTACTGAGATACAGATGATGATATCTTTGGTATTTTAGAGTCTTATTTAAGTCCCTGTCAGCCAAAAAGGGGGCGACAAAATAAAAAAATGTATACCTAGGTAAAAAAATTGAAGATAATAAAATTTTTAACAAAAAATGTCTAAAAAGTTTTGCTGTAAAGGCAATTTTTATATGTAAAAAATGGTTTCAAAATGTGCAATTTACATTGGTAACATAAGAGGTGACGAATACTTTGTACACTCACTGTAACAACTTTATAGCTTGGTTACAGCGGAAAATCCTTTTTCACAGTGTAACATTTTATCCGCACAGATAATTAACGAGATCAAAAAAATGGGGAACTGTCAGGGAATTGACTCTACGAATTTCACTTTTTTCTATACACCATTGGAAAGAAGACAATTTTTTAAGCATATTAAAAAAAATTTCATGGATTATCCATTAGTTTTCGAAAAAACGGCATTTAAAGATCGAAAATTTTTCATATGAAATCCCATATAAAAATTAGTGGGAGGAGCCAAAATAATTTAATTTAATTCAGTCATTTTACGGTAGATCCATGATTTGTCGTGGTTGCACCAACCAAAACTGACCCTACGCTATCCTCCGCTCCGGGCCGTTTTGGCAGGCGCTAACTCATTAAAAGCATCCCTGAACCCAATCCACCTTGACTGGGTAGCCGGCACTCATCGAGGTACAACACGCGTGTGACCGCTATCACTAGTATAGTGATAGTGATAGCTTCAGAAACCGGGCAGTTCAGAGTGCACGTACCGTCAACAGAAAACCCGTTATTTGCAATTTCTATGTTCTCCCATGTTAAACATATGGAAAATTTTGATTTTTAAATGCCGTTTTCTCGAAAAGTAATGGATAATCCAAGAAAAAAATTTTTTTAATATACCAAAAAAAATTGTCCTCTTTCCAATGGTATATTGGAATGGTATATATAAAAGTGAAATTCGTGGAGTCAATTCCCTGACATTAACCAAAAAATGTCCTCCATAAAAAAACCTGCAGTTTAGAATGTAAGGATTTGAATACTAAAATTTCAGTCCACATTCTTTTCAACTTGAGATCAAAGATCTAGGCCAACAAATCATTAATGCTTGCTCTCCAAACTGCAATTAGTTGATAAAAATATCCGTAAATATTTTCCATTTTTAAACAGAGTATAATCAGGCGCTTTACCAAATTGGGACGAATTTCCTTGCACTTCATCACTCCAAAATGGCAATTATAATTTACACTATTTTTACAGTTGAAGGGGGAAAACTTATCTGCTAAAAATATAACAAAATTCGCATCATCGACTAGATTGGAAGGAAATGATATATGTAGAACATTAATGTATCAAAGAGATAGTAGTAGCGTAATTACATTACTTTACAAATAATCAACAAGACTTATTTTCATTTATTATTTCAGATATATAAATTAAAACCACAAATATATAATGCTTCGAGATCCGAATCTTGTGAAACTTTAGGAATAGGAGACTCTTGTGTGACTTCGAATATAACTGGGAAATTATGCAAAGTAATTTTTTTTATTATAAAGCAGCCGTATTCACAACCTTAACGTTGTGAAGAATAATTTGCAATTGTTGTTCATTTAGAGGTTGTGAATGCAGCTTAAGATTGTTTAATTGTGACAAATTTTTAGGCTCTTAGAAGTAGTTTGCTTCAATGCCGTAATCATATTCAAGGTATCAGTGGTTACGAAATTAATACAGAAGTGATATGCCGACATCCCAATAAAAAACTGCCTATGGTTTATGTCGATTTTTCTGAACACATATTTCACATAGTTTTATTTTTACTTTCTGCGAAGGAAAGTAAAGCCAGTTGTTTAAGCTGTTCCGAAGTTTTGATCTTAGTTGCTGTGATTATTTCGACATATCGATTGATCAAAGCAGCAATTTGAAAGTATTTTTGGATTAGTATAATATTTATTATTTCTAATATTTTAAAATAAAATATAATAAAATCATCTTAATATATGTTCTTGGTATGTACTACTAAGTATTTTGCAAAAAACAAATTTTTCCAGCAAGAGTGAAAATTGCCCGTTTCAACCTTTACACTGACTAACGATTTTACCCAAAAATTTAATTTTTTTCAGACTAGGGTAGGCCTGACAAAGAAAACATTGCAAATCCCCTTAAATCATATAAATATAATTATAATAACTATAATATAATATAATATAATATAGTATAATATAATATAATAATATTACTAAATACAATAATTATTGTATTACATGTTTGAAAAATTAATAATTTAAAAATCTTACTGTTTTTTTATCGATAAAATATGCAAATACATGAGTTCGTTTGCTACACATAGGCCCTAGGTGTTTCGAATTTCAGATTCTCATCAGGCAAGCCTGGAATAGGTTGACGAAAAAAAAATTGGAAAAATGATTTGTATATGATGTACCCCCATTTTATTTATAAATATTTCCTTGAAATGTCGTAGTAAGCACTGGAAATTATTACTTTAATATAAAACATTGATACTTTTTTTAGGGAATTACAATATTGGCTCAATTTTGAAATCAATTTTCTCAGAATAATGTTTTGTGCACTTATACCCCTTGGCTATTGGCTTCTATAGGGTCCTGAAATATTATACTTAGCCCAAATTTTTACTAAATAAATAATCACAGTGATTATTTCTTTACTAAAAATGTGAACTATGGATTTAGTTTATTTATAAAAGTAATTATAAATAATTTTTAAATATATTGCTATATTTTATTTTTTTATTTGTTAAGAAATTTACAATTTTAACCAATTTTTTTTAATAAATTTTACATTTTTTATTCGTAATTTTGTTTCTTTTTTAGAATTTTTATTTTTATAACCCTTTTTCCTTATCAAAGACCCCAAATATCATCGCACAACCTCCTTAAAATATTTGTTTTGTGTTTCTCGAAATACGTCAATAAATATTTTATTTTAAAATTTTAAAATTTAAAACTTCCATGATTTTTTAACTTATTTCTCCCCGGTGTACACCTGACTTCTAAACTAAAAATGAATTTTTATCTTCCCTGTTTGGAACTCAAACCTCTAACATTTAAAAATTTAACTTTTTACCCCCTACTACTCTAATAATAAACATAAACTAATTCGATCCAAGTTCGATCTTCTTTCTTTTGCATATTTTCCATATTTGGAACTTAGTCCTCAACTTTAACATTCCAAACTCACTATCTTCGCTAATTCATTTTCTTCATATTTATTCATACCTTGTCGCTCATTCAACTCCTTCTCCTCGCCCATATTTTCCACTAACTTATTGAACATCTCTCTTACACGTTATGTCGTTCTTCCTCAACTTCTCTCCTAACTGGAACCAACTATATTCTTACGTTGACCACTTTATCTTCTATGATCTGTTTAAATTCTTTTTTTGTTTCCGCCATATTATTTTCGTTTTCCTCGACCCTCTTAATTACTGTTGTTTCCAACTTGATCGCTGTACTTCTCATCTCAAATTCGTCTTTGATTTTATTTATTTATTTTTTATTGGTTTTTTCTGCTTTGTCCTCTATTTTTCTCGGAAACCTCTTCATCCCCTCCTGCTGCTTCTTCCTGTCGTTCTTCTTCCACGCTCCATATCTTCAACATCTACCATCTACCTCTTCATCTTCTATGCTATTTCCGCTAACTTCTTACGGCCCCGTGTCAAGTATTTTTCTTTTTCTACCAAGGATTTCAAGATTCACTTGAGCCCTGTTGCAAGTCTCTCTATACTCGAGCGTCAAATTTGTTATGTTTTATTTCTTTTATGTTATTTTGAAATTTACAATTTTATCCAAACTTTCTCATAATTAATTTATTATTTTTCAACCTTTTTTTAACATTTTTGATATTATTTATAATTTTGTTTCGGTTTTTGAATTTTAATTTTTATAACCAAAGACCCCAAATATCATCGCAATATATGTAAAGCTTAACCTGTGAGAATTAATAATATTAAAAACTTCTATAAAACAAGTTAATTCAAATAATAAAATAGAAATTATATTTAAGTTTTAATATTTAATATTTAATTAAAAGGTTATTGACTTGAACTAGTTATTAGAACACTGAATCTATTTCAAATCGTAAAGTTCATGTTCCAAAATTTATTTTTGCTAAAATATATTGTTTTTTATAAATAAGCAGACATGTATTGTTTCACTAATAAAAAGTTCACTGTTATAATCTAAAAATTTACTTGTTGGTTACAATCCTTTTTTTATCTTAAAGTTATCTAAGATGTTTACTTAAAATAATAATTAATTCCCAAAAAATAAAAAAAGAGTCTACACCACAGATTCAGCCTAGAGGTATACAAATCTTAAATACGACCCCGATCATAAAAAGAATCAATTCCAATTAGGTAATTTTATAGCTTTTGGATTAATTTTTATCCTCTTGCGTGTAACATTGTACTTGATTTTTAAAAATGTAAAGATAAGAACATTTATTTGCAACAGGCTCACACCAAAACCATTTCAAACCATTTCCAAAATTTCTATAATATTACAATTTTTCTCAGAAAATTAAAAGTCGTTTTATTCAGAAACTCCATAATTTTTTCTTTTATAAATTTAATATGTTTTGGGAGAATACTTGCTCTACATGCCTTCCAAATTTCAATATTGATTAATAATTATTTTTAAAATAAGAATTTTGAAATTTTGCGCAGTCTGAATAATATGGAATTAGAGAACTCTCAATTTTTTTTTAAATAAACCTTAAAACGTCGAATTAGAAATTTAGGTCTGTATTGTAAAGTAATAAGAGATTTTGCTTTACTATTCCTATAGTATGTTTCCTAAGCTAGTCTACGCCTACCTAAAGTTTTGATACTTTTTTAACCAAAAAGAAGTATGGTGGCAGCGATACTGAAGAAAATTCATTCAAATGAAGTACTTGACGGCTTACACCAAGAACAGGTCAGTTGTCTTCATTTTTATGGAAAACGTTCAAATCCGAACCTGTTCTTGCGAGACAGATTGGGAATCGGACCTGTTGCCTACGCCACACGCTAACGCTCGGCAGCAGAAATTAAAAAATATTTAATTTATAGTTTTTTAATTAAACTTTTTCTACAAGAAAATATTGATTTATCATTTAAATGGTCATAAAATTTCCAAATCGCAGTGCCGTATTTCTGGATGAGCGTTCTAATTGCAAAAAAATTAAATTGTTTTAAAAAAATACAGAATATGCCGGGAAGCTAAGCTATTTATTATTTTTTTTAAAATTACCCTTAATTTCATTTCTATCCTATCGATTTGACCGCCCATCATGTCTACGATATTTTCACCGTGCTTGAGCAGAAACTCTTCTAATTTATCAAGATTTTCAATTTTTTTCACGTCCTGTAAATATATTTCAAAGAAAAATCACAATTCCAGTTAAATGTGGATATGCAATAGAAATCACCTCGAATAGATTTTTTAAATCTTGCTTGTCAAGATACATTTTTGTTAACTCCCTTCCATCAAAATCAAGTTCAGCTTTGTACCTAACCATGAAATTGCCAATATCTATCCCCTTAACATCGTGAATTGCCCTAATCATTACGTCACCTTCTAACTCGGAACTTATTTTTTCCAAATTTTCATATGGAATTGATCGTCCAATTAACGCTGTACCATTAGTGTAGACAATAAAAGATCCGATAGATCCTACAAGGCACCCGATGATTAGTGAACCTATGGCATCGGGAATCGGATTATGGATTATTGTGGAAAGTGCCATACAAGATCCGGCAACTAAAACTCCAAGTACTGCTGCCATATCTTCTAAAAGAATCACATTAATACTCGGTTCTTGACCACGCAAAATATATTTCGCCAATGGCATCTTTAATTTTTTGGCGCTTTTCTTGGCCGAATTTAAAGCCATCGATAGTGTCACACTCTCAGATACCAATGAACATAATAAGACCACATAAGCCTACAACAGTAGACCAATTAAATTAAATTAATAATGCAGAATTTTCTTACGGTAAAAAATTCGTTAATTGGGGTCTGATAAATAAGACCTGTTATACCATGATAAAACGAAAGTCCAGAACCCACACAACATATAGCGACACCCGATACCAAAGACGACACGTATCTCATATTGGAATAACCGTAAGGATGGTAAGCATCGGCCAGCTAGAATTCAGCAAGAGCAATTTTCCAAGTTGATACAAATTAAAGAATTACCTGATTGGATTTATGTATACCATAAGCCAAAATTAACTGATTTACGGTATCGCCCAATGAATGAATACATTCTGAAAATATGCTATGTGATCCTGTATAATACCACACTATCAATTTCATCACTAAATTTGTGAAATTACTGTAAGAATAAACATCAATAAAACTTAAGATGAGAAGAAAGAGAGTTACATCACTGCAGCTATCAGAACGATTTTTCCAGGTTGGCTCCTCAGGCCAGTTTTAGATGCTTTCATATCTTGGCGAATAAGTCTCTTTTTCGCATCTTTTAGTTGCCTTTTAAGAGCAAACATACCTTAAAATAATAATTAACTAATTTCTTAATAGAACATCAAACTTATAATAACTAAGCAGGTCTCACTCATATGATATTCCTTTCTCTCTACACTTCTTCGGCTTTTTTCCAATGCCAAGTTTTCTTGTGAACCCCATATTTCGAGAGATTTAGCTTCGACGTCTTTTCGCCAATAAACCGTAATCGGGGGTTCATTTTCGTAAGGAGAACGACGCCTCGTTTTAGGTAAATCTTCCAAATCGGAAGCTCTCAGTAAGAAATCTGACATTGCTTTAATGGGAGTCACAAAGTTTCGATCAAAAGAGGTAGCGGATAGATCTACCCGTTTTCTTGGTGGAGCTATACTTGGTGGAGCTATACTTGGTGGAGCTATACTTGGTGCTAAAATAAATTATTAGAATTCCACTACGATAACATTCAGTTAAAAAACAATAACCTTGTATAACAGTCTTTTTTTTTAGATCTTCGATTGCACCTGTTGATTTCTTAGCTTCCATCGAAATATCGTTTAAAGAAACGTCAGCAGTTGTGTTTATATTTGAATCTTTGGCTTTCAATTTAATTGTAAATCTTTTTTCGGTGTTCGGTGTGTTTGCATATTTCTTTTCGGCGTTTTTCAAAACATCTACACTTTTTTTTTCGTTAGAAATATTTTTAACGTCAGCATCACCGGGAAGTTTGTTTTTGTTATTTTTTTCGGATTCTAACAAAACAGGAGAGCAAATAAAATTACGTGTCGATGGTTTGATTTTATCAATACCTTGGTTTCTTATTAATATATGGACGAATTTAACTAAAAAGTACTAAATCAGACTAAAGGAAATTATGGTATCCCAAAAACTTACTCAAAGTTGTGTCGTAGGCTTTGTGGGTGACATTGTAAGCTGCTCGAATAAATAACACCATTGCGTTATTTTCTCCTTTTGATTAATGTAAACCTAATATACATACTAACAATTTTTTTAAACAACAAAATTATTTAAAACGCAATTTAGAATTAAAAAACTCCGCCATGTTTTGCATTAGGGTGAAAATTTATAATTTTTCCTATTAATGACATTTGCATTATTTCGACAAATGTCACTTTTTAAACTGTCACATTTTTAATGATGATCAAAAACTTGGTACGCAAAAAAAACAAACATAAATTTTGATCGATTGGATTATTATGTGATTTATATTCATTTTATTTAGGGATCTTTCTGCCTGGGCTCATAACCGGTTATTCCTTAATATTCGTTACAAAATTTTCTACTGCGCCTTCTTTGATAGTACAGTACAATTAGATGTGAACCCCGAAATCCAAAAAGCAAAAGGTTTGATTGTCACAAAATATTTATTATCTGTTGTTCTATAAGTATTAAAAAATCTTTGGCTCAAATACCACCCTGTACAAAATTAAAGGCCGTTAAATTTTCTACAAATATAGTCTTAAACATATTTTTGGTAAACCCCACAGATTAGAAGATATGGAGCGGGAAAGTTTTAATAAATTTTTGCCTTCCAGTACAAAATGTGAAAATATTGTGAACTATCAAAAATGAATGCATTTTTTCAATGATATTCTATTTATGTAAGAAAAACCCCTTTGTTAGTTACAGCGTTACAGGCTCGTCTATAAAATCCGACGCTCTACAGCGGGAGACTTTTTAGTACTTATAGAGCAACGAGTAATGAGCATTTTGTGGCAATCAAACCTTCTTTTTTGATTTCCCGGTTTGGGTGTTTTGTAGTCTAATTGTACTGTAAAGATGTTCTTATACTCTTCGCCAAGAGAAATTGTTTCCCTTTGTAGAAAAAATAAAATTTCAAAAATTCTCACCATAACGAGCCGACTCTGCATTTTAATTTTACCCCTGTACGAGTCGCCTATGCACTTTTAAAAACATAACTGAACATAACATTTTACTAATTTTTTTAAAAGATCTTACTTTTCAACATCACACTATTTTTTAAATCCAAATTTAAAATAATTACTCCAAATTTTACAACAAGGAACTGTTGCTATAGTAACTGACCCACATTTTCCACAATATTATCATATATTATCGTCGATTTTGACATTAGCTGCTGATTATTCTACTCAAATAATCACCAATTATAACTGCTCGAGTGCAAAATTATTTGTATTTCATTAAGTTGAGCCATCGCTACGACTGCTGTAATTTTTTTTAAATAATATTCATTTTTTTCTCAAAAGTAGGGTTATAATTTTAAAAATTTTTAGTTACAATGGTAAAAATAAGTTTACAAATAAAGGCCACGTTGGATCACATCGAGGAATTGTCTACCTGCCATCCAAAATTCAACTTCTGTTTTAAAATTAGATGCCTGGGTTGTGGGGAAGAATCCGAAAAATGGCACGACATATCGGAATCTGATAATTTCAGCAATGCCGCTCAAAGTAAGCACATGAATAATTATATAGCGAAGTGTAAGTTATGTGGAAGAGAAAACTCTCTGGATATTATTAAAAATAGCAATGGTAAGAAAATCAATATCAATTTGATTTTTCACTGAATTTTTTGTGTATTTAGCCAAACTCACAAAAGACGATGAAGGTAAATTCAAAACTATTGTGAGTTTAGATTGTCGTGGAATAGAACCGACCGATTTTCAACCCTCGATAGGTTGGATTGCAAAAGTTGATGGTAGTTCACGAGTTTTTGAAGATGTCGACTTGAGCGATAAAGAATGGGTTGAATACGATGACAAAATAAAGGAATCGGTAGGAATTTACGATTTCCAGCATCAATTTATTAAAATTAAATAACTGGTTTTAATATTTTATTGCACATACATTTACAAAGAATTTGTGTAATTATAAATTAAATTAAAATTTTGGCTTATCCGTAGAAGAAGGTTATTATAGTTCCCCCTTTTTTTAAAAATAAAATGCAGTTATGTATAATAAACTGCCATTTTTGCACAAACTAATTTTACATTAGTGTACAGTCACGATATAACCGAAATATAATAAATGCGACACCAAGAAGTTTGGTGCAGTTGTGTATAATTGACTGCACTCTTTGTTGTACAAACTATCTTTCGAGTGTACATCGAACAAAAATAATTTTAGTTAATGAAAAAGGAATGCAACACCAAGAGTTCTGGTGAACATGTGAGTGTGATTGTAGATCTACCTTTGATCTTCACATCAACATTTGACACCTACAGCAAATTTGTAATTGACGAGTGAAAGTGTGTTAGTAGAAAAATAAAAGCCTCTCTTGATGACTGGCGCTTAATAAATGCCACCCTCTCTTGATACTTAAATATTGAACCACGGCCCGTATGCAAATTATGAGTCCTGCAATATAAACAGTCAACAAACCACAAATATAAAAATGAGATGTCAATTTACCAAAAACCATAACCAACCACCACAACCATCCGTTTTCTCTGGAACCAAAATCGATGGAATGCTTAACAATCAAAGTCCACTTTGCTAATGATAAGCCAAAACCGGATAAGGCTCCATACCGAGCCGCAATGGTGTTGCAAAAACAAGTCACCAATAAAAATCCAATCCAGTTAAAAATGAAAGCCACTGCAACCGATAAAGAACACTTAAAAAAGTAGCATATCAAAATATTTTATTACAAACTAAAATTCGGGGATTCACACTTATTTTCATTTTGCAATAGATAAACAAATGTTTTAGGATTGGTGAAAACTATTTCACAGAAGTTTTTCCATTTGCAGATCTTTGTTTTAACAATTAATAAGTTTTATTAAGATATAAACCTTCTTCTCAACTACTTTTACTCGTTGCTAAAAGCCAGTATGTGGGATACTCGTAGGCACTATCAGCAAATCATAAGAAGCCCATAGAAATCAATGCCGAGTGTAATTAAAAACTCGATTCTAGCACAATAAATGCGTTTATTTCATTCGGTTTCGAATCGCTTGCGATGTGAACAAGCACAAATGTACAATATCATTCTACCAGGAGCAGCTACAAGTAGTACTCTTGAGTCGGTAGTAGTAATTATCCATTAATAAACCACACGTTAACATTTTTTAATGGTTTTGAATGTTTTGCTGTAACTGTCTAGTTTGTATTTATGGTTATATAATATGGTTTTAATTTGTTTGATGCATTGTGCTGATTTGCGATTAGAGAGACCGATGCTTCTGCTCTTGTGTTTGTTTTTAATAATTATAATCTAGTCCCCGAGGAAGCCGTGAGATAAGGCAAAATGACGACAGTAAATTAAAAATTAGAGTTTTTGTCCAATAACCCATAACTTTACTAATATTAACTTTTACTAATGTTATTGGAAAAATGCAATTTGCAAATGAAGAAACGAGGGGTAAATATCTCAAAATAATTTTTTACACCGGACTCGGAATTCCAACGATTTCCATGTAATTCCAAAGATTCTCTAAGAATTCCAATAATTTCAAACAAGGGGGAAGTAACGGGGTAACTACCCTCCCAACTCAAAAATACTATTAAAATCTACCGAATTTTATTAAAATTTCAAAAATATACCTAAATTCTTATCAAAAAATATGTATTTACTTTCCTCCAGGCTCGTTTATCTCCTTCATGAATTTTTCCTGAATCTGTTCTTGTGTACAAGCGAAGGAAATTTTCAGGAAATCTTAAGAAATAGGAAATTAGAAAATCTTAAGAATACTATTATATACCAGAATTTCCTGGATTTTCTTGATTTTTCCAGATTTTCTAGATTTCTTAAAATATCCTAAAATTTTTTACATTTTCAGAGATTTTCTATTTCATAAAGTGTCCTAAGATCCTGAAATTTTCTAGATTTTTCTGAGATTTCTTGAGTTCCTTAGATATCTACATTTCCTAAGATTTTCTTAATATTTTTATTTCCTAAGATTTTCTAGAATTTTTTATTTCCTGGGATTTCTTAACATTTTTCCGGTTTTCTTTAGATTTCCTTTCATTGAATACCAGATTTTACTTCGATTTTTACTAAATGGAAAACAAACTGGAAATCGTCATATACAAAACTAAAGGGAAGTTTGAGGAAATCTTTTTCATTTCCTAACATTTTCTGAAATTTTTTTGTATTTCTTAAGATATCCTAGAATTTTCTACGTTTTCTTAGATTTTCCTATCCTATCCTACAATTTTCTAAATTCCTTGAAGAAGAAATTTCCAGTCGCTCCATGACACAACAAAATCTACTAAATTTTCTTTTAAATCTCAAAAATATACCTAAGTTTATCCGCCCTAACCGCCCTCATTTACTTCCTCCATTGACTGGATCTGTCCTTAATTTCCAAACTAAGTTCCAATCTAAAGAATTTCTATGATTTTTTTTTTCGAGATATTTACCCCTTGTGAAGGAAAGAGGGAATTCGCTAGAAATTAAAAATTTATTATGCATAGCAGTAAAGAAACCTGATATAGGTTGACCATCAACAAAATACAAACGAAGGTTCAAGCAGCTTTGTAAGCCTGTATCTGTTCCGGTATCACTGTATTCCGGTATTAATACACTTATCAAATATTTGTTTTTAAAATTAAAACAATGAAATGAATCAATCTTAAAAATATAAATTGAGGGGCTACAGTACGCAGCCGTTAGTACCCCCTGCCCCCCCAAATACAATTGGCATTTTAAATAATATACGCAATTCAAAATTAATACATTGTTCTTTTAGGGGCCCGTTTTGTATATTTGTATATTTGATGCAACTGCTCTCCATACTGTCACTCCTCAAGCCATTCTGTCTCGATCGAATTAATCCTGGAGACGGGATGGCTTGGGGAGTCACAGGACGGAGAGCCGATGTATCAGAGGTAGTACAATAGCCCTGATTTAGCGGCCTAAGTGCGCGTAGGAATATTTCCCTGCCCTCCTAAGAATATTCTATATCCCCCAGACCCCCCGAATTACACCAATTGTTTTGGACTTAAATAATGTTTAAACAGTTACTCCCTGATGAGCAAAAATAAAATTACTTTTGGACTTAACAGCGAAACCAGCTTTTTTCAGATTCCAAAGCTCTAAACATTATAATTTAAGTCAGAAAACAATTGGTGTAATCCGGGGGGTCTGGGGGTATAAAATTCCCCCAGTGTACTCTTCTGGATTCTGGAGTTTAGGTAAGAGGGCAGGGAGATATCCCTACGTGCACTTAGGCCACTAAATCGGGCCCATTGCAGTGGCGGTGATATCAATAAACGAATGTAAGCAATGCTTAAGGGCCCGGGACCATAAAAGGTAGTAAATCCCACAAGAGATTTGTAAATAATATGCGCAATTTAAAATTAATACACTGTTTTTCTCTCTCTTCTCTTTTTTGCATTTTATTAGTGAGTTTTTACCAGTAATTGAAAAACAAAATATCAAGTGATAGGTATCTTTAGAAGCGGAATAAAAATCTCTTTAAATTGATATTATTTTCATTCTTATCCGTTGTGATGGGAAGCAGGAATTAAAGAAAAATCAATTTTCTATGTTAATTGCCTATGTTCAGATGGTTGACCAGTCACCCAGTATATCAAATTTGAACTATATTATTTAATTATTTCTCCTATTTGCCCTTTTTCCTGCTTGAGAAAAATAATAAATAGTCAAACAAACACCTGAAAATGGAAAATTGTATAACATAAAAATCATTTCTTAATTAGAATTTTAAGAAACGAAATGACTCAGTATTTTATCAATAAAGTAATTAACTGATAAGAAGTTTGATAATAAATTGATGCACTTAATTATATTATCATTATTTACAAAAAAAATTTAAGAGAACCAAATTTAACAAAACAGAAAAGAAGGCACTTATGTTCCAAAAGGGAAGCAAAACTTTTAGAATATATTCTAAGAATGGTAATTGCTTACTATGATAACAATAAGAAACCTTTTCATCCTCTCCGATCTAGTCATTAGGTACTTTTGCATTGAAATAATTTGAAAATGCAATGTTTTCCCCATTAGGGATAGAAAGTAGCACTACGATTGAGAACTTAAGGTTTCTTTCATTTAAAGTATACCAACAAAAGCATTGCAATTCCTAGTTATTTCCATGCAAACGTAAAGGCAGAACTAACTGCAAAAAACCCGTTTCTGTCTGATTTTTCCGACAGAATATTTAATTACGCTGGTTGAAGTTACTTAATGAACAAGATTCTTAAATTTACTTAATTCTTATAATAATTAACTTTCAAAATTGCCAAATGCCAAGGATAACATTGTATTTGTTAATTTGGTATTATTCTTGCAAATTCATTATTCTGACATCACCATTATAACTGCTTCATGCAATAATGTCATCTTTTCATAGAAAATTAGCATAGCTTTTACCACCTGCACAAAATTAGTTTATTTTATGTAAAAATTAGATTATTTATACCAAAAAATGCAGTGTAAAACATAAAATCGGTCCCAAGAAGTGTAGTGTCAACATCATCTTGAGCTTCCGAGTCGATGGCCAACAGTTGACCCAACGTTCTAGTTTCTCTCAACTAAAACTGTCAAAATTAGAGTATAAAACGGCAAAGGTTTTGTTCTTACCCTTGGTACTTCAGCAAGAGGCACCGGTAAACCCTGAGCCTCGAGATTTTTCTCTCTTTGAACATCTTCGTAGGTGGGCAATTTAGTTGCAATTTCATAAGGTGGAGGTGCCATAAAATCTGGTTTTGGTGGCGGAATGTCATCTGCACTCGTGCATGGTACAAATGTTGGTGTTATAGTGGCCGGCGTATTTATGTGACCCTTTAAAAAGTAAATAAAATACACAAACACAAAAATAGACCACTCTGTTTACGGTTTCTGTTTCGAAACGTAATTCCGGTGTTGGACGAGTCCCTGGTATTCCATCCATTTTGTAATATGTGAAAAAGAACACTGATCGTATTATACTATTTCATGATTATCTCAGCAATATTTGTAAGCTTCTAAAAATTCCAGATGTTATCAATGATTTACAAAATTATTACGTTTACATAGTAAATGTCAAAAGCTAACTCGGACTAATGCGCCAAACGGCCAATGGTGTTGCAGTATTCTTTGACGTTTTTCATTACTTCCAATAGAAAGCTCGGTTTGGGAGATTAGAAACATAAATCGATTTATTATTTTAGATTACAACCAATGTAAACGTACTATTTAGACATTGTCAGACACTGTCAAGCGCGTAATGCTTCCTACTTCCGCCGCAGCGCTACCGTCTCTTGAATTTTTTTTCTGCAAGTATGCAACAGTTTAATAAAGTTCGTTGTGTTGTGTGTATCTCAATTAAAATTAGAATTCGCGTGTTGACCTCTGTCATTTTAAAAGTTTAATGTGTAGTTAGCTTTAAGTGTAAATTGCAAACATTTCGGATTATTGGGACTTCCACGTTCGGACTAAAAGTAAGTTTTCAAAAACTTTTCTTCAGTTGTCAAGGTTAATTTTTCAACTTTTTTTATTTACTAACTTTACGAATTGTTGTCAACAGAGTTTACTTAGCAGGAAATCTTAAAATCGATTTTCTTTTATTACTGATTGTTTAAATTGTTATGGTGCACTAAATTAGAGAGCAGACAGGAGGTCAAAAAAATAAAAAAATGCCTAATTTGATAGATACAAATCTTAATATTTAAAATGTAAGTAGGTACGTACACCGTTAAAAAATTAACAAATATAGGAAGAAACTCATTATTTTGATTTATTATTTTTTCGATGGACAAATTTCGTTTCTATTTAAATTTGCGCCTTTTAGTGAAAAAGCCTTTTTAGTCAAATTGCGCCTTAACTTGGGTCAGGGGTCAAATCAGAAATTAGCCTTTTGTGCTAAATACATAAATGTTTAAATTAATATAATACGTCATGCATTGTTGTCATTATAAAATATCTTGATTTTTGCATAACTAACACAAAGTAGGTGCCAATAACATACCAAATTAGTCTGCATAGTTTACCTTTTTATCGTCAATTTGCTAGATCAACAGTTAATTATTAATTGTGCTGGAATTGTAAGTTTGAAAATATGAGCAAAAATATTCAAAAAAATTCGCCCCAAAAATTGAGTTATGAAATTTTCTCTACTAAAATATTCTTGCTTATTTTACAAATCTTTTGTGACTATTAAAAATGGCTTAATTGTATAAATTTCTGATGAAATTGTTCATGTGTTACGTTTTTTCTGCATTAGTATTCCTGAACTTCACGCACAACGGCATAGTTCCTGCACAATGTTTTGTGAAGTGTGATTTCATCCAAAACAATGTTTACTATATTTTTAAAAACAGTAGGTACTAATTTTTTCTTGAGTGTTGAAAGCACAATTTTCAGTTTGTAGACCACAAAATTAGTAACGACAATTATTTTTGTAATACCCATTAGTAAAGGCCAAGGAAAGTTTCAAGAAAGCAACAAGCATGTTTGAATTTTATACAGAGTGAAACGTGATTCGATTATTTTTTTCTGCCTGAAAAAATTGTTTCCAATAAAGTTTTTACGATTGTGAATGAAACCTGGTAACCGTAAAAAAGTATAACTTTTTTAAATGGAAATTTTTATATTTCGCATGACATGATGCGGGTAACCACCAATCGATTTAATATTTTGCAAACTTGACCTTTTCAATTTCGACCAATAAAAATCTAAATTTTTTCTTAGCAACTTTCACGTTTCATGTGAAAACTGAACATGCGAACTTCCTCCAACCGAAAAAGATTTTTTCAACTGCAAGCCAATGCAGTATTTTCTCAATATCAATAATAATTGATATTGCACATACTTCCTAACTTAAATTATTCGTTCAATGGTGACGCGCACGAATGGACTAACAAGATTTACGATAAACGAAGTAATACAATTTTAAAAAAAGTAAAATTAATTTTAAGAATTCTTAAACTCCAAAATTACGGATGGTTATTTAGAACGAAAGAGGGAAAGACTAATTACTTTAGTGAAAATTGCTTAAATTTCACTATAACTGTCATTGTCTGATCGTAGATATTATTTAGCTAACTTGGTTATTTAAAACACAGTTCTGAGAGCGTTGTATAATTAGGTCTTGTTATAAACGCGAATTAATACAAATAAATCTAAGCAATTAAAAATACTAGTACTAAGCTGAAGACTTAAGCACTAGTAAACAAAAATAGAATTAAGGTAATAAATTGACAGTCACTTGAAGGGTAAATTCAGTCAAGATAAAAAAATATTCTTATTCTTAAGATTGGTTTATGCAAAACGTCGACGCACGCACCACACGCATCCAAATAAAGTTGAAGTATTGAATTTCTGTAGGATGGTTTATGCAGTTAGTTTACGCGCGTGATTTTTGGCGGCGTGCGCACCATAAACCCTCCTACAGAAATTCTATGCTTCAACTTTATTTGGACGCGTGCGTTGCGTGCGTCGACGTTTTGCATAAACCAACCTTTATGGTTAACAAAATCTTTGAATGCCTTATCTTCAGATCATTTGCTGGAAGATGAGAACCAGCTCTGAATCCATCTCTTAGGAAGATATCTGTGTATTTTTATATCTTTACATCTCTATATCTCGTGAATGAAAAGAAGTACAGCTAACGTCTTGGAATCAATCGAAAGAGCATTCTAAACAGATTTAACTCCAGCAATAATAACTATTTGTGCAACGAGTAATGAAAAGTGTCATTTTTCCGTACTAGGCGTGAGAGAAAAACAAACCATGTACGGAAAATGAAACTTTTCATACGTGTTTCACACAATATTTTTTCTACTATTGTTTGAATAAGAAACAAAAAAATTTATGATTTAATAAATTACGAATAGATGGCGCCGCAGTTGTCTGATATAGAAAAACTTTTGGCATGGGGTACACATAAGTTTTGACTTGGCAGCTGGAAAGCATACTTACCTGGCGTAGGGGTTTACCGTGATCAACAAGGCGGTTCCCCCAGGGTGAGGCCCTTTCATTGCACTACGATTGGGCTGACCCCTGCGATTATCCCTAATGTGGATAACTCGGGCGCGTTATTTTTGGTAGTCGGGACTGCGTACGCGCTGTCCCGGTTTAAAAACAATCGAACAAATATTATTAATGTAAAAAATACGTCTGCTTCAACGCAGAAACTGCTGGTGGGGCAGTAAATCTGAGTAATCTCGGATTGCTGACATATCATTGTAAATATTTATAATAAATAAAATACAAAAATTGTTGTAACTTGAATGCGCATGTGAGGAAAAGTAAAACGCACTAGTGCGTAAAAAATTACTTTTCCGCACTAGTGCGTGAAAAAACCTACTTTACCTTACTCAAACGAATATCGAAAAGTTACACTTTTTCAAACACTAGTAGAAAAAAAAAATTGTAGATTTTAGACTTAACCTCTTTATACCAAACTGCTGAGAAATATTTTTAGGTAAACTATAACAAAGTATTGATTTGCAAATTAATTTTGTTTGCAATAAGAGGTTATACGTAGTAGGTATACTAGGGTAGATAACCATCCGACAATCATCGTTTTTCAGCAAGAACTTTCTTGATTTTTGAGACACAGCAAAACTTGTATATACGAACTTAAAGAATTTTATTAGTTCTTTAAATTTGTATATTACAATTTTTGCTGTATCTCGAAAATCAAATAATTATTGCTGAAAAACGATGATTGTCGGTTCTATTTCTACTTGGCACGAGCTATACCTAACTACGTGTTTCAGATAGACGCCGAAGATATTTGTAATCATTTCTGTGGTTTGCTCTCGAATGTGCATGTGTGTTGAAAAGTAAAACGCACTAGTGCATGAAAAAATGACTTTTCCGCACGTGTGCGGAAAAACATATTTTACGTATGTAACTCAAAACGAATATCGAAAAGTTTGTACTTTCTTTAAAAGTAAAAAAAAGAAATTTATTATTTTTGTTTTTATTTTTCTGATAAATACAAGAGTCAAAATCAACAACACCGTCTAATTCCATTTTTTGAGAGGGTGTTATTTAACGCTATTTTTGACGTAATTAAAAATTATTTTCAATTAAAAAAAATTTTTATGTATGCCCAATGAGTGTTAATATATATAGATAAAGGTTAAATATTGATATTCGTTATATTAACCTTTAAAAAAAATCGTTAAAATACTTCAAATTTTAGAGCACTAGACCAGAGAAACCCCTTAATGACTCGAGGATCTGAGCTCAACCAGACATGAACAGTACAAACATTAATTCAAAACACTGAAGCAATATAAACCAGGACTTTTCAACCAGTGGGTCGCCCTTCCCTCGAGGGTCGTAAAGAAATTATAGATGGGCGTAATGTATGTGGACATTCTATAGTAAAAATTTATTTAATCGATTATGCTTGTTATTGAAAATAAAAGTCCTTCAAATGATGTGGTTTTTTATTATAACAATGAAAAAAATTATAAGGGGGGCATGAATATATTTTTATAATGACCGGGAAGCTCAAGGTGAAAAAGGTTGGGAATCCCCGAACTTTCAAGTCTCAGCTCTGTGATTGCAATGGTGTTTTAAACCAATGCCAATGTCCTTACAAAATTCCTATATATTTTTCAATATTTTGATTATATTTTCAAAAATGCCCCTCACCCCAGAAATTAGAAATAAGACCGTCTCTGGACCTACAGCGTATCATATTAAAATATATTCTTATTTATTTTTATTATTTTCAATGTTGTAATAAATTTTGCAAATTTCCATTTGAACAGGAGCGAGTGCAATTGTCACACTACCGCAAATGTAAAGCTGTCGGTGTCTTTATCGATCTCTACATTACGAACAAATCTTTGATATTAGACGTTGATACATAAGTGAAACTCGATTATATCTGAAAGTTGCAAATATAGTGACACCAGAAAAACAGTGAATCTCATAATTTTGGTTTTTGCCTCTTGAAAAGATTTTCTTCTAAAAGAGCTGCTACACTCTTTATCGTCCAATGCAATCACTTGGCTGAATGACTTGTATTCATCACTATAAAGTGTGATTCCGTGAAATATTGTAAAGACATGTAAATTTTCCACAACTATACAAATAATAATGTAGATTAGGAATTCATAATTTTGACAATTTTTTCTTATTATTTTACAACGGCTTGCTTTCGCCTCTATGCCACTCTTCAGGCTATTAATTTTTAATTCATGTTTAGTTTTAATTCTTCTTAACTCGGTTTGATTTCTTTCTCTTTGGTCTGATAATTTTTGTGCTCTGCTTATTTATTTCTCGATATAATTTTTCTATAACATAAAATTTCAAATAAAATTACACTTTAATATTAATTAAGAATTCATTTTAATTTGAATAATTTTTCATATAAATTTGAATATCATCGGTGTTCATCATGGCAAAAACTTAATTATAGGCTTGGACTGAACTACTCCGAAATATATTTTCCATTTGTTTTCTCATTGGATATGACATAATTTGGATTTTCATAAGAGTTTTTGACCTCGAGAAGTTTTCAACCTTTATGCCCAAGCGATGTTAATCATTATTTACGACAATATTGTTTTATTGTTTAACAGTAAAGGTTGATTTTTTACTATGGTGTCTGAATTTTGTTTAAAACAATTACATGCACTACAGGTTTTACACTTTCTGTACATAACCATTCGACTGGATTGTATTACAAGAGAATAATTGATAAATGTTCACAATCCTGCGGATGTTTCGAATTCCAAAAAGTCAAGTGAAACCAATTTTACTCAAAAATTAACTTCATCGAGATTTAAAATGTTAAATAATAAAACACTGAAAATGGAACAAGTTTTGCATGTTGCAGTTTGATGAGCTTTTTAATCTGTGGTCCAGTTCACATCGGTGTCAAATTAACGTAGTACTATAGATTTTTTTGTTTTACTTTTCGAAAGGTTATTTTATGTTCAGAAAAAATTACAAAATTTTATTTAGCTTCCCCACAGGAACAATAATCAATAATCGAGAGCAAACAGGGGCGTATTTGAAAACTACAAAACTAAATTTAGATAAAAAACGAAAATGTTTGTTTACTTCATTGTAAACACAGTTTCCATAATAATAATTAAATACGTAGTTAGTTTGCCAACTAGAAAACAGATAAAGTTAGTAACAAAGTAAAACGCCTCTACAAATGTGATAACAGAAATTCAAGTTATTGTGTATACGTAATAATGCAAAACAAATGTTTCAATCTTCTGCGACTTAAAAAATTGGTGTTCCATTGTTCCAAGTGCTAATTTTTTCAAAATTGAAATTTTATTTAGTGTCTTCCTAACTACCAAATATAAATTATTACTTTTCCGGTAATGTGTTCTTCATTAAACTTTCTAGTTGTGTTTTTCTTAACTCATTGTCTTCAATCATCATTGTTTTTAAAAAGTTCTGTCAGTTTAACTGCACGTAAGTTTGTAATAAGTTAATTGTATTCACACACATGTGATTATTGTTCGAGCATTTTTAACAGTAGGTAAGAAAAGTTCTTTAAAGAACGATTTAATTAATTAATTAAACTCGGAGCACTGTTATGCTGTGGGTGCTAGCTATAGTTGCTCGGCCTTCAGCCTCATTCAATTGCTTCTATCTAGGAAGACAATATTCAAACAGAACATTCAATTTTTTGAATATACTATCCGAGAGCTTCCCGTTCGTATCTTTGAAAAGCAAACTAAATTTAATGCTTGTGATAATTGACCACATACGTTTGTATAAACTATAATATTATACATTATTGTTATACAGTACTTTGTTTTCTGCAAAAGTATTACAGTGTTTACATTGTTGAGTAACAATAATAAAAATGGCATAATTGCTCTTATTGGTACAATTGAGAAATATCTACGGATAATCTATAACTTGGAGTCATCAAATTTTCTAATAATGATAGTATTACTTTCACCTTCGGGCAAACTTCTTTTATGATCAATCGTGATCTGAAAGTTACATTTTCCAAATATCACAACACATAAAAAATTGTTATAACAATGACGGTAGTTGCGTAACTAAATATTTTCTTGTGAATTGGATGAAATCTAAACAGCTCTACATTTCTTTATGCAGGTGATATATCGAGTGTACGATGGTGGTACCAGTAGCGGATATGCATTTTGACCCACTTCCTCAAGCTCGAGTAGCGCCCTAAAAGTTTTAATGCGGAAGTTGTTTTTAAAATTACAAGAAAGACGTGTGACGAGGTATCAGTGTAACCCCCTGTACAATTTATTGATGGGTTTGATGATATTATAGTGGAACATAATATAATCATGCTTGTGTGGACGTCAATGACCTTAAAGATAATAATTTATAATTTTAATTATTTATCACTTCCTAATTTGTTAAATAATATGTAAATTTTTTATGTAACAATTGTCTACTTGTAAGTTATTTCCATATTTTAATTTAAAATTTTACATATTTTTTTGTTATTCGGAACTTATATCCTGTTTTACAAGTTTTGTTAAAATTTTGTCTATTAATGAACTTTCTCCACTTAATTTGAATTCCCTTTTATTTTACATATTATTGCTTTCGGCATGGATTTTGCAGAATTTGTCAATTCATCAACAAAAATGGAATGATGAAAAATTGTGACCTACAATTTAAATAAAAATGAAAAATGTTTTTTTAAACCCCATGGTGGTATAAGAAAGCTTTTAGTAGCGTTTTAGATTATCCCACTGGATAAGACACTAAATTCACTCAAACTTTTTAAATATTTATATCCGAACATACTTTTCCGAATTCTTTTTTGATGTTTTTTCATTTTTATTGACACGAAAAACACTTTACGAATTATATGTTGCTCTAGTTTTTGTTTGAGTTTTACAGTTTAATTTTTTAGGTTTGCGTTTACTATAAAGGTTAAAGTTACGCTAATTTCATTCGCTTTGTTATTTCCTGCAGGAAAATTATTGATTTTCTAAGGGAAACTTAATAATGAGTATCAACAAACGCGAAGGTAAAATTTTAAATTATTCTACCTCAAAATATTGATTGCACGAAATAAATTGACTGCGGAACGTAATTATCCCGCACTCGCTAAAAGACCATGGAAATGCAATATTTTCCAGTGAAAATCTTGCTTGTGTGTACATAATTTTCGTGCTTTTACAAGGTGAGCCATAAAATTTGGTTGTTATTTTATGTATAATTTGTAAAAGCTTTTATTATACTTCCTTCGGATGTTTGTATGCGTGTTTTTCGTAATCGATATATTCAATCACTTCCTGGTGAACAAAAGCTCTGAAATTTGACATTATGTAGTTGTAAATTTTTGATAGCTATTATAATAAGCTCGGTTAAAGTAATAATCTACATCTTCTCTACCTTGCTGCCATCCAGGAAGTCTAAATGTTTACCAAGTGATATTTTCACTGAATGGGTAACTTGAACGGTATGCGAGAGTCGTGGTTCATTTAGAAATTCAAACTTACCCCGGATAAATAGGTTGGCAGGCTATATTTAAATTCCAGTTATGAGACTACACAATTGGAAACATAAAACATATCTTCTTCTTCCACTTTTAGGCTAGGATAAATCCTGTTTGCCTACCTCGGGCCGTCCTCTATCGAAGACAGAGCCGAAGTCCCAAGTCTGTGAGCATATTCGTTGCTTTAAAACATATAATATGTAAATATAAATGCGAAACTCGAGTTGAAGACTCCTTGCAGCCGGAAGAGCAACCTTTCTTATAAAAATAATGCCGATAATGCCTGCTCAGAACTGATCAGCAATCAACAAAAGTTCTAAATTTTCATGTGGCATATATAATTTTGATTTTTCACACCTGATAACACAACAGTTGGCTCAACAAGTCAACAATCGGAAAATGGATTAGCCTCGATAGTTAGCGTGCCTCTAAGATTTCTATCGTTTGTGATGATTTGGCGGTTCTACCCTTCACGAAGGGGTAGCCCAGTTACATTTTCGTGAAAAAAATGTTATACATCGTTCTCAGTCTACCAACCTGAAGTTTTAATAACATCACGTTCAGCGATAAGTCTTGGATTTTCCAACAAAATTCTGAAGACTGAAGAAAATTTACTGACAAATAATCACACTGGATTTTAATTGCAATTTGTACTCAAAGATATGGTTTGTATTAAGCCCCGTAAAAGTATAGAGCTGCTAAAACGCGATTTAGTGAAGCTATAGTAGCATCGATACCGATGGAAGCGGTGCGTGCATTTATAGATGACTGGCCGCGTCAAAATGATGAAAATTTTAAGTGAATATACAATTTTAATTAGTAGTTTACAATATTGTTAATAAAACCTATGTCAAAAATTTAGAATTTTTTAATTTTCAGTTTAGACACAACGTCGTTAACAGCTGTTACCTGTTAACTTACATCCCGATTAAGTATATTTTTCACCTAATAGTTTCTTCAGCAAAATTATTATTTAACTTTACATGGATATATTAAAATGTATTTTTCTAGTCCCAAAAATTTCAAAAATGAAATTTTCAAAATACAAAGTCTTCTTGTTGCAAGCAAGTACGGTTTTCGTAACACTTTATTTTAAATTAACTAATAGTTTAAAGTTTAAAAAAAGTTTATGAAACTTCAACTATATGCAAAATTGTATAGGGCTACGCCATCAACGACCGATTTCGACTGTATCTCTATGAATCGTTCAACATTAGTTATGATTTACGTTTGCTCCCTAAATGTTTCAAAATTCAAATAGGAATTTAAGATGACTAACTCACAATCAGCCAAAATCATCTAATCAATAAATAAACTTTGCATTCTAAGTTGGAATTTCTCACAGTATAGAATTTTGTTAGTTTTATATGCAAAAATGTAAATAAATAAATAAATGAAAATTTGATCTTTTCAATTAATTTACGTTTCATAAAATCCATGACAATATATCAGACCCTCATCAAGACATTTTTCTGATTTCTTGTTTTGATTTTAGTAAGCATTTTCTCTTTTTGATTCATTAATTTTCTTTCTCAACTAAAGGTTGACTTGAAAGATTGAGTTAAATGTGAGTAGTTGGAAATAACCATTACACTGAAATTCCGATAATACATTGGGATTGAGAAACTGTAAGTTTCCATGATTCAAATTCAGATTCCAGAAAAACTCTCCGGTTTCTAAAATTGAGTCTTAATTTGAATGCACGAACTTATTTGGAGCAGTTGCAAGCAAAACAGATTATTTCTCATTTTTATTTTTAAAAGCGTATTTAGCACAGATCATTAATTTTACTTCCCCATGCTGTAAAAATAACTATTTGATGTTCAGAAAGGTGGTGATGTGATGAGGCTAAGATAAATTTTTTTTTTATTAATTACTTTGAAAATTTTAACAACCCATTTAAAAATTCAATTATTTATCTCTGAACATAGACGCCCCGTCGGTCATTTCTTGTAGTTTTTATAAAAACGACGCCAAGCTATGCGACAGCTTTTGGGAATTCTTGCTTAGTCACATACATGCACCCGAGAAATCGACCCTCTCTGAAAGGGTTTTTAAATATTTATAAGTTAAAGTTGTTTGATAAATATGCATAACAATATTTATACCCTGAGCATTATGAAGTTTGATGATGGAAGCTCTGTGAAATACAATTTTTGTTTTCTTTCTTTTCTTGGATCAAACAAAACCTGAATGATTCGTCCAATTGCTAGGGATCAAAAGTTTCCACCTTTAAAAATTAAATCATATTTTAACACATCCAAATCTGGCTCAAGTTCATTTTAAAATTCAAAGTTTTTTTAACCGAATAATTTTAGCTACAGCCATTTATTATTATTTATTGCTTATTAATTATTTTTTTCTTTTCAAGATTTACAATATTGTGAAAAGTTAATAAATAACAACTAAATAATTTTAAAAGTTCAACGAACGGTTGATTATACAAATCAAGTATGCGACGATAATTGATTTATTTTATTTATTACATTCAAGTTTTTTTAATGTTTTCCCTATAGGCAGTCAGGCACACCGATTTTTATTTTCTTTAAAAATTCATATTATCAATAACCAATCGATGACAATCTCAGCTAAATTGAACATTTTCCGCTTGGTTTTCCGTTATAACGACACTTGACTGCTCAAGTATTGAAAAGTATTTGCTTTACAAAGTTAATTTACGGGTTTACTAATATACAAAATACAAATGCCTTAGAAACAAGTTTAACTGTGAACACGTAAATCGTCGCACTTATTGTTAGATTCTATTTCAGCCAGATTTGATTCCTAATTATAACGCCACGCCGGCTTAGTCACCTTGTTCCCAGAGTGAAAAATTCACTTTGTCAAAGATAAAGCCTTATTGCATAGAAATCAGTTGCATTGTAAGGTAAGAACCAATGAAATTGAAGTATAGATATATACTTCAATTTGATTAGTCCTTACAATACAATGCCAACTAGTGTTTTGGCTGTGAATGAAGCTTTAACTGAATTATTGTTGGTCATGTTTACTCCCGTAATAAAAATTTTGAAATGGCTACTCGATGCTAACTTGGGAAATTAAAGATTGGCAATTAATTATTTACTTTAGTTATTTTTGGAACTGGGAGCTTAAAAAGGATATAAAACACTCCTATAATTTACGTAATGCAATATCGTGCTAAGTCGGGATTGACCTACACATTAATTGTGACTTTGTTGTTTACATTGAGGTAGTTCAGTTTAGTGTTTTAATAGTAATTAAAAATCTGGAAACTAGTAATAAAATATATTCAAAAAATATAAGAATAATACAATACGTAGAAAATCAAAATTCAAAAAATTTAAAAAGGAGACAATTAACACATAACAGGTCTGGATTAAGAAAATTTGAAAAAATGAAAATTTCGTAATACGAAGTACAATATAACGTTATTTCATGGTTATTGCCATTCATCAGTTGTACGCATCGATTACGATTACATTGTAAAATAAGAAGAAAAAATTTTTCAAACTAAACAAAATTATCGACTAAATTGTACAAAATTGACTTACCATAACCTCCAAAGATTATCAAAACTGAACTTGTTACACGAGGTATGAATAATTTAAAAATGATTTGAACTAAGAAATTCGTTTACCTAGCACTGCTAGTTTGAAATCCGAAGGCACTGCCCTCTTAATATGATTTCTAAAAACTTTGAAAAAATTCAAAATTCAAAAATTTACCACGTTTTTTAACCGTGAGGCGTAAAACTAGAAAAAGAACTCAAAATAAAAAATTTTTAAGTAAATTTGTGGTTTTTAGTATGTATTTATGGTTAAATTCAAAAAATATAAGAATAATACAATACGTAGAAAATCAAAATTCAAAAAATTTAAAAAGGAGACAATTAACACATAACAGGTCTGGATTAAGAAAATTTGAAAAAATGAAAATTTCGTAATACGAAGTACAATATAACGTTATTTCATGGTTATTGCCATTCATCAGTTGTACGCATCGATTACGATTACATTGTAAAATAAGAAGAAAAAATTTTTCAAACTAAACAAAATTATCGACTAAATTGTACAAAATTGACTTACCATAACCTCCAAAGATTATCAAAACTGAACTTGTTACACGAGGTATGAATAATTTAAAAATGATTTGAACTAAGAAATTCGTTTACCTAGCACTGCTAGTTTGAAATCCGAAGGCACTGCCCTCTTAATATGATTTCTAAAAACTTTGAAAAAATTCAAAATTCAAAAATTTACCACGTTTTTTAACCGTGAGGCGTAAAACTAGAAAAAGAACTCAAAATAAAAAATTTTTAAGTAAATTTGTGGTTTTTAGTATGTATTTATGGTTAAATTCAAAAAATATAAGAATAATACAATACGTAGAAAATCAAAATTCAAAAAATTTAAAAAGGAGACAATTAACACATAACAGGTCTGGATTAAGAAAATTTGAAAAAATGAAAATTTCGTAATACGAAGTACAATATAACGTTATTTCATGGTTATTGCCATTCATCAGTTGTACGCATCGATTACGATTACATTGTAAAATAAGAAGAAAAAATTTTTCAAACTAAACAAAATTATCGACTAAATTGTACAAAATTGACTTACCATAACCTCCAAAGATTATCAAAACTGAACTTGTTACACGAGGTATGAATAATTTAAAAATGATTTGAACTAAGAAATTCGTTTACCTAGCACTGCTAGTTTGAAATCCGAAGGCACTGCCCTCTTAATATGATTTCTAAAAACTTTGAAAAAATTCAAAATTCAAAAATTTACCACGTTTTTTAACCGTGAGGCGTAAAACTAGAAAAAGAACTCAAAATAAAAAATTTTTAAGTAAATTTGTGGTTTTTAGTATGTATTTATGGTTAAATTCAAAAAATATAAGAATAATACAATACGTAGAAAATCAAAATTCAAAAAATTTAAAAAGGAGACAATTAACACATAACAGGTCTGGATTAAGAAAATTTGAAAAAATGAAAATTTCGTAATACGAAGTACAATATAACGTTATTTCATGGTTATTGCCATTCATCAGTTGTACGCATCGATTACGATTACATTGTAAAATAAGAAGAAAAAATTTTTCAAACTAAACAAAATTATCGACTAAATTGTACAAAATTGACTTACCATAACCTCCAAAGATTATCAAAACTGAACTTGTTACACGAGGTATGAATAATTTAAAAATGATTTGAACTAAGAAATTCGTTTACCTAGCACTGCTAGTTTGAAATCCGAAGGCACTGCCCTCTTAATATGATTTCTAAAAACTTTGAAAAAATTCAAAATTCAAAAATTTACCACGTTTTTTAACCGTGAGGCGTAAAACTAGAAAAAGAACTCAAAATAAAAAATTTTTAAGTAAATTTGTGGTTTTTAGTATGTATTTATGGTTAAATTCAAAAAATATAAGAATAATACAATACGTAGAAAATCAAAATTCAAAAAATTTAAAAAGGAGACAATTAACACATAACAGGTCTGGATTAAGAAAATTTGAAAAAATGAAAATTTCGTAATACGAAGTACAATATAACGTTATTTCATGGTTATTGCCATTCATCAGTTGTACGCATCGATTACGATTACATTGTAAAATAAGAAGAAAAAATTTTTCAAACTAAACAAAATTATCGACTAAATTGTACAAAATTGACTTACCATAACCTCCAAAGATTATCAAAACTGAACTTGTTACACGAGGTATGAATAATTTAAAAATGATTTGAACTAAGAAATTCGTTTACCTAGCACTGCTAGTTTGAAATCCGAAGGCACTGCCCTCTTAATATGATTTCTAAAAACTTTGAAAAAATTCAAAATTCAAAAATTTACCACGTTTTTTAACCGTGAGGCGTAAAACTAGAAAAAGAACTCAAAATAAAAAATTTTTAAGTAAATTTGTGGTTTTTAGTATGTATTTATGGTTAAATTCAAAAAATATAAGAATAATACAATACGTAGAAAATCAAAATTCAAAAAATTTAAAAAGGAGACAATTAACACATAACAGGTCTGGATTAAGAAAATTTGAAAAAATGAAAATTTCGTAATACGAAGTACAATATAACGTTATTTCATGGTTATTGCCATTCATCAGTTGTACGCATCGATTACGATTACATTGTAAAATAAGAAGAAAAAATTTTTCAAACTAAACAAAATTATCGACTAAATTGTACAAAATTGACTTACCATAACCTCCAAAGATTATCAAAACTGAACTTGTTACACGAGGTATGAATAATTTAAAAATGATTTGAACTAAGAAATTCGTTTACCTAGCACTGCTAGTTTGAAATCCGAAGGCACTGCCCTCTTAATATGATTTCTAAAAACTTTGAAAAAATTCAAAATTCAAAAATTTACCACGTTTTTTAACCGTGAGGCGTAAAACTAGAAAAAGAACTCAAAATAAAAAATTTTTAAGTAAATTTGTGGTTTTTAGTATGTATTTATGGTTAAATTCAAAAAATATAAGAATAATACAATACGTAGAAAATCAAAATTCAAAAAATTTAAAAAGGAGACAATTAACACATAACAGGTCTGGATTAAGAAAATTTGAAAAAATGAAAATTTCGTAATACGAAGTACAATATAACGTTATTTCATGGTTATTGCCATTCATCAGTTGTACGCATCGATTACGATTACATTGTAAAATAAGAAGAAAAAATTTTTCAAACTAAAC
Source organism: Cantharis flavilabris (assembly GCA_949152465.1). NCBI lineage: Eukaryota > Metazoa > Arthropoda > Insecta > Coleoptera > Cantharidae > Cantharis > Cantharis flavilabris. The sequence continues at coordinate 23,850,229 of OX424439.1, forward strand.
AAAATTATCGACTAAATTGTACAAAATTGACTTACCATAACCTCCAAAGATTATCAAAACTGAACTTGTTACACGAGGTATGAATAATTTAAAAATGATTTGAACTAAGAAATTCGTTTACCTAGCACTGCTAGTTTGAAATCCGAAGGCACTGCCCTCTTAATATGATTTCTAAAAACTTTGAAAAAATTCAAAATTCAAAAATTTACCACGTTTTTTAACCGTGAGGCGTAAAACTAGAAAAAGAACTCAAAATAAAAAATTTTTAAGTAAATTTGTGGTTTTTAGTATGTATTTATGGTTAAATTCAAAAAATATAAGAATAATACAATACGTAGAAAATCAAAATTCAAAAAATTTAAAAAGGAGACAATTAACACATAACAGGTCTGGATTAAGAAAATTTGAAAAAATGAAAATTTCGTAATACGAAGTACAATATAACGTTATTTCATGGTTATTGCCATTCATCAGTTGTACGCATCGATTACGATTACATTGTAAAATAAGAAGAAAAAATTTTTCAAACTAAACAAAATTATCGACTAAATTGTACAAAATTGACTTACCATAACCTCCAAAGATTATCAAAACTGAACTTGTTACACGAGGTATGAATAATTTAAAAATGATTTGAACTAAGAAATTCGTTTACCTAGCACTGCTAGTTTGAAATCCGAAGGCACTGCCCTCTTAATATGATTTCTAAAAACTTTGAAAAAATTCAAAATTCAAAAATTTACCACGTTTTTTAACCGTGAGGCGTAAAACTAGAAAAAGAACTCAAAATAAAAAATTTTTAAGTAAATTTGTGGTTTTTAGTATGTATTTATGGTTAAATTCAAAAAATATAAGAATAATACAATACGTAGAAAATCAAAATTCAAAAAATTTAAAAAGGAGACAATTAACACATAACAGGTCTGGATTAAGAAAATTTGAAAAAATGAAAATTTCGTAATACGAAGTACAATATAACGTTATTTCATGGTTATTGCCATTCATCAGTTGTACGCATCGATTACGATTACATTGTAAAATAAGAAGAAAAAATTTTTCAAACTAAACAAAATTATCGACTAAATTGTACAAAATTGACTTACCATAACCTCCAAAGATTATCAAAACTGAACTTGTTACACGAGGTATGAATAATTTAAAAATGATTTGAACTAAGAAATTCGTTTACCTAGCACTGCTAGTTTGAAATCCGAAGGCACTGCCCTCTTAATATGATTTCTAAAAACTTTGAAAAAATTCAAAATTCAAAAATTTACCACGTTTTTTAACCGTGAGGCGTAAAACTAGAAAAAGAACTCAAAATAAAAAATTTTTAAGTAAATTTGTGGTTTTTAGTATGTATTTATGGTTAAATTCAAAAAATATAAGAATAATACAATACGTAGAAAATCAAAATTCAAAAAATTTAAAAAGGAGACAATTAACACATAACAGGTCTGGATTAAGAAAATTTGAAAAAATGAAAATTTCGTAATACGAAGTACAATATAACGTTATTTCATGGTTATTGCCATTCATCAGTTGTACGCATCGATTACGATTACATTGTAAAATAAGAAGAAAAAATTTTTCAAACTAAACAAAATTATCGACTAAATTGTACAAAATTGACTTACCATAACCTCCAAAGATTATCAAAACTGAACTTGTTACACGAGGTATGAATAATTTAAAAATGATTTGAACTAAGAAATTCGTTTACCTAGCACTGCTAGTTTGAAATCCGAAGGCACTGCCCTCTTAATATGATTTCTAAAAACTTTGAAAAAATTCAAAATTCAAAAATTTACCACGTTTTTTAACCGTGAGGCGTAAAACTAGAAAAAGAACTCAAAATAAAAAATTTTTAAGTAAATTTGTGGTTTTTAGTATGTATTTATGGTTAAATTCAAAAAATATAAGAATAATACAATACGTAGAAAATCAAAATTCAAAAAATTTAAAAAGGAGACAATTAACACATAACAGGTCTGGATTAAGAAAATTTGAAAAAATGAAAATTTCGTAATACGAAGTACAATATAACGTTATTTCATGGTTATTGCCATTCATCAGTTGTACGCATCGATTACGATTACATTGTAAAATAAGAAGAAAAAATTTTTCAAACTAAACAAAATTATCGACTAAATTGTACAAAATTGACTTACCATAACCTCCAAAGATTATCAAAACTGAACTTGTTACACGAGGTATGAATAATTTAAAAATGATTTGAACTAAGAAATTCGTTTACCTAGCACTGCTAGTTTGAAATCCGAAGGCACTGCCCTCTTAATATGATTTCTAAAAACTTTGAAAAAATTCAAAATTCAAAAATTTACCACGTTTTTTAACCGTGAGGCGTAAAACTAGAAAAAGAACTCAAAATAAAAAATTTTTAAGTAAATTTGTGGTTTTTAGTATGTATTTATGGTTAAATTCAAAAAATATAAGAATAATACAATACGTAGAAAATCAACGTCACGAAAAAACGTGGTAAATTTTTGAATTTTGAATTTTTTCAAAGTTTTTAGAAATCATATTAAGAGGGCAGTGCCTTCGGATTTCAAACTAGCAGTGCTAGGTAAACGAATTTCTTAGTTCAAATCATTTTTAAATTATTCATACCTCGTGTAACAAGTTCAGTTTTGATAATCTTTGGAGGTTATGGTAAGTCAATTTTGTACAATTTAGTCGATAATTTTGTTTAGTTTGAAAAATTTTTTCTTCTTATTTTACAATGTAATCGTAATCGATGCGTACAACTGATGAATGGCAATAACCATGAAATAACGTTATATTGTACTTCGTATTACGAAATTTTCATTTTTTCAAATTTTCTTAATCCAGACCTGTTATGTGTTAATTGTCTCCTTTTTAAATTTTTTGAATTTTGATTTTCTACGTATTGTATTATTCTTATATTTTTTGAATTTAACCATAAATACATACTAAAAACCACAAATTTACTTAAAAATTTTTTATTTTGAGTTCTTTTTCTAGTTTTACGCCTCACGGTTAAAAAACGTGGTAAATTTTTGAATTTTGAATTTTTTCAAAGTTTTTAGAAATCATATTAAGAGGGCAGTGCCTTCGGATTTCAAACTAGCAGTGCTAGGTAAACGAATTTCTTAGTTCAAATCATTTTTAAATTATTCATACCTCGTGTAACAAGTTCAGTTTTGATAATCTTTGGAGGTTATGGTAAGTCAATTTTGTACAATTTAGTCGATAATTTTGTTTAGTTTGAAAAATTTTTTCTTCTTATTTTACAATGTAATCGTAATCGATGCGTACAACTGATGAATGGCAATAACCATGAAATAACGTTATATTGTACTTCGTATTACGAAATTTTCATTTTTTCAAATTTTCTTAATCCAGACCTGTTATGTGTTAATTGTCTCCTTTTTAAATTTTTTGAATTTTGATTTTCTACGTATTGTATTATTCTTATATTTTTTGAATTTAACCATAAATACATACTAAAAACCACAAATTTACTTAAAAATTTTTTATTTTGAGTTCTTTTTCTAGTTTTACGCCTCACGGTTAAAAAACGTGGTAAATTTTTGAATTTTGAATTTTTTTAAAGTTTTTAGAAATCATATTAAGAGGGCAGTGCCTTCGGATTTCAAACTAGCAGTGCTAGGTAAACGAATTTCTTAGTTCAAATCATTTTTAAATTATTCATACCTCGTGTAACAAGTTCAGTTTTGATAATCTTTGGAGGTTATGGTAAGTCAATTTTGTACAATTTAGTCGATAATTTTGTTTAGTTTGAAAAATTTTTTCTTCTTATTTTACAATGTAATCGTAATCGATGCGTACAACTGATGAATGGCAATAACCATGAAATAACGTTATATTGTACTTCGTATTACGAAATTTTCATTTTTTCAAATTTTCTTAATCCAGACCTGTTATGTGTTAATTGTCTCCTTTTTAAATTTTTTGAATTTTGATTTTCTACGTATTGTATTATTCTTATATTTTTTGAATTTAACCATAAATACATACTAAAAACCACAAATTTACTTAAAAATTTTTTTTTTTTTTTTTTTTTTTTATTTTGAGTTCTTTTTCTAGTTTTACGCCTCACGGTTAAAAAACGTGGTAAATTTTTGAATTTTGAATTTTTTCAAAGTTTTTAGAAATCATATTAAGAGGGCAGTGCCTTCGGATTTCAAACTAGCAGTGCTAGGTAAACGAATTTCTTAGTTCAAATCATTTTTAAATTATTCATACCTCGTGTAACAAGTTCAGTTTTGATAATCTTTGGAGGTTATGGTAAGTCAATTTTGTACAATTTAGTCGATAATTTTGTTTAGTTTGAAAAATTTTTTCTTCTTATTTTACAATGTAATCGTAATCGATGCGTACAACTGATGAATGGCAATAACCATGAAATAACGTTATATTGTACTTCGTATTACGAAATTTTCATTTTTTCAAATTTTCTTAATCCAGACCTGTTATGTGTTAATTGTCTCCTTTTTAAATTTTTTGAATTTTGATTTTCTACGTATTGTATTATTCTTATATTTTTTGAATTTAACCATAAATACATACTAAAAACCACAAATTTACTTAAAAATTTTTTATTTTGAGTTCTTTTTCTAGTTTTACGCCTCACGGTTAAAAAACGTGGTAAATTTTTGAATTTTGAATTTTTTCAAAGTTTTTAGAAATCATATTAAGAGGGCAGTGCCTTCGGATTTCAAACTAGCAGTGCTAGGTAAACGAATTTCTTAGTTCAAATCATTTTTAAATTATTCATACCTCGTGTAACAAGTTCAGTTTTGATAATCTTTGGAGGTTATGGTAAGTCAATTTTGTACAATTTAGTCGATAATTTTGTTTAGTTTGAAAAATTTTTTCTTCTTATTTTACAATGTAATCGTAATCGATGCGTACAACTGATGAATGGCAATAACCATGAAATAACGTTATATTGTACTTCGTATTACGAAATTTTCATTTTTTCAAATTTTCTTAATCCAGACCTGTTATGTGTTAATTGTCTCCTTTTTAAATTTTTTGAATTTTGATTTTCTACGTATTGTATTATTCTTATATTTTTTGAATTTAACCATAAATACATACTAAAAACCACAAATTTACTTAAAAATTTTTTATTTTGAGTTCTTTTTCTAGTTTTACGCCTCACGGTTAAAAAACGTGGTAAATTTTTGAATTTTGAATTTTTTCAAAGTTTTTAGAAATCATATTAAGAGGGCAGTGCCTTCGGATTTCAAACTAGCAGTGCTAGGTAAACGAATTTCTTAGTTCAAATCATTTTTAAATTATTCATACCTCGTGTAACAAGTTCAGTTTTGATAATCTTTGGAGGTTATGGTAAGTCAATTTTGTACAATTTAGTCGATAATTTTGTTTAGTTTGAAAAATTTTTTCTTCTTATTTTACAATGTAATCGTAATCGATGCGTACAACTGATGAATGGCAATAACCATGAAATAACGTTATATTGTACTTCGTATTACGAAATTTTCATTTTTTCAAATTTTCTTAATCCAGACCTGTTATGTGTTAATTGTCTCCTTTTTAAATTTTTTGAATTTTGATTTTCTACGTATTGTATTATTCTTATATTTTTTGAATTTAACCATAAATACATACTAAAAACCACAAATTTACTTAAAAATTTTTTATTTTGAGTTCTTTTTCTAGTTTTACGCCTCACGGTTAAAAAACGTGGTAAATTTTTGAATTTTGAATTTTTTCAAAGTTTTTAGAAATCATATTAAGAGGGCAGTGCCTTCGGATTTCAAACTAGCAGTGCTAGGTAAACGAATTTCTTAGTTCAAATCATTTTTAAATTATTCATACCTCGTGTAACAAGTTCAGTTTTGATAATCTTTGGAGGTTATGGTAAGTCAATTTTGTACAATTTAGTCGATAATTTTGTTTAGTTTGAAAAATTTTTTCTTCTTATTTTACAATGTAATCGTAATCGATGCGTACAACTGATGAATGGCAATAACCATGAAATAACGTTATATTGTACTTCGTATTACGAAATTTTCATTTTTTCAAATTTTCTTAATCCAGACCTGTTATGTGTTAATTGTCTCCTTTTTAAATTTTTTGAATTTTGATTTTCTACGTATTGTATTATTCTTATATTTTTTGAATTTAACCATAAATACATACTAAAAACCACAAATTTACTTAAAAATTTTTTATTTTGAGTTCTTTTTCTAGTTTTACGCCTCACGGTTAAAAAACGTGGTAAATTTTTGAATTTTGAATTTTTTCAAAGTTTTTAGAAATCATATTAAGAGGGCAGTGCCTTCGGATTTCAAACTAGCAGTGCTAGGTAAACGAATTTCTTAGTTCAAATCATTTTTAAATTATTCATACCTCGTGTAACAAGTTCAGTTTTGATAATCTTTGGAGGTTATGGTAAGTCAATTTTGTACAATTTAGTCGATAATTTTGTTTAGTTTGAAAAATTTTTTCTTCTTATTTTACAATGTAATCGTAATCGATGCGTACAACTGATGAATGGCAATAACCATGAAATAACGTTATATTGTACTTCGTATTACGAAATTTTCATTTTTTCAAATTTTCTTAATCCAGACCTGTTATGTGTTAATTGTCTCCTTTTTAAATTTTTTGAATTTTGATTTTCTACGTATTGTATTATTCTTATATTTTTTGAATTTAACCATAAATACATACTAAAAACCACAAATTTACTTAAAAATTTTTTATTTTGAGTTCTTTTTCTAGTTTTACGCCTCACGGTTAAAAAACGTGGTAAATTTTTGAATTTTGAATTTTTTCAAAGTTTTTAGAAATCATATTAAGAGGGCAGTGCCTTCGGATTTCAAACTAGCAGTGCTAGGTAAACGAATTTCTTAGTTCAAATCATTTTTAAATTATTCATACCTCGTGTAACAAGTTCAGTTTTGATAATCTTTGGAGGTTATGGTAAGTCAATTTTGTACAATTTAGTCGATAATTTTGTTTAGTTTGAAAAATTTTTTCTTCTTATTTTACAATGTAATCGTAATCGATGCGTACAACTGATGAATGGCAATAACCATGAAATAACGTTATATTGTACTTCGTATTACGAAATTTTCATTTTTTCAAATTTTCTTAATCCAGACCTGTTATGTGTTAATTGTCTCCTTTTTAAATTTTTTGAATTTTGATTTTCTACGTATTGTATTATTCTTATATTTTTTGAATTTAACCATAAATACATACTAAAAACCACAAATTTACTTAAAAATTTTTTATTTTGAGTTCTTTTTCTAGTTTTACGCCTCACGGTTAAAAAACGTGGTAAATTTTTGAATTTTGAATTTTTTCAAAGTTTTTAGAAATCATATTAAGAGGGCAGTGCCTTCGGATTTCAAACTAGCAGTGCTAGGTAAACGAATTTCTTAGTTCAAATCATTTTTAAATTATTCATACCTCGTGTAACAAGTTCAGTTTTGATAATCTTTGGAGGTTATGGTAAGTCAATTTTGTACAATTTAGTCGATAATTTTGTTTAGTTTGAAAAATTTTTTCTTCTTATTTTACAATGTAATCGTAATCGATGCGTACAACTGATGAATGGCAATAACCATGAAATAACGTTATATTGTACTTCGTATTACGAAATTTTCATTTTTTCAAATTTTCTTAATCCAGACCTGTTATGTGTTAATTGTCTCCTTTTTAAATTTTTTGAATTTTGATTTTCTACGTATTGTATTATTCTTATATTTTTTGAATTTAACCATAAATACATACTAAAAACCACAAATTTACTTAAAAATTTTTTATTTTGAGTTCTTTTTCTAGTTTTACGCCTCACGGTTAAAAAACGTGGTAAATTTTTGAATTTTGAATTTTTTCAAAGTTTTTAGAAATCATATTAAGAGGGCAGTGCCTTCGGATTTCAAACTAGCAGTGCTAGGTAAACGAATTTCTTAGTTCAAATCATTTTTAAATTATTCATACCTCGTGTAACAAGTTCAGTTTTGATAATCTTTGGAGGTTATGGTAAGTCAATTTTGTACAATTTAGTCGATAATTTTGTTTAGTTTGAAAAATTTTTTCTTCTTATTTTACAATGTAATCGTAATCGATGCGTACAACTGATGAATGGCAATAACCATGAAATAACGTTATATTGTACTTCGTATTACGAAATTTTCATTTTTTCAAATTTTCTTAATCCAGACCTGTTATGTGTTAATTGTCTCCTTTTTAAATTTTTTGAATTTTGATTTTCTACGTATTGTATTATTCTTATATTTTTTGAATTTAACCATAAATACATACTAAAAACCACAAATTTACTTAAAAATTTTTTATTTTGAGTTCTTTTTCTAGTTTTACGCCTCACGGTTAAAAAACGTGGTAAATTTTTGAATTTTGAATTTTTTCAAAGTTTTTAGAAATCATATTAAGAGGGCAGTGCCTTCGGATTTCAAACTAGCAGTGCTAGGTAAACGAATTTCTTAGTTCAAATCATTTTTAAATTATTCATACCTCGTGTAACAAGTTCAGTTTTGATAATCTTTGGAGGTTATGGTAAGTCAATTTTGTACAATTTAGTCGATAATTTTGTTTAGTTTGAAAAATTTTTTCTTCTTATTTTACAATGTAATCGTAATCGATGCGTACAACTGATGAATGGCAATAACCATGAAATAACGTTATATTGTACTTCGTATTACGAAATTTTCATTTTTTCAAATTTTCTTAATCCAGACCTGTTATGTGTTAATTGTCTCCTTTTTAAATTTTTTGAATTTTGATTTTCTACGTATTGTATTATTCTTATATTTTTTGAATTTAACCATAAATACATACTAAAAACCACAAATTTACTTAAAAATTTTTTATTTTGAGTTCTTTTTCTAGTTTTACGCCTCACGGTTAAAAAACGTGGTAAATTTTTGAATTTTGAATTTTTTCAAAGTTTTTAGAAATCATATTAAGAGGGCAGTGCCTTCGGATTTCAAACTAGCAGTGCTAGGTAAACGAATTTCTTAGTTCAAATCATTTTTAAATTATTCATACCTCGTGTAACAAGTTCAGTTTTGATAATCTTTGGAGGTTATGGTAAGTCAATTTTGTACAATTTAGTCGATAATTTTGTTTAGTTTGAAAAATTTTTTCTTCTTATTTTACAATGTAATCGTAATCGATGCGTACAACTGATGAATGGCAATAACCATGAAATAACGTTATATTGTACTTCGTATTACGAAATTTTCATTTTTTCAAATTTTCTTAATCCAGACCTGTTATGTGTTAATTGTCTCCTTTTTAAATTTTTTGAATTTTGATTTTCTACGTATTGTATTATTCTTATATTTTTTGAATTTAACCATAAATACATACTAAAAACCACAAATTTACTTAAAAATTTTTTATTTTGAGTTCTTTTTCTAATAAAATATATGTTCCAGAAATAACTACAGGATTGATTTTCTTATTTTTTGCTAAAATTAGATAAATGAGCTTCATTAATTTGTTGGAGATTTAGGTACTCGATCACGTGGCACATCCAGAAAAAGTATATCAGATAAACGAAGAGCTAATGTAGTTTTGATGATTATTGGCAGGAGGGGGGTATTGTAGCAACTCAACTGTAATATATTAGTTACCTTCAATGATCTGTTTGATCTGATTCATTAAAGATTATGTTGTGTAGTTGTATGTAGAATAATGTATAATTATGCTTGTATCTTGAAAATAAAAATGTAGATGACACCTTCTTAGCTCGGAAGTAGTATTTGAAAGGAAATAAATCACAAAGTTTTCTGTTATACTTTCTAATCTACATACATCTTGTGCATCTGACCATCACAAAGAAAGAAAAATTAAATTAGTACTAATTTTATAGTTCTGATTAACGTCAAGTTTGATTAACAAATCTTGTACTATGAATTAGCAAACAGAAACTGATTAAATAGACTGCATTTATAAATAATTTTTCTATTAAATGGTAAAATTAAAGATATTATTCGAGAGGTAATAGTTGATCTAGTAAGTTAGATTTAACAGCATTTAGAAAGTGTATTGGTGGTACTTATTAGTGTTTTTTTTTTTAATTTTAATAGGTAATTATAATTACAATAAAATATTAATGTATTAATTAAATATTACCGTTTAGATTTATCTACAACGTCCAGCTTTAAATTTTTTTTTTAAGTAAAGAAGTCAAATTATTAAAACTTTATTTTTGTAAACTTTATTGGTGCAGAAGAAAATAACCGAGGAGGTTGTAATTTTACTAGGAATAGATCAGGCATAGAGTAATACAAATAATCCCAAGTAGTACAGACATTGCTCTCAATTCGTTCGACTTAATTCTTACTGCTGACTTTCGATAGCTTGACTTATTTCTAGTAATATAAGTATAATATGCGCGACATATTTTTTGTTACCCGTTAGGGGTGGTGGCTAAATTCACCTATATGCGATATTTTTAACAAATTTAAAACTCTTGAAAATTCAAATTTTTAAAATTTTTAAATTTGCGTTAAAACCTCACGTTTAATGAAGGAATTACAAATTTAATACCAAAAAAATGATTAGGCTCTATGCTGACCTCGTTTGAATATCATAAGCTAATGTAAAATGGTTTCTCGCCGGTATGAATTTTGAATTGATTTGTGCAATTTATTGGATTTTCGCCATTAAAGTTCAACTAAAACGGCAATCCATGTCACCTGGTATATTATGGCTTACTGATGTTAAATTGATACCAAACTATTTTTACAGCAACTTCTACATATTTGCCAAGTGATTAAGTAAAACCGTTTATGTATTTATTTTAATTATATACATCAGGTTTTTTAGAATTTCACCTACTGAATTATGTAATTCCATAGTCTGAATTTTAGACAAATTAAGAATCAGGTTCTCTGCAATCAAATTTCATGTTTGTTCGTCGAGTTTCCAGATTGTAACTTCCACAGTAATTTTTGAGTTTCAAATTTTCTTGGTGGGATTCAATTTCAGTATCATCGTAATATTTTATTGTGTAGCTCTCCGAAAATATGAAATCTAATTTAGCTTAATGCAAAACGGCAACGAAAACAATAATTCAGTCAATACGACAATCTTATCTGCTGATAAATTGGAGGAACCGTTATTGGCTTTAACGAAGTTGTACAAATATTTTCTTCCGTCGAAAATATTGGCTTTATTAATATTTTTCATCGTAAAAATTTTCCATAAGAAAAATACCCATTTTGAAGTTGCGAAGGTTTTGTTTTATTTTCCGCAGACAGGCAGTTCAAAATTGTTTGTTTGATTGTTTTAGTCAAAGTAAACGCATATTCTGCCAAATGGTTTTATAGTGAGTAGTGTAAATTATGTTAATAGATTCTTAATTATGTAACTTGAATAAATATTCTGTGAAAGTAGAAGAATTTAATACAATGCAAATTATAAAACTTGTGACGGTTCTGCTTTATGCTAAATTATCAATCAAAGATTTGGTTGGCTTAAACTGAAAAAGTAGCTCGAAAGCTTAAAAGTCATTAAGAGCACAATTTCTGTTAAATGCCATACCTACTCTTAAATTTGCAATTTTACAACCTACTTACTTTATTGCGTGTTGTTTTCAATCAAAATTGAATTGTGAGAGAAAAAGCATTTACAAGAGAAATTGCACTTTTTGGGAAGCAGTTTTTGGTCAAGTGACAATTAAAGTGTTCCACTTAATATTCAAATCCAATGCGTGGTTTCATACCATTATCTAGATATTTAAATGAAATTGCGAATAGAAAGTTGGAAGGATATTCGTGCAAAGGGATTCTCGATTCAAAATTTGTAAGGGAAGGTCGGGTACAGAACTTCAGGGTCTAGGTCACGTTTTATCGATCCGCGGGGATGCTGTAAACGTGGGTGCTTCTGAACTTCTGGAAATTTCTGTACGCGTTATTATTTAAACCTAAATGTACTCGAAACCTTAGTTTTATCTTATCCTTGTTACAGTTTTCCCTATCGTGCTGTAAAAATTTATAATGAACAAATTTAGCAAAGTTACTTAATAAGTGAAAGTTGCAATTGGTAAACTTAGTTACTACTAAATAGAAATGACGAAACGATGTTACAATTACGTCTACTTATTTTTAATTATCTTCTAAATAAATTTGGTTAATGTTTAAGTTATACTATGCTAAATTGGATGAGTGTTTTGTACTTTTAAATCACTTACATAATTTTAGTATTTTCTCGTCTACCTTGAGTTACTAAATCTACGAAAGTGTTCAATATATTTTAACTTTTTGTGAATTCGCACAGACATGGACAGAGGTACTTTTATTCATTATAATTCAATTTATCTAAAAACGATTTTTTATTGTTTATGGGAATCCCCCCGGTGGCGACTTGTGAGGAATTTTATATGGCGAGGCATGGGTTTGAACCGAGGGGTATCGCCACTACTGAATCCCCCATTTGTGTTTGGCATAGTCAAATAGTTTTCAACGTTAGGGATACTGCTCCCGTCGATGCTGATCACGACGAGGAAAATAATATTGATTTTATATAAAAAAATATTTGTATTTATAAATTTTTGCGCAAGAGTAGATTAACTACATTTTAGCTTTATTAGAGCATTTATATGTAAATTGTCTTTGAGCTGTTCCAAATTTTTCAAAATAGAGTGCGATTATAAATAATCGCTCCGTGCACTTATACAAATTCATACTACATAATTTATTAATTATTACTGGTTACTGGAATATTGTGAATCTTATGCCCGTACTAATAGTCACCGATCAATCCGAGATTCAAGATTAATTCTCAAAATAGTAGCTGTTGCTACGATACGGTCTAAATTCCAGTAATCTCATTGGTAAATCCTAGGATCATTTTGAATCTCGGATTGATCCGTGACTATTATTATGGGCATTAGTTTATTGTTTTTAATTTTTGCGATGATGAGGGAGCAGTACCCCCAATGCAGGCGGTGGTATTCAATGTTAGCCGGGGCTTATTCGTTTTTAACGCATCAGTCAAAACGACCACGATTCGCCATTAACAAAAAATGCAAGAGATATCGCGTTAATTACTTTTATTCTTGAGGAAATTAATTAAATGCTTTTTTACAGAATGACTTCTTCTGTTGTGGGAAGTCATACAAGCGGATCTGGCCCTTTAAGTCTTATGTCGTGCGTGCGAGAATCTTCTCCTCAAGATTTAATTCACGATTCCGAAAATGATAAAATTGGTGAGTGCATACTTAAGTTTTTTATAGAAAGACCATCACGTTGCGCATCGTCTGAATTTCCTTTGAATCAAGGGATTTTTATTTCATTTCATCTTCGGCGTTCAACTATGCTTGATCATAATATTCCAATTTTCTTTATGAAGACCGAATATTTGGACACCGTATCATACGTAAATTTTTGCGTGTGGTAATATAATCTTGCGATATATTTTCCCATTACATTCAATTTAATCATATTTGATGAGTGTTTAATCAAAAAATAAACAGATATTAAGTTTCATCATTGAAATTTGTTTATTTTACTAATCAGTAATTAATCTGGTTATTATACTTTTTACATCCGGATTTTGTCCTTATAAAGGTGCGTGATATTTTGACGTTAGGAAAATCCATCTACGTTAGTAACAAAAATAGAATAGTGTCCTTCCCGTTCATGTTCAAATCCCCCAGGACAACGTTATTATACAATAAATCTCACTCGAGATCATAATTCAGTCGATTTTGTAGCGGATTTTTATACCCGAAATAAAAATTTCCTAATATGAACAAAATTAATTACTTTTTACTCCTTTTATCTATTTTACAGTTTTATCTTCTATCAAAAGTAAATAACGTTCAGCTGCAGTAATTGCTTTTAACCGTGTAATGGATCTGCTATTTTAATTATTTAATCGCTATCAATATTATTTTCTAAGGTTTATTTATGTTACTCGCAAACATTTACCTTGCTTACAGTTTATCTCTAAAGCGATTAGGGGAGCAAATAATTAAATATCAAGAGCATTAGAAGAAAAGAATATACACCCGGTATCAGGCCCATGCGCAAGGGGGGGGGTTTAACTGATAATTTGCTTTTTGAAGAAGAAATTCTGCATATTGCTAATTTTCCACTTTTCTCAAGTTCCCGAAAATGTTCTTTTGTGAATTTCTTAAGTAGCAACGTTTTTAGCTGCTAAGTTGAGTGCGCACCAAGTTTCCATTTTACTCCACCTCACTAATTGGTATTGGTCAAATTTCTCACGTCAATTTTATGGTAATACAATAATTAAAAATTAATCTTCATAAAAATAAAATAATTAATAAGTATAGGTAAATTAATTTAACAATGACTAATCAAAATGGATAATTTAAAATCAAATTATTATTTATAATAATAATTACTTATCACGAAATTATATAATGATTACTGGGAGCAAGAACTGATCAGTACCTATTTAAATGTAATTCTGATTTTCAACTATCGATGACTGGTTAATCAAAGATGCAAATAGGTATGTGTTTTTAGATGCAGTTTTATAATCTTAATTATTAACATTTGCGATATCGTAGTTTTATTCAATAATTATACTAATGGGCAAAATTGTTATTTACGATATTGTCAGGAGCGACACTGATGATTCGCCAATGTGCGGTTTTTCAAATTTAATTATTTTATTGTACCTTTCACTTTGCATAATAATCATAAATAATTAAATTACCTTTTACGTAACGAAGAAATACATTGAAGCTCAAGAGTCTTGTAAAGTTTACAATAAAAGAAGATCAAGCACTCGTATACTGCATTAATAACAAATTTTATGTAGGTCCTAGCAGGTCTGGTAGCCTTTCAACTGCTCTGACCTTTTGGTTTATGAAAAATTCGGAAGGAGATGCTATGGATTTAAAATGCAATTCAAATTGATAGTTTGTAATATTCACACTATACGGGGTGAAAACGGTAAATAAATTATATGTATAATTCAAATAAGTGTGTGAGTGGCTTTCATCATATTATGATCTATCTAACGCATAACGAGGAGAACCGCTCAAGTGTTACGCTAGAATCGGGACAAGCTTTATTAAGTTGAATGAGCACCAAAATCAAGTAGATACCTGTTTTTTTAAGTGCTATGAGCATCCGTTTCTGAGAACAAAAGATTTAAAAGTTTAAATGCAATACTTCAGCTAGTTTATGCAATAAAAGTTCAAAAATTTTCTAACTGAAACGGTAACCCATTCTCGAATGGATTAGAAGGTCCAGGTTAGCTTTCTCACTGCAGTGGTTCTTTTTCTTTCAATATGTCATGTTATCGACGGGTAGCAGAATACAGCATGTTTTGTATTGTATTAAGAAGAACACAACTATTTCTGCGGAGAATCAAACCTGGTACCTTCCTAACCACTTGCGAACGCGTTACCAACTCATCAGCTAGAAAATCTTTTGATTATTTTTGCATAAACTAGTTGAAATATTGCAATTAAAATCTTTTAAATGCAGTTACTTAAAATAACGTGTATTTAATAAAGTGTTCCCGATCCCAGGACTTACACTACTTGAGAGGTTCTCCCCGTGGGACAGATACTTCTTTCACACAAAAGCTTCTACGCCAATCATTGGTAGAGAAAGTTGTGCTCCACATAGAGGGTTTTTTTCTGAGTACAATAATGTATCGCATATGATTTAGTTTTAAATTTAGATTTTTTAACAAGAATGCTTTAAAAATGAATTTAACTTTGTTTTAAACACTTTAATTTAGTTTTGAGTTTCGGTATTTTTATTTTTGTTCATTTACCAAGAAGAAGCACTTCTACTTATAGCATTTTTTCAATGATCTTAATGCTATAGTGAAAAAGAAGGGTTGAATGCTTAATTTAAAACTTTTTTGCAAGATGAAGTTTACTGTATTGAATCTGTTGTGTTTTCTCACTTATCTCAAATTTTTGAAGAGATTAATTTGAAATATGGGGTCATCCATAAATTACGTCACACTTTAGGGGGTAGGGGGGTCATCTCAGATTTGTGACAAAAATGTTACAGGGGGTCCGGGGTCA
Organism: Cantharis flavilabris; assembly: GCA_949152465.1. NCBI lineage: Eukaryota > Metazoa > Arthropoda > Insecta > Coleoptera > Cantharidae > Cantharis > Cantharis flavilabris. The sequence continues at coordinate 23,866,268 of OX424439.1, forward strand.
AATCGTTAAAAAATATATTTTTTGATCGAATTACTAAATTTTATAGGGTAGAAGTGTGACGTCACTTGGCGGGGGAGGGTTCAATGAAAATGTGACTAAACGTGACATAGGGGAAAGGGAGGGGTCTGAAAAACTTATAAATCGTGTGACATAATTTATGGACGACCCTATGAACAAAAAAATTAATTTAGTTAAAACTGCCCCACGTTGGGTGCTCTCGTTGCTATAGGCTCGTGGGTTACTATAATAGAGAGCATGATTAAAAATACGGATTCAAAGTTTAATTTTAATCATCACATAAGGATTTCATACGATTAACGTAATATTTCGTCAAATCTGTACATAAGCAATAGACATAATGATAAATAGTCAGAGATACGAATTATTACAAGTATAATTCTAAAAGAAAAACTTGAAGGAATCAAAGGTCCACAGGAAGAAAACAAAAGCTTCAAGTTGGTAACCGTTCACTTTACGCCATAAACTGAAAGATTCAAGTTAATAACTTATGCCTGTAGGATCGCAAAAAAATATTATTCTGCTTTAGTTGTACAAATTATTATAATTATAAAAATTTAATAATGATTCCCACTGGGATTTCAAAGAAAATTCTGACCGAAGGGTGAATCACATGGCAAATTTTTGTACATATCAATATTTTAGAAAACCCAAAAAAATGCACTAAACACCTTTTCAGAACCAAAATGTTTTTAAGTTAGCACATGTAAAATACACTGTAAGTATAAATTCGCAAACGTTTTCACCATACTATGGCATCATCAGGCGATGAATTAGTTATTAATAATAATATTAATGAATTAGTTATTAATTCGTTTTCACCATACTATGGCATCATCAGGCGATGAATTAGTTATTAATAATAATATTAATGAATTAGTTATTAATTCATCGCCTGATGATGCCATAGTATGGTGAAAACTTTTGCGAATTTATACTTACAGTGTATTTTACATATAAAAAAAGAAAAAGAACTCAAAATAAAAAATTTTAAGTAAATTTGTGGTTTTTAGTATGTATTTATGGTTAAATTCAAAAAATATAAGAATAATACAATACGTAGAAAATCAAAATTCAAAAAATTTAAAAAGGAGACAATTAACACATAACAGGTCTGGATTAAGAAAATTTGAAAAAATGAAAATTTCGTAATACGAAGTACAATATAACGTTATTTCATGGTTATTGCCATTCTTCAGTTGCACGCATCGATTACGATTACATTGTAAAATAAGAAGAAAAAATTTTTCAAACTAAACAAAATTATCGACTAAATTGTACAAAATTGACTTACCATAACCTCCAAAGATTATCAAAACTGAACTTGTTACACGAGGTATGAATAATTTAAAAATGATTTGAACTAAGAAATTCGTTTACCTAGCACTGCTAGTTTGAAATCCGAAGGCACTGCCCTCTTAATATGATTTCTAAAAACTTTGAAAAAATTCAAAATTCAAAAATTTACCACGTTTTTTAACCGTGAGGCGTAAAACTAGAAAAAGAACTCAAAATAAAAAATTTTAAGTAAATTTGTGGTTTTTAGTATGTATTTATGGTTAAATTCAAAAAATATAAGAATAATACAATACGTAGAAAATCAAAATTCAAAAAATTTAAAAAGGAGACAATTAACACATAACAGGTCTGGATTAAGAAAATTTGAAAAAATGAAAATTTCGTAATACGAAGTACAATATAACGTTATTTCATGGTTATTGCCATTCTTCAGTTGCACGCATCGATTACGATTACATTGTAAAATAAGAAGAAAAAATTTTTCAAACTAAACAAAATTATCGACTAAATTGTACAAAATTGACTTACCATAACCTCCAAAGATTATCAAAACTGAACTTGTTACACGAGGTATGAATAATTTAAAAATGATTTGAACTAAGAAATTCGTTTACCTAGCACTGCTAGTTTGAAATCCGAAGGCACTGCCCTCTTAATATGATTTCTAAAAACTTTGAAAAAATTCAAAATTCAAAAATTTACCACGTTTTTTAACCGTGAGGCGTAAAACTAGAAAAAGAACTCAAAATAAAAAATTTTTTAAGTAAATTTGTGGTTTTTAGTATGTATTTATGGTTAAATTCAAAAAATATAAGAATAATACAATACGTAGAAAATCAAAATTCAAAAAATTTAAAAAGGAGACAATTAACACATAACAGGTCTGGATTAAGAAAATTTGAAAAAATGAAAATTTCGTAATACGAAGTACAATATAACGTTATTTCATGGTTATTGCCATTCTTCAGTTGCACGCATCGATTACGATTACATTGTAAAATAAGAAGAAAAAATTTTTCAAACTAAACAAAATTATCGACTAAATTGTACAAAATTGACTTACCATAACCTCCAAAGATTATCAAAACTGAACTTGTTACACGAGGTATGAATAATTTAAAAATGATTTGAACTAAGAAATTCGTTTACCTAGCACTGCTAGTTTGAAATCCGAAGGCACTGCCCTCTTAATATGATTTCTAAAAACTTTGAAAAAATTCAAAATTCAAAAATTTACCACGTTTTTTAACCGTGAGGCGTAAAACTAGAAAAAGAACTCAAAATAAAAAATTTTAAGTAAATTTGTGGTTTTTAGTATGTATTTATGGTTAAATTCAATTCAATTCAATAAAATCAATAAATGAATTTAACCATAAATACATACTAAAAACCACAAATTTACTTAAAATTTTTTATTTTGAGTTCTTTTTCTAGTTTTACGCCTCACGGTTAAAAAACGTGGTAAATTTTTGAATTTTGAATTTTTTCAAAGTTTTTAGAAATCATATTAAGAGGGCAGTGCCTTCGGATTTCAAACTAGCAGTGCTAGGTAAACGAATTTCTTAGTTCAAATCATTTTTAAATTATTCATACCTCGTGTAACAAGTTCAGTTTTGATAATCTTTGGAGGTTATGGTAAGTCAATTTTGTACAATTTAGTCGATAATTTTGTTTAGTTTGAAAAATTTTTTCTTCTTATTTTACAATGTAATCGTAATCGATGCGTGCAACTGAAGAATGGCAATAACCATGAAATAACGTTATATTGTACTTCGTATTACGAAATTTTCATTTTTTCAAATTTTCTTAATCCAGACCTGTTATGTGTTAATTGTCTCCTTTTTAAATTTTTTGAATTTTGATTTTCTACGTATTGTATTATTCTTATATTTTTTGAATTTAACCATAAATACATACTAAAAACCACAAATTTACTTAAAATTTTTTATTTTGAGTTCTTTTTCTAGTTTTACGCCTCACGGTTAAAAAACGTGGTAAATTTTTGAATTTTGAATTTTTTCAAAGTTTTTAGAAATCATATTAAGAGGGCAGTGCCTTCGGATTTCAAACTAGCAGTGCTAGGTAAACGAATTTCTTAGTTCAAATCATTTTTAAATTATTCATACCTCATGTAACAAGTTCAGTTTTGATAATCTTTGGAGGTTATGGTAAGTCAATTTTGTACAATTTAGTCGATAATTTTGTTTAGTTTGAAAAATTTTTTCTTCTTATTTTACAATGTAATCGTAATCGATGCGTGCAACTGAAGAATGGCAATAACCATGAAATAACGTTATATTGTACTTCGTATTACGAAATTTTCATTTTTTCAAATTTTCTTAATCCAGACCTGTTATGTGTTAATTGTCTCCTTTTTAAATTTTTTGAATTTTGATTTTCTACGTATTGTATTATTCTTATATTTTTTGAATTTAACCATAAATACATACTAAAAACCACAAATTTACTTAAAATTTTTTATTTTGAGTTCTTTTTCTAGTTTTACGCCTCACGGTTAAAAAACGTGGTAAATTTTTGAATTTTGAATTTTTTCAAAGTTTTTAGAAATCATATTAAGAGGGCAGTGCCTTCGGATTTCAAACTAGCAGTGCTAGGTAAACGAATTTCTTAGTTCAAATCATTTTTAAATTATTCATACCTCGTGTAACAAGTTCAGTTTTGATAATCTTTGGAGGTTATGGTAAGTCAATTTTGTACAATTTAGTCGATAATTTTGTTTAGTTTGAAAAATTTTTTCTTCTTATTTTACAATGTAATCGTAATCGATGCGTGCAACTGAAGAATGGCAATAACCATGAAATAACGTTATATTGTACTTCGTATTACGAAATTTTCATTTTTTCAAATTTTCTTAATCCAGACCTGTTATGTGTTAATTGTCTCCTTTTTAAATTTTTTGAATTTTGATTTTCTACGTATTGTATTATTCTTATATTTTTTGAATTATTTTACATATGCTAACTTAAAAACATTTTAGTTCTGAAAAGTGTTTAGTGCATTTTTTGGGTTTTCTAAAATATTGATATGATTAATATCGAGTTACACTACTTGAACCACGTTTACAATCGAAAATTTTTGTACGCTAGATTTATTTTTTACAAGATTGTTGAGAGATTTTGCAAGATTTCCACCTTGATCCCCTTTACATTTCCTTTCAAAAAAGTAGAAAAAGTAAATAAAAGCTCAATTTTTATTAAGATTTTTTTAAATTTTCACAGATTTTCTTGGATTTTTAGGTCTCTCTTGACTTGTATACACAGATCTCAAAAGGTCATCTGCTTGTATACCAGATTTCTCCAGCAATTCTTTCTAGGTTCTGAAAAACAAAATTTAAAAAGTATTTTATTTTACATTTTACGTTTGCCCAATTCTACTTTTTCATTGCTTTATTCGGACCCACTCTTTAATAACATATCAAGAGTTATACCTTATACAAGTACCTATCTAATTTACTTCTGACGGAGGATTTAGTCGTTATTTTATCTTAATCCTCTATTTTGTTAATACATTCATGCGCGTCATGTTTGCCACTTTCACTCCATTCTATCGGGAATATTTTTTTGTAACTTTGGTTGGAATTACGTTGTAATTTTTTTTAATTAATAATTATGATTAGTACACACAGAAAAATTTTTGGTGTTTTGAAGTAATTTTTACTTCAATTGCAGTTCAAATAAGGATAACACCAATTTTAAAGTAAATTGTACTAAATTTGAAGTAAATTTTACTAAATTTGATATAAAATTTACTCAAACTGATGTAATATTTACTTTAAAATTGTTGCAAGGATTGTTTTTTTCTCTGTGCACACTATTTTTTTAGTTACTCATTTTGATTACCGCTATTTTCATTTTTGTGAAAGATAAGAATAAGAAAATATTGATAGGCAATTGTTTTCTAATATCGCTACGTGGCAATAGTTGCAATTCTCTATTCTTCGAACTACAGAAAATAACATAAATGAAACATTGTTTATATATTTTAATCAGTACTATACATCACAATAAATTATTATCAATTAAAAATAATTGATATTGCAAATTCTTGTATGTGGGTATTCAAAATGTTTAAAAAAATTATATGTATTTAATTATCGATTTTCATAATATGTATTTTTAATAGATTTCGAAACAACAGTAGTACTTACGCTAACTAGTTCATTTCGACGCCGACACGTTTCAACCCGGCACGTTTGGACGCTGAAACGTGTTTTAATGCCTTTAAAAATAAAATATTGTAAGCTAAATTGGTAAGCCACCAGAACTTGAAGGCATGGGATCATTGGGATCACAACTCTCCTGTTAAATAATCCCTCTAAAAACGACAGATCTCAGAGCTGCGAAAACTTGAAAGCATGGGAAAGCAATCACTTGTTAAAAAATATCTCCTAAAAGCGACAGACAGATTATTAGCAAACCACCCACTTGCCAAAGAATCCCTTAAATACAGCTCGAGAATTGAGACAAGCTTTGGTAGGTTGAAAAAACATTAAAATTAAGCGAATATCTGTTTTTTTAAAAACCTTTTGTGTGAAAATACTTAAAAAAATGTTGAAAGCAATCCTTCAGTTAGTTTATACAACAGAAAACCAAAGATTTTGTAGCTGCGATTGCAATGCGTTCGCACATGGATTAGAAGGTTCTAGGTTTTCAAAAAAGTTTATTCTCCGCAGGAATAATTATTTTTCCAGATGTTTTTATATCTTTCCGAATTCGATGCAGAACATGCTATATCCTCCATTTTTTCCAATGCAACAAAACGATCCAAACTTTGACTTAATTTATTGTAAAATAGATATAATTTGAAACCTAGGGTTTGAATAAAGTATATAGAATATCTTTCTGCTAACCTCGCACTTCATACAATACAAAATTATGTTAAAATGTTACAACCTAAAACTAAAATTATCCCCTAAAAGGACATTCAAGAATACAATGAAATTTTCAGAATAAATTGAATGGCCCCAAAAAATAAAATTTTCCAGACTAATCCGCAAAAAGATGATTAAAATTGTAAAATAGTATCTAGCAATGGTACTTGTATATAGTTAATTATTGTCTGTTATGCATTTATGTAAGATTTATATAACTCGACCAATAAACTTACGCATTCGTGTGAAATATGTTACTTTACACACTTGTTACGTAATATACTATTTTTTTAGTGTTACATAGGAATGGTGGGTTTACTAAATCGTAGAAATGGATTAATTAAATACCATTTTTGTGTTTTTCATAAGTTTCAATATCTATCAATCAGTAAGTCCGTCCGTGTGTCCCGCAGATCAGATGATTTCCAATTTTTCCGTAACTGCTGGTCTGCACGAGTTAGTAAATTAATTGTTCTCGTAATCAATTAGAATTTTCGACGTAATAATTTATTCCATTCCATAAACTATAGCATGGTTGGTTTGATAACAAGAATTAACGGCAATTTTTGCAGTAGTGGTTTTAAAGGTGCCACGGTTTCATAACATGGTAGAGGCTTAGGCGAAAATGATTTTCTAAATAAATTCAAATACTAAATATATTCTGTTATTATTTGTTTATGTTACGCTTTAATTTACATGTTCTATTTGTCAAGATATTAATTAATAGGTAAGCCATCCAAAGCAACGCGGTTATATCCACATTGTGTTCGTCGAATAACATGGATTATACTGTACAGTTTCTCGCTATCTATATAAATTACCAATTTATAGCATTAACGGTATCTCAAAATGTGGGTGTACTTTAAAGATGGGCTATTCTGAATGGAGTACAAACAAATAGATAAATAGAATGCAACATGTAATTCTATTTTCTATTCTGTTTCAGCATGATGCGCTTATCTTGTTTGTGCTTTCAGTGCAAAACATTGTTTCATCAGACAATATCATTCAATAAATTGGCTGTATGCTAATCCTTGCCAACTACATGCAATTAGTCTTCCGGTCATATAAGAAAAACTCCGATTGAATATAGGATTCTGTTTTATTTACTTGGGAAATTCGAGATTAAAGCTTGGGTAGTAATCCCAACAAATTTCTAAGATCCCTGGATGTGCTAAGTGCAGGCATGAGCGCACATACAAACACATTTAAATTAAATTCCATAAATTTCTATTATCGAAGTATGGCTTTCAGGCATTTGAATATATCTCTACAATACGAAAATCGTTTCACCGATGTTGCGTTTAATGATTAAACTAATTTTGGTATTATGGAATCCATCGCTTGTTTGCCATCAACTTCATCGTAGTAAATTAACATAAAACAAGAATCGCTTTGCATTTTTAATCGCATACTCCAAGTTGAAATTGCTTATAAAACAGGAAAGTAGCTTTTATCGCCATCTACAGCACCGTTGACAAAGTAACTCGCAATTCCCTATTTATGTGCCCCATTTTTTTTAAATGCTAAACGGGATTAATCAAGCATTATGTTATTAATTTTGCATGCTTCCGATTTTTATTGGATGTATCTTACTCGAATTTGACACATTTCCAAAATATACGAGGGGCTTTCTAAATATATTTGAAATAAAATTTATTTGCTCGATAAATTTAACGTGATCTTGATGTCGCACTCTAATGGATGAAGTACTCACCGAAATTTATTCAATTAATTTTATTGCAAACCGAAATCGCTAGTAAACTATTCTTTAATTTGGCACTTACATCTGTGGATATATCATGATGAATTAACTAACCACTTACGTTACAAATTAAATGATTGTGTTCATCATTATCAATCAGACTTTGACTTCTTTGTGTATTTATAACTGAACATTACACGCAGGTTACCGTTAAATATCACGGCAATGCTAAATATCTCATTTTTGAAATCATCCAAATTTAACGTGTGCTATCCTTTGCTTCAATTCGTTTTTATTGACAAAACATCACGTATGGAATTTGTATATTTCTTGTATAAAAAAATAGTTATTTCCCACGTAGAAGTGACACTAACTTATTCCTATTGTTAACGTACATCAATTATTTCTGTAAATTCAATCATCTTGTTTTGATATCACATTAATATAAGGCCTCTTTCACACGAAACGTGTAACGGGTTAAATTCACTTAACGCACACTCCGCGTACAAACACTAGCCGGTTAAACTGCAGCGGGAGGAGTGGTACACACTTAGATTAAAGTGTGATGATTTTTCCGAACAAATCACAATGAAACTATTAGTAAGTAGATAAATCAATAATTGGGGGTTTTTACAATTTGGTCTTCTTCGGCAGGTGAAGGTTAACTGATGAAATTAGCTAGAGAATATCGGATTCTTCACAAAACTTCGAATAGAATTCACTATCAACTTGGTCGAAGCTAAGATGCCACATTGGGCTTTGGATCACAGCAGTGTATTCGAGGTGACCAGGATTTAAACGCTTCAGCTTTCAGCGGTCCATGTTGGCTTGTCAATTCTATGGACCAAAAACTTGGCGAATAACGAAATTGGAAAATACAACTTACTTCACAGATTTCATAAGTCTGTATAATAATAATTATACCCTTTTATTCTACACGAGTCTTGCCGAATCAAGGTGAAATTGTTTTATAGAACTTGAATTTAATGCAGATCGATCTGATTTATAATTTACTTATTTCTTAGATTCATTTAACATGATTTCCATATTAAGCTGTATGTGGTTTCCATATAACGCGGTACGAATTAATCGCGTTGTAAGAGTACGTAACAAAAAGCGCATTCATTGGATAGTTACGTTTTTAAATTAATCTTAATATCCTACAGGGTATCTATAGTCTATACATTACTGGTGCGTACTGCCGCGATATTATGTAGATATAGTGTACTGGAACGTTAGTTTTTTCCAACCTCCTCTCTACCTTCGGGTGCTAGCTAGCTTTCTAATCGGAGAACAAAACTTCTCAGTAGTGGGTTTTCTTATTACTACGTTGCGACGCCAATTCGATTATTCAAAAATAAACTAATCAATCCAAAACAATTCCAATTCAAAATAATTAAATTAAACTTTTAAATAAATTTTTCTTTTAAAAATGGAAATGATGATTATAGGTATCGGTTATCGATGCAGGTGCTCGCCGTAAAAATACAAATTTTACTGCGCCTTCCAATTTTATATTTAAATTTATCCAATTTACCATTAACTTTTAAATAACTTTCATCAAAAGAATAAAACAAGAAAATTACTCACTTAAATTTTATCTTTATTCTCAAATCAAATCCAAAAATGTCAAACTTGAAACGTAAATCAAAAATTTGTCAGAACCTTCCCGAGAAATACGTCCGTTCGCTTCGGCGGACACTCTTGGAAGAGGCGATTATGATGTCTTTTCGTACCAACACAATTTGTTAATATACAAAGCCACACAAAATTCACAAATCATTTACAAAAAAATCATTTACAAAATCATTTTTGTGAAAAAATTCACAAAGCAAATATAAAAATAATCAAAATTCAAATTTCAAAAAATATTCCACCTAAGAAATCAAATTTAAAAACTATAAAAATACTTTCAAAATGATTTGGTAACACGACAATAAAAATACATATTTTCTGAACAAGTGAAAGTCTTTGTCTTTTGACTGAAAGTCTGGAGGTACTGGATACTCTCAGTACTTTAACAATTATGTTTGAAAGCATCTGATAATAATGATTTTGTATTGGTTTAGGAGGCCGGGCCCCTTCCTTAATCAATCCTTTCAGCGAGAAGTTAGTGTGAAGTATTAGGATTTCACCTGCATGAGGTACTAAACTAGATGGAGCATTGTAGTTCTTTTTTGGGATCGTCTCAGTTTTGTTTATTACCAGATTCATTGTTTGTGACATGTGAACTCGGAGTTGTCTGTTTTTTAGGTTTTTCACAGATGTTTTTGTTGCTCAGAAGAAGATTTTCTTGTATTATGTATCGGGAGCTGGAGGCAATGACTCGTGTAGGTTACTAATTATTTCAATGTTACAAATTTTTTTCTGTTCCTTCAATTTATATTTTTTAAATTCCCTGAATATATAAAATTTTGACATTAAATTAACGTTTATGTTATGTGCGAAAGGGGAATCACAGTATATATTTTTGTGCACTCTATTTAAGAAATTTTCTCATGTTTCCCTTGATTTCTTCAAATTGCTCTGTACTTGTACAGTGAACTTCTGCTGTGAAAAATTAAACGTGCAAGAAAAACAAATTGAAAATAAATCAATAGGATTCCTGTGGATGTGCAGGATTATTTCGGATTTTTCTGGATTGTTTCAAATTTCCATTCACTTGTACACTATCGTCCAGGGGTTCCTAAACTTTATAGATGACGGAACACTAACCCAAAACCTGTTATTTTATGGAACCCCAATGACTGTTCTACGGAACCCAGTTTGGTAATCGCTGCTATAGTCTATTCATTTAGCACATTCAGCTGATGTAAACAATGTTCACTGCGTGATATCCACATGCTTGTTTTATATTCAATTGCGATTGGATGCAAATAAGGTCAAGACAACCTTATATATCGTCCGTACTTAGAGTTCTTCATTGTGAGTAGAGGCATATAATTTTCACACGGCGTTTGAATTTCTAAAAATACAAGGCAATCTAGATTAGTTCCTCTCTGTCAAGCTCCTCCCCATAAATCACGTGCAAACTGCATGTATTTGTTATTGTCTACTAAATGTGCTAAATGAATAGACTATAGATTTCTCTAGTACAGCGGTTTCCAATTAGTATTGGCCGCGGAACCTTTGGGCGAAGTAAAAAATTTGGCGGAGCCCTAAGCCGATTGGTTTATTAGTAGTTAAAAAAAAAAGTTAACAAGTTTTGAAAAAAAGCTAAATAAAATTAAGAGCTTCAAGAGCTAAAAAAGAAGTCGGAAAGTTCTGAAAAAAAGTTAAAAAATATTTTTTAAGCGGCAACATTTATTTTTCGCCATTTTGAAATTCTTTTTGGCGGAACCCTTGGATTTTTTCGCGAACCCCATTTGGGAACCTCTGCTCTAGTATCAAAATAGAAGTCCATTTAAAGACATACATACTTACATATAGGGCTATTCTGGAAGTTAAGTTTTAATATTGTAGAATTTGAACCGGTTTCATTCATTTACTCCGGGATCATTTGCTGTAGGAATCATTTGACACCTAGATTATTTGTTAGAGGATCATTTCTGTGGTCGGCACTTAAAAGGTCATAAGTATACATTGTTTCCCTATATACTTATGACCTTTTAAGTGCCGACCACAGATTTGTAGTGGAACTGCGTACACGGAGCTGTCAATATTCCAATTCCAATATTCAAAGTATATCAATATTAAAAAAAAAAAATGCACACACTTTTTAGAACTGAAACGTTTTTAAGTTATCACAAATAAAATACACTGTAAGTCATAGGCGGATTTAGGGGGGTGGGGGCAGGTGCCCAGATGCTTAAAAATGGACAAAGAGATAATCAGAAATCTGAGAACACTTTTTGCCCGTTTGATCCTGGTGCCACTCCCAGAAAAAATCCTAGATCCGGCTATGCTTAAGTATATGGATTAATATTCGATTAATTGGATTATCGAATAATGGATTAATATTCCAAATGTAAATGCGATGTGAAATTCATACGTTTATATGTGAATAGGCGTTATGGGGCTCGAAAAGGCGGTGTGCGAGAAAATGAGTTAATTTAAAATTCAAAATTAATTTTTAAATAGCAGTGCAGTAACGGTGTGAATGAAACAGTTTAAGCGGCGTTGGCACCTTCTTTTTATTTTCTTTTGACGATTTTGACTAAGAAAGAAGCAGTGACCTCTTTTTTTGTTCTTTATTTTAAAAAAAGCGGCATTTAATTGTTGCGCTCCTCTCGGCCTTGCGTCCGGAGCGACCGCCTCAGTCTCCCCTTCCTAGTTACGGCACTGTTATTAGATAAGTTTACACTAGTCAAGTTTTGCACTAGAAACAATATAAAAAGCGATCAATAGATTATCGATACAGACTTAAGTGTGTTATTAATTTTGCCAAGTTTGTGTACATAATAAATCGTTGAGAAAATTCTAATTACATTGTGGAAATGTGTGTAGATAATTAAATTTTTGACCCGTGTTAAGTGGATATAAATTTGTAATTAATTATTTTCATAATTCACAATGAATAATGTTCGTATATACTTTTATGGTTTTTAACTTCGATACAATTGTTTAAAATAATGAATGCTGTTTTTAAAGGTAGTAATACACAGTCTACAGAAGATTACGCACGACTTGTTTATTTAACTTTTTTCTTTCTTATGATTATAATAAATATATAATTTTATGAACAAAAACTGTTAAACATTTACATAATTTGATAATCTAGGTGCACAACTACTTTGGAGGTCTGCTCGATTGTACAACAAGAGTATCGCTCCCGTAGTGCTGTGTGTGTTTGGCCTTAAAAAAATAATTATTTGTTTAACGTGGGAAATTAACAAAAGTACATGGCTTTTGGCCAAAATTTATTTAGAATCATTTCACTAAAATAGATTTACGTTGTCAGATGTTTCCGGAAGAAATTAAAATTGTCGAAAGTAGTGTTTTTAAATATATTCCAGTGCAAAATTACGATTTTTCGAACCGATTGTTATTGGATTTTAGAAGTTATGCAAGACTGATCAAGTAAAATGGTGCAATCATTTAAACCGATTTCCATTGTTGTAAAATCAGGTCGTAGGTTACAAATAAATTAGTTTACCTCTGATTCAAACCAGACGATCGCGTTCGTGATGAGACGTAGAAAATATGTTTTGGGTATTTTGGTTTCGTACTGTTTTCCAAATTTTCATTTTTGTTGTTTTTTTCAGTGACGTCCAAAAAGAAGTTTTGGAATCCACGGAAGTGGTTCAAAAGAAAGAGTCACAAAGTTGCCGAAGATGCTTCGCCTAGTCTGGACGTTTCGGAATCCATGCTCAAAGATGTTCACAGAAGTAGGTCAACAAGTGAATTATCTGAAAGCGATGAACCTATGCGAAGAAGGTAATAAATATTACACGTGCACGTTGGCATGATATGAACAATTTATATATTTCAGAAGTGGAACACACATGCATCCTGGACTCAGCGTATCTCACGACAGTATTTTTCATTCTCCAAACTCCGGTTCAGAGTTAGATTTAGAAGAAGCACAAAGTTCATCTTCGTTATCGTTTCATCATCCCACCCAAACAGAATTGAGATTAAAGGTAGGTTTATGTTTTAATCGATTAATCATACTACTCCAAAATTGAAAATTTTGAACTCTTAATTGGTAATGCTCATATTAGGTCCATCGTAAAAGTTTTATGGTTGTTTAAATATTTAACAACAGCAATTTAATCAACTACAGTTTGATATTTTATGTTATCTATAAACCGAATCATAAATATTTCAATTCAACGCTATCTTGGTAGTTTTTTTATCGAACGTATGAGATGGTTCATTTATAAATTTCAAATAGTATTCCCTTCACTTGGACGGTAGTGTTTATACGAATGAAGGATGTAAAATCGTGTAGTACAATTTTTTTTCCAGTTTATATTGATTTATTTAGTTTATCATATCGTGAGCAGATAACATCATCCACACGTGTTTCTAAAATTTGCCTTCCTAATGCGGTGTTCAAAAATTAGTTTACTTCTGCAACAGGTTTTTCCGATAGCAAAAACCTTTTTCTTTCAGCTTTGTCCCCATTTTATTTCTGGATATTATTTTGGTTTATTTTTGTATCTTAGTTAATTAAAACTTTAAGTTATTTATTTTCTAATCACTTGCTGCACATATTTAATTTACAGTTGATGTAATCCAAACGTATCACATTCACACGAACATGATGTGTATTTATATCAAGGTTACTTTGTGGATATAACTCCAGCACAGTTGTACCTACCTATGTGTTACAATACTTTCCAATGTAATGTACATATTAAGTTCAATGTACAAAATGTTAAACGACCTTGGCGTTTCATGTAAAACCTTTTCCATTCCAATTATTATCGTCTGATTCGTTCTTATCTAGGGCTTCTCTTAATAATCTCAATTCCTTGTGGCTTTGGCTTCCTCTTTCTTTATCGCGGATAATTATATCAAGTTGTATGAACAAAACAGTTTCATGTTTACATGACTCATATCGTGTTTATTGTATTGAATTATAGAAATTATTATTTAACACCCGTCATGATCAATTTATTTCAGGATCGAGGAGCATATCCTGGAGGAAACGTTTTCAATATTTATTTTAAATTACCGCAAACATTGGGAAAATTTAATATTTTTATTTCAATAAGTTGACATCCATAGCATAGAAATTGAAGAAGGTTATTTAATTTCCTGCTTGATCAAATATACTTTTAAATAATAGAAATGTCCCATTTCAATTTCCTTGTCAGTCGTAATACTTATGCAAACTATTCAGTTTCCGAATTTTCCGTAATATTTTATATTTTTATGTCTAGTAAAATAAAATGTTGATTTTATACCGCAATTACATGAACGACTCCACGAACAAAAATAAACCAGGAAATAGTCAAATTTTATGTATTTATAAGTTTGGTTTTTTACATATTATAGATAGGTACTGTTTTACGGTAGTAATTTGGGGTTGTTGTTCGAAGATGACCTTATTAAATATTTACGAAATGCTTTTGGTTCGACCCTAAGTGCTCCAAAATATGACACGAACATCGACGACTATTATCCAAATTAATTATTAAAAAACAACTACTATTGATTTTTTTCAGTGTACATTTTAATTTCTTTCACGGCTATCAGAGATTGCCTTATCCAACAAATTTTGTAAATAAATGTAAACAAAACCACATCGAGTACGTTTGAACCTGGCTCTAAGCATAGATTACCTACCTTCGAAATTTGCGCTTTAGATGTAGAGCAGACGATACAAAGAAACGACACCTACAAAAGATCTCGCTAATGCATTTAGCCAATATTAAATAATCAGGATCCGCTTATTTTATGAAGAATGCCCACGGCTACTCATGAAAACAGATTGTGGTACTCGCAATAATAAAGTATAACCTTTGGGCGGTAAGTGATTTTATCTAATTCCTCTGGGGAGCCTGAAATTGCGAAAACAAAAATGTAGAATAAGTCGCTACTTAAATACAAACGTTCAAATACGATAAGAAAGAAAACGTTTTCAATCGAAAGGGAGTTTTTCCCACATCTGTTTGTAGTAGGTGATAACCAACAGTTCAGATTTTTTATTAGAATATAAAAATTAAATAAGTGCTTTTTAATAAAAATAATATCACTCGCTCTGATTACTTCTGCCGAAGTAAAACTTTGACTCAAATTAACAGAACAAGCGACACTTTAACCGCAAGAGTAGATAAAGTAGCATTTTAACAGCAAAGGTAGATAAAATACTTTATTTTTACTGAAATTGCAAAATATTAAGTAGTATGTTTGATTTATTGTAAAATGAAAACTATCAACATAAAAAAAACACTAAAAGCTAGATTGTCTCTACAATCCACTTGGTTCTACAATCGACTCTCTTGACCTAGCTTCTAGAGCATTACAAACTAAATATAAGTAGATCCTTAAGATCCAACGGAACAATTATTGCGTTCATAACAATATCTCCCTTATAAACTGAAAACAGAAAAAGAAGAAAAACTTGACAAAAACAAGAATAGTTATATCATTGAAGTGAAAACAGAACTAAAAAGGTAGAACATGGACATCATGAACATTAGCCTAGGTAGATGAAATATAGTAATAATTTCAAAAATAAGGAATAAAAGATAAGGACTTTAAAAAAAAAGAGCTAACAGTTATGCGTTTAAAGGTGAATGAAGAAAATACCAATACGTAAAATGTGGAAGAAACATCAGTGGAACAACTGGAAATTTGAAAATCAAAGAATATTAATTTCAAGAGGTTTTAAGTATTAGACTGAAGGCGAATAATGGAAATAGAAGAGAAAAGGAAGTAAAGATCTGATAGAATCAGGAAGCATAGCCTTTCCATGTAAATAAGAAAATGCTCAAGAACATTATGATTCAATAGAATTATTTCCCAAATGTGAAACGACTAAAGTGTTTTAACAAAAACGCTTTTCTCTTTCTTCTCAGGAAAGTAATCGAAGCAATTATGGGCAAAGGGGGTCAATAACACCACCTGACAGTGAGAAAAAACGAAGAGATAACGAAAATAGTGGAAAACAGAAGACTGTTATGGGCCGGCGTCTAATGCCGATATACCCGTTTCGATTCTAAGAGAAGTAAAAAATACCATGGTAAAAACTTAATTCTAACCGTCTTCCTTAGGAGTTTATCCAGATTATCCAATATTGCATAATTATTAAGTAATTTTTATTTTGTCTACCGTACTGAAGAAGACTAATAATAATAAGTCAGAAAAACATATATTCTACTATTCTCACCTGTATACGTTTTGTCGTCAATCAACTATCTTATTTTTGTAAAATAACGACGACATTTAGTGAGCGATTCCATCGATAATTGTGTTATCATTGCTTGCAATTTGTTTTCCTTTGGTGGCCTACCTGTCTTTATGTTTCTCCATTAGCGATAAAATTAAGACAAGTGGCTATTAGTTCTTTTTGGTTTTTTATAACCGATAACTGGGAATTAGAATTATTGACGCAATAATAACCACTTGCAGTTATTTTCATTTAAAGGAAGCCACATCTTGCTACCGACTCAACAGCTAGTTTTAACATCGTGGGTTTCTACAAAAATTTCAAGCTAGTTCTTCTTTTCCCAGCGTTTAGAAAAAATTCTGTTTCTCCACAAGGGTGAAGGAATTTTTAATTATAATTGCTCTCCCCTTATGATATGTTTACGCCCCCCTGGTTGAGAAGTTCTGATTTAGACAGTTTCAAGAGCTGGGATATCTTAGGTTATTTTGATTCAGTGCTCGTCTTGGCTATGAAAAAAAATACAGGTGTTGGTTTGGGCGCCAATAATAAATAAAACTAATAACCCAATAAAAATAATGAATCAATCATTGGAAAGGGTGATAACTCAACGTCGTATAAAAATGATTGACGAATAACATAATCTCAGTAATTTTCTGCATACAAAAGCTGTAAATTGCACTTGTCAATAAAATGTACGCAAATGTTGTAAAATTTTGAAACTGAAACTGGTATTAAAATTGATTCAAATAATCAGATGGATTAATATAAGGGAAATCAGACGATTCTCCAGAATAAGTAAAATATTGCAGTTCAAACAAGGAGGATGGTTCAAATTGAAGTTGTCGAATAAGTTCCATACAATTTTTATAATTGAAACAGAAACAACCTGATGATTTAAAGCATTTAAATTTAAAAACTACTAATTACGATTAATCAAAGCTTCATCCAACGAATAGTATACATCCCCGAACGCCGGAAAATTGAACATAAAAACGCCACTTCCACTTAGGTTGATCTAATAAAATTGAATTTTGCAATGAGCTTCAAAACGGCTACGTCTTTCCCTAGCTTAAAACTGAATTGTCGAGAAATTTTTCCCGGAAGTCGTGATAAGGAAATTCTAGTGGTTTTCCCCAAACCAACTTGATGTTCCTATTAATCAAAACGCAAACAAAACTACTTTATTAATTTTTGTTTGTTACATATTTACAGTCAAAAACTGAAAGTCTAAAGTTTCAGTTGAGGAAAAACTTATTTGGAGCTTCTGATGGCTTCCGTTTTTAGTTTTTTCGCTTTAAAGGAAATTTTGGAACTCGAAATCCAGTTGGTAAAAATGGAAACACTGTAATAAACGAAAAATTGAAAAATTTCTCATCAGGAAAAATTAATTTTTTTAAATTACGTTTAATTTATAAAAATTCTCTTCATATTAAAATTTTATTTTAAAAAATAAACACGAAAAAATGAAATTCCTGCCTGGCAATTTAGTGCTAGTCACTTGAAGTTTCGATTGCTTCTTTCAAGCATCAGAGATGCTTTCAGAAAATATATGGTTTCCCGGTTACCTAGGTAACACAATAAAAAATCAATCTTAACTTTTTAAACCTTAGTTTGTTTTATTATAGTGGTTCTTTGGATTTAAAAAAATTACTACTATTAGGGAATATTTTCTATAAATAAAGGTTTGCGATTTTTATCATACAAACATCTAAATGGTTTTATTAAAAAAGTTTTTCTGCACCCGTACTGTGCAATGTTTTTCTTATTGTGGAATGATTCAACTTCATCGTGAACTTCCTGCACACCTGCACTGGACTTGGATCGCAAGTTTGATAAAAGTAAAACAGTTCAGTTATTTTGATTTTGGAAACTTGGATCTCGTTGCACGATTATGCTTCCACTTGGTAATTCATTCGTCTTTCCTGGTCTTAAATATTTTGATATAAAATTGGAAAGCAAAATTTGGATGAAGAAACTTTAACATCCGAAAAGTACAAGTTGGACACCAAAAGATTCGACTGAATCCAATTTCCCAATTTTTTGGAGCTGTATGATTTTCTCTGAAATGCACGTAACAGGATGAATGATGTCACGTGTAAGAAAATGGTATCGATAAGCAATAAAATCGCGTCAGTTGACAGTTTATAATATTAAAATTATGAATAATATTCCAAATATAATGGTGCATCAAGTGTATTATTATAATTTCCTGCTTAATTGGAGCGTGCATTGTTTAATTGTTTCCATTATCAGAAGCAACCTATGCTGTATTATTGATTTTAGCACGTAAATTAAAAATTTAAAGTAGCGACTTGGAGGGGTTTCATTTGGAAAATCGGACTTACAACTCAATGACTAATGTTGTCCATTGTTACTTTTCACTAGCTTATGTTGCCAGTCGATGCCGTTACCCAAGACTTGGAACAGGTCACAACGAAGTTGTCAGACGAGTTTTAGTCTTTCGATGTATACATGCTCGACATTTCAAACTACTTCGATTTGCAATTTCATAGATCAGTTGATCTTTTGAAGGAATGCAAAATAGAACTGTGATGTATAAATAATCTTGTGTTTCGCATTTTAACTACAGCGCCTGGCTTTTCGTGTTTGCCTATGGAGAGGTGTCGGTATTTTCGTCAAATGTCAGTTGCGAGTCTTCTCGAGTGGGTTACAATTTACAAAAAACATATCTTATGTTTTAATGAAGTGGTTTACATTTAAATACATTCATATTTTATCTTAGTTTCCGTTTTTCACCGAAGTCATGACAAAATTTCCTTTTGCGGTTTGTCGTCGTTTCGTTAAGTGATAAAAAGTGTTTCTCAAGTCTGTGCGTGCCAAAGTACAGTGCCTTATATTCTTGTGATATTAGCCAAACTGGCCCATTAAGTTTATTGCACTTGAAAATGAGTTGTCGAAGCTGTTACTGGTTACCTTGAGTATAAATTCCTGCTGTTTTGTGATGTATAAAATGTAAAATATGAAAGTTAGATCAAATTCGGGCGGAAGATGTTGGGGCAGAACGGATCGTCCTCACAATTCCAACGTATTTTGTAGAATATGGGTAAGAAAGACTTGATCATTTTCCAGATGCGGCTTTTTAAATAATTAGCAACTCTCATGAGTCAGCACGTATCGACTCGATTTTATAATAAATTTAAGGGTTGTGTGTGTTCCTTCCCTAACTTTGTTTACCTATTCCCAACTCATTACTTTTTTACCGTAAATGTCACAAGACACGGAACATCACGTAGTAGAGGCGTAGGGTTCAATATTGCACGTTTTATTCCAACGTACAAGTGGCTCGGGATCCCCCGAGCGTATTTTCGAATTTAGTATTTTTTAGTTCCGCCGTTATTTTCAAAAATTGTATAATTTCTGTCCAGGTTTCCGTTAAAAAATATCAATGTAGGCGTTTTTAAATTATGCATCACGTTCCAGTTTTGGTTTTTGCATATTTATTAATATTCATATTTTTGAGACTTTGCAAAAATGGATGTTAACTTGTTAAGAATATTATCTAATTGAAGTTCGGTAACAGTAAAACGCAATTAAATCATTTCTGATTTTAATCTATTTTATGTACCTACCTATTCCATAAGCTTTGCCATAAGTAATAATTATGACGGACTCGTGAGTTAGGATGAACCGATATGATTAAATTTGGTAATTTTCTTTGTGTGCCATTATTTATAAAATAGTGAGTCAATATGTTTTCTATAGTTGTTAAGAGTAGGTTAGTTTATATGTTTACAGTTATTAATACTTCCAATGCTACTTCGATATTTTGTGGACATGACCTAGAAACACGCAATTTAATGTTTGGACCATTTTTTGTAATACTAATTCATTAAAACGATATTATCAATTTCAGACGGAATTAAGCGAGAGATTGAGACTGAGAAGAGGCCGCGAAGATGTGAGCGAGGACGACGAAGGCTTTCCACGCAGTCCCTGTTGTAATTCGCCAACTGCTACCGAAGGCCTACTCGAAAAGACTGCCGTTAACGTAAGTTTCAACAAATTATTCCATCTTGTATATTTTGAGTTTCAAAGAAAAAATCTCGTGCTGCAACCAAAAACTCATCAATATATCAAAAAAAGATAATATGATAAATTACAAAAGATTTAAAAATTTTCCAGTTCAAAGATTTTAAATTTCACTAATATTAATATCGGAAAATGGAATCTTTAAATTTAAATGATACTGGTAAAGGCCTATTCGGCTATTAACTTTGTTCATTGAATTATTTCTAAGCGAAGGACGAATCGCAAGACAAATTGATTTGTACACTAGATTTCCTTTTATAACATTTTTGAAGGATTTCACCGAATATCCCTTGGATTGCTTCAAGATCTTTTTTCGAAAAAGTTGAAAAAGTAACAAAAAGAATAGTTGTCGATAATATTTTTAAGATTTCCTCATTTCCTTGAATTTCCCCAGATTTCCATTCACTTGTACATGAAATTTTCCCAGCAATTCTCCCCCTAGTTTCTAAGTAAATCAGATTTTTGACTCACTAATTACAGTTTTATTTCTTATCTTCTATTAATATTTGTCTACTTCTTTCGTTTTATTTTTCTTTTCTAAACCATTTTCAAAAGACTTGCAAAATTGAACTGTTCCATTTTGAGAAGTCTCTGATTTTCGATAGTTTACTTAAGCAAAAATCCTTGCATCAATTAGAAAATTACAAAAAATTAAAATCTTATGAATTTTCTACAACACCCCTCTGAAGATAATCCCTCTAGATAGAATTATAAATTAGAAACAAAATAAGTTTCTTTCTTTATTTATTTGTTTAAATTAATTTACAAAAAACATCTAATAAGTACTTCCTGTTAAAACAAAACTAGCTTGAAATAATCCCCTATAAATTCAAAAAATCTTCATAATTGTCAACGCACACAATTTTTGAAAATAAGGTCCTTTTTTGAGCTGGGCGGAGAATTACTGGGTAAATTTGGTGTAGGTACAGGTGAACTAAATCTTAGAACTACAGGAAATGTAAGAAAATCTTAGAAATACTGTAAATGAGTTTTTCTTGCTTTCCAACTTTTTTGAAAATAAATTTGTGACTTAGGGTCAGTTGTATAAAGATCAGGTAAGAGTTAAACCAGGATCAACTCATTGTTGATCCAATCAGAGTGTTCAAACTCAAAGTTAACCCTGGTTTAACTCTGATCCGAGGTTGATCTTCTGTTATACAACTGGCCCTTAGAGCGACTGTTGACTCGCGTCGTTTTTAGCTGGTTCTTGGTTTTCTTCAATTTCATATTTTATATTTCTGAATTAGACGACAAAATTTCTGAAACAGATTCATCAAGTTTTAAGTCCTAATCATGTTTTTTCTTCTTTCTTAATATTTGATTTTTTAGTCAATCTTCATCTTTGTTTGTCTTTTTTCTCTTCACTCAGGACTTTATTTAATTTTTGTATTAAATCATGTTTATTTTTTAAATATCAATTCTGAATTTATTTCTTCTTTATGCTGTAAAAATTCTCTTTTCTGATTATTTTTTATGCTAAAGAAAGATACAAATTATTTAAAAAACAATCATTTCACTTCAATTTTTTGAGATTATCGAAATTTGTTTTATTTATTTGCATTTTTAAACGTTGCATGTTTAATTCCATCTCAGGGTGACGGTAAATTCAATCATATTATACTGAAGCCCTACGTTTCATGCAGAAATTGAAGTGATTCTTATTGAATGTTTTGATGTCCAAATAAACTTTATAAAATATTGTTGATGTCGGATTTAATTTGTGACCTCTAATTTAATAATTTAACAAATTGGTTGGTTTTCTTGGGTTTCGGATGAATTACAAAAATACAACAATTCCTCTCTCAACTGACTATTTAAAATTCTCATCAGGGTTGACAAAAGAAATAAAAAATTTCAGAACCCACATACACGCATCAATCTCCCCCCCCCCCCCCATAAATATTAACTCACCACTACAAAATAATATTTAACAATTTAAATGATCAAAATATAACATCTAGTACATAAATTAAAATATTTGTCCATATAGTAAAGTCCAAAACACATATCACACCTCATTGCCAAACGTATGATCGACCACAATCGTTCTCTTCTACAGAACCGTACTTCGTCATCTTATTTTTGGATGTTTCAAACTGTCATTACAAAGTTTGTGGCCCGTATTCTTGAACACAAATAGGTTTGAGCAAGATTTATGCGGGTTTATAAGATGACGAAGTTCGGTCCTGTAAAAGAAAACGACTGTGGTCGATCACACGTTTGGAAATGAGGTGTGATATGTGTTTTGGATTTTAATATATGGACAAATATTTTAATTTATATACTAGATGTTATATTTTGATCATTTAAATTGTTAAATATTATTTTGTAGTGGTGAGTTAATATTTATGGGGGAGGGGGGAGATTGATGCGTGTATGTGGGTTCTGAAGTTTTTTATTTCTTTTGTCGACTCTTTCTATAATTTTTTTTATCTTCCAATTAACACTTATCTGCATTTTATTTTTCCTTTCAAAATTATTACATTAGGGGGCGTCCATTAATTACGTGAGGCGTTTAGGGGGGGGGGGGTCGAGCCGAATCTCACGTAATTTTTTTGTGTTAACTATTCTTAAATAAAAATAATTAAGCAAATTATGCTTTTTTAATAAATCCAACGCAATCAAGCACAGATTAACGTATTTACAATAAAAATACAAATTTTAAAAAATATCACGTGAAATCAGAAGGGGGGAGGGGGTCGAGGCAAATCTCACGACATCTCACCAAGGGGGGAGGAGGGGGGGTCTAAAAATCGCTAAAATCACCTCACGTAATTAATGGACGCTCCCTTATTCTCTAAATTATATTCTTAAGTTTCAAAATCAAATTAAATAATACTCTTTCTCTAAATTATGCTTTAATTTAACCATAATATAAACTTTTATAATAAATTTAAGACACTTGAAAAATCTTCTTAGGCCGGGGAATTTTTCAAAAGTTGAAACGAAATTTTATGGATTATACTCTTCCCTTCCCGCGATGCAAAAAATATAAACAATATTCCAAAAGTTTATTTTACGATTGAATTTTTTTGTACGAAAATCCAAAATATGAACACCTAAGTATAATCATGTAGATCAAGGCTGCTCGCATTATTTTTATCCAAACCTTGAAACTGTATTATTAATTCAAGTGTTTATTTTGGCAAAGATCATTCAGTTTCTTTCCTCATGCTCAATACTTACTATCAAGTAATTATCTTTTATGCTGTACTATAAAATTGCTTTTGGATAATTTCCATTTATATACCATGGTATACGATACCATAGCAATAGATTATTTTGTTGCGATTTAAAACAATTTTGCTTCCTTATCAATACTTTCAAAGCTACTTCTATTCTATTTTTAAATTATCTTATAATGATTAAAAATAGCCAAAAACCTTCTCAACAACTGGTCTATCATTTAAAAAAAAACCTCATCAAAATCCGACCTTCCTTTGAAAAATTATGAAGTTACAGACAAACTAACAGACAGACAGACAAATATTTATACTCGTCAACTTATCAACTCTTCAAATATCA
The DNA here is from genome assembly GCA_949152465.1 of Cantharis flavilabris. Lineage (NCBI taxonomy): Eukaryota > Metazoa > Arthropoda > Insecta > Coleoptera > Cantharidae > Cantharis > Cantharis flavilabris. The sequence goes on from OX424439.1 coordinate 23,890,538, forward strand.
TTTGACTTATCTAACTTCATTGTAAATAAATTAGGAAAACCATTGCCTACATTTAACCCTTCGAACAATAAATCCATTAGCTATGAGTTTCATTGTTTGACAACGCTTTTCTTGTTATCATCTCTGATCAAGTAAATTATCTGCCCCTGAGAGCTATATTAATTTTCATTTGTATCTCATTTATCCACTCTCGCTTTGCCTTGACACGGCCCTGACTAAAATATCAATTATAAAATATTTGATATACCTGTCAAATTGCACTAAATATCCCACATTTATAGATATAGCGTTGCAAAGCGCGGGCGTTAAGTAATTTATTATTTTTTCCCTTCGGCGTAATAAACCTTCGTTTATATATTTTGCAGAAAATATTTACCTACTCTAAAAATGTTGTTTATTTGTCATAACCGCGATTCAAAAATGTTGCTGACTTGGTGGACGTCAAAATCGAAATGGTTTTTCGAGAGGATGCCACTGTTAATTTTGATTACGCGTTGACACAAAATGTCCAAATGACTTGGATCGAGGGTCCCCTGCCAAAGCTTACCAAAGCAAAGCAAATTAAATCTTCTTAGTTGATCACTTGTTCTTGTTTTGTTCAATTCTTCGGTGTTATGGGTCCTCTTGGGATAAGGATGTGATTTAAAAAATTATTATGGAATATGGATCAATTGGAAAGTTTTTGAAATTTTGTGCATTGCACTGCAACATTCTGTAGGAAGAGGCGAGAAATATAAAAGCCCGAACTTATATAATGTAATTTATTAACAACTCGTTCATTGATAACGGCATCCGTCATTATCACTGCAAGGTTGGCGCACCAACAAAGACTATTTTTGGATAATCTTTGTCAGATTGTGTTGTTGCAATTTTGAGTATGTTCGTCAAGGCAATTTCAATAATATATTTTGTTCAGTTCGATTCAGAAGTTAGGGTGGCATCAGATGTGCCTGTAACCCTGTTTCATTGTTAATAATATCAATCATCAACTCGGTGAGACCCACAACTTCATCGAAGCATTGAGACAGTTCAAAGAAATTTGATTTGAACCGAGCATTAAAACAAAACTGAGAAATATAACATGTTACGCCATTATGTTTTTAATTTTAAAAAAATGTAAAGTTTACGAAAATTTGTATTTCTAAAATACCTACCTACTCAAAATATACAACCTTAATGTAAATTGTATAAATCTTAAAGTTCAAAGGAGGAATAGGCCCTTAGGATAAATTATATTGCTTATAGATATAAGAAACAATTTGCACAGTACAAATTGTACAAAGCTGTACTTACGTACTTGTATCTAATAACAAAAAAATTATTAGCAGAGAAAAATTTTAATTGCTTGACTTTCAAAGAAACTAATTACACCAATCGACTCCGCTTGTCTTAAAATTAAATTACATCCTCGTTGAAAAGTTGTCCCATTACTTCCTGTACCTGTGACTCAATAATATTTATTTAAAAAATGCAGCAGAGCGAACTCCATTTGTTGGATTTTAGAAAATTGATTTAATATTTTTAACAATTAAAGTTTTTTTTCGGATTTAAGATTCATTTCAAGTTTCACTTTATGAAACTGACCTTGTGGGGAAGCTCGGCAATTGCTTGACCATGACATTTTTGAATAATCGCCTACGGCGTCCTTATTTCTAAACCTTTGGGCAATAATTTTTTCATTTGGTATTGAATCCGGGCTTTGGTGATGTGATAATGATTAATAATTCGACAGCGAATTGTACTTTTAATGTTAAGAATTGCAAGTTAGATTTAAAATTATTTGTCTAGTTGCTAAGGCTGCATATAAATGGAAAGCAAGAAAACGTGGGTAATCAAGAGGGATGTGTGAAAAAATTCACTACGTAATCCATTCTCACTGCTCATTTTCCTACTCTCGCAAACATACATAGATGCAATCGAGATCCCAATGTTTTGGTAATTCTAATAACCAAAAAATTTTTCAATTGCTTCTTAGTTTTTGAGTTAGGAATTTTTGAAAATTATGAGCATTTTAACTAGCTCATCGTTAGGAAATTCTTAAAATCTATTATTTTCTAGTCCCACTAAATTCCTAAAATCCAAAATTTTGTTAGGATACTTTGCACCAGCTAGGATGAAATCGGAATTGAAACCAAACCGAATTGCGAGTCCCAACCGTCTACCATTCGAAAAATTGGAATCTTGATTGCTGAGATATGCAGTGAACAGGGGAGGGGTATCCACACTGATGGATCAAAAAAAGATTAGTGGTGCTAGTACTTGCGGACCGGATTTCGCTCGTAGGATGTAGTTTGGAGACCCCTGGTCTATAAAGTCACTATACTTAATACCAAAACATTTCGAAATCAACCAAATTCAAACCCTACAGCCCTTTAGATCGAAATTTGAACAAATGCAATGATAGAATTTTAATCTTTGGTATATTTACCATAATAGAGGTCGTTTTGCCTTATACTGGGTCGTTCAGGAGGAATTGTTGCTACTGTTTTTTAAAAAGCAATGTTTCCTAACTTTTTGGTGATCGCGGATCCTTGGACAAAAATTTTAATTCTTTAGAGGCCCCCCTACAAACCAAAGTTTAGTAACACAAAATTTTATTTTCACGAATTTCTCCGTTGATATTAATTGCCGTGAATTCAATTTTGATATAATTGTTATTATATACTTCCTGTTCTGTTCCATTTACTTTTTATAAAATTAAATTAATTATTCGTGCCAATTAAGAATTCCTTTTCTATTATAATATTTTTCTAAAATCTGTAAGTGATACTTTAAAATATGTGGTTTTCTTCGTGGAAAACGATACTTTTCGGATGGGAACAGACTCGACGTTGACAAGTTTTTCAGTCTTTCGCCTTATGTATGTAAATGAGTTTTTTTTTTAGCTTACCCACTCCTTTTTTAAACAAAGGCTTTGATTTGCACCAATATAACTGATTTGTTACAATTGATGGTTTTTTATCAATTTTTTTTTTGGATTTACTAAATTTCGCCAACTGTCGAAGACATTAGTCAATGGAAGAATAATTGTTTGTAATGGTTGTTTTCAGCATACAAGATTATTGCGGTAACTGAAGTTAAAATTGCTAGAAAAGTCGTTTTTTAAACAATAATATCGTGAAAAAAGTTAGCTATTGTAAAATGCAAGGAATATTCCTTGAACGGGGGGGGGGTAATAAAATTATCCTGTCTTTTAAAACAAGACAAAAAAAGGGATAAATTAAAAATACATACATAGGTATCTTCAGTTTTTTAAAAATGTTTTTCGTCTTTTTATACTTGAATTTTGAATAACATCAGTTAATCACGATCTGGATTTAAACTACCTAGGAAGCTAAAGAATCACAGGTACTTTAAGGGGGGTGATCCATAAAGAATTGATATTGGTTCGTTAATTTTTTTTTTTTTTTGATAAAACAAATCTTTATGGGATTTTTATTATGTTTTTAGCCATCATTCAACATTAGAAGAAAAAAATTTTTTATTTATCAAATACAAAACAAAAAATTAAAAAATTTTGTGCATCCTTAAATTCTTATATGCGAAATGTTTTACCAGTTTTTTATTCAATAAATTTAAAAAAAAATTTTTCAACCGGCTATTTGGATTGCCCCCATAGCTATTTGGAAAGCGAAAACGCTGACGCTAACGAATACGTAAAAATCAGAACTGTGCGAGTCGCCCTTTAGTAGTCGTTTTTATAATAACGCAAATTAATATTAATTCGAAATTAATTCTTGGTCGCCTTACTTAAAAACACATAATCGAAAACATGCTTCCTTTCCTTATGTGTCATTAATAATTTAGTTATTTATGCACCAAGCACTACAAATTGAATTTTTACGTGCGTTTCGCATAATTTTTTTAATTTAAATTTATAGTAACGGTAGTCTATCTATTACAACAAACAGTATTGTTCCTATTGCATAATTTCCGAAAATGTTATTTGGGTAAATTTAATAATTTTGGCAATTAAACAAGAATGATGAACAATTGATAATTGCTTAAGTGCTGAACTATAATTTGTGTAATTATTTAAAATTAACTGGCTGCATATTAAAATTAGGCAATATATTATTTATACATGAAATGTGGTGCCTACTACTTACCTACGATGAATTATTTTAATGTGAATTATCCATTTTTTATCATACCAGTGAATAAAAATCTAAAAAAATTATGAAATTCTGGTTTTGTTCTTTTAGTACCAAATATAGTTTCACATTATTACCGATGTGTAACGCTCATTAGCTTTTGAATATTTTGCAATTTCCTCACGTATATCATTACATCACGCTTACTACAGTTAATCATGATTATTGTTGTTAATACAAAAGAGAAATTTTAAATCATTGTTTAGATTTTTAAGTGGTTAAATCTTGAATCGAGGCTCTTCCATACGCATAAAAGTATTCTCCAATTATTATGCGCACTCTGACTTGATTTTTAAATACCTAATTTGCATCTAATTTAGGTTTTCGATCCAAATTTGACCAGTTTCTTCCTAACCAAGATTAATCTGCATGTTCATTATTGAAATCAGTTGTATTCCAAATATTGCAGCTGCTTTTCCAAATTATGCAAAATAGGATCGGTCCCGATACGCTCTCTTGTGGAACAACTTTAATTGTCTCAAAAATTGGGAATATCTCAATATTGACGTTTACAAATCGATAAAAAGATTGTCAAGTATTTAGGCAGGAATATAGTGATCCTTGAATTGGTTTTTCACATAATCCTAATTGATTATCTAAAGGTCAGGGAAACACCTACAAAGTTACCCTTATTATAATAGCGTCCTAAGTAATGGATTTGCAGGTGTTTTATTTGACATTTTCTATATTATGCATTACTTACTCTATAACCCAATTATTGACGACCTTCATAATACAATTCTATTTCAAGAGCTCATCACTGCGATGCACGTTCGATAAACAAGAAATGGATTATTGACAATAATTAAAAGGATGAGTTTTTTTTTTATTATAAGCAATTTTCTTTTTGACCTAAATTTTCGACAATGTCAATTTTCTAATTGAAAAATGAACTGGAGAATCGCATATACTTAACAGATGTTAATTGAAAGTAGCTTAGGAGGAAATGAAATACCGTAAAAGTTGAAAGCGCATTATGCAAGTTACATAATAATAGTACTAGCTTCTGTAAGAGGCGTCCTTCTCTCCAATGGAAGAAAAAGCTTTTAAAACGCATTTAGCGTATTTCGTTCGTAGCTGCGGGCGGTTATTTTTTTGTTCATTATGGAGTGATTACATGAAGTAGTTTTAATTGTAGTACAATTTTGTGTAAAACTTATCGAAATGTGTAAGTTCCGATATGGAAGAAGTTTTATCGATGGCATTCAATAGATTATTTCAGTATTGCAAGGTATATTTTATTTATTAATTTTATTTCTAGTTTGGCTTTCTTAATTATTCTCATGGGAGAAAACCTTGAAATATTGTCTTGAGTGTTAACTTGTCGTTTTCTTTTTTACATGTGCAATTTATCTTGGGTTTGAATGTATGTATAAAAACTAGATTATCTCAATATTTAACAAAACCAGGAAGTTTATGTTTATTTCGATGTTTCTTGTTGAACTTTTAACAACTCAATTTCATTTATGGTAGGTGCAAAAATTTTATTAAATAATTACCTAAAATGTTTAGAAACTTGTTGCACTTGGTAGGGATATTGAGACTAAATGTCACATTGTTGGCAAAAAAACTTGTTAAAACCGTGACGTAATCAAACAACATGCATGTAGTTAAAATAATTTCAAAATGTTTATTTTGACTTTGTATTATCATGAAAATTCTTTTGCAGAATCATCCAAACAAGTCACACAGTACCTGCAGTGATGGATCTCTTCTTAGCATGGGTAGTTCCGAAATGGAAGAAGTGAGTGATTTTGACATTTTTAAAAGTTACCTTACCATATGGTCCGATAGTTTTAATTCTTCAGCTAATTTCATATTATTATTAATGTGCGGTTGTGTGGTATCCAGATTTTATTCCGGCTTTGCTGCTAACTTCTCAAGAATTTAATGTGGGAACATCAGGTGTATATTAGTCATCAGTAAATATCGCTTTTTAAATCCTCCTCAATATATTAACACTTATCAAAGTAAGGAGAATGACTCATACGTAGTTACCAATATTGTGAAATTTAAGGTGTCACGGAATTTTGAATTTTCTCCGCCATCGTAACGGTAGAAAATTACATAAAGATTTCATCAACAAATTTGGAAATAAATTTTTTTTCTGAATCTGTGCCAGTCGTCAACGAATTAACGAGATTCCTATGTGTGCTGAATTGATCAACGAGATTACTGATGATTAGATAATATAACTAAAGTTGAGGAAATTGGAATCATCGCCGAGTGAAAAGCTGGAAACAAAAAATTATAAATTTACAAAAGCCTTTCCGGATGACCGCGGTTTCGGGCTTGTTTTCGACTATGAACCCGCATCTTAACATATTTCTTTATATCTATTTATAGACCTGTAACCTCAACTATAATTTTATTGTTCTCATATAGGACGAGATAATAAAATTTAACCAGATCCTTCCGTGATGTACTAATATTGACTTTTATATCCCGAGGAAATACAGTACAAGTTTCGGTCATATAATTTTTGATGTTGCGATTTTTATTGGGTTTTTTGCAACATTTTCACTTACTTGCAGGTTAATTGAGTGGGCATAGTTTCTGTTCGGTCCGTTGGATTAATTATATCATCAAGGAAATTGATTTAATTGGGAAGTTATATTATATCCTCATCCATTACGATTTTGTTAGGGAAGGATTGCTGCTAAACATTTTATTATTTATGATTGATTTATATCTTGAACTAATTATTTTACTTTCCCCATATATGTAATTTCAATTTGAAATTGTTTGTTCTTCAAAAATTATCTAACGTTTGTTCTCATTTCTATTGTTCAACTGTTTTAATTAAAATGTTAACTGTGCCCATCAGGTAGACATTTGGTAAGTGAATCATGTTGCCCCGAGAAGATAGACTTCTAACGAGGAGTAACGAATTTTAAAACTTCACATCCATTTCACAACACAGCCGTTTTCGAGATATTGTGGGTGGAATTTTGGTAGAAAGGAACTCGTACTGCTTCCTGTGTTTCGGAATTCATTTTAAACAGTAGGTCGCTTATTTTAACTCTATTCACACCACAGACTAAGAAGAAAATGCCCTATCCCAAGTATTTATTAACCCAAGCGATAAATAAATCACTGAAATTCCCAAAAAGTTATTGAAATTGTTTGGAATTTCGGTGGAATAATCTTTGGAATCCCTGGAATTTTTTCTAAATCAATTCTAATAGCTTTGTTTCTGCTGCAGTTTGAATCATTTTAAAAATATCCGACGCATGCGTGAATGCTATTCCAGCTTGGGAGTTTCGCCCTATTCTTGGGTCTGATAGTTTCAAAACGATTTAAACTGTTACAGACACAATAAGTGAAATCTAAAAAAAATCTGATGTGGACACCACATAACTTCCTTGTAATTTTTATAATAATTGTACAGGAATCTCGTTAATCTGTTCATGCGCGTCATGAATTACGACTTTTGGAACGGACAATCGCAACCAAAAATAGGAGGTGAACAACTAGATGCTGTAAGTGTCTCAAATCCAAAATTTCAACTTTCTACGACCTACCGTATTTGAGTTATGCGACATACAGACGTACGTACGTACAGACGTCACAACGAAAATAGTCAAAATGGATTCAGGGAAGGTCAAAACGGATATTTCCGTCAAAATCTGGAAACCAAAAAAAATCGGATCACAATCCTTCCTTGTTTTACAAGAAAGTAAAAAGTAACTAGGTATAGTAGTTCGCAGGACTAAAATTGGCATAAATGTGTGTTTCAAGACATCCTTTGGGGGGGGGGGGAGATAATTTTTCTCTTGGTATTTTAGAGGTCCTTGCGTGTTTTAGATTTTGGATGCAGACATTGCAGAATTTCTTCTTTCAGATTTTGTACTTCAATTTAATTCAGAATAACATCTTCTGTAATTGGCACTAGATTTGCCATCCCAGATTCAGTAACAAAAACAAATTTTTCTATTGTTCAATCCCGTTTACATATTTCTTGTTTAATAAATTGCCAAGTTTAAATAATTAAAAGGAAGTGCAATTGTAAATACCACACAACCGGTTTAATGTGACAAAGACTTATTGAGAATACTCAGTCTATTGTGGAATTTTCTAACAGTAATCTTAACCTATTAGTGAATCCCGTAACGTCCAGTTTTTGTCATAATATCGGATAATATTTGAAGATTTTTTTTTCGTAACAAATTAAAAAAATTTTTTTTCTTATATAGGATTCGTTCGGCCAACATTCATCAAGACATTCATCAAAACTCTCACTTTCTGATAAGAAACATCTCGAACAAGGTTGGCAAAAAACCTAAAATTTTTGATTATGAAATTTTCAACTTCGATTTTTTTTAAGATTTGGAATGGCAGTTAGAGCCTGACAGTGTTTCTGCACCTCTAAATCACAGTGCAGCACACCACAAGGTTTCCGTACGTCCCAAACGAACTCATGGCGCACCAAGAAGAAAGCGAATGCAACCAGTAAGGTCCAAACTGTTTTTTTTTAACTTTATTTATTATTTCTTAAATTTTTAGATCACTGGCACCGCCTTACCAACCACCCCTGAAGTAAACGAAGATTCTTCGGCCAGAAGTTTGAGTCCGGAAACTGTCACGAAAGGTAAGGGTTACATTATTTATTTTAATCTGATGATCACTGAATTAAGGTTTTATTAATTACCTAAAAATTAGTAAGTTTATAGTAAAAAAACGAAGTAATTGTTCCGATGTATAAACAAAGTACAAGCTTGCAATATATGCATGCTTACAAAGTAATGAGAAATATTATCTTGTTACAAAAAATTAACTTGTGCTTGATTAATATACTCTTAAATTTATTTGATTGTACGTCATTAAGCTATATTAGGATTGCTTATTAACAAATTAATAACACGTGCAACTTGATGTACAGAATGGGTCAAAAGTAGTGGACTTATTGAGATTTCAATTTTTTTGGTAAGTAATATTATTGACGTTGCTCTTTTGTCTTATTCTGTTTATATCGCTCAGAATAGTCGTATGGTTAGCCCATCATCGACTTCCTGATTTTGAGTTTCAATGAATAAAAATATTATATTGAAATTATTTATAAAATTCATTTTCAATATTGAATTAATATTTTTTAAATATATTTTCATCATTAGTTATGTAAATAATGCAATTTTTGACATCACTTGAACCAGTGGCGGATCTAGCTTATTTGGGGATCCATTTATTAATCAAACCTTTATATTATTTTTTCATTTCGTCAAGTTTTTTGAATTCTCTTTGTTTAATATCTACAATATTTTGATTAGTTTTCTAGTTGATTTAATGTTGATAACATTTCATTTAGACAATTTAATTATTAATATTTTCTGCTGAATACATCTGCTATAAAATTTAATTTCCAGGTTTATGTTTAATCATGAAACTGTACTTTTGTAATAATAATGACCATTTGCTAATTAGAATTTAAGTTTTATTAACGCAAATAAAACAATTTGTATTTGGATATTTCATAATTCTTTAATTCTATTGTTCAATTTAATTTACTATCATCTTGATTGTTTATTTCATAACAATAATCTACTTTATCGTTTTTATACCATTATACCGTTCTGTAAATTTTCTAATAACAGTTTACCAGTTATGCTTCCTCATCTAATTTTATTATTTTACCTTATCAATCCACTATTTCTATTTTTATTAAGTCCCACGTTGGGCGCCGTAGATTACTTGCGGGTTCAACCAAATGATTTGGGACCTCGCCTCTAGGTAGATCCGCCGCTGATTCAATCCATCAAAACTTCATTCATACCCATACATTTGTATTTACTATGTGCATATTCAAAATACATTACGCATTAAGTCTTGGCTTATAAAGCATGATAAGCATGGCCCTTTTATTTGCAGAAACAATAACAGAGCTTTATAGCAGTACTAAGAAAAGCACGAAAACAGAAACTCAACTAAAATGTTCCTCTTTACCTCTTGGCTTAGTCGGTCCTGCTGACGAAAACAACAAACTAAATCGCAGTAGATCAAATGCGGGTAGCAAATCGCAAGATGCTTTTGCAATTCTTGGGGAAGAAGACGAAAATCAAGACGATAAAAAAGATCAATCGATTTTCGCTCGTTTGTTCTTACGACGAAGTGCCAAAAAGAATAAAAACAAAGAACCGGCGATAGTTCAAACCACTCATCACAGCAAAACTCTCGAGAGTTCTACATTTTCCGCAAAGTTCACCGATAAACGACCTATTGAAAGCAAAAGTAGAAGTATTCCCAGAACTGGGCCTGCATTTAGACAACGTGTGCAACCTATCGATATACCGGAATCTCCGGATATTAAAATAGAATCAAACCATTCGACACTGCCTGTTGAAACTTCCAACAAAAACGTTTCCAATACACCTCCCTTCCATTTGGAATTAGAAACTCACATTAAACAACGAAAAACCTCTTCTTTATCAACAAGTCCTCCTAAACTCCTTTCATCTCCGAAACTACCCAAGTCGGCTATTGTACATACGATCGCTTCGCAGTCAGCCGACATCCAAACGAGGCATTTTGAAGAAACGAGGAAATTTACTACGGAACACAAAACAAACTCGGTTATTACTGATGATTCAAAAACTAAATTGAGAACTGTCGAAGAAACCACAAGTAAAGTAAAAATCGTTGGGTTATCGTCATTACAGCAACGTGTGCTTCGTCAAGACGACGATACAATCGATAATTCTTACAAATCTCTTACCGACTTTATATCGACCGAGCAAAGTAACAATCACCACGTAACAAAATCTCATAGCTTTAGATCCAAAACGAAGGAATTTGCTAGCATAGATCCCAAAACATTTAAAAGCGAAATTTTCGAAAACATTCCGTTTTGGTCTGCGGAAAAAAGTGAAAGCACCAATATTATTAAGGCACCTTCTTTAGATAGCATTAAAAAAATTAATCCCCACGAAATCGAAACCACAAATCATTCCGATTCGAGTGAAAGTCTAGACTCGATTAATTCGGCCAAAACAAGTTTAACTGAATATTTGGATAGTCTGAATTCTCCGAATAGCATTACTATTTCGGGACCTAGTCATACATCGGTAGTAAACATTTCGAATGCAAAAGACACTCAAATTGTCGACAGCGTAAAGAAATCGCAGCATCTTACGCTTAATTTAGAAAATGGCGAAGACTGCTCGAAAGAAGAACAGTCACACAAAGAACAACAAGTTTCGGTTACTAAAATTGAAGTTAAACGCGAAACAACTCAAATGTCATCTCAAAACGTTGTTTCTCCTTCTCTTCCGGAGTTTTTAAATTTACATTTGAATAAAATTGAACACAAACCTCCAACTCCTACCAATGTAGTTAACGTAAGTTCCAATTCGCCACCAACAGACAATGAAGTTAAACCAAAGACTGTATTTAATTTTGAACTTTCTTCCAAACTTGAAGATACTTCTTCCATTCTTAAGTTTAGTCAAGAAGATATCGAGGTTGTCGAAAAAGACGTAAACAAAGAGACTTCCGATCCGCAATTGAAGGCAACATCAAATCCTTCGACTCCAAATGTTGTCATTACGTCGATGACACCTCCACCTTCCTTCAGAATGTACAGGAAGCATTCGGAATCGTCATCTCACGTACGAAAATCGTCACTGGTTACGACGGTATCTGATTCAAAACCTAAAGTGAGTCTCCGCGCCAAATCTAACAGCGTCGACATCGTAGACATTCTTAAACGAGATTCCATTGTGTTACAATCAGAAATGAAACAAAAAGTGTCTTCCGCTGCAGATCTCCAAGAGAACTTTTCGCCTGAAGTAACTTTACGGCGAAAATCGGTAATTAAACAAGGCAATGATGATGAACCAGAACTAATGAAAGTTTTTGCACGTCGGTCTTTAAAATTGAAAGATGGAGATGACTTTACTCAACAAGTGTTGGAGTTAGAGGATCAAATTGTTTTGGATAGCTTAGAGAATAACACCAATAAAGTTAAAGATAGCAGCGATAAGGAAAATAACGTTACCGACTCTCCCTTGGAAGAACGCAAGCGTTTGTTCATAATCAAGGAGCCGGAGAAGCCTAAAGAACCTTTGGTTGAATCCAAATTTGTCGAAACGACAGAAGTAGTTTTGAGAAACCCCAAAAGTAATCGTTTTCTGGCCTACCAACAGAAACCAACCAGTTTGAATGTTCCCAAAGTGAACGAAATAAACAATAGTAGCAGCGAAAAAGTACAAAAAATTGTAACAGTTGAGAAGCCTAAACCCGAAATAACAGAGAAGATTTCGAATAAAACTTGGAATGTGCAATCGTTGCGAGAAAACAAAGACGAAATTGTATTTAAGAAAATATCGAACGACGTAATCACTAACATTTCGACAAAGAGCGATTACATTAACGAGGATGAAGATTATCCTTCGCTTCCGAAAAATTTTAATCAGAGAAAGGCCGAATGGGAGAAAAGGGCGCAGGAAGCTATGAAAAAGAAAGTACCGTAAGAACGATGTAAGTATTAACATTTAATAATTTTTTTTGCTATTAACTGTGTGCTCTGCAACTAAGCTTTGTGCTATGACTTCTGTTTTGTGTTTGTTGTTTTTTGTTTTTATGTTATTGGCGAATGAACACTGAAAATGTTTTCTTTTTACTTTAATAGTTGCATTTTGAAAATAATAAAATATTTCGTAGATGTGAGAAGAAAATTGAACTGTTAGATCAACGTTTTCTCTAAATTAGTGTATTGCCCGTAACTAGAACTTAAGGGGGTATGACACTTTACAATTTATTAATCAAGAAACTGTAGAGCAAAAGCTCTAAACTCGTTTCTGCGCAAACACAATCCAATTTCTTGTTTAATAAGTTTGTATCTTGTCATGTTTGTAATATAATTAATTTATTTTGCCCTCTTAGTCGCCCTTGCCCAGCTTGCCGCTCACATAGGAGAAACGTTGTTCTAGGCATGTTAATTATATTGTTATGTGTATGCTTTAATGAAAGAAGTTATAAATACGAAATATTTAGTGATGGAGACGTTCTTTTCGGGGATAAAGCAAGTACAAACAGTTTTTACAATAACAGAAAAAAAATTGTTACATAAATACTTGCAACTATTAATCCAAGTAAATATTGTTCAGGTGTAAATTTGCCATTTGCATAATTGAAAACTTAATATTTTAAATTTTCAGATTATAGCACAAGGAAGGATTTCAAATGGAAATTTCGTAAATTTCGTGATAGATATTTCAAGTTGAAATAAAAATGATTGCAACTGTGTAAATAGTGAGTGTGTCGTTAACATTAATTTTGTATACTTCATGATCCTCTGGTGGAACAGTTGTTTATGTATATTTGATATTGGTGCCATGTGATATATTCGGCATTAATATGTAAGAAAATGTTTTATTTGTACATTTTTTTTATATTTTACTTAATTATGTTAAGTGCCTTTTTAATTGTAAACTCAATTTTTTATATTATATTTTATTAGAATGTATAATAATTTTTGATCGTTGACAAATGAAAAGCCTTGGAGAGATTTTGGTGCTTGTAAAAATAATATTTTAACTTTTAAAATTTATTTCAGTGTATTTTATATGCTGTTCAGTAAAAGATGTATAGAGTATATGTAATTGATATTAATGTTGTCATATTGCAATAAAAGTATATTGTTATTAGATAGAAATTTACGGCTCAACCTCACTGTTACGAATTTTTTATTTCTTATAAACTATAAAATTCTTGAACAGTTTTAACCAGGGGCGTATCGTTTGCGCTGGGCTGTAGCAAAGTTGTTGCTATTGACCATAGGATATAATCTGCTCAATTTAACTTCATCAGGTAAGTGTCTGCTTTTTTCTGAATAAAACTGTCGATAGGTAGGTTTTAATATAAAGTTTGTGTCTCACCTCGGAAAAGAATTTTCCTTTTTTTGTTTAATTTAATCTAATTCAAAAACCATCGAGTCTCAACACTAAATTATTGATTTCATTAAAATTTTGACCTGGAAAAATGTAACTGAACACCCAGTATTATTCACATTTCACATCGTAGTCATTTGTTGAATAAAACATGAAAATACAATGAAAGCGCGTAGGTTTTGTTTTCCTATTACTATTTTATCATTGGGCGTTTCCCTAATACTTATCTATTTAAAAAAATTATCTTTCATGAACCGTTTCATTTGTGTAGTTTTCCAAACTCACTTGCACGAATCATGTCGACGAAAAGTGAAAAATTGATAAAAGGTAAATGCATTTTTTTTAAGCTTGTTAATTTTTTCCGATTTTATTTTGTAAGTATTTTGAATTTTTATTTGTTATCTAATGCATTTCAAATTTATGACGAAGTACTCACGTGATGGATGATTCCTACTTATTTTGCCGTGTTAAGTCAAAAGGCCGTACCCGCGTACCTAATTATTGCATTTTTAAGTTTTCTACATTGATTTATTTTGATTCCATAAATCCAGTGACTGCTAATTCTAATTTCTTAGCAAAGCTAAAAATGCAATTATGCCTTTTTGACTTAACATGGAAGCGTCGCTGTGATCTAACAATGCAGTTGCACTGTATACAGCCGCCGCACCAAACTTCTGGTCTTTTGCCCAGATGCATTATAATCCCGCACTTAACAGGAGTCGAAATTTTAGATAAATGTTTGTATAATGCATATAATATGGTAGATATGAAGTGGCAATTCTTATTACGTCGGATTTATTGATGTTCAAGATAAACCTATGAACTAGCGAGCTAGCAAACGGAAAACCAGCCTAGTAGAGGGTACAGGGGATTCTTTTGAACAAAACAGCTCCAAAAACTAAGACTGGGGGATAGGCTAAGGTTCTCACCAAAAGCTGTAGAGTTATACCTTATATATGGTAGCTCAGTAAGAACTCTTGGATTCTTGTACGAAATAAGTAGGTATATTTCTAATAGTTGACTTAATTCGGAAGAAAAATGATTATGATTATCAATTGTTTTTTGGGGAGGCAATTTTGCTTGCACCCAAATTAGTTTGATGCATAAATCAATTGGTAGCCTACGAGTGCCAAATATCTAAGGACTGTTTTCCTCGCTCTCTGCTGAAGTTTTCTTCTTCAAGTGCCATACACTAGGCAGTGCGTAGGCCGTGGCCGATCACTTAGCTGAAGCCAAGATGACGATCTAGGGAATTTAATTAATGGTTGCTTTCTCCAGAGCCCACAGATCTATTTTGCGCTTTAGATCACAGAAGTGTATTCGACGCGACCAGGATTTGAACCACGGTTGCCCGCTTCCTAATCGGTCGGTGTAGATTTTACTGCTGCTTAAGTTTTGGCAATGACATAAACTTGAAAAACTTGTTTGTTTATTAACAACTAGAGGAAACCCCTTTCTACAAATGGATAGTTAGCTAAGGTAACTTGGCTTGGATTGCACCAGCCGCTTCCCTTAATCTTCATCCGAACCTAATTACTTTAGCTAGCTATCCGTCCGTGAACGATTTTTCCACTATTCTCAGGAAATGTAGAAAATTTTAGGAAATCTTAGAAATACTACAAATGAGCTTTTTTAAAAAATCTTTTTCGAAAGGAAGTTTTAAGGCAATCCAGGAAAATCTCGGAATGAACGATGGTCTGATAGACCGAAACATATTATATTTATTTACAAATTTTTAGTTTCTTATTTTAGTAAAAAAAGTGAGTCTACCATTTGTTTGGTTTTATTTCATGATTCTTCTTCAACCTATCTACAGCGCTAGTCACTCACAATCAGTTTCTTTCTCTTATAGAATTGTTTCAAGTGTTTAGATCCCACGACTGCTTAAACCGGATTCGGATTGTTACTCTAGTTTATTGTTGATAATAACCCAGCGAGACTAATAACTTGACGTTAGTCTCTTGAATTTTAGTTTCAAATGAATTTAAAAAGGAACAACAAATTCTAAGGTAGAGGTAAGGTAAATTGGTCCTTCTGCCGTTAAAAATGTTTAATTGTTACTAAAAAGTTAACAAATCTAGCCAAATTCCAAAATGAATGAATCAACTTGACATAGGTACTCAGTTTGCCGACTTGGTTGGGTATGTATAGCAGTCTTATAGGACCATAGGTGATGCCTCCAAGTATTTCTTCAGTGTTTATAATGATAAAAGAACCAGTATGACCTTTGAATACGAGACAAATGGGATGCACTGACGGGAGTCCCAAGTGTTTACCTCTCGACTACCGATTTCTATGCTTTGCTGTTTTAAGAGGTATATGCAATCGTAGAAATTTCCAACCTCAATTTCTCACTAACGGCTGCTCATTGACTTTGAAAATAGTTCGTATTTGATGAATTTTAGTACCCATTCCTCCCGTGAAAGCCTGTCTCGATCTTAGAATTTCATTTTTTGACCGATAAATTATTTGTCTGACAAATTATTTAGCCAAACAGTTTTTGGTCGACAGATTATTTCGCCGACCAGTTTTTAGCCGACATTTTTTATTTTTTAGGAAATAAATATTTAAATAAATTTATTGTTTTATTTGAATCATACTAAAAAAAACATGCATACGAAATATTCAATACAAATCAACGAAATATTTCTATAAGATCCGTTCGATTTAAACTGAAGATTATGAGGACCAATCCCAGAGTCTTTTTTTTAATATTATAAAATAAACATAATATCTTCATTAATTTCACTTTTAACGTTAATAAATAGATACCGAAAATTCTTGTGACCCGATTTCGATTTTGCTTTTCATTCGGTAATCATTAATCTTACGTGAGATTATTGGGAATAAATTTTCTTATATTTTCATATTATTAGGGGATGGAGGAAGCCTAAAATACATGAACGGCCCCTAAGCTCATCAGATATTGGTATACGTGATTGCCGCCAAATAACTGTCTATCAAATGGCCGACGGCCAAGTGATGTGTCGGCCAAAAAAAAATTGGCCAAACGACTAGACACTCTCACACTGCAGTGTGAAATAAATTAAAATTTTGTCAGGAGAAAATAATTTTCTTGAAACAGGAACTTAAATATTTATCCCAAGGGGAAAATATCTCAAAATAGTTTTGTACACAGGACTCGGAATTCCAACGATTTCCATGTAATTCCAAAGATTCTCAAAGAATTCCAATAATTTTAATCAAGGGGAGGTAACGGGGTAACTACCCTCCCATGACCCAAAAATACTAATAAAATCTACTGAATTTTATTAAATTCTCATCTAAAGAATTTGTATGATTTTCAAGGATTCCAGAGATTTCCACGAGATTTCAGGGATTTCCAAGGGAATTCCAAACAAGTGTACCCAATATTTTCGTGTCGTCCGCATAACAAAAATTCTATTTTAGATCAATTTTTATTCGGATTTTAGAGAAATGAAGGGAATTTCAAATTTGTTACTATCGGGCATTCTTGGGATGAGGGGGTAGACCAAAAATTGTCACCAACGGTGACGAGGAGGAGTGAAAAATTTGCGGACGTCTGATCCCTTTACCACAATTACTATATTATTAATTGAATTATACTATTCTTCTTCAGCCTTTTCTGTCCACTGCAGGACAATCAGCTTCTTTCTCTGAGAGAAATGTTTCGAGACCTTGCGGTTGTTTAATCCGGATTGGGAAATGCCTGTCCCACGGGGACCTCCGGGTTTACATGCCTTCCGAAGCACGAAGACGATCATAGTTAAAGTTTTAGACTTTGCTCGGATTCGAACCGAGTATATCAGAGTCAGCAGTTGTTCGGCTAACCTACTAAGCTAATGACCAATGCATTTAAAATTTAAATAAATTTTGATTCCGTTGATTCTGGGGCCAGTGTTTTATAAACACCAGTAATACCCCGTTGTTACGCCGCTGGAAACATTTACCAAATTTATTTATTAACAAAATTTACTGCGAAAAAATCCCCTACGGTTGCGGCGTCATTTCCTTATAATTCAACTGGAAATTCTTCATTTTGATCACCACTGAAATATTCAAAACCCGGTGTCGACGCTGACGATGTTTTTCACATCTAAAATTAGAAATATGACTACAATTTTTAAAATTTATTACCATCGGCATTTGATAAACATTCGTTCCGCTGGAATTAAAATTAAAAGAGAAAAATTTTATTTTTTAAAAGTAAACCAATTATTACTTTATGTTATTTTAAAAATTGTGCAAGCTAGTATTGTTTCGAGACAATTAAATTAGATTCGTTAACGCAGGTGAATCTATGGAAGAGAAAGGGTAGAGCGGGCGGTTATTATTTGAAACTAGCGCGAACAGGTTGGCCAACATTTGAAGATGTTCATTCGTTTGAATATAAATGTCTCTATAAATGGTGATTACATTGCACTTGATACGATAAGAGTAGGGGGCAAATTTCATAAAAAATTCTTCGGCAGGTTTGCGTTATTTTAAATCCCCCTCACTCTTCACTTCATTGAAAAATCGTGCAACAATATGAGTTATTTTGTAACCGGAAGTTAACTGACCGATTATTAATTTAAAAAACAACCAAAAGGGCGTGTAGTGATGCAACGATTATGTCGTTTGAACTTTGTTTAATTGATCGTTTTAAAATTAATTACTCATCGTGCTCGTAAATAATCAATGAAACTATAAGTGCCATACAATCGTAAGCATGCTTACATAATTTATTTTGTTATTTTTCAAAACATTTTCGTTCCCAGGCTCGACAATGGACGAAGGGATACTAAACGATCTGTTGGAATGTTCTGTTTGTTTCGAACGGCTAGACACGTCGAGTAAAGTTCTACCATGTCAACACACTTTTTGCAAGAAGTGCTTGGGAGGAATCGTAGAGAAACACAAAGAATTGAGATGTCCCGAGTGCCGAGTTTTAGTGCCATCCAAAATCGAAGACCTGCCTCCAAATGTTCTCCTAATGCGTATTTTAGAAGGTATGAAAAATTCCGTACCCAAAAAGCAACCGCAACGTTTAATTCGCGTCGTAAATCACAATCCTGCACAAATTCATCAAACCGTTGATCATCGGCATACACCAGTTAAACAAACAGTTCCGCAATCGGTACAACATGGACATCAACCTTACGCCAAGGCGCTTTATGATTACACATCAAATGAACCTGGGTACGATTTAAAATGTCTTCCCAAGTTTTGTTTTTGTTTTGCTAAATTTTCTTTTTATTCCAGGGATTTAAATTTCAAAAGAGGTGATATAATAATTTTGAAGAAGAGGATTGATAATAATTGGTATCAAGGAGAATGTGGTGGAAATCAAGGCGTGTTTCCATTAATTTATGTTCAGGTAAGAAAATTGTGATAATCGTTTACCGTTTACTTCAACTTTTTGACTTGCACAGATGATAACTCCGCTGCCTAGCAATGTACCCCAATGTAAGGCTTTATACGATTTTCGAATGACAAACGACGACGAAGAAGGCTGTTTGACATTTAATAAAAGTGATATAATTACCGTAATACGTCGAGTCGACGAAAATTGGGCCGAAGGCAAATTGGATGATAAAATTGGCATATTTCCATTGGCGTTTGTTGAACTGAATAATTTGGCACGTTCCCTTATGAAATTATCAACCAAGTAATTGCGAAATATTTAAATATATTAAAGTTTTTATTAAAAAAAAATTCTTTTAGCTCACAACCGGGTCCTTCAAAACTTGCACCACCGACTCCAACCTCCGATGATAGTACCCCCTTAATCCCAACAGACCACACCAGAGTGATATCTAATGTTCACGTGCAAAATCGCGCAGTACAGTCTCCTTTAGCAAACCAAACCACACCAGTACCTCAACCACAACCTATACCTAATTCCGACTCAAGTTCCACCGTTAGTTCTGCAAATTCGTCTAGTACAACACCTAATACATCTTCCGGTGGTACGTCATCTAGTTCAAGCACTGCACCATCTTCACCTGCTTCTCCACCTACCAGAACCCAAACAAATGTACCACCACGAACTACGCCGTAAGTGAACCTCTTATTTGTTACAATTCCTAGTAAATTATATCTTCTTGTTTTTATAGGAAACCTGATTTAGTACCAAACACTAGTGCCATTGTAACAACTCCTCAACGTACGCCTACGAATCCAACTGTAGTCTCTACTCCATCTTCGGAACCTCATTCTTCACACCATCACCACCACCATCATCATCGTGAAAAACGTCACAGTTTCACCTCTTTAAGTACACCTCAGCATCATTCTAGTTCTCATCGGCACTCGGCCGAAATTTTAAGTACGGAAAACGAAACACAAACTCCACCACAAGCCAAAGCAAGTCCGCCAAGTGATCCAAATAATATACAACTGCCTCAAGCGTACGTTGCGCTGTATCCGTATAAACCTCAAAAATCCGATGAGTTGGAATTGCGTAAAGGTGGAATTTATATTGTGACTGAACGTTGCCAAGATGGTTGGTTCAAGGGAACTTCAAATAGAACGCAAAAATGTGGAGTCTTCCCTGGAAATTATGTAACATTAGCAAGAGGAGCACCGAGAAGTCCTCAAACTTCAACAAGGTCCGGTGAAAATTCTTCTGATAGTAAATCAGTTGTAAGTTACATACGTAACTCTAAGACCCAACATAGTGCCAACAGCTTACCTCCAGACTTACCTCCAAGGTCTTCGAATCCTGCCACTGCCACAAATACCATTTCGTCTAGCTGGCACGGACAGCAAGACAGTGCTGCTGTGCCTTTAGGACGCAGTAGCAGCGCTATCATGTCCAGTATTGCTAATTCATCTCATTTGCCTACTAATTGTTCTCTTGTTGGCAAAACTGTCGAAAAGGTTTGTTTTGTTTTTGTTTCTCGTTTTTTTCATTCTTATAAGATGATTGAGCTGTGCCAAAATTTTCTTGTTAAATTTTATTTTAGATCTTTTAGTCATAGCTGAATCACTCTGTATATTTGTGCGTCGCTTGATTAACAAAAGTAGCGATTTTTGTTTTATGTCATTTTATGTGCGCATTTGTTTTTTAATATTTTATTGGTGCTTGCCTTTGACAGCAAAAGGAACGCAGAGAAAAGGGTACTGTGAGTCTCATGCGTCGCTTAACAAGTATTAAGAGGCCTAAATCGCCACGTGCTTCATCTTATTCTATGGATAATCCTGTATTCGAAGATAGTTCTGTTGCCATAAATTCGCCTCATCCTGTACATGTCAGGTATTGTACATAAACATTTTGTTGCTTTGTTTTTTCTTTATTTTTTTTTTTTTTTAATTGCTTTGTTTTATATTTTTGCATGTTTCAATCTAAATTTTTATTTTGTTTACTATCAGTTTTTATCGTAATTTAACATTTGCCTTAAACCAGGCTTGTGCGCAGGATTTCTTCATGAGGGGGTTTACAAAAAAAAATTCTAAAATAAATACATTATAGATGAATTATGTTTATATCAATTTTTCAAATAAATACAGTGCTGAATGAGTTAGTCGAACATGGGAAATTAACATGTAAAGCTAAATTTATACAAATTCCTGCATCCCTAATTATTTTAGAGAAAATAATGCAGAAATATAAACTACGAATGACAAGAATATTAGATATCATCTAATCGGAGTGGCCATATAATAAATTTAATTTAATTTCTATTTTCAAAAATAAGTAAAAGCTAGATGAAATCTAATGCTCTTATCATTTGTGGTTTATATTTCTGCATTATTTTTGTGTCTTTCATTTTTTCTCTAAAATAATTGGGGAAGCAGAAATTTGTATAAATAAGCTTTACATATTAATTTTCTATGTTCGGCTAACTCATTCAGTATAAGAACTTTAATAGATAAAAAAATATGTAATGGAAGGGGTTGGAACCCCCCCTTGTGCACTGCCCTGCTTTGAACCAATGAAAATCAACATTTTTATTTTAGCTCTGCTTTTAAGATAAAACAATTGATTATCATTGGTTAAAAATATTTAAATTTTAAAGATAGTGACTACAGGAACAAGAGAATGACTCAACCTAGTTTTTCTACCGTTTACAAGTTATTAGAGAAAAACTAGCTTGGGTCATACTTGGAACTCTTGTGGTTTTTAGTGTTGCGACAAATGTTAAATTATTTTGTTTTGTATTTTTGCATTAACGTTTTCACAAATTTGTGCTTATGAGCATGTAAATGTTGAGCTTGTGCACGTATGTGTGTGTCTTAGGTCTGGTTCATGTCCAAGTCAGCTTCTACAAGTGCAACCTGCTGAAAATCACAGAATATTTGTTTCTACCTCACAGCGACTTAAACATAAAGACCGTCCCAGTGTTCTTGCGCACAACTCAAGGTGTGTTTTGCACTCGTTATCTTGGTAGTTCCTCATGATTTTATTTCCTCAAACTTCTAACTATATTTTTTTATTACCATTACTGTGTTACTTTTCTTTCTTGGTTATCACTTTTGTAGTTTTTATAGCAATAATTTTTGATCTCCATACAGGGTGAGTTATTAGTGTTAACTATTTCGATAACTCTTTTACTGTTGACGGTACAAACAAGTTTCAAACATAATAATACTAATAGCTGCATAAATTAAAATAGTTTTTTTTATGTATAAGGTAACCCAACAAAGTGGCATATGCTCGTTTGCACCACCTATGATTAAAACTTAAGTTTCAATTAAATCTTATTCCGACCAATGGACAATCAGTATGTAGTGAAATAGGGTGGGGATTAGCGATTTAATCGAAGCTTAACGTTTAATCATAGGTGGTGCAAACGGGCAATAGTGGAAAATGTGTGATTATAAATACCAAGTATTTGGTAATTGAATTACTTTCAGTGCTTTGTATAGCTCTGTTTTGAACCATACATAAACCTGTTGCATGAGATTTATTTATTTTGTTTGACTTTTTGTTAGTGCTTATAATCTGATGTCTACTAATTAAATATTGTGGTAGAACATCGGAAAAAATTAATTTCTGATTTCGTTTTCTTCACTTTAGTTTTGCCGGTTAGCTCAGAAAGTTGGTGAGCAATCCAATGTCCAAATCAATGGACAATCTCCAATTAAAAATAAAACAAAATTATCTTTACTCACGTAAATAGCAACTTTTATTTACTAATTTCAAAACTTAATCACATTGCAAATTACAAAATCCAAATTTTACCGAAGAACTCTCCGGTAAAAAGGTCGCTTCGTGCGACTTGAAAACGGCTAAAGCCCCTTCCATTACCAAAATTGTCACCAACTTAGAATTTATGCACTCCATTATTAAATTTAAAAATCATCATCCTTGTCTCCTCCGACTCCTTCAATCTTTTCATCTTCGCTTTCCATACCAATTCCATTTCCTTTTCCGTAATTCAAATCTTTGTTTTTGTAATCCACTTCCAAAATTTTAATTTTACAATCCAAATCTTTATTTGTTGTGTCTAAAATTTCATTTTCCAATTCTAAGATTTTGTGTAAGTTTTCATTTTTAAATTTTTATTGTTTATTTTTATTATTTTTTTTAATTTTCATGACCAATTTTTCCTATTCGAATCTGTCCAAATCTTCCTTCTGTAAATTAATTAATTTTTTATTATTTAAATTTTCAAAATTTCAATTTTTCATATTTATTGGATCTTTATTTTCCAAATTAATTAAATTATCATTTCTCAAACAAACCAATTTGTCATTTTGCAACTTTTTATCTTTTCATCCAGATAAAGGACCCCACACCATTCTTATGGGAAAATGTCTTTCTGTAAATTTGGCTAATTTTTGGATATATTGTAGTTCTCATCATTCTGAACAAATGTTTCAATCTTTCAATGGGCACAACTTGATCTTATGTACAGTTTCCGAGTTACAAGTCCTTAAAGGTTCAGACTTAACATAAAAAAAATAAATTTTTGACTCGATATATGTGATCGTCAGTCGAATATTTAATAGATGCAGAATTAATAAATTATTTTTCACCAAGGGTGGCAAGATGTTGGAGAACGAAATAAAAAAGGATGAATTTTTCTTTGACAGTTAATTAACGCGACATAACATAGGATACGTAACAAAACAAAACATAGCACAACAATATAAAATGATAAATTTGGAATAATTAAACTGACTATTTTACTCAGCTGTCATTAGACCAATGAAATGAAAAAACAGAACACATTCAACGAATGGCAATCGAATTGCAGTGACAATTTTTGCAAGTTTATTTTAATGCAAATATAAGCGACAATTTTTTTTTATTAACTTCAACATTTAAATAATACATATTATCTACTTAATAAACTTGAAAAAAATTGTGCTTTCGGCAGTAACTCAAATTATAATTTTAATTAATTATTATTAACCTCCTATTTTATTCGTGAAGTAGTCTAAATAAATATCCTTTCGTGCATTTCAAATTAGTAGACAATTTTTTTTCGCTTTTCACTTATGCATTTGTTGCTTTGCGGCAATTTTCCCTCCTCTTAAACGCATTCGTGAGCTCAAAAAAATTGTTGACAATTTGAATGCACTTTGGATATTGTATATGACTATTTATATAATAATTAAATAATAAATTCGGTATCATTATTACTTTTAATACAAATAATTATTACATTCTGACGTTTACTTGCAATTTCTACCAGTGCCTACCTATTAATTCGTTGGTAATGTAAATAATATGTACATAAAATAAAATAAATAAAATAATATGTACATTTTTCATATTAAATCTGGAGCTTTAAGAACTTGTAACTCGGAAACTGTACATACGATCAAGTTGTGCCCATTGAAACATTTGTTCAGAATGATGAGAACTACAACATATCCAAAAATTAGTCAAATCTACAGAAAGACATATTCCCATAAGAATGGTGCGGGGTCCTTGATATTTTCCACATTCAAATTTTTATTTTTTAAGTCCAGATTTTTATCTTCAAAACCATCGTTTTCCAATTTCTTTCTATTCGATTGATCTATTACTATTGATTTTAAAGATTTTAAAAAGTTGTCCATTAAGTGGTTACATTTTTGAAAAATGTTGCCATATCCATCGATTCGTCCAAATTTCCATCTTCTGAATCCAAATTTTTATTTTCCATAATACCTGAATTATCCAAATCTTCCATTACTTCTTGGACTTCCAAACTTTTATTTTCCAAAATAACCAAATTATTTAAATTTTCCATCTCATTTTTAATTACCAAGTCTTTATTTTCCAAATTGAGATCAAAATTTTCTTCAAAATTTAAATTTTCATCTTTAGAAACCATATTTTCAATTTTGTTTTTCAAATCCAAATTTTTCATATCATTCAAATTTTTATTTTCCATTCCATTTTCTAAATTTAAATTATCGTCCAAAATGTCTGTGAGATTTCCAATATCTTATTTCCCATTTTTGTTCTCCAAAATTTTTATTTATTATAATTAAATTTTCATTTTCTGAATTGATTAATTTTTCATTTTCCAAAATTTTTCCAATTTTTCTGTTATTTGTCTAATCTTATTATTATTTTCCTCTCTTAAATCTAGCCAAAATTGGCGGAATTGACAATCCATTTCCATTTTATAATTTTTTTTGAATCTTCTACAAGGCACATGTGGGACAGTCTAAGGGGCAAAGGCGAGTTCCTAAGAATGTGTCCCACTGGTTGTGGTGCCAATCTGACATCAATAAGTCAGAATTGATTTACAAAGCAATCAATCATCTAGCTTAATAATTAAGACATTATTACTGTAATCTAAAAACTATACACATAGGTATTCAGAAATGTTGATAAACATGCTCCTCCCATTCTCATCAGGTTAAAGGCCAAGCACCCACATTAGCTAGTCATCTATAATAGAATAATAGACTGTAAATATTAAACTGTTGTTTTTTAAATTAACTTACTCTTTGTGGCAATCGTGTAAATTAGTATTTACTTCCTAACTTCCTAAAGTTATGCTGTTTGTAAAACCCAAACCAATATAAACTGCAACATAAACTAACTTATAAAAATCACTTATACACTCATAATTCATAACATATTATGTAATAAATTGGAATTTGATTTTTATGTGGTGGTGATAACGGAGATCATCAAATATACATACCTCTACCGTATATCGGTTCAAACTTTCTTAACATCATAATTTTATTCACTATGGTAATTTTGCCAAGCGAAACTTGACTCTCTTATTACATAATACACTGTTAAAACAAAACTTAGTTTTAATTCCAACTTGAAATAAATTAACATAAGAAAATGAATGATTTAACTTCGAGTCCAGTCGAGGAGTTATCAAATTTTTAATCACTAATTCACTCTGTAATATTTTACTAAACACTGGGTCGGATTATTTTTGTACAAATTACCCAAAGAAAGCTTAAAACATTATGTTAATGATAAATATTATTGATAAATAGGACCACCGAGAACATGGCAGGAAGTTCAAAATCAAACCAGAACGTCCACCACCACCGAAAATCAAACTCGTTGGATGCAGGAAACCGCAGTAAAACCAGCACACAAACGGTTCGAGAAAGGTTTAGATGCATTGCACCGTATCCTCCTAACAGTGAATATGAGTTAGAGTTGCAAGTTAATGATGTTATTTATGTGCATAAAAAACGGGAAGATGGTTGGTATAAGGGAACCCAACAAAGAACAGGTCGTACGGGGTTATTTCCTGCAAGTTTTGTCGAAAGTTTTTGATGAACCTAATTTGTTAGTTTTATTGTAATTTGTTATTATTTATTTTTAGATTAAGTTGATATTTGTGTTATTATATTCTAATATTACTAAGGCTTAGTTTTTCAATCGTTGGTAAACCAAAGAATTATTTCCCTAGATACAATTGTTGTAACTATTATTTCTATAGAAATAAGCTTTTGGTTAAAGATAACTGAAGATTTAAAAACTAGGACTAAGAGAAGCAAATGTTTAAAAAGTTAGCAATATTAAGTTATCCTAACACAGTATTGTTAATTACGTGTAATAAAAGTGTTAGGTCAACCATACTTGGCTATTTACCCTCAAGTATCAGGTTGATTATTTAACACCCTTTTAATATACCTAATAATATAATCTAAGTATTCAAAAAGTATGATACACAATGTGTTCAATATAAAATTTTTTTAAATATGATTGATTTTAAAGAATTATATTTGAAGCGTTGAAAATGTCTAAAAACGGGGCGTACACTTGAAAAGTGTCGCAAATTACTTCAGGATTTTAAAGCACAGTTGTAAATATTTTAATATCTGCATCTTTAATTTAATACGCTTTCTTAAAACGCCTAATTTATATTTATTTATGGTGGTGGTATTAATTTATATTGATTGCAATTAACATATCAATTTTATTAAATATGTTATTTTACAGTATAATTAATTAGCATATGTTTTGTAAATGACTGAAACTTGTTGTAACCTGTATGCTCATAATGAACAAATTTAACTTTTATATCGTAATTTAATTACTAGCATGTGTTACTGTTGTATGTATCTATTAATTTTAATTATTACTTTTAAGAATGTGTTATATCATTAATAAAAGTCATATCAAATACTAATATTTAATTTCCCCTCGATATAGCTATCGTCGGTGATTTTTGCAGTTGTTTAATCTTCAAGATTTGGCTAATCGATGAATCTTTTTCTGTTGAAAAACAAATCAATGTGTTGGTTTATGGATGGCACAGGGGCACTTGTATTGGTTTTAGAAGGGGCAGCAATTATTGGTGAATTAACTTTTATTATGCACCGACAACGAAATATGTCATTTACATTAGGTAAGAAAGATAAAAATCGACAAAGTATTAAATACTGTCATTAAACATATGGTTTGAGAGAGGCCCATTCACCTGGGTTAGCACAAGTTTAAAGCGAAAATTTAAATTTACTTTGAAGGCGCTTAAAATTGTGTCTTTAGGCAACCAAAAGTACAATTACCATTGGCGTATCTTGAAAGGCATGGAACTTCCACTGGTATTCGGTTACCAAAATTATTGATATTTGTTCAATGTAGAAACATTAGAAGTTGTAATAAATACGTTCAGACCTAGGTTTTGTGGAGACGTGACCGGAAACTTTCGGGGAGGGGGGTATTTCTGATAAATAATAAAAACCTTGAAATAACAGTGGCGGCTTGTGAGGAATTTAGATGGTGAGGCAAACATGAGGAACTGAAAGATCTGGACATTTAAAAATACAGGATGTCCCCGGATACACTTTACATAATTTTTTTTTTCTAAATTCAAACCCACGAGAGTTAGGCCACTTGAGAGCATTTTTTTAATTTCCACCTTCACATGGCCATAACCCCGAAAATATTGATTTTTTAGTAAAAATGGTTTAGTGCTTAGTTAAAGAGCGTGAAATAATCTACAAACTAGTTTCTAACCTTTTATTGTCTAAAATCGACGGCTTTCGAGTTATGAATATTAGAGTAAGTAAAAAATTGAAACTTTCTTTTTTTGTTTTTTTTTTAATTCTTGTATCTTTTAACCAATGAATTGGTTTTTCAAAAAATTTATTAGACAAAAGTTGTAGTCCGTTAAATTTTCTATCCAGAATGGGGCGTGAGATTTTATCGTAAAATGTTGCGATTAAAAAGTACAGAGTTTTGAAAAAGACCAAAAAAATAAATAGCTCCAATTTTTCAACATTTTTGTGCTTACTTTAATTCATAACTCGAAAGCCGTTGATTTTAGACAATGAAAGGTTTAAATCTAGTTGTAGATTATTTCACACTCTTTAAAAGAGTACTAAACCATTTTAACTGAAAAATTAATATTTTCGGAGATATGGCCATGCGAAAGTGAAAATTTAAAAAATGCTTTAAAGTAGCATAATTCTCGAAGGTTTGAATTTAGAAAAAAAGTTTTGTTAAATATTTTGGTTTATGAAAACGGGGACACCCTGTATATGAATTAGGTTTTTGTGAAACTAGGCTTGTTGACTTGGTGCCGTACTGTCTACCCCGACAAGCCGCCACTGTGAAATAACTATTTACGGAAGAGCAATAAACAATCATGAAGGTTGCAGACCTTACACACAGTGACGGCACCAGGAGTAGGGCACGAGCTGACCTTGTAGATTAAAGTGCCCACCCAAATTATTTAGAATTATTTTACTTATATTTTTTAAAAAGCTTACTTTAATAATAGATGTTTATTTATAAATTGCCCCCCCCCCCCAAACTAAATTTCTGGCTACGCTACTGTTCCGCACACCTACTGCCTGCCCTACTTTCGCCCTTTTGGGATTTCTTGCCTTCTCAGTTCTCAGACCTGAAGAAATCTCGTGTGGTAATTTTATTTGTTTTCTTTGGAACCTGGCTGCTTTGCTCGCTCCCGATGTTCTTTTGTTGCGGGGCAGCTGTAGCTCGTTGTTCTATGTCCTTCATGCTTGCAGGAAAAGAGCTTTTCTTTGTTGCAGCTCGTTACAAAGTGTCCGAGTTCTGCGCATTTTAGATAGTGTTTCGTCCTGTCTTCTGACGTGCATGTGGACATAGTGTGCCTCAGTTTTCAGCATCTGTGACATCTGTTCTCTGCCCGTTTTCTGTGTACTCGGCATGAGTTAACTAAGACTATTCTTATCTGGGTCAGTTTATCCTTAAGGTAGACTGCTCCCCCCCCTTGCTTCCAGTCTGGCAATTTGCGTCCCCTGGTAGTATTACCGAAGGTCGAAAAGTTTAACGTCTTATTCTGGGCCAATTTTTCTAAAATCTGCTTTTACTTCTTATCTTCTGCTGTAACCAGTTATATAGATATAGATCTTTCTCTGGCCGATACGAAGTGTGAGGTCTTTTTTCTCAATTGTTTCGTGGAGTACTCTTGTCAATTTTTGGTGTTGTTCTCCTAACGGCGCTGATTAGTGGAGCTTCTTGAACTTCCTTTATTGCTGCTTTGACCTCACCCAGTTTTTCCTTGTAATTTTCTGGAGTTGCCCTTATTATAATGGCGTCCTTTCTTGTTAGCTTGTGCGTTGTTTTGGCTTAGTAGGGTCTTCTTGTGTAGGTAACTGTTTTAAATTCGCTACCGTCATTCATCACCTTGCCATTGAAACGATGTTGAAACTCATCATATATGTTTGAACCACCTGCACCATTTTTTCTTTTGGTGTGTCTCTTGCCCCAGGTTCGTCTAATTTAGAGTTTTTTTTTTGGGATTTTCTGAGTCTCAAGTCTGGTAGCAGTTGTTAATCTTCCATCTGATAAAATAGAGTCTTTCACCCTCTCAAGTTTTGTCTCAAGCTCTTGTATTTTTTCTATTAGCTGGCTTGTAGCAGAATCTCTGCTTTTTGTCGCCTCCATTATGGTTATCTTGATTTGTTCAGTCAGGAGCTTGTTTTGAATGGTCAATTTCTCGATTGTCTTTTCTTGGGTTTTCATCGCTTCCAAGACTGTGTCGTTGGTTTTCTGCTGTTGTAAGTAGTTCTCCAACAACACACTGAGGTTTGTAGTGTATGCTACTGCAATTATATTCTGTGAAGCTGAGTTTTGATGCTTCAAACGGTCCACGATCTACTTCAGCTCGTCCACTCTCTTTTCTTCTACATCGTATCTCTTATGTTCTCTTTTGTACATCTCCTTGACAAGCTGAATTTGCTTCGTCAGAAGAATTTTGAAAGGTTTGTAAATTGATCATCATTCATCAGTTTGGCCTCATCTATTTGGGCGCCGGTTAAGTATTCCGCCGTTTGTTTTCCAGTACCGTAGCCATTTGTTGTTTCCCGGCCTGGTCAGCCACTAGAGACGCAGAGCAGTCGCTTGATGACGGTCGGCGCGGCCCCGCTCCATCGCCCAACACACCGACCGAACTGGGGTCCCGAGATCCCTCTGCATCGCAACTTTTGTTCCTTTCTCATTGTCCATTTTTCATGCTTGTTATTCCGGTTTTTTGGACAGGGTTTGTTACCTCTGTTGCTCCTTTTAGGGCACGCCCCTGAGGAGATTAAAATTATTATACCTTTTGATGAAAATGTAGTAGGAAAATGTAAAGAGATAAATAAACGGCACATAAAATTTAAATTTTCCTGTTAGAATTGCATGTTACGCCTATGTGTAAATAGCGTCATTAGTTTAAACAGTTTTTGCATAGATAGTTTTTGGTTAAACCGCATGCGCCACATCAAATGTATAGCTAGCGCGGCACAACAAACTTTCGCCAGTTCGAGTGATTAATTCTTCAAGGAAGGATCGCATCATGTCAGACAAATTTAAAATTGGTGATCTTGTTTGGTAAGTCATGAAATTGAAAAAAAAAATTAACTTGAACTTCAAATATGTGCGATTTACTTTTAATTTAATATTAAAAAATTTTGTAGGGCAAAAATGAAGGGATTTTCTCCATGGCCTGGCTTGGTGAGTATCGCGCGGCGACATTCAAGCAAACCGTTAGCTTGGCGCTTGCGTATCTTTTCGTTTATGTTTTGACTACCTAACCTTCTATTTTTCGAAATTTCCTTATTTCTTATTAAAAATGTTATTTTTATTATTAGGTTTCACAAAGCAAAGACTTCGTCAAGAAACCAGCCAACAAACCTGACTGCCATTGCATTTACTTTTTCGGAACCAAAAATTAGTAAGTATTTCTAGAGCTAATTTTTTTAGGTGGCCGAAATGTTTGAAAGTAGTGATTTGACCAAGTGTGACTTGAATTTCATACATCTTTTCGATCATATTTTTATTCCATTGTCTATCCAATAATTTACGTGCCAAGAAAATAGTGTCGATTATAATATTGCGGTTTATGTTTCAACAAGTAGCAGTGGAATGAAATGAAATTAAAATCTTAAAAAATTTGTATTGCAGTAGGAGGTTATGTGGGACCGGATGACTCTTTATAATTTTATCGGCATACTTAAATATAGTGATATTTTAACTAATTATTTTAGTCAAAGACAGTTAAAATAGTTCGTTTAAGTGGAAGATATTCATAAAATAAATTTTGTTATAGTGCTTGGATTGAAAGTTCTAATATCATAGCATATTTAGAGGGCAAACCCAAACTGATTGGTTCCTGTAAAACTGCCAGTTTCAAAGAAGCAGTTAGCGATATTGAAGCTTTCTTCAAACGTATAAGTGTAAGTTACTTCAAGTTATATTGCAACATCTGATGTGCTTAGTGAACACTTTTCTTTTACCTTAGGAAGATCCAAATTTTGATCCAGCAAAGTTTGACATTGACCAAGATTCTGCATTTGACAGAATTAAAGAAGACGACAAAGAAAAACCCAAGAAGGCTACTCCTGCCAAGAAAAAGAAGGTTAGTTATAAATTTTTTACTTTATTTCTGGTTTACCGTGTTGGTTATTTACTGCATATAAATTATGTAGGTTAATTTACGTGAAATTAAATTCACTTCAAGTTGACCAAATTTACATCTTTTAGAAATATGTGCAGCTACATCAAATTTTGTGAAATTTAGAGTTACGTGTTTTTATGCAGTGTCCGAATAGCTAATATTTTTAAATGGGTTAAAGTTGTCGTTAACCATAAGGACTTTTTTTAAATTAATCTTCGCAAAAACATCGACTCTCCGACTTCATTATTTGTATTTGCAGGAAACTGGAGTAAAACGTGGAAACTCTTCTACCACAAAAACTTCATCAATTAAGAAGAGGAAACTTATAAGTGAAGAAAATGGAGTTTCACCAATATCAAATCATGTTACTAAAAACTACGAAGAACTTTTAAATCGACCTGTAGTTGAAAAGCCGGTAAGTGCAGAATAGGAATTTTAAAACTTACATTATTTAACAAGTTATTATTACATTACGGAGGTGAGATAATTTATTTAAAATTGATGATCTTGATAAATTGTGTTGTTTTGTCAACAACCTTCCATAAAAATTCTATTTGAAAGATAGTGAAACCTGGGTGAACCTTCGTTGGGAAACACTGATCTAGCAAGTTGTCACATATTATTTCATAGGCTGATTGAACTGAAATTTGGATCATCAGTAATAACAAATCGATCATCTTTGCAAAACATTCCAGATTCCCGAAAAATAACATGGTTTTGATTCACCTTTTGGGGGTTCCCACTTGTCGAGGAATTTAAAATTGTGCAAATTTTTTTTGCTATTTGGCTATTTTTTATGCGGAAAAATAAAGGAAATTCATTTTCATTTGATAAACTAAAAAATTTACGTTTTTAATTTATTGAAATTAATAGGGTACAAAAAAACATTAGACCAGTGTTTCTCGAACTTTTTGGTCTGTGACTCGCTTTTACATTTAAAAATTCCAAAGGACCTCTCGAAGAATGTTTAATTGATTAAATAACATAAAAATTGATGCTTGATCAAGTTTGTCTTTAATTTTCAAAAAACTTCTAATATTTTTTGTGTATTTAGTATGCCAATTAGATCAACATTGTTGGTGTAAGCTAGTGCAGTATTGTTTTTTAACGTGTACCCACTCGGTACGTTGTGTATACACCCGTAGTTCATCGCTATGTAAATGAATCATTACTGCCTATAGGCCGTAATATAATTAATGCCCAGTTGCCAACCAAACATTCCGAAAATACTGACAACCTGAAAGAAAAAACAAGAAATATATTCGATTTTATCACGAATTTTTATTTTGTTTCTTTTTCTTACTTTCACATCTAGCCACGATGAATCGTCTGCAGCGCAAAGGAAAAGTTCCATTTCGTAGTCTTCAAAGATTTTAGCTTTAGTCGGCACGTAATTTTCTGATTTTCTTTTTAACAAGTAACAGGATTTTCTTTTTGGTTTTTCCATGCGTTGTACGCTTCGTACACTTATATATATCGATCTTTTGATGCTGGCAACGTTTGTTCTGAACCACGGTTTGCTTCTTGTACAATTTCGTCTACAAAACGCATTTTCAAATTGATTTTCTTTAGTCAAAAAGTCAATGAAACTAAAAAGCCACGTGTGGAAATGCGAATAGCAACAAATTAATTATGAGAATCAACAAATCAAAATGTCAACTATAGTTCATTCTAGATAAAGCCTACTAACATTTCAACAAAATTTTTTCAATTTTACATTCTAGATTAGAAATTCATTTTATTTGAAATGTAAAAAGCAAATTGATGTTTCCCAAATATTTTGAGGTGTCCAACGACCGAGTGGGTACACGTTAAAGCACAGTACAGCACAGACCCATGTAAATAGCCGATTCCACAAGCGCCATTACGGATCTCGCCTTCGGCTCGAACCGTAAACTTTGCGCTTATGTAATCGGCCATTTACATGGTCTGTGCTGTAATATACTATTATTACAGCTCTTATTTTAAATAATTTGTATACAAATTCCATTATTTAATTTAAAAGTACAATCTAAAAAATATATCTCAAATAACAAAATATTAATACAGTAGAACCCCTCTATAACGAGAGCTCAAGGGACCAGCCTATTTACTCGTTATAAGCAGATTTTCGCTATATAAACAGTCAGTTTAGCATGTAAACAAAAGTCAAGGAACTAAAATTTTACTCGTTATAGCCGATAAATCGTTATAACCGGTCTCATTATAGAGGGGTTCTACTGTATTTTGTTATTTCAGACATATTTTTTTGAGTGTAATTAATTATTATAATAAATATTCACATATGGGCAATGTTTCCAATGGAGCAACAAAATTGTCGTAAAACTAGGTTGACACCTTTTTTTTACCAGTACCCCAGTAATGAATAATTTGGTTACGGCAGGGTTCCCACTTGTATGGAAAACCTGGAAAAATCAGAGAATTTATCCCGTAACCGGTATCGTGGATCTGGGAGACTGCATTTCTCTCCCTCCCTCTCATTATAAGTGCATAATATAGATTATGCATTTCTAATGCCCAATTTCTTCACTTTGAGATATCTATCTGATAAGTATAACTATAAGGATAACCAATCAAACAACCGTAAAAATTTGAATTACGGTTATAGAGTAAGTATATAAATTAGAATTATCAATATTGAGCTACAGGACACAAATAAAACACATTTTTTTAACGAGCTTTCGAAAAATGTCTTTTTCTTTTTCAAGTTTAATATTAAATTTAAAACTCATATTAAACTTGAAAAAGAAAAAGACATTTTTCGAAAACTTGTTTAAAAAATGTGTTTTATTTGTGTCCTGTAGCTCAATATTGATAATTCTAATTTATATTATTTTCAAGAGCTAATAATTTTAATTAGTTATACAGTATACGATAAGTATAAATATAATATATAATATGTGTATAATAATATATAATATAAAATAAAAATTGGAATTACTTATACCGGGTGCTGAATGAGTTAGCCGAACATAGGAAATTAACATGTAATTTATGCAAATTCCTGCTTCCCTAATTATTTTAGAGAAAAAATGAAAGATACAAAAATAATGCAGAAATATAAACTACAAATGATAAGAGCATTAGATTTCATTTAGTTTTTACTTAAATAGTCAAAAATGGCTTTTGAAATTGTTAAAAGTTTCAATTATCGGACTGGCCATGTAAGTTTCCATGGTAATTATTTTTGAAAATATAAATTAAATTGAATTTATTACATGGCCAGTGCGATAAATGAAAATTTTAACAATTTCCAAACTATTTTTTGACCTTTAAAGTGAAAGTTAGATGAAATCTAAAGGTCTTATTATTTGTAGTTTATATTTCTGCATTATTTTTATGTCTTTCATTTTTTCTCTAAAATAATTAGGGAAGCAGGAATTTTCATAAATAAGTTTTTACGTGTTAATTTCCTATGTTCGGCTAACTCATTCAGCACCCAGTATACTATACTTATCCGATAGATATCTCAAGGTGAAGAAATAGGGCATTAGTGTCTCATAGACTCTAGATACCCTTATGGGTTAAAACTTGTCATGGAATAAGTCGGGGAATTTAAATTTTTTAAGGTCAATGTCAGGGAAAACAAAAAATTTGTTGAGGAAATATTTTTAAATTTCACATAATTTTTTTTTCATTTTTAAAAATAAATTTTCAATTACCTATTTACAAAAATTACAATAAATTATTCACAACTCCAAAACTAAACATAAAACAATCAAAATCTCTTTTTTACAACAAATTCAAAATTTACATAATTAAATTTAAACTGAAAAAATGATTTGGTAACACGACAATCAGGTCTATTATGTATCACAAACGTTATTATAAAGGTGACATTTTTATTTTTACTCAAAACGGTACATTGTCAAAATTAGGGGAGACTGGGAGTCAATTCGAAGAAATTGTTTAAAAAATATGTTTTCGAGGATCAATTATTTTTCAAAAATATTTTGAGAAATTTTAAAACGAAAATATGATATTTAGCCAAATATTATGAGTTATAAATTTTTGAAAATCGAAAAAACTGGATTTTATCAACTTTAACATCGCTTCGCAATTATTACAATGATAAAAACAAATTAATTCATAATTTATTGTATATCAATGGAGATTTTTATTTAAGTCATCAAAATGGTAAAACTATAGTTTTGATGATTACGAAGAAGCTGTTGAAGTTGGTGATTTTTGAGAGTAAATTGAAGCGTCAACGAGCATTCGGATTTACTCTCAAAAAGTACTAACTTCAACTGCTTCTATGTAATCATCAAAACTAGAACGTTTCGTTAGCTGTAACTGTATTGCATTCGTACAGTAGTGAGAAAAATAAATTTGTTATCAGTGCATTAAATTCAATTCAAAATCATCTATCGTTGACCTTTAACTGAAAACGGGACAATTCTGTGTCCCGAAGCTTTCCTCGGGGACACCGGGACGGAGTACCAGAAAACGGGACGGTCCCGTTCAAAACGGGACGTATGGTCACGTTAGTTATGACATACAATTAGGTTTTCGGCAAATTGGTATGCACTATAAATGTTAAGAAAACCTTTATTATCAAGATCATGTTAAAATACCGGTTTGTGAAAATGATAGGTAAAACCAATTTGCCGAAAACCTTTAATGTAATGTCATAATTGTCATCTTTATAATAACGTTTGTGATACATAACAGACCTGATATATTACTGTATGAAATAAATTTTCCTGATTACAATAATTGTATTACATGTTAGAAAAATTAATAATTGAAAAATATTACTGTTTTTTATTTGACAAAACAGTAAGTTTTTTCAATTATTAATTTTTCTAACATATAATACAATTATTGTAATCAGGAAAATATTTTCACATGTTAATAACTATACTATATTGTATGAAATAAATGTTATAATAATATTTGTTTTTATTAAATTATGTATTTTTTTCGGTGCAAATTGTTTTCCAATTTCTGTATTACCATTGTTTGGTATTACGATACTAAAAAGGGAAAACCTGTAAAAGTCTGGAAATTTGCTTAGAAAAATTTAGTGGGATCCCTGTACGGGTAGGGTGTATCAAATCAATTTAAAAAAAATATTACCTTTACACTTCAAAATGATACCTAATGGGGTTATTACCTTAATATATGACTTCGAAAAATATAATTAATGTTGTATTTAATCTAAAATAAAAAAAAATTAATTGTTGTACCTGACAGTAATTGATAATTTCAATATCAATTTTTACTTTTACTCTTCCACGCAGTACCTAATTGTGGCTATCAAGGGACTTTCATGATTGATAAAGATTGGAATTAATTAAAAAAGTACCTGTGGATAAGTGTGATGCTACTCGCATGGAAACCAAATATAGAGCTCTTTTGGAGAGTTTTAAAAAAAGCATTCCAACATCTAAAATAAATGTGCTAGAGCAGTGGTTCCCAAACTTCTTTCGCTCACGAACCCCTATTCATAGTCGGAACTTACCCACGGACACCAAGTGAAAAAACTTGGGAAAAAAGTACTCATTTTGTACCAATTAATATCAATTAAATAAAAGTTTGTTGTAGGCACATTTTTTTATTTTATATTAAACCTTGAGCGGATCTCGACGTTGTTCAGGGATCTCCAAATTAATTTTAATTTTCCACAAACGCTCTAAATGATCCAAAGGACCCCTGGGGGGGGGGGGGGCTGTAGGAACCACTGTGCTAGAGAATGGCCAGTAGTATTGAACGTGCAATGAAATTTGCCAACTTTTACCCACTTTTTTATTTTCGGCTGCCATTTATTATTAAATAAGGGTTAAACAAAAATTTTAAAAGATATACAGTGGCTGTAGAAATAATTAATACACTTCTATGTTAACAATGTATGTAAATTTCAAATACTTTTTTTCTCATAAAAATCAATTTTATAGCAAAATTTCATTCCATTTATTTTTGTTTCTATACATTTTTCTATTTTGTTGCATCGTTTCTGAGTAATAGCGACTTTAATAAAAATTTTAACAAAGCTCCCATAAGAGCAATGTTAATTTTATTAAATTTTTTACAGAGAGTTTTTAAAGTCGTTGTTACTCAGAAGCGGTGTGACAATATAGTAAAATCTGATGTGAGCACCACACGACTTCCTTGTCATTTTAGAATGTAAGATCTTACAAGAATCTCATTAATCCATTTGTGCGCGTCATACAGACGTCACAACGAAACTAGTCGAAATGAATTCAGGGAAGATCAAAACGGATATTTCCATCAAAATCTGAAAACCGAAAAAAATCTGGATTACAGTACTTGATTTTTTGCAAGAAAGTAAAAATGTATAGAAACAAAAATGAATGAAAATTTGAAACCAAAAATGTATGAAACGTTTTGCTATAAAATCGATTTTTATATGAGAAAAAAAGTCTTTGAAAGGTAAGATTTACATTGTTAATTTTTTTTTTTTTTAATATTTTATTACTGGTTCAACAATACATTTTGTTTTTCACAGTAGTGTTAGAATTATTATATAGCATACATTAAATTATTAGAAGTGTATTAATAATTTTTGGAACCACTGTAGGTTTTTATAAATTGATTTCATCAATAAGTACGGTGTTACTTTCGTGCTAGCGAAATAAAGGACTCTTGTTGAGTTAAAATAGATGTGGCAGAGGACGGCGAAAACAATGTTTTTGTTTCAAGCACTTGTATTTTCGGGCGTTTTTTTCTTCATTTGCTCATTTTCACAAGCATTTTATACCTATTTTTATTCAAAATTAAAAAATTTTTAATGTTTTTTATTTTAACTTTATTTTTAATTTTATTTGTTTAACGGTTGATTAAGAATTAAAGCAAATTTAAACAATTTCTTTTTAATATTCAACTTTTGCATTTCTTGAAATTAATTCTGAATGTAGATTTTACTTTCCGAACTCCTTAGTAAGGAAAGTGTTGTTATCTTAAATTGAAAAAAAATTTATTCCCATTTTTTATCAACTTTTTATATCTCGAGGTTCCCCTAAACCAGTGTTTCCCAAATGTTTCGAAATTGCGGACCCCCAAAATCATGGGAACCCCCAGAAACAGTTTTGCCATAGCATATGTGTCTATGTCTTGGCACCGTTGCCAGATCAAACATTAATTCTTAAAACTTCAGAAAAACTTTATTCTTAACGTATTTTTGCCTATTCGCCTGATTTTTTCTTTTATATGTCGTGGGTGCGCGGACCCCTAAAAAACATGCCGTGGACCACTATTTGGGAAACACTGCCTTAAACCATTATTTTATATTTGAAAAAAGAAAAAACCCTCATACAGGGGTGTACTGTGTATGTATGTCTGTGAACACGTTAGCATCCAAACGAAGTAACGAAATCACTCCAAATTTTAAATTTAAGTTGTGATCTGTTGTGGCATGAAGCCTATTGAGGATGAAGCAAATCGTATGGGGGGCGGGGGGATTTACTTGAAGCGATAAGTCATAATCCATCATAACTTTGAAACGCAATGAAATAGGTAAAAGTTTATTATGACAAAAAATTATCACTATCAAATTTACCACAACTTTTGTTTTATAAAATTTTTGCATTTTTTTTTTCCAAAGAAAGCAAATTTTTTTCTACATAGAATTTTAGTTATTTGTAATATTTTTTATTTGCATTTTTGTTTTTGCTTATTATTTCGATTTTCTGAATGATCTTCACGATTATTGCTCTTCCCTGGTGAGATTTAGTATTTTTAGTTTTTTCTATCTGAGATAAATTGGGAGTAACATCAGATTTTTTATTCTTTAAGTTAATAATATCCACCAAATTTCACTTCAACATAATATTGCCTTTTATTTATTTAAATTTGAAGTCGAAGCTTGCTGCTACTAGGAGTAGAGAGCAGCATCGTATAATATGAGTGGTTACTTTTAGGTTACACGATTTATTCTAACCTTTATCAAACATCGAAATGTTTTTCTCTGAAAGTAAGAGAGCTAGGAAAAAGATTTATAATACTTCTTTTGTAGAGAATTATTTAAAAAAAAATAAATAAATATATAAAAATAAAGAAAGAAGGAAAGAAAGAAAAACTTACAATCTGTTTGATTATACTTTGTTCCCCAAAAAAAAATATTTATTGGTATATTTTGCATGTTTTATGTCCTGTCATCTGGTCCATTAACTGACAAATTAAATTACTATTTTGTTTTTCCTACAAACCAAAACATACACCACCGGCTGATTGTGAAATGGGAGAGCAGCGGTTAACATTTTGACGTGTTGGATACCTGCAATAGTCCAATATAAATCCAATATAAGTCCAATATAAATCTTGGCTGTGGAGAAGGCAACGGGAAACCACTCCATAGATGACCCTAGTAGGTCATCTTGGCTTCAGCTATAAGTTAATCACCTACTCAATGTACAACTTATAGCTTTCACGAATTAATTTATTGGAATAAAATAATATAGTACGTACATCAAATTTGATGAGTGTCACACTCAACAAATTGAATTAGGTCTTGAATATTCATTTACAAAATTTTAGTGTATTATAATATTAATTAAGCGCGGTCGTAGGCTAGTGTTAGAATGCTAGATTGCTACATCGCAGACGTGGGATCGATCCCCGACTAGGTGCATCTGGCTGTTTCGATCGTGAATCCTTCACAAGATGCTGACAACATCATTGTTGTATTAAATATCTAAATAAACAAGCCATGGGTCTACAAGGCCTGTAGTGCTATAGTATAATAAAATAATATTAATATATGAGATAAAATGGAAGGAGGTTGACATTTAAGTTTAAACATAATGGTGCTAACGTGATTCATTTTTACCAATGAAAATAAAAAAAATTTTAAACTAATTTATTTTTATTGGTTAAAAAATGTATATCCCGTGTTAGCATCAAGTGCCAACATACTGTTTGAATCTTGAAACTACTTTTTCTAAAACGATAGTTATTATTATGCATACTCGAACCTGATTTTGCACGATGGTGCATTGATTCCATAAAAAAAATTTGAAAAATAGTTCAATCAATAGTAGACTACTGACGATAGACAAAAAAAAATTCATATGTTTCTGATTTTTGTAGTTAAGATACCTACTAGTAGTGTAAAAGCAAGTTTGCAGTTTTGAAAGACCTGTGCTAACTTCGTGGTACTCAAAAAATCTCAAAAATTTTAGTTTTTGGCTCGAAACTCCTAAAAGGATGTTTCCTGCAAAAAAAAGTCACTCCATCTTTTTTTGAAGCTGTGAACATTTCCTACAATTTAAGTCCAACCTCAATTTTTTAGGTCCAATAGATCCTAAGATACAAGACCTCAAAAATTGGATTTTTCCCCAAACTGTTCCAAATTTCAGTTTTTGTCGTTTGTTGGGCTAGATACGAGTATTGGCTGTAATACGCATTATACGAGAAAATTTATTGAATATGATGTTTTAGAGCAATTATTTACTTTAATTTAAACCCTGAACGAAATCTGTAAGCCCAACATTTACCTTCGTTATCTTAGAAAAACAAAAATTGGGGTACGGACAGGAATTGTCTGACGATTTGCGAAATCAATAATTGCTATTGTTAACGAGGAGGAAGTCTTAACTAAATCAATAACACCCTCAATATTTAAAGTGAAAACATATTTTATTTCTAAAATCTTAAATTTTCTAAAAAGAAAGTAATATAATAAGAAAGTAAGTAAAGAAAATAATTTCAAAATGTACGTGTTGAAGACTTCACAATTCCGCAACTTCTTCTCGATCAAATCCGGAATTTTTTGGAGAGCCCAGGTTGGTTCTCTTGTTCTGCTGATCATTGGGATGAGAAGGTGATAGGTGGGGGGCTGTTGAGGTCTTCCTCGTGTTCAGTATCGTCTATTTCAACGAGGACAATGTTTATACAAGTCTTGCCTCGACAGAATTTGCACACAGCAGAGCACTTTAGCTCTAATTTTTTGTGTGAGCAAGTTCCTCCCTTTCATCCTTTGCAGCATTTTCAAGAAAGGAGTTTGTGGGATAGGGATAGGATCTGTAGTGTTTTGTGAGGGGAGGAGACCCTGGTTGCTTTTTACTCCAGCCCCAGTTGAACGGGTCTCTATATCCACCCCCCAACCACTTCTGCACCTGGTGATACATCTGATAGCTCTGTTGAGCAGCAGCTTCTTTGGTTGGGGGGAGGTAGACGAGTCAGATGGACCTTTCCAATGGCTACACTTAGGGCCGGTATTTCAGTTGTGGTTTAAACTACGATCAGAGTTTAAACTCAATATCTGACCAATCAGGTATCCATAAACCTAGTTTAAACCTTGAATTTAGTTTAACTAGCAACTGAAATACTGGACCTTAGCCCGACAGATGATAAAAACTGAAATTTCGAACTTTTTGGGGTAGAATCCAATTTTTGAGGTCTTCTATCTTTGGATCTATTGGACCTAAAAAATTGAGGTTGAACTTAAATTGTAGGAAATGTTCACAGCTTCAAAAAAAGATGGAGTGACTTTTTTCTTGGAACATCCTTTTAGGAATTTCGGATAAAAACTAAAATCAGTTGTAAAATTTCGAGGTGTTTTTAGCACCACGAAGTTAGCACAGGTCTTTCTAAGCTGCAAACTTGGTTGTACTGATCCTCGACCACGTCAATTGGCGTTTTCCACCCATATCTCTCTCATAAGGTTCCAGTCTTCCGGTAACATCTTTGAGATATTATTGGTATATGTGTAATATAATTTAACCAGCAGTACAGCATAAAGCGAGAGCTAAATATTCAAAAGAAGAACATATAGCTGGAGTTCTCGTGGAAATCACTGGAATTTCTTATAAATTATTACAAGTCCTTAGATATATCTGGAACTTGCTCTTTTGTTCCAGACCCTGAAAGACTTTTAAAAATAAAAGGAAAATAAAACATTTTTGTCTGCGTGTCACTGGAATTTTTTTTTAATTATTTGGAATTTTTTGGAAATCCTTGGGTATTCTTTAAAATTCCAAGGCTTGGGAAATGTATTCAGGAATATTTACTTGGCATATATTCAAATTCTGTTTTATGTCTGATTTTTTCTTCTTCAGATATCGATTGGATAATGAATCCGTCCGACAAATTAATCAAGTAACCAATCCAATTTTTGACTTGTTAAATTGCGGTTGTCTCATTGGTCACTTGATTAATTTGTCAGGGGGATTTGTGAACCCAAG
The DNA here is from genome assembly GCA_949152465.1 of Cantharis flavilabris. NCBI lineage: Eukaryota > Metazoa > Arthropoda > Insecta > Coleoptera > Cantharidae > Cantharis > Cantharis flavilabris. The sequence continues at coordinate 23,933,983 of OX424439.1, forward strand.
TTGAAGAGATCGGGCATTAGTAAGATACACTATGATCTAAATCCTAATATTCATCTGTGAACTGTGGTAAAGGTAACGGGAAATTGCATAAGCACTTCATGGTGCATACTACTTGATGAAGTTTTTGTTTCGGTGACATCTTATACAAAATTAGCATTTGCTTTCTTATAAGAAGACACAACATTAGGGAAATTTCCCCATTTAACAATTTTCTAAACTGATGTTTCCAAATCACGTAAAAACAAGTATGAGTGTGCTGCATTGAGACCATCGATGTTCCATGTTTAATTTTTGACTGAATTACATTTTTCAAAAATGTGTACCAGTTTTTGTACTTATCGAAGGGTAAATCACGAGACAAAAATGTAAACATATTCCCAAACATTTTTAGATCTTCAGCAACTCTTGAGAAAATATAGGTAAATATAGACAAAATATAGGTGAGCTAGGAAATCTTGAAATCCAGCTCATCTGTATTTTCCAACATCGACACCATATTATCTCCCGTAGAACCCCCAAAGGTTTTCTCAGTGTGGATTCACAATGATATCAATACAATATTCAATAAGATTTGTTAATCCTTATTGATACAAATTTTTTAAAACAATAAGGGTATTCACACTCTTTGGTAAATTTTCTACGGCATTTACTAGAGAGTGTGAATACCCTCAATATATAAAGTATGTAATGTAAATTAATTATAAAAATAAGTCTACGAATGCAACAAAAAGAAGTAAGTTAGGTTTATATGCAATGCAGTCCACTCGATTAATAGAACAGACTCGATTCTTCTTGGTTGCATTATATAAGCTCGCACTAATTACTGATAGTATCATCAGATATACAGTAGAATCCGCTTAATGTGATCACTTCGGGCCAAGGACATTTCATTAATATTAACTGATAGCTGATAACTGATAACAATTAGCGAAATTTAGAAAAGGCGAATTTTAGAAGACTTGGATTAGAACAAAATAAAAAAAAAAAAGAAAGAAAAAGGGGCCGGTTTCCAAAAAAAATGATCACAATAACCGACTGATAACATTATCCGAGATCACATTAAGCGGATTCTACTGTATAAAAATAATTACATTTTGTAGGATATTAAATTTCCAACAAAGTAGTTCATGACCGCATATTAAATTTACTTTCAAAAATGTAAATGCAGGAGGTATTCAAAGGCTCATATTTTTACTACAATCCTTGTCTTCTACACCTAAACTATGGAAGATAAATATATCGGGATCCAGAATATCAAAACTTTCTACTTTTTAATTTTCTACTCTAAAAAACTATTCTTTGGTAAACTTTAATTTTAAACCAGGTACTCATACCAATTAAAATATAGAACGGTAAAATCAATGTTGGCTAAAATTTTGAAAATAATGCTGAAATACGAGTAAATTGTATTAAATCGATAGAATGTAGTATCAATTATTTGGTATTTCTTATTAATTTAAAATTAATATGTAATTAAAATTCCCCCTTTTTGAGTAATTTTTTTAAAACTTAAATTAATTTTTATATCTTTAATTTAGGACTATGTCCTGTTATTGACATTGGTAGGATGCTAACCTTGCTAATGTATAGCCTATAGGTGGAACTTAGGCTTTAGATCACAACAGAGTAGTTGTCATGATCAACCATTTAATCACAATATCCCGCTCTGTAGTATCTTGATTTAAGCCTTATACGATACAAACTATAATTTATTTAAAATTTCTAATGCAAGGTGTAAATGAATCGGTGAATGGAAGAATAGTATGGGAAATACATGGATCATGTCGCATGTATTGTTCTTACACCCACTGGTTCAAATATATTCCAATTGTTTCGGTATTACAATATTTTTAAATTTAACTTAATTTAAGATAATTTTATGTCTTTTAGAATCTAGATCATTCGAACATAATTATAGGATATTAAACAATCAAATATTTATATTTAATTAAAATATTTTTGAGATGGGTCAAATAGGAAAAACTTGAAATCCTTAACCATAGCTTAAATATTCAAGTAGTTGGACAACCACTGTGTATTTTAAAGTTAGCGAATTTTTGCATCAATGAGTGCATCCACCTAGCGGTCAAATACAAAACTAATAAATTTTACTATCCCAAATCTAGGTAAGGTTGTCCAACTACTTGAATGTTTAAGCTATACCTTGACCTACCGGGTCAACTAAGGTAAAGGATCCCAAGTTTACCTTTGGGTAACTCCAAAGGATTCTTACATTAGCATTACTGTTTTGCATTCAGTCGATGTAGCTCATAGGGAATTGGGCTTCAAACTGTTCGGTCCTATAGTTTTCCAAATTTTTTGTGTTGTGGTTTCGATTTCACATTAATGAGTTACACCACATAATTTGAAAACTTTTCTTTTCAAGTTTTCACCTAGTTTGTTGCAACCGCATATTAAGTTCTCTAAAAAAGATAGTTTATTTAAATTATTGTTGTTTAAATTTTATAAATTGCAAACTTAGTTTGAAAAACGGGATAGATTTGAAAATATTTTAATCCTTTCAAATTTTTTTTTAAGTCTGACAAGGGCACCTTGCAGTTAACCACCCGCCAATTTCGATGAGCTTTTTTTAATGAAAATGAAGCTAAGTGTTGATCGAATGCAGCTTTGAGATCAAACATTTGATATGCATAATATAAGCATTATTCCTCTTTATTTAGGACTTTTTTGTCTTAGGAAATTGAACCATTGGTCAGCGTTCCCGAATTCAAATTTTGTTATAATTTACTCTTGTTCGTTTCATGTTGGTTACATCTTTTACTTTCTTATTTATATTTATAGGTCTGTTCGTTTGCTTGCACTAACTTGAACCGAGCAAATTAATGCAAACAAAGGCGTTCGTTGATTGGTTCTTTGCCTGCTCGGTTCAAGTTAGTGCAAGCAAACGAACAGACCTTATGTGCTTGTGCTTAGAGAGCAAGCAACACTTTTGCAGACATATTTCTAATGCAAACTTGATTCTAATTAAATCCGATTGTAAACGAAGTAGTTTTACTAATAATTTAATTTAAAAAAAAATGAAGTGAATTGGAAGCGAATCCGAGTGAAAAGAGCTAATAAATATTATAAACTCAATAAAACTAGCGGCTTTGTCTTCTAATTGTTTTGAAAGCTTATAGGACTTATCATTGCATCTTTGGATCTTCATTATATCTCCTAAAATAAGTCTTATTTTGGTTCTATTTCATTTCAAGAAAGTTTATCAAAATCGATGGATACTGGCCACATAGAGGTACATGTTTTTTCAAGTGTCCTTTGAATTACAAATTTTGAAGTTTTACCTCTGATTGCCAAACAACAAAATAAATAGGTTAAATGATTTCTATAGGCTTGTTAGTACTAAGAGATCATTGCCATTGGTTAGTTAAATTTAACGGCTCGTTAAAAGTTTTATTACTTAAATCGGGCATAATCCGGATTAAGTTTCAAGTAAGTTTTGGTAAAAATGCCAACCTAATAAATGATGCAATTGTATTCGGTATTCCATGTCTATTTAAATCATTCATAGAAATTCACACACGACTGGTGAATGTTCGTGAACATGAAAAAAATTGTAATAACAAGAGAGTTGACTGTATTCATAATTTTCAGCCTTATTTTTACTACTTAAAATTATTCCTTGTTATTCGAATATTGAAATTGTTCGAATATTTAAATTATTCGATTATTGAAATTACCCCGTTGGGGTATTATTCGTATTTGAATATTCAAACAGATGAATTAATCAAATTTGATTCCCATCTTGACTGTAAACTAAGGCTGGGAATTTTTTATCATTTTCATGTTATTCTATATTCAAATTATTTAAATACTGAAGTTATTCGAATTTAATTTCCAGCTTTACTCTAAACACTTCTGACAGACATTTTTGTCCAAAATTGTATAAGAAATTTTGTAATGTAATACAACCTTTTTTTTCCCAAGGTTCCCTGTCATTGTATTGTATTTCATTGTAAAAATGGTGTTAACTATCAACTAGTACAAAACGAAGAAGGTGATTCTACGACTTATTTTAAGAAAAAAAGTTCCTATTAACATGGGTCTTCTACTTTTGAAAAAAAATGTTTTGATCATTATTGAATCTTGTAGGTTTCTGATCATAAAATGCCGTTTTTCTGGAAAACGGTGGCTCCTACAGCTTTTGACCAAGAGTACCTTTTTTATGTAAAAACCTCTGACGCTTTGGGATTTGCTGTCAAAACGCCAATTTTTCGAGTGACGTAAAAGTTACGGGGATGAAACCCTTACGCAACCCTACTATCTCCACCACTGGCATATCTGAGAACATTGCTTTAAATGTTGCTTTTAAGGCTTTAAAAGTAGATATTATTGATGTAAAAATCTGTAGAAAAGCTGGAGCCTGTAGCCTTAACGGTTCTTGAGATATCGCAAAAAAAGTAAGAGAAAACAATTTCTTTGAACACCCTGTATCTCGAAAACGGTGCGTTTGCGAATCCATGTTAATAGGAACTTTTTTCTTAAAATAAGTCGTAGAATCACCTCCTTCGTTTTGTACTTGTTGGTAGTTAACACCTTGTATTTCCTATTCTAATGGGTGAGTCATTTCGAGATAATTTTTTCAAAAATAAAAAACTCAATTTTTCCTTTCTGAAGCTTCAATTTTCGATGATGCATTCGAGCATTTCGAGTGGTATTTGGCGAATGACGCGAGTAATGTTGACTTCCAATTCCTCAATCGTAACCGGCGTATCCATGTAAACTTTGGACTTCGCGAAGCCCAAAGGAAAAAGTCTCGAGGTGTGATATCAAATGTTCTAGGCTGCCAAGAAAGGCACGGTTTCGCTCTTTTACTGGCTGTGTTTGTTATGATATTGGCTGCAAATTATCACAATCAAGTTTCTAGTATTTTAGTTTAGAATTTAGTTTATATTATAATTATTACATTATGGCTATGCATTTCATTCATTGAAAACAATGGTTCAATCATACTGATGAAAAATTAATCATTTTTGCGTCGATGAACAAATTCATTAATACAATGATTTTTTTGTGAATACTATGAATTTTGTTCATTGGTACAAAAATGATGAATTCTTTATGTAATATTGGGAGAACTAATCGTAAATAACGCAATCAAGTCAGATTAATTCAAGAAACAAAGCCAAGGCTTAAATATCCCTAACAAAATTTGTACAAAGGTCTCGGCATTCCAACGATTTCTATGAAATTCCAGAGATATTCAAAAGATTTTACAGGAATTTCAGTGATTTCTAAACAATTTCCAATGTAAAAATTTCAATGATTTCCAAGGAATTCTTAACAAGTGTACAAAATATCTTCGAGATATTTACCCCTTGAACGAAGGTCTGGGAAAAACTTTTATTTACAATGAAACCAGAAATTAAAATATCATAGTTTATGGAGATCAGTCTCCCTACTTAATTTAAATTTTTTTTCTAGTTCGTGATTATCTAAATAATTCAAAATAGGAGTATCCCTCCTATTTTGCGGTGTTCTTATAAAGCGGTTGGAATTTTTACTACACTCCCTGCTATTATCGCAAGGTTTCGGTATAATGCGGTTTTGTACAACAATATTCCATTGTATTGTGACTTAGCTATACATTATTACCACTATTAAAATACGATATTTATTCAAATAACACTTTGGCAAACAGCTGCTAACAAATCTCCATATTGAATTCAACGGACGTTTCGTTGAAATACTAACCTCAATTGCCATATTTTGCTAGGGTATCTATATTAGACGGTGTATAGATTTTATGTAAGTTTTTTTTCGGGTATTCTATAATGCGGTACGAATTAACCGCAAAATATAAGAGTTAACTATATATTGGTGCCATCAAGAAATTTAATTTTTTTTATAAACTAAATTTTATGGAATTGAGAATTTGAAATGCAACTTTTAATAAATAATGTATATTTAGCAAAATTAAAAATTCTGTCATACATTGTTTTCTTGGTATAAAAATATCTGATGTGAGCGAGCCTCTTCTCGCACTTTTTACAGAAAAAAGTATTTTTTAATTTTGTCGTGTTTTTTTCAAAAAAAAAAGTTACAATATTAAAGTACCAAATACGAAATTTTGATATTTCCATTAGTTTTTGAGGCAGAGCGAAATACGACCCCACACACACACAGACGGTTTTTGGAAATTCGGCTCGGGACATTTTCGAAAATTGCATAATTTGGTATTAATGTGATTACCTGAACGGCAGTTGGGTCAATTGCAAATTCCAATATATTCGAAAAATATGACTAAACACATTTAAATTTTAGAATCATCCAAGAATGCATTAAATGCTGTGTTACTCAGAACTAAATTACACAAAGATTCATAGGACAAATCGGATTCCAATGTTAAAAGTTCATTTCTTACATTAACGTGAAAGTGTCCTTCTGTTTGTTCATCTAGCCTAACTTGATTCATCCAATTTAGGAACTTCAAATAAGTCGTATTCTCGTGGACTCTGAAGCCAAAAATTATTTATAATTAAAAAAAAATAAAATATTGTGAAAATTCATGTTAACACATAATATTAAACATTCCATAATTTTAAATAATTTCTGGAGTCTAATTTTCAAATTTATATTTTATATTAATAGGATTGCTTGATCTTAATCAAAGACCGGAAGTTGATGCCTAGAACGTCTTTTTTCTGATGTACAAAATTAATAGTTGGGAGTATACTTGCTCTTTCACATTAGGGGCGGTTTTTAACTTTTTGTAGAATTTTTATGTATTTTACTCGTAAACCTTTGAATTTTTTAATATAAAAAACATAGTTTTTTTTTTATATCTAATGTTTCCAAAATTCTAGCGTACGCATTATTTGGAATTTATGATAAAATTATATGTAAGCATTCAGTGGTGAAAAAAATCACAAAATACAAGCCATTTTTTTCATTTTCTAGTTATTTCACTGTCATAATCGAAATTTTTTTGTAAGTTTTGCAATTTTATAGAAATTCCATAACGCGTTTATTTTTTAATTTTATTTCCAATTCTCATATTTATTGGTTATTGCCTTTAATAGCAATGGCCATTTTGCTCGCCCAACGGCGGATGTGGAATTCGAACCCACTGCTAGTTGTTTGTGGTTGCTTACGTTTTTTACTACAATTCTGCTGGGTTTTATTTTATAATTTCATTCAATTTCCGTTTTTCGCAACATTTCTGAAATATAATTATTAAAAATAAAAAATTGCGTTAAATATCCTAGAATAGGATAATTTATGCTTTGCTGTGAAGAGCCCTAGGCTTCTTTCCAGTGGATGGGGTTAATTATTTTAAAATCGAATTCAGTTAATGAAGTAATTTCAATTATTGATCGGTAATCTTGACAAAAATCTCATTTCTTGCTTTTCTGGTAATAAATTACTTCGTTATCTATCACACTAAAGTAAACAATAATTAGGAATTCCAGAAAAAATCAGTTTTTGAATAAATAAAATTAATGGTTCTTTAATAGTTCAGTCGTTAGGTTTCTAATGTGAAAACAATTCGGAAGTATAAACCTCTAAATTTTCTAGCAAGTGAAAAAGTCTTGGATGGCATTTTTTTCCCTGCAATCCATATTTTATCTATGGATGGATAATGGCAAATCAACGCAAAAAGGGTAAAATAGGTTATTAAAAAGGGGGGGTACAGACAATTGGCTGTAGTATTTCGGGGCCAATTGGGGTCACATAAACAAGAAAAGTATACGCCAAAAATTTCAACCAATTAGGTATAATTTTTTTTTATTGAAGCGGTTGTACCTAAAAAAAATATTATAGAGACTATGATGACAGTTTTTCTCAAAATTTTATCTAGTTATATTTTTCTAAAAACTTTTTGGGCCAAGGATTTTTGAAACTTTTTTTAACCAATGAAAAGAAATTTAATTTTCGAATATCTCTACATAGATCCCTTGGGATCTAAAAAGTAAATCGCAAACTTTTCTATTTATAATTAAAAATTCTCATTTTTTTAGCTCCATGTCTAAATCCTAGCAGTCTACCTTATGGGATTGAAATAGAAAAACAAATACAAACTTTATTTTAAATTCTATTTCGAAATAATAACCAAATGTGGTAATATATTATTTATTTGTATAATATATTATTAATATTTTGCGAATTGTATTTTTGAATGATAAGTAGAAAGACTATTGGATATCTGGTACCAGTTGAATAGGTGCTACGACAGTTACTCTGAGGAACTGAACAATTAAATCTATGCAGTAGTTGTACTGGTACCAATACATAGCGTGACAAAAACTACTATAATTTTTCAACGCTTTGGGTTTTGGAAAATTTGATTTTCAGTTTTGGCTTGGCACTTCAAAATTGATTTAATTCCCTAGTGGAAAATATGTGGTTTGGATGTTGAATTCATAAAAGTATCTTTTTTACCAACTGTTGAATGGCAAAAACCATTGTGATTTTTGGTCATCAAAGTAAAATCTTGAAATTAAAATTGAATTACATAATAAGCGGAACTAGATTAGAAAAATTATATTCATCGTCGTTTATGCTAGCGCGATAATTTCAAAGATAACTGTTTATATTTGCTTTGGAAAAAGTCTCCATTGGATCATCTCATTTTTTATGGAAATACTCCGTTTCGAAATTTCAGCTAAATAACCTGTTAGTATGACATAGATTTATATGTCCAAAATCAGTGGCGATTGGTTGCCTTAGATTATCTCACCCTGGAATCGCATCTTTCCACAAATTGTCAAGTTCAAATTATTTTGGTTAAATTAATAAATCAACTTTTTTTTAGAAATCTCCACAAATGGACCTGAGCAAAGTGTCCGAAAATTTCAAAAATAAACACATTGAAGCTTCCGACAAAACTTTTGGATTTATTGGATTGGGCTTGATGGGCTCAGGAATCGTAAAAAATTTGATCAATTCTGGCCACAAAGTAAATCTTTGGAACAGAACATTGCGCAAGGTAAGCGTTTTATTTTATAACTTCACCTCTTTTTTTTTCCCCAAGATTTTATAACTACAGTCAACTTCTATTTTAATGAACTGATAGAAATTATAGCGGCGTACTTTCCTATTTTTAAATTAATTAATTAATCAGCACAAGAATATTTTTTGTGAAATTTATTAGAGTAACAAGTACATGCCATAATTTATAACATTTAAAATTACTTTAAATCACAAATAGGTACATTTAAAAATAGCTTTAGGGCTTTGGACATATTTATCGTTAAAAATAATTAAATTAGTCGCAAGAACCCTTACATCGAAATAGTATTTTTGTTATTTAAGAAAAATAGTTTTGCAAATTGGTACCCGCATATATGTAACAACTTTCCTATACCAGTGTAGAATTTACTTACATTCTATTTATTGATCTACTTAAGTTAATTTTATTGGAAATTACTCTTGGCATTACTACAAAAAAAAAAACGTCCTAAAGGATCTCTGCAATTTTCAAGTCCTTAATTATTACTATTATTATTAATACACTATCGCAATATTTTGCCTAACTTAAATTAGATACATGTAGAATATGATTTGCTAGACGCAAATTTACAAACAAATTCTCTACATATTTTTTCAGTCTTCATAATAATATAGACAAAGACTGTCTAGGGTTTTATGAGAAAAACTATCATTCAAAAATTTCGCGCTCAAATTTTATTCTTAAGTTTTATTAACAGCAAAACAGTTTTACTTGGTACAAGTAAAAATAAATGTGGTGAATATAAGAAATAATGACTTGGCACTAAAATAGCAGACTCTACACTGTGATAGCTTTCACTCCCTTTATCACAGTCGACGAATTTTTTCCCTTATAAGCATCTCAACTACAAAGCAGTCTCGTTACTGTTTTCATTGGAGATAATGATATGTGGTTCGTTTAAAGGCAAGTCTGGCAAACTAGCACTAGATTTAATATCACACTTAACAACACTGTCATTTATTTCTTTGAGATTTTCACTACACGATGCAGCATGATGGTTACGTGGCACACCCGAAACGGTAGGCAAGCATTCATCATCGTTCCAGTCGGCAAATCTTAACTTAGGTTTCTTTGGTTTTCTTTCGATGTAGTTGATGTGAACACCGGCCAAAGCGTCAGGTGGAGATGCCGCTCGAGATCCCAAAGACCTTTCAGTTGGAGTGTAATACAAAGACAATCTGCTCTGCTTCAGGCTATCATCATTTTTCTCAACATCTTCCAATTCCGTTAGTTCGTCAATCTTCAATTTTATGTAAACGTCCAAATTGCTAATGTCGTCGTTCTCGAAGACTATGGATTCGGCTTTGCCGCAAGTTCCCGCTCGACAATTATCAAAATATAAACTAGGCAAGTTTTCCAAAACCTTGTTGAGGGTCTGCTGTTGGTATTTGTAGGATTCGCGTAGCTGCAACACCTTGTGAGCGCTAAATTTGCGGATCTTGTTTCTCTGGAAAACGTAATTTTCCCGAACCCAATTCAGTTGTCCGGTCGAGTAATCCCGAACTTTGCGCACCTAAAACCACAAATCGTTAGATTTGAAAACAAAGAGACGTTAAAATTACGAACCTGATCGTAATATTGATCGCGTAACGTAACCAAATGTTGCGTTCCATAAACACGAAATTCTTTAAAGTGTTTTGATTGAGTTTGGTAGCTGCCCTGTATCCATTCCACTTGTTGGGTGCAGTTATCTTTGATTCTGCTGACCTAAACGGAGAAGAAAACGTAAATTCGGTTCCTTACATCAGAAGCACTTACCTGTTGTGCATAATTGTCCCGTAATTTCTCTAGTTGTTGACTCTTGTATTGTTCAATGTTGTCCAACATTTGATAGATTTGCCGCGCTCTTGGTGAAACCCGATCGCGTTTGCAAAAACCACAGCATTGGTTGTTTATTCCCAATCTGAAATGGAGTTTATTAGTCCAAATAATTCTCTCGGCATAAAAGAAACTTACTTGAAGAAGATGAAGCGAACTAGTTGAACCAAAAGGGTAATTAACAAAAAGATGAAGGCGCAAACTAGGCCCACGATGATACTAAATAACCTAATATTGTTCCAGTCTGTAGGATCAATGTGCAATAATACATCAGATGTTGCGTTTGCTATTGGATTGCTGGCGTAACACCAATATCGGCCGCAATCTTCACGGGTGACGTTTTGAATTAAAAGTGCGCCGTTGTGCAAAATCACAATGCGAGGTGGTATAGTTCGCAACGGATTCAAGTATTTGTCGTGAGTAGTTGGATGTTTATCGAAAATGTCCGGCACAAGAAGTCTGTCCGGATTCCAATGATAAACTTCACGTGTAGGTGTTATCCATGTTATCGATGGCATTGGATTGGCCTTATATCGGCACTCGAGAAGGGCGTTGCTTTTTAACCGATATTGTCTGGTGGGTGTTTTGTAAACCACGTATGGCGACGTGCAATTGAGGTTTTGCAAAGTTGGAAGCATGTCGTTTGGATAGGCGTGGATACAGCTCAAATCGGTGACTGTTAGATTGTCGGGTCTGCGAGATTCCACCCAAGGAGCAAACCAAAACATTCGACAGTCGCACGCCCATGGATTGTATTCGATATTTAAATACTGTAAATTCGTTAAGTTTGCTAGCGATAGTGGTAAAAATTGTAAACTATTTCCACTAATGTCCAAATATTTAATGGTCGTCGTGTCCATGAAAGCGTAAGCTTCGATTTCATTGAGTAACTCATTGTTTCTGATGCGCAATTCTTGCAAGGTTGTTAAACCTAGTAATTCGGTGTTGTGTATGGTTTCGATTCTCGTATCGTCTAACGTTAGTTTCATAATTTTTGGGCTGAAATGAAACAAGCCGTAGATGAGTTGTTGAAGTCTATTACCACTTAAATTTAATTCTTCAAGATTGTAGAGGCCACGAAAAGTGCCACTTTGTAAGTTGGTAATTGGATTGTTTGCTAAATTTAAGTACTGCAAATTGTTAAGCGAATCAAATAGGCCCCTCGATATGTAGCTTAACGAATTTTTGGCGAGATCCAACTTTTTGAGATTTCCTAAATCCGCTAATGCATTCGAAGTCAGTTTCGCTATTTGATTGTTATTCAAAAGTAAAATTTCGATGTATTTATTAAACTTAAAAAAATGGTCTAATATACTTAAAATGGAATTGTACGAGAGATCCAAGTAGATAAGTTTTTGCATTGGAGCAAAAATTTTCAGAGGAATTGCTTGCAATTTGTTGTGGGACAAACATAATTTTTCCAAATTTAAACCTTCAAATACGTTGCGTGGAAGATCGTCGATTTGATTATTGGATAAATTTAAAACGATCAGGCTAGGAAAATTTTTGAATGGATACTGATTGAAGTTGGCTATTTGATTATCACTCAAATCTAAATACTTTAATTTTTGGGGATTATCGGCGAAATCATTGGTAATTTGGACGAGATCACTATTGCTCCATTGCAGTCTTTCCGTGTTCTCCAACCTTAGATTTTCGCCACTTACGTTGGCCAATCTTAGGAATGAAACGCTAGGGGGGACCACGACATTTTTCACGCTCCCATTTCTGCATATTAAAGTGAGAGGGTTTGGTTGTATGCAGAAGTCTTCGTCCGTTTGACTCTGGCATGTGATTGAGCTTATCAAAACCGCAAGTGTGAAAATGGAACCGGCACATTTTAACCACCGGCTGTTTTCCATATTTTAACATCATTCATCGTCTCTTCGAATAGTCAGTGCCCTGGAAATAACGTAAAACGTAAACACAACATTTTTGATAAACTAATATAATTAAATTATTCGGTTCAAGCGATTGACTTCATCAATTAGCTATTATCGTCCACGTCATTGTAAAACAATTGAACTTTTATTGTTCATTGTCTGCACATAATGTTTTTAAAGGGAATTTTTTTGACATAAAATGACGAGGTAGCTTCTACCTGAATTTGTCAAGTTGAAAGGGGTCTCGGGTAATGAAATTTTCTAAAATTTCGAAACATCTCGGACCTTGATCTTTGCCGAAAAACTTGTTATGGGCGTGAAAGTGTTGGGGAAAAGCATAATGTAAAATGAACGATGAAAACCTTCAACAAAAAAATAAATTAATTAATGAATTAATTAACAAGTGTACGTACGATTATAATTCAAAGTATGTGCATACTTGCTTCGTTTAAATTACGTATTTTCGTTACCATTGAGTAATGTCGGTGTTAGAAAGTGTTTTTGGCTCATATTAAATTAGCGTCGTTTATCATTTCATCATGTATAAATAAATTGTTATCAGATTAGTATTAATACTAACAAACAAAAAATATTTACGTTTGAGTAAAATATTATCAAAGTTTGACCCTGATCGTGGAATTACTTCTACTTACCCATAAGGGTGATTTTGGTTTAAATGCAAACAAAAATTAAAATAAATCCACCGCGTGTGGCGTTTGATTTTCATACAGGAAGGAATACACAAAATTAGGTACAATATTTTTGTATAATCACAGTCACGTTTACATATTACTTTCAAGAATAACCGTAGCGCATAGACACTCGATCCGCAACCTACTAGGTGCACAATTTCTTCTCACTCAGCTGTCCTAGTGGATATTCAACGGACGAGTCCACTTTCAAGACGAGGGGAGGCCGCCGCGTTTTAGCCACTCTAACCGCCTTCACGTAAAATATACAATTTCAAAGGCCAACTTTACACAAAGATAGTACATATTGTAGATTATATGCCCACTTATTTGTTCATTACTTTAACCATTTAATGCATTTTCGTTTAATTGTATAATTTAAAAATTTAATTTCAAGTTTTTATCTTTCTTTTGCGTATTGCAATAAAAATAAAGTACGTCCGATTGCGATAATTATTGAATTGTCAGCCTCTTGGTGAAATTATAGCATGCAATTTTACAAGATGGCTGCGTTTTGTTTTGTCGGGTACGGCACGCCAAGTTTCGACTTGGTTGTGGTGTATGGCGGCGGCGACATATTAACGCTTATCGGTCGATATGGATAAATTCTGATTTTGCGCTCCTCGAATTTTCTCTTATTTGCTTTTATTTCCGAAATACATTTTTCTTGGCATCTGTTGTAATTACAATATTTTCGCAAGGTCAACGTGGAAATACGCTTTAAAAAATTTCTCTCGTTTTTAATCTTTTTCTAAAAATTTGAAATTGTAATTTTGTTTATTAAAATCGTGATGAATTTCTACAAAATTTTAGTTCGCCACAACCTGATTAAATCTAGCATTTTGCCACTAAACAGTTGTTTTTCAATCTCTACATATTATCAATTCAATAATTATTATTATCTACTACGTACGTTGCTCAACAGTCAACATGATCAATAAATAAAACGCATGGTTCAACGTGAAATGTAACCACGACAAAAAACAAATGTGACGTAAGTTGACTTGAACTCAAGATTTCAGTTTGGAAATGAAGTCTGGTTGACATGGACACAGGCGTTCATTTGTTTTTCAGCATCGTCCCGCACGGCTACCATGTTTTTAATTTACGCTTTCATTTAAATGAAAATTGAGTGTCCGAATCGATTAATTTTTAATTTGCAATTTTACAACGTCAAACGAAGCAAGAGAACATGATGTGTTTTAAAACACAGTTTTCTTTGTTTTAAAATTTCTTTTTAAAGTTGAATAAGTCCAACATCTTTTAAACTATAATGACTTGCAGTTAATTGCAACCGGTTTTGTGTTTCCCACATTTCCTTCCTCACGATTCATTGCTACTATTTTTTATTTTTTTTAAACAACTACCTATTGCTAATAATTAATTATATTTACCTCATACATCATACTACACAAATTTCAACAGAAATACTATAAAAAATAGGCATTTCCCATTCGCTAATGCTTAACCGATTATGACCCCCCCCCCTCTCACTTCACGAGGAGATACCTAATTCTAGACGCTAGTTCCCATAAAGCCAGCCCTGTATAAAATAGCGGCGTAGTTGTTCGGCCTCACAGGAGAATCGTTATCAAGTTATCATACATGGAGGCGATTTCTTCTATTTTCGGCCACCCTAATGAAATGAATATAATATTTTATGTATTTATATACATTTATTTTAAGCGAAATTGAAAATAGCGCAAATAAATTAAATTACATATTAAATAAATGTCATTTTTAATTGGAATAACCCAAAAAAAAAATTATAAAAACATGATGGTAAACTAAATAATCTTGAAATAAAATTGTTTCTTGAATATGACTTGATGGCTTCTCTCTGACGGAGGGAGTGGGGCCCGCTTCAGCAGATAACAATAACATGATATCTTAACCAAGTGTTAAAGCTTCGATTAGTTTTCATAATAAAAGTTATTTATTGATATTTTGGTGGTGCTGGATAATGGGGTACTTGTATAAATAATTTTATGCGAAAAATGAAAAAATGCGATCCTTCATAGTAACTGCGAAAAGTATTCGTCCACTGCTATGTTACCAATGTAAACTGCACATTTTGAAACAGTTTTTTGACATATAAATATCGCCTTTACAGCAAAACTTTTTAGACAATTTTTTGTTAAAAATTGTACATACAGCATACAGTGGTTCACATAAATAAGCTTACAGTCCTATGCTAGCAATATAAATTGTACCTTTTGAAGGCATGTTTTCTCATACGAAAATCGGTTTTACAGCAAAATTTATTAGAAATTTTTTGTTGAAAATTTCATTCTCATCAGTTTTGTTTATACACATTTTTCTATTTCGTCGCACCGTTTTCGAGATACGGTGTCTTAAAAAAATTTCAGTAAAAATTTTAATAAAATATCCATAAGAGTAATGTTGCATCATCTCAAAACACATTAGATAGCTCTATTTTTTTGGGAAATTACAGGCAACTAAGCAGTTGAAAACTGTTCTATATTTCCTAAATATTTCTTATTTTCAGTCCACGTCCCAAAAATGAGACGTATTGTGTTTCTGTAACCAGGAAATTTTTAAATAAATATTGATTTCTAATGTCTTCATTGGAATGACATTGGAATTTAATTATGGCTGATAATTGGTTAATTAACTGTATAATTCAGTGGTTGTCAAACTTTTTTTGCCCACAACCCCTGTTCATATTCTATACTTGCCCACGAACCCCCAAGTGAAAAAACTGATTCATTTGGGATACCTATCAATTATATTCAAATAGACACAATTTTACAATTTTTGTTATTTTTAACCGACGAAAACAAAAAGGAGGAGGTCAATTCGACACGTATATATTTTTTTTTAATGGATGACCACGCATAACTTTTTCCAGAATAGTCCGATTTTGATGATTATTTTTTTATTAGATGAAGTATACCTCCAAGGTGGTTCCATTTAAATTTCAAAGAAAAATTCCAACCCTAAGGGTAGAAAAATTGGGGATGATTGAATATTATCCACTGAATTTTCACCTGTGAGCCGATTTTTTTGTAGAAATTTGGCATGTAAGACAACTTTAGACTGCTCTACATGGTTATGACTGCCATTGAGCGTCTAAAGCCCGCGACTCACGTTCCAACGCTGCAGTAAGATTCTGCTGGATGTGACGAAATCAAACAATTACAATTTGTGTATTTGTGCAATTATTAATGATGGATAAAAATTTTAAACTAAATAATATAATATAAAATTATACATAAATAAATATTTAATAATAATAAAACAAATAAAAATTTTTTTTATATTAATCAAAAAAAAAAGCAAAAAATAAAAAAAAGTCACAAAAAATAAAACCGACAAAAACAAAACTGAGAAGCGCAAAAATAAAAAAATAATTTAAAAATCTAAAAAGTTAAACCACTGACGTTCAGGGACCCCCAAATCAATTTTAATTTTCCACGGACCCTTTGAATGGTCCCGGAGACCTATGGAAATTGGTGGAGACCTTGAGAAACCACTGGTATAAACAAATAAAATGTTATTTAAATCTAAAAAAGCTATATCTCCCTCTAGAGCAACGAAAAAGAAATTTCATGCACCAAGAGGTGTCAATTTTTGTTGTCGGGATTTTTACACTTTCTGTAACTGTAAAATTATTTCGAGAGAAGTCTACGGCATTAACTTGATGTAGATTTATTTACTCGCTATCTGAATATGTATTCTATATAATAATTATGGAGCTGCAACATTTTAAACAAGATAACGCCCGCAAAAAAATATTTATTAGAGGAATTATAATATTATAATGATACTTTGGGTCCGAATATTTTATAGAAGATGAGTTGGCTGTAGAGTACAGTATGATTTGGATTATGAATTTTATGTTATTACGATATCGACGTATTATTTAATATCCATTTTAAAAAACGTCAATAAATTATTCCCTAACGTACTGATTGATTAGCCTATTTATGGGATTATAATTTTTGTTATACAAATAATATTTATACATATTTCATCTGTCATATTCATACTGAATCAGCTATTTTAAATTTTCCAATTGGATCATTTTCTGAGGGTTCGAGGTTGATCCCTATCACTTGCAAAATTTTAAGTTGCTAGCTAGCATAATCGATATATTCCAATAATTTACCATACACTTCATAGAACTCAAAATCGTCAGGTTTTCACAAATAAAATACAGTGTAAGCATAATTTTCGCACACATTTTTGCCAAATCAGGCGATCAGGCGAAAAATGGTATTATCATCATATTAATGAAAAATTCATTATTTTTGCGCCGATTAACTAAATTCATCAATACAATTATTTTTTTCCATCAATATGATGAGTTTTGTTTATCAGAGCCTAAATGATGATTTTTTTCGGTGTAATGAACATAACCAATCTGTTGACATACAGTGGCTCACAAAAATAAGCGTACACCCCTATATTAGCAATGTAAATTGTGCCTTTTGAAGACATGTTTTCTCATATAAAAATCGCTTCTACAGAAAAACTTATTAAACATTTTTTGTTGACAATTTCATTGTCTTCATTTTTGTTTATATACATTTTTCTATTTTATCGCACCGTTTCAGAGTTAGTGACTTAAAAAAGACTCGGAAAAAAAATTTCATCTGTACCTATCTCAAAAAGAGTGCAACGAATAGCAAAATGTATATGGACAAAAATGTAGAGAATGCAATTCACAAGAAAAAACTACTTTTATATTTTTCTATTTCGTTGCACCGTTTTTGAAAGTTTTTTTTAAGCCTCTGTAACTCTAAAATGGTGCGACAAAATAGAAAAATGTATATAAACAAAAATGAAGAGAATGAAATTTTCAAGAATAAATGTTGAATAAGTTTTCCTGTAGCGATTTTTATATGAGAAAACATGTCTTCAAAAGGCACAATTTACATTGCTAATATAGGGGTGTACGCTTATTTTTGTGAACCACTGTATAAAACTCGATGGTTATTATTATTTTTCAATTGCATTTCCTTTGTTTATATGTTTGTGTTAAGCAATCAAACACTCGTTTTTCAATTGGTTTATTTTTTACATCGTTAAGTTTTGATAAACTTCATTGATATAAATGTTTGCGTTATTCAAAATATAAATAACATGAAGTATGTAAATATAAATAATGTGTGTTGTTGTCACGAGGTAATAAAGGAAATGATTGATATAGAAGTCGGGAGTTTCCGAGAAGATAACCATGTTTTTGGGTCACATGAATTCTGAATATTTATGATTTTCTTCAATTTTTATTTTGTTTAGCAAATGTAAATAAACTCAATCCTAAATCACGCAAATTGTGCTTTGTGAACAGAGTGAATAGGTTGCACCCACTTAGCGTAATTAGTTATTTACTGCTCAGTTCACGAAATTATTAGATCGTGTAATTTAAATATTTTTTTACAATAGGACCTCTTTTCTGTGGAGGTCATGAAATTATAATTCCTCCAGTATTTATCATCCTTGTAAGTATCCGACCCATTCTACTATACGACCAGAAATGGATCCCGTTTAGGTCGGATAATAGAGCGTTTAGTGTATTTAATTTGCCAAGTACTTTTGACAATATGGATCTCTAACCTACCCACAGGTAGTAGTTCAATACACCGTCGTCGCACATGTACGTCTATCAAGTTTTATTGTGTCTCTGCTTACGTATAATCATTAATCTAAAATATCTCATAAATGGAATGGTCTTTGTTTTATCAACAAATTACAGAATAATTTGATAAATATTTAATGCATAATTATGTTCATACAAAAATTACATTTATTTTGTTTTTTCAATTTTACCGACTACAATTTCGATTTCTACTGAATTGTGCGGATGTGTATCTTTCATCTTCTCTCTCTCCGGTTCGTAAACCATTGTGTAAGTTTAGACCCTTGGAAATAGAGAAAGTTCTATTTATAAACTGGATCGAGTTTCCAAATTACAAAAAATATTAAAATTTCACATTTAGGTTGAAGTTCACGAACTGGATATCAATTTTACTATGTGCGGTGCATCAACAATAGAATAATTTTAAAATAATATTTATTAAATTGGCCTAAAAAATGCTAAATAATATAACGGTTGATCGGATGCCCATTATGTAGTATTTGCCGGGATTTCTCCCATACATTTTTCAACAAAATTAACTTAACCGCTTTAAATAACAATTTTATTTTAAAAAAAAATTTGATCCATCACACTCTTCCAACTTTAGACGTTCGCCTGGTGATTCTATCTACTCGTTCTGTATACTATGAATTTCATAACGCATGATGTAAAGTACTATTATAATTTATAAAACTACAATACAGTGCAACAGTGCAGTTGCAAGGATACACGAAAGCTAATTACGGCACTGCTACAATTAATATATGTTTTCCTATTATGATTAGATGAATTTGCCAGTATTTCTATTAAAAATTTCTAATTATTTCCATAAACTTGGCAAGATTTATTGATTTGTAACTCGGAAATTACATAATATTAATATTTCGCAATGTAAATTTTGAGTGTGAACTTTCCTTTGGGATTCCAGATTTTTTTCGATTCCTTTGTTAAGAAATAATACATACTTAAAATAAATTTTTTTAAATCAAAATAAATAAATAATTAATTAATTTAATCATTTGGTCAAAAGTGGTGAGGTGCTTGAGACTACCCACATCAGCGATTTTCGAAGTGGGAAATACAAATATTTTCAAAATTTAAGTTTTAAGGTGTTTTCGGTTCACGTCGAAAATGTCCACGTCGATAATCTTTTATAAATAGCATAGGGATAAAAATGTCATGACGCATTTTTGGTTTAGCTACGTGTGCCACGTAACAAATAAAAAAAAATTGTTACAGTCGAACTTCCTTGTCTTGAATGTTTTCGTATCTCGAACTTCTATAATATTTTTTTTGTACTGTTTTGCACAAATTTGTTGGGTAGACGATTAGAAATTTTATTTCTCGAAATTTTTTGTTGATAATGATATCTATTTTCATAAGCTTTAGTAATTATAAAATGTGCAGGATGCAATAAAATAATGTACGCAGTGGCGTAACTACAGTATTGTATCATATTGAATTTTCGCTATGCAATTAATTTTTTGTTTTACTCTGAAAGTTGGTAAAAAAAAAAGTTTGACTGTACATTTACCTGAAGAGCATGCAGTTTGATATTAAATTTGTTTATATTTCAGGCTGAAGATATTAAGGCCCAAGCCGATGAAACTCAAGTTGGTCAAGTGAAAGTTTGGCCTGCTCCGTGCGACGTCGTTTACAATTCTGACATAATCTTCTGTTGTGTATCCGACACAAGAGCGTCAAAAAACGTAACTAGAACGATCTTTGTTTTAACCAAATAAATTCAATTTTTCGTTTTGTTTTAGATTGTTTTTTCAAATTGCGGCGTTCTTCACGAACAAGATGACAACAGCTTAGAAGGTAAGGGTTACGTTGAACTCACCTCCATCGATACAGAAACATCCAAAGATATCAGCAATGTGATTACCAGCAAAGGTGGTAGGTATCTGGAAGCACAACTGCAAGGCAGCAGAGAAGAAGCAGAAAACGGTTCTTTGATTGTTCTTGGAGCTGGCGATCGAAGTCTATTTGATGAATGTCAGAGTTGTTTCCAAGCAATGGGAAAAACTGCATTTTACTTGGGAGAAGTTGGTTTCGCCACCAAAATGAACCTTATTCTTCAAGTGATGAGGGGTGTGGCTCTTGCAGGTCTCACAGAAGGCTTTGTATTAGCAGATCGTTCGGGCCTGGCCCTAAAAGATGTGTTGGAAATATTTAGCAGCACCTCGATGAGTTCTCCCGCATTGTTAGAAAAAGCCAATATCATTATAAATTCCGAGTTTAGAACTCCAAGGATGCCTTTACAACATATGCAAAAAGATCTCAAATTGGCACTTGATTTAAGTGATACCTTACAGCAACCTCTACTCTTGGCATCTACTGCTAACGAAGTATTTAAACATGCAAGACGATTAGGTTATGATAAACACGACTCAGCTGCTGTATATATGCGTGCACGTCATTAGTTTTCTTTTTTTAGCTTAATGGAACAAAAAAAATTAAGATCATTTTTGACAAATTAAACTTTAAATGTAATTATTATTATGTATTTAATTTTGTTGTACAGGGTGATCTAAATTCTAATGTTACAGTTTGCTGCTTGAAGTTTTAAACTTAGATTTTATAAATGGTTTGTAAAAAATATAAAATAGAAGATTGTAGGTTTAAAAAAAAAAAAGTTTCATTAAATGAGTCAAGTCTACTATACACTTGTTAGTCGCTACATGCCAAAAACATTGTTTTGAACTACCGGTGAATATTGCAATAATTTAGAAAAGTAATTTTGAAATTTGGTTCACCCTATAAAAATTCTAATTGTTAACGATTTATCGAGCAATTATTATTTTGTCTCTTAATTTAGGTGGTCGTAATTTAAACAGAAGTTAAACAATTTTTTATCTTGAATATATGATCGGTAACAAAAATTTAGTATTTTGAATAAGCAAACTTATGGAATTAGTAAATATTGTTGCTAAGAATTAGAGAGTGCTAGAATATTAGAGCACTGTTTACCACTTGTAAGTTTTTTTAAATTTCATATTATATTATTACTGTAATTGGGAGCTATCGTTTGTAAATTTCAATATTTGTTTACTTAATAATAATATATGAGAAAAGTACATTAAACGGTTTTTATATTATATATAATTATGTAATAATTGTTAATATCACTGATTTCTAAAAGTAATAGTTTAATGTTTCGTTTTGTAATTGAATTTATAAATATTCGGAATGGACATATTGAAGTGGATTTTATTTAATTTTATTAATACATGTGTTTTTATCTATATATTATTTAGTACTAATTTTTGAAATAGATTAGATGTAGTAAATAGGCATTTTAAAATTATTTAGACACTTACGTGCCTAAACTATTGTCAAAAAATAAAATGTGTATGTCTTCAACAATTGTTCAATTAATTTTATATTTCCTTCTCTTTGTTTATTTCCGCAAGATATTTTATATTTGCATCGTGCAACTCACCATTTTTTTCCATATTTGGCTTCTTCGTGAAACATTTGCTTAAAGAAATGTCCACTAAACAACCAAACTTCAGTTCGGCTATCTTTATTATACTTGGATTACCTTTCATAATTAATGCTGTTTCAGCAACTGTGACTGCTAGATAAATTTCTGTAACGGCTGGTACAAAATCATCACGCAGACAGAATCGACGATAGTATTTTAAAGTAACTAAAAAATTCTTACAAATAAAATGTGCATTTCTAAAAATGTTAAGTGGATTTTTTGGTTATTAAAAATACTGATATGGTTAACATCGAGTTTCACGATTATCTGACAAATGATTTAATAATTTTTTTTTAAGTTTATGTTAGTGCTTCAATGTGTTCATACCAAAATTATACCTTGGAAGTACCTACAAGTAATTTTATTTTAAATATATAGAAAATTATAAAAATAGGCAATGAAAATAATATGTTGGATTGACACCTAGAAAGAAATTGTAACTTTTTCCTTCCTAGAATAAAGTAAAATAAAATTATTTTTTGAAAATTTAAACGTTTTTTAATGAAAATGGAAAGATATAACACCGAATTGAAATTAAAAGTAAATATTTGAGGTGTCAATCGCAAAAGACATCAGCATCGCCGCTTCTTTTTGAGAACTCGTCTCATAGTATAAGCTGTCGCCTGGTATAGTAGATGAACTGCATCAACCGATTTATAACTAACGTTCAGGGAAGTTTTTAAGCTTTAAGGCTCTTTCGGCTAAAAATCAATGTGGCATTTTTAACAATTATTATTAACTATAATAAATTTAATTATGTAATTAAATAATTAATAAATTAAAAAATTAAATAATTAATTAAAAAACGAAATTTTCTATTTCGTCGCACCGTTTTCGAGATACGGTGTCTTAAAAAAATTTCAGTAAAAATTTTAATAAAATATCCATAAGAGTAATGTTGCATCATCTCAAAACACATTAGATAGCTCTATTTTTTTGGGAAATTACAGGCAACTAAGCAGTTGAAAACTGTTCTATATTTCCTAAATATTTCTTATTTTCAGTCCACGTCCCAAAAATGAGACGTATTGTGTTTCTGTAACCAGGAAATTTTTAAATAAATATTGATTTCTAATGTCTTCATTGGAATGACATTGGAATTTAATTATGGCTGATAATTGGTTAATTAACTGTATAATTCAGTGGTTGTCAAACTTTTTTTGCCCACAACCCCTGTTCATATTCTATACTTGCCCACGAACCCCCAAGTGAAAAAACTGATTCATTTGGGATACCTATCAATTATATTCAAATAGACACAATTTTACAATTTTTGTTATTTTTAACCGACGAAAACAAAAAGGAGGAGGTCAATTCGACACGTATATATTTTTTTTTAATGGATGACCACGCATAACTTTTTCCAGAATAGTCCGATTTTGATGATTATTTTTTTATTAGATGAAGTATACCTCCAAGGTGGTTCCATTTAAATTTCAAAGAAAAATTCCAACCCTAAGGGTAGAAAAATTGGGGATGATTGAATATTATCCACTGAATTTTCACCTGTGAGCCGATTTTTTTGTAGAAATTTGGCATGTAAGACAACTTTAGACTGCTCTACATGGTTATGACTGCCATTGAGCGTCTAAAGCCCGCGACTCACGTTCCAACGCTGCAGTAAGATTCTGCTGGATGTGACGAAATCAAACAATTACAATTTGTGTATTTGTGCAATTATTAATGATGGATAAAAATTTTAAACTAAATAATATAATATAAAATTATACATAAATAAATATTTAATAATAATAAAACAAATAAAAATTTTTTTTATATTAATCAAAAAAAAAAGCAAAAAATAAAAAAAAGTCACAAAAAATAAAACCGACAAAAACAAAACTGAGAAGCGCAAAAATAAAAAAATAATTTAAAAATCTAAAAAGTTAAACCACTGACGTTCAGGGACCCCCAAATCAATTTTAATTTTCCACGGACCCTTTGAATGGTCCCGGAGACCTATGGAAATTGGTGGAGACCTTGAGAAACCACTGGTATAAACAAATAAAATGTTATTTAAATCTAAAAAAGCTATATCTCCCTCTAGAGCAACGAAAAAGAAATTTCATGCACCAAGAGGTGTCAATTTTTGTTGTCGGGATTTTTACACTTTCTGTAACTGTAAAATTATTTCGAGAGAAGTCTACGGCATTAACTTGATGTAGATTTATTTACTCGCTATCTGAATATGTATTCTATATAATAATTATGGAGCTGCAACATTTTAAACAAGATAACGCCCGCAAAAAAATATTTATTAGAGGAATTATAATATTATAATGATACTTTGGGTCCGAATATTTTATAGAAGATGAGTTGGCTGTAGAGTACAGTATGATTTGGATTATGAATTTTATGTTATTACGATATCGACGTATTATTTAATATCCATTTTAAAAAACGTCAATAAATTATTCCCTAACGTACTGATTGATTAGCCTATTTATGGGATTATAATTTTTGTTATACAAATAATATTTATACATATTTCATCTGTCATATTCATACTGAATCAGCTATTTTAAATTTTCCAATTGGATCATTTTCTGAGGGTTCGAGGTTGATCCCTATCACTTGCAAAATTTTAAGTTGCTAGCTAGCATAATCGATATATTCCAATAATTTACCATACACTTCATAGAACTCAAAATCGTCAGGTTTTCACAAATAAAATACAGTGTAAGCATAATTTTCGCACACATTTTTGCCAAATCAGGCGATCAGGCGAAAAATGGTATTATCATCATATTAATGAAAAATTCATTATTTTTGCGCCGATTAACTAAATTCATCAATACAATTATTTTTTTCCATCAATATGATGAGTTTTGTTTATCAGAGCCTAAATGATGATTTTTTTCGGTGTAATGAACATAACCAATCTGTTGACATACAGTGGCTCACAAAAATAAGCGTACACCCCTATATTAGCAATGTAAATTGTGCCTTTTGAAGACATGTTTTCTCATATAAAAATCGCTTCTACAGAAAAACTTATTAAACATTTTTTGTTGACAATTTCATTGTCTTCATTTTTGTTTATATACATTTTTCTATTTTATCGCACCGTTTCAGAGTTAGTGACTTAAAAAAGACTCGGAAAAAAAATTTCATCTGTACCTATCTCAAAAAGAGTGCAACGAATAGCAAAATGTATATGGACAAAAATGTAGAGAATGCAATTCACAAGAAAAAACTACTTTTATATTTTTCTATTTCGTTGCACCGTTTTTGAAAGTTTTTTTTAAGCCTCTGTAACTCTAAAATGGTGCGACAAAATAGAAAAATGTATATAAACAAAAATGAAGAGAATGAAATTTTCAAGAATAAATGTTGAATAAGTTTTCCTGTAGCGATTTTTATATGAGAAAACATGTCTTCAAAAGGCACAATTTACATTGCTAATATAGGGGTGTACGCTTATTTTTGTGAACCACTGTATAAAACTCGATGGTTATTATTATTTTTCAATTGCATTTCCTTTGTTTATATGTTTGTGTTAAGCAATCAAACACTCGTTTTTCAATTGGTTTATTTTTTACATCGTTAAGTTTTGATAAACTTCATTGATATAAATGTTTGCGTTATTCAAAATATAAATAACATGAAGTATGTAAATATAAATAATGTGTGTTGTTGTCACGAGGTAATAAAGGAAATGATTGATATAGAAGTCGGGAGTTTCCGAGAAGATAACCATGTTTTTGGGTCACATGAATTCTGAATATTTATGATTTTCTTCAATTTTTATTTTGTTTAGCAAATGTAAATAAACTCAATCCTAAATCACGCAAATTGTGCTTTGTGAACAGAGTGAATAGGTTGCACCCACTTAGCGTAATTAGTTATTTACTGCTCAGTTCACGAAATTATTAGATCGTGTAATTTAAATATTTTTTTACAATAGGACCTCTTTTCTGTGGAGGTCATGAAATTATAATTCCTCCAGTATTTATCATCCTTGTAAGTATCCGACCCATTCTACTATACGACCAGAAATGGATCCCGTTTAGGTCGGATAATAGAGCGTTTAGTGTATTTAATTTGCCAAGTACTTTTGACAATATGGATCTCTAACCTACCCACAGGTAGTAGTTCAATACACCGTCGTCGCACATGTACGTCTATCAAGTTTTATTGTGTCTCTGCTTACGTATAATCATTAATCTAAAATATCTCATAAATGGAATGGTCTTTGTTTTATCAACAAATTACAGAATAATTTGATAAATATTTAATGCATAATTATGTTCATACAAAAATTACATTTATTTTGTTTTTTCAATTTTACCGACTACAATTTCGATTTCTACTGAATTGTGCGGATGTGTATCTTTCATCTTCTCTCTCTCCGGTTCGTAAACCATTGTGTAAGTTTAGACCCTTGGAAATAGAGAAAGTTCTATTTATAAACTGGATCGAGTTTCCAAATTACAAAAAATATTAAAATTTCACATTTAGGTTGAAGTTCACGAACTGGATATCAATTTTACTATGTGCGGTGCATCAACAATAGAATAATTTTAAAATAATATTTATTAAATTGGCCTAAAAAATGCTAAATAATATAACGGTTGATCGGATGCCCATTATGTAGTATTTGCCGGGATTTCTCCCATACATTTTTCAACAAAATTAACTTAACCGCTTTAAATAACAATTTTATTTTAAAAAAAAATTTGATCCATCACACTCTTCCAACTTTAGACGTTCGCCTGGTGATTCTATCTACTCGTTCTGTATACTATGAATTTCATAACGCATGATGTAAAGTACTATTATAATTTATAAAACTACAATACAGTGCAACAGTGCAGTTGCAAGGATACACGAAAGCTAATTACGGCACTGCTACAATTAATATATGTTTTCCTATTATGATTAGATGAATTTGCCAGTATTTCTATTAAAAATTTCTAATTATT
The DNA here is from genome assembly GCA_949152465.1 of Cantharis flavilabris. Lineage (NCBI taxonomy): Eukaryota > Metazoa > Arthropoda > Insecta > Coleoptera > Cantharidae > Cantharis > Cantharis flavilabris. Next base: position 23,961,364 of record OX424439.1, read on the forward strand.
TCCATAAACTTGGCAAGATTTATTGATTTGTAACTCGGAAATTACATAATATTAATATTTCGCAATGTAAATTTTGAGTGTGAACTTTCCTTTGGGATTCCAGATTTTTTTCGATTCCTTTGTTAAGAAATAATACATACTTAAAATAAATTTTTTTAAATCAAAATAAATAAATAATTAATTAATTTAATCATTTGGTCAAAAGTGGTGAGGTGCTTGAGACTACCCACATCAGCGATTTTCGAAGTGGGAAATACAAATATTTTCAAAATTTAAGTTTTAAGGTGTTTTCGGTTCACGTCGAAAATGTCCACGTCGATAATCTTTTATAAATAGCATAGGGATAAAAATGTCATGACGCATTTTTGGTTTAGCTACGTGTGCCACGTAACAAATAAAAAAAAATTGTTACAGTCGAACTTCCTTGTCTTGAATGTTTTCGTATCTCGAACTTCTATAATATTTTTTTTGTACTGTTTTGCACAAATTTGTTGGGTAGACGATTAGAAATTTTATTTCTCGAAATTTTTTGTTGATAATGATATCTATTTTCATAAGCTTTAGTAATTATAAAATGTGCAGGATGCAATAAAATAATGTACGCAGTGGCGTAACTACAGTATTGTATCATATTGAATTTTCGCTATGCAATTAATTTTTTGTTTTACTCTGAAAGTTGGTAAAAAAAAAAGTTTGACTGTACATTTACCTGAAGAGCATGCAGTTTGATATTAAATTTGTTTATATTTCAGGCTGAAGATATTAAGGCCCAAGCCGATGAAACTCAAGTTGGTCAAGTGAAAGTTTGGCCTGCTCCGTGCGACGTCGTTTACAATTCTGACATAATCTTCTGTTGTGTATCCGACACAAGAGCGTCAAAAAACGTAACTAGAACGATCTTTGTTTTAACCAAATAAATTCAATTTTTCGTTTTGTTTTAGATTGTTTTTTCAAATTGCGGCGTTCTTCACGAACAAGATGACAACAGCTTAGAAGGTAAGGGTTACGTTGAACTCACCTCCATCGATACAGAAACATCCAAAGATATCAGCAATGTGATTACCAGCAAAGGTGGTAGGTATCTGGAAGCACAACTGCAAGGCAGCAGAGAAGAAGCAGAAAACGGTTCTTTGATTGTTCTTGGAGCTGGCGATCGAAGTCTATTTGATGAATGTCAGAGTTGTTTCCAAGCAATGGGAAAAACTGCATTTTACTTGGGAGAAGTTGGTTTCGCCACCAAAATGAACCTTATTCTTCAAGTGATGAGGGGTGTGGCTCTTGCAGGTCTCACAGAAGGCTTTGTATTAGCAGATCGTTCGGGCCTGGCCCTAAAAGATGTGTTGGAAATATTTAGCAGCACCTCGATGAGTTCTCCCGCATTGTTAGAAAAAGCCAATATCATTATAAATTCCGAGTTTAGAACTCCAAGGATGCCTTTACAACATATGCAAAAAGATCTCAAATTGGCACTTGATTTAAGTGATACCTTACAGCAACCTCTACTCTTGGCATCTACTGCTAACGAAGTATTTAAACATGCAAGACGATTAGGTTATGATAAACACGACTCAGCTGCTGTATATATGCGTGCACGTCATTAGTTTTCTTTTTTTAGCTTAATGGAACAAAAAAAATTAAGATCATTTTTGACAAATTAAACTTTAAATGTAATTATTATTATGTATTTAATTTTGTTGTACAGGGTGATCTAAATTCTAATGTTACAGTTTGCTGCTTGAAGTTTTAAACTTAGATTTTATAAATGGTTTGTAAAAAATATAAAATAGAAGATTGTAGGTTTAAAAAAAAAAAAGTTTCATTAAATGAGTCAAGTCTACTATACACTTGTTAGTCGCTACATGCCAAAAACATTGTTTTGAACTACCGGTGAATATTGCAATAATTTAGAAAAGTAATTTTGAAATTTGGTTCACCCTATAAAAATTCTAATTGTTAACGATTTATCGAGCAATTATTATTTTGTCTCTTAATTTAGGTGGTCGTAATTTAAACAGAAGTTAAACAATTTTTTATCTTGAATATATGATCGGTAACAAAAATTTAGTATTTTGAATAAGCAAACTTATGGAATTAGTAAATATTGTTGCTAAGAATTAGAGAGTGCTAGAATATTAGAGCACTGTTTACCACTTGTAAGTTTTTTTAAATTTCATATTATATTATTACTGTAATTGGGAGCTATCGTTTGTAAATTTCAATATTTGTTTACTTAATAATAATATATGAGAAAAGTACATTAAACGGTTTTTATATTATATATAATTATGTAATAATTGTTAATATCACTGATTTCTAAAAGTAATAGTTTAATGTTTCGTTTTGTAATTGAATTTATAAATATTCGGAATGGACATATTGAAGTGGATTTTATTTAATTTTATTAATACATGTGTTTTTATCTATATATTATTTAGTACTAATTTTTGAAATAGATTAGATGTAGTAAATAGGCATTTTAAAATTATTTAGACACTTACGTGCCTAAACTATTGTCAAAAAATAAAATGTGTATGTCTTCAACAATTGTTCAATTAATTTTATATTTCCTTCTCTTTGTTTATTTCCGCAAGATATTTTATATTTGCATCGTGCAACTCACCATTTTTTTCCATATTTGGCTTCTTCGTGAAACATTTGCTTAAAGAAATGTCCACTAAACAACCAAACTTCAGTTCGGCTATCTTTATTATACTTGGATTACCTTTCATAATTAATGCTGTTTCAGCAACTGTGACTGCTAGATAAATTTCTGTAACGGCTGGTACAAAATCATCACGCAGACAGAATCGACGATAGTATTTTAAAGTAACTAAAAAATTCTTACAAATAAAATGTGCATTTCTAAAAATGTTAAGTGGATTTTTTGGTTATTAAAAATACTGATATGGTTAACATCGAGTTTCACGATTATCTGACAAATGATTTAATAATTTTTTTTTAAGTTTATGTTAGTGCTTCAATGTGTTCATACCAAAATTATACCTTGGAAGTACCTACAAGTAATTTTATTTTAAATATATAGAAAATTATAAAAATAGGCAATGAAAATAATATGTTGGATTGACACCTAGAAAGAAATTGTAACTTTTTCCTTCCTAGAATAAAGTAAAATAAAATTATTTTTTGAAAATTTAAACGTTTTTTAATGAAAATGGAAAGATATAACACCGAATTGAAATTAAAAGTAAATATTTGAGGTGTCAATCGCAAAAGACATCAGCATCGCCGCTTCTTTTTGAGAACTCGTCTCATAGTATAAGCTGTCGCCTGGTATAGTAGATGAACTGCATCAACCGATTTATAACTAACGTTCAGGGAAGTTTTTAAGCTTTAAGGCTCTTTCGGCTAAAAATCAATGTGGCATTTTTAACAATTATTATTAACTATAATAAATTTAATTATGTAATTAAATAATTAATAAATTAACCTATAGGGCAGGGATGCACAAACCACGGCCCTCCATCGGTGTGCGTGCGGCCCGCTAACGGATTAATAGAAATAGCAAAAATGCGGACTATATATTTAACTCGTAATCTGCCCAAGTGGCCCCTAGTCCCAATAAGTCTGTGCATCCTTGCTAAAGGGTAAAACGTCCCTGGTAACGTTAAATGATCTTTACTAATGTAGACCTCAATAGAGCTACTCTTAACCAGTTCTTGAAAGAAATCTCATCTTTGAACTTAATTGGCCTGTGGAGTGCCGGGATTGACCCAGATCTCCTTCGTCTGATGTTGGTGCGTTGATGGTCGAAACAGAGATGATATCCTCTGGGTGGGCGCGAGGCTGGTCATTTTATACCCATAATGTTTAATATTTCTGCAAATATAATTTAGTTGGAAAACATCTTAACAAAAATCCTAAAATTTGCGATATGGAATGAAGAAGGTCAATATGCGTACGCCGTCACATTTTTGCAAGTCAAGGAAAAACATTCTATGCAATAATTGCTATTCTTTTTGGTTCGTAATTATGTAAAATACAAGGAAATTGTTTTCCGTAAAGAAAAAGTGTAGAATAAGGACCTTTTGTAACGAATACGTTGGGATTTCTTTTAAGTTTACATTTTTTGTAAATTGTTTACTAAGATCTTGTTGAATAAATAATTTAAAAACGTAATAAAAATTCAAATCTTTGTTATCCGATCTTCCAAGTTAGAAATCAAGCTTTGATTTCTTAAGCAGTCCTTCATATTATTTGAGCCAAACCGTCTATATTATTTTTTGTATGAGTATTTTTAAATTACTAACATAATGATAATATTTACGATGAGCAGTTTTAATTAATATTATTAATTTAAAAAATATTAAGGCTTAGATTGACATTCTACAAACGGGATGGGCCGTTTCGGCGCGGAGACGGTTCGGTGCGATTTAATTTAATTTTGATCAAGCAGACATAAGAAACCACGGTTACTATCAGTTAATTTAGACCAAAAATTTCATTTTTTCCTATATTATACCATTAGTTTTCAAAAAAACGGCATTTGAAAATCGAAATTTTCCATATAATTATGTTTAACATGGGAGTACATAGAAATTGCAATTAACGGATTCTCTGCATGCCGTACATCGCCGAGTGCAGGCTTACCTGGACAGGTTGGGCTTCCCATTCGAGGTGGATTGATTTCAGGGATGTTTTTAGCGAGTTAAGCACCTACGCAATTCTTCGCTACCCTCCTGGCCGTTTTGGCTGACGCAAATCACGGATCCACCGTAAAATGAATTACTTAAATTAATTTGGCTCTGCTCACTAATTTATGCATGCTAGTTTATATGTAAAATTTTCGATCTTTAAATGCCGTTTTTTTGAGAACCAATGAATAATCCAGCAATTTTTTTAATTCTAAATTAAAAAAAAAGTATAAAATTAAATTCTCGCACCAAACTGTCCGTGCGCCGAACTTCATTGTAGTGATCTAAAACCTAAATTTCACCATTGGACTATACTGATTATGCATTTAGCAAGGTTAGCACCCTACTAAAATATATGTAATTGCTCTAAGAACTATGAATACCAAGCTGCATCACCTGGAATAACAATGTAGTCTTATTACGAGGGAAAAGAAGAAATTAATATATTTAATTTCATACTAAATTTATATAATTAGTTACCTAAATTTAATTATGATATAGGGACGATCATTAGCTTAGTATGTTAGCTGAATAACTGCTGACACTAAGGTATCCGGAAAGAGTCTAAAATTTCTTATAATCGTCTCCGTGCTTTGGAGGGCACGTTAAACCGGCAGTTCCCCTGGGTTGATAATTTGCCTTCATTAACAAAAAAACCAGGGTTACGGGCACAGCTACCTCAGATGTAAAACAACTAATATGCTCATGGTAATAGTGACTCTTCGATTGAAGACAGACCGAGGTCAAGGCAAACAGGAGCTTATCCTAGCCTAAGTGGAAGAGGAAGAATTATGATAAGATTATTTAAACGAATTTTCTTGTAAAACTATGTTTCAGAATTTACTGATAATTGGTATTAAATTAGCTGATGATACTAAAAAGCGAAACCGGTAGAAAATAATAATAACATATACAAGCAAAAAAACTCACAAAATAATTATTAATTAACTGAAATGTAATAAAATTTAACATTGAATTATTAGAAAAGTTTGAAATTGAAGAAAAAATCATAACATCTATTTTGACGCTCAACGTGGGGCCTAGAAAATGAATTAACTATAAAGTAACTTCTACAACACTGAAATAAATTTAATTAATTAAAATCAATGATTAGTCGGAGCATTAAAGAAATTTAGTCAATTTATAATTCTGTGGCAATTTGGAACAATGCAAAGGTCATTTTTCATATTTTGAGATGTAAAATCATGTTTTTTTATATAAAAGGTTTAAAAATTATTGAAATAATAAATAGGGTTCGAATGTATTAACGCATATGAATGGATTAACGAGTATTTTATTAAAATATCATTCTTTCAAAGTAGATATACTTTTAATAATTTTACATGAAAATTTTAGACGTCAAAAAATCATGTTTTTATTATTATATTAAATAAATATTATAATATAATATTTAGTGATTAGAAATTAACTTTTTAAAGCTGAACCAGAAGAGACGCAGGCCCAACTTCGTTAAATTGAAGTAGGTAATAATAAAACATAATGGAAAATGGGCTAAAGTGTTTTTTATCATTTAAAGTAGCGTATGCCCCAGATTATTTGTAATTATACTTCGGTCCTTATCAAGTCTTTAACAGGTTACGAGGTGCCATTGTGACACCATAAAAATTGTTATCTATTAAACTAATATATACTGTAAATTTTATTACCATATAGGTATATTCTTCTTGCGAGTTTTAACATTTTTTAATAAAATTATTTAAAATATAATATACAATTTTTAAATTTGATGACTTTTGGGTGCCGATTTTTTCAATATTTAATATTAGTATTAAAGTGATCTACTTTTAACTCTAAAGTTCAATAGTTCACTCTATTTTTAACCGTAGCACTTTATTTTTATCATAATGATTATGCACAAGCCTGTCCTTGCCTTGTTTCAAATTGTGCGAAATTTAAGATTAATAAATTAATATAATAAAAGTCCCAATAATCCATGTTTCCATTTATTCCATAGGTATATGTATTTGATTGCGGAACTTTGAGGGTTGAAATTTCAAAATCTGATTTTTGAGATAAAAATGCAAATTTTATGATAATAAGGAATCAGATGGGGGTTATGCGCGCAACTATGTATGTTCAATATTTTGAGAGGGCTACAAAATGTAACCTTTTTTTTCTTGGCTTGTTTTGTCAGGGGGGGGGGAGAAAGGGGAGCTTTCCTTCCCAATTTCTTCGGCAGCTGGCAAATCGATCAGTTGTTAAAAATCACATATCGTTGAAAATCAATAGCATAAAGTTGCTAATCCTCCAGCCCCCCATAGTTGCGACTATGGATAGGAGACTTATAGATACAATAAAATTTGACGTGAAAACTACTTTCTTTAAAAATAAAAAAGTTTTTTAGGAAAGCAAAATTTGTGTGTTATAAACCATAATCTTTCTAACAAAATTGAGAAACGGGAAAAAATTATTCCTGCAACCAATCAGAACGTTGAAATGAAGTTTCCCCGATTTTGCAAGAATAAATTGACTTGAAGAGCTGGGAATAGGGGCGTTAATCTCAGAACTTTTAGCTGAATATCCAGTCAAAATTTTATTTCGATCGGGCTTCCTTCTGAAGATTTTAGAATAATAGTTCTAGATAATAATATATAGAGAGAAATATGAATAATAAATAATATATCAGATATATTTAGCATTATTTACCTATTGAAAGTTTATCTTCAAATTAAACAAATATTAATCTCAAAGACATTGTTTACATTTTTGTTTTCAAATTTGAATTTACGCTTACAGAATTTATATTCAAAACTAAATTCATTTGAAACTCAAATTAATTTAAGCAAAAAATTACAATTAATATAGCGAATACACTTACATACTAACAAAGTTAGAAACCCATCGGTTGACTTTAAAGCCTCCTGCGCACCAGTATTGCAAGCTTACACACAAACTTTGTGTACCAGTGTTAGCTAATATTTCAAGGGATATCGTTGATAAGCTGATATTTTCAAAAAATAGTTTGATTTTGAATACATATAATTATGATAGCATCAACTCAGTATTGTCATTTTATTTGTAAATCCACAAAACTGAATAATGGTTTTAATTAACCGAAACATGTATTATTAAAATAAAAGATAATTAAATGATTATGTATTTAATAAAAATTTGGACTATAATATTTGCTTTAAAATACAAAATAATAATTATTTTAGGATAGTGCTGGTTTTTATGATGAGAGGGGAGGTACCCCCTGTGCCCTTTAAAGCAACCCGCTACTGAGAACACATCAGATTAATGATTCCACTAAACCAGGGGTCTCCAAACTACGGCCCGCGGGCCAAATCCGGCCCACCAGCACCACCAATCCGGCCTGATGTGGCTGGTATCCGGCCCGCCCTTTAATTTATTTTGATAAATCAAATGAAATAAAGTAATCATACAAAATAATAGTCAGATATTTTATTTACCGACTAAAAATAGTTGTCAAAACACATCAAAAGTTGTCAAAAGCAATCTTAATCTAGTAAGGTATAGCTGTAGAGACTAACGAAAATATTCGAACTCTCCTATGTTAACAACGTAAATTGTACATTTTGAAATCTTTTTTTGACATATAAAAATCGCATTTACAGCAAAACTTTTTCGACATTTTTAGTTAACAATTTCATTCTTTTCAATTTTGTATCTGATACATTTTTCAATTTTGCAGCCCCGATTTTGACTGACAGCAACTTAAACAAAACTCCGGAAAACTCAAAAAAATTTTCATTTATAAATCTGAATCGGTGCGACGAAATGAACAACTGAATAGGCATTTTTTTTTTGAAAACGTGATTCTGTACATTTATGTTCATAAACATTTTTCTATTTTGTTGCACCGATTCCGAAATATAGATGACGATATTTTTTGTGTTTTGCAGAGTCCTGTTTAAGTCACTGCCAGTCAAAAATGGGGCAACAAAATTGAAAAATGTATAGGTACAAAATTGAAGACAATGAAATTTATACCAAAGAAAAAAGTTTAAAAAGAAGCTTTGCTGTAAATGAGATTTTTATATGTCAAAAAAACGGTTTCAAAATGTGCAATTTACATTTTTAACATAGGGGGGGGGGTTCGAATATTTTTGTTAGTCACTGTAGCTAGATATTGGCCCTCGGGGCTTTGTGGAGCAATCAGTCTGGCCCTTAGGCTAAAAAGTTTGGAGACCCCTGCACTAAACCATGGATTTCCTAACTGGGTTCCGTAGAACAGTGTCGGGGTTCCGCCAAAATTATTTAATATTAGCTATTAAAATTAAATAATACCACGGTTACGAATATTATCCCGTTCCTCAATCGTCACCTTCAATTGTTTCTCGAAAACACTCGAAAAAGCTAAAAAAAAGCTCATTGATGATATGGGGTTCCATAAAATAAAAGGTATTGGATTAGTGTTCCGTTGTCTGTAAAGTTTAGGAACCTCTGCACTAAACCATCATAAAATTACATTACACTGATAGTACTTTAGTGACTAATTGATATTTTACTTGACCACCACTTTGTATCAATGTTTAATTAATTTTTAAGTACATATTACATTATCTCCACTGTTATCTTCTTTTCCATGTTATATGTTTTATCAATAAATTTATATTTTTGCCTATTTACTAATATTGTCATATTGAGAAATTATTTTTCAGTTTTTTAAAATTAGTTTATTATAAGTACTTATTCAACAGAAAAAAACAATCAAGAGAAATGAAATATTAACTAAGGGCAGTTCCAGACAAAGTTTATGAAGGGGGTAAATGAGGCTGGAATAAATACGTTTATATTTTTATAAAAATTTGGGTAATTTTTTAAATTTTAACAAAATGTGGTAGGTTTTGTCGATTTTTGATGAGTCATGGGTGGGGTAGTTTCCCCCCCCCCCTGCCTTTCCCGCTCGAATATTCCCTATACGAATAATAATTTTCTATAAAAACCAGCTTTGTGATCATTTTCTTCTGGAATTCTTCAACTTCAAGATTGTTCAAATTAGTACTGGTTTGGAAAAATTGTTCGGGAGCCTAAACATAGCATTGCATTTTACAATTTTGGTTGAATCATAATTTTTAATAAATTGATATGCAAAATTTCTCATACAAAATCCCTACACTGTACAAAAGGGTTTTTTTACTCTAATAAAGCCTTTAGTAGATAATAGCTTCAACAGAGTTTTTTGTTTGCTGCCATAACAAAGTTGTTCAGTTATAGCAACAAAGAAACTCTGTTCAGGTTTTATTACTTAAAATTTTACTTAAGTTATTAACAAAAATATTAGCTTTAATTTTTCAGCACTCCAAACTGTCAGACGCACGTATAAATGCAATTTTTGCTTGGGCAAGTTTTTTGCGCTTGCGTCTGACAGTTTCAAAACGGTTTGGAGTGCTGAAGAAACAAATCTAATTATATCTTATTTAAAAAAAAAATTCAGATAATAAAAATAGATTTATTTTAATTGAAAAGGCAAATGTAGACTTTAATGAAATTCAAGATACAGTATAGGTACAGTATAAGTTTTTCTAGGAAGGAATTCGGAAAATACTTTTGAATATTCTTCAAATGAGCTTATTTTAGATTTTCTCTGTTTTCCCAAATAAAATTATTTTTGAAAGCAAATCTTACCACTTTCATTTTTCTTGCGTTAAAACATAGTATTTTATTTCTACGTATTTAAAGCCTACAGATATTAATTTATTTTGCGTAAAAAGATAGCATTTTAAAGGATCTTCAATTTGAGGTGTCACAAAGGGTATGGTGCCATTTAAGTTTTTAAATTGGGGTAGCTGAGGGCGAGGGGGTGAATCTTAACGCAATGCAGAGTACGCAGTCTAGAAAAACTTTTCTTTCGATATTAGGTGTAGTTCTCGAGAAATTTAAAGCTGATTATTTTCAAATGCACTTACACCCTGAATAGAAATGATGAAATATAAGAAAAGAGGATGTAATCCAAAATAACATGAGAATAATGTCAGAGAATGGTAAACAAACTCAAATATTTTTTAATATAATATTACGTATAGGTACATTCGGGACCTACATTTTCAATTGACCTTTTTTTTAATATCACCACCGACATTATGCGAACAAATGCCACCGTAAAGAAAAAGAAAGTAAAAATATTGAATCTTATTTCCTCGATATAATGCACACTTAATGTACAAGAGTGAAAACTAGGTGACGGATGAAATGCTGTACATACCTTAAAACCTTGTTCTCGATTTGCCATTGCCAATAAAAAACTTACTATCCTATCATCATAAATATTATATTTGTTAGATAAGTGATTGAATTATTGATTTATTTCTTTAGATTTTTTCTTTCAGTTTTGGGGACCGATTTAAATATATACTGTGGTCCTTAGTAGTGATGATTCGCTTAGTAAATGTTTAAATTCTTTTTTTTTTAATTTAAATAATGCTACAAATTGCTACCACTGACGGCTTTCCCTGTGTGGTAGGTACAACCCATTGCCTCTCACTTATATGTATTGTATCTCTGTCTCATCTGAGACGATAGACGAACCAAGCAAGCTATCTCGGATGTGAAACAATTAATATGTTCACCGACTAATAGTGACTTCGGCTCCTCTTTTATAGAAGACGGTCAGAGGTCAAGGCAAACAGGAGCTTATCCTCTAGCCTAATTTTTATATTATTATTTCTTTGTGGGATATGTGCTACTACCGAAGTAGCGCATCCTATACTGAGACGTTGCCAGGTTCAAAAATGTTTGATAGCATTCCATCGCTGATTTCACTAGCGCAGGCTCGTCAGACAAGGCAAGGGAAGCTTAGCCTTTCTTAAAATTCTACACTTTTAATTTTTTTAAATTTTCAAAAAAGTATAAAGTGGATTTTCGATCATGATATCTATCACAATATTTCTTCTACAATACATATCCAAAAAGTTACGTAAAGCTACCGCAAAACCCTAGCCTAGAACATACATGCAGATGATTTAATCGTCACATGAACCTTCAGGTTTTACTATACTATTGATGGTTTCTAGATAGCTCCGAAGATAATTTCTATCATGAGGTACAGTATTAACCTCCCAGTGACTATGCATCAACTGAAATCGTCGCATAAATATATGCTGTTATCGATTTAACGAGAAATTGCAATATATGGAGCGCATAAGAAGGACGCAGTTCAATATTGTGTATCTAACGTAGCTCTTTAATGACGTAGTAATCGTACGTCTTCGTATATCTATAAATAGCATCATCATCGTTTAAAAAATAGCTGAAGTGGGTTTTACTCTTCCACTGACTACGGTCATTGACTTTCAACATTTGCTTCTAATTAAATAATATACTATTTTTTCCAAATGTCAATAAACCTGACTTTATCTCACTCAATTCTCAATTGTCCGACTTCAAGTTTCTGAATTGTTTTACTTTAGTGCCGCTCGTCGCGATGCAGGCAGTAAAAGTAATATTATTAAGTTAAATAGTAATTAATTCATATCAAAGAATTCCTTCTATCTGTGATCAATGGATGTTTCTGGGAGGGGGGGGGGGACCAAAGAGTCAAAACGAGAAGAAAAAATTGTGTATGTCCTTAATGGACAATCCCTTAAAGCAGTATTTTCAAACTTTTGTTTTTACATTGCCCCATCCAAGTCTTTTATTTTATTTATTTTTTTAATTTTTAATTTTTCTCAACAAAATGTACTTTTATAAATAGGTAATTTTCCTACATTTTCATTAAATTTTATGTTACTATACAAATTCACGAAATTATAAATACGAACTAACTTGAATACAAAAATTTGTTCAAAAAATTTTGATTGGTACTGGAATAGACTTTTTTGTCTACGTTGTCCCATATTGCACACAATGTTGGCGCAATATTGGGCCCATATTGAATGTTGGTGCAATATTGCGCCAATATAGTAAACCAATATTGGCTGTAGCTGGGCGGAATATTAGGTCAATATTGATAATGACAAGTGAACCAATATTGCCTGCCGATTTGTAGCCAATATCGGTCCAATATTGCGCCCATATTAAAAATCAATATTGGCTATAGCTTAGTATAATATCGGGCCAATATTGCCCGATTTTTTTTTTAAATTATTTTAGAAAAAATTTTGTAAAACAAAATTTGTAGGTAATTTGATTCTGATAATTTTTTGTCATAATAAACATTTACCTATTTAATTCCGTTTCGAAGTTATGATGGATTATGTTTCATCGCTTCAAGTAAACCCCCTGTTTCCCCCATACGATTTCATTCATCTTCAATAGGCTTCGTGCCACAACAGATCAAACTTAAATTTAAAATTTGTAGTGATTTCGTTATTTCGCTTGATTGCTATCGTGTTCACAGATATACATAGTCACACACGTACATACTACATACTGTCGTGTTCCAAAATCCTTTTTTTATTTTGATGATTTAACCTTTAAATTTTTTTATATGAGCCATTTATATTTTGAATCTGTTTTCATGAATTTATTTTGTGAATTTTGTATTTGCTGTATAGATCTGAATTTTTATTTTATTTATGTATTTTTGATTTGATTTTTATAAATAATTTTGTGTAAATAACTGTAAATTTTGAAATTGTGTTTTTTGGCGCTAATAATTTAAGTTGTGTATTTTTTTGTATAATTTGTAATTTGTGTTAAAAGTTAGAAAATTTTGGAATTTTTTGTAAATAAATTATTAATTCGACTTTTTGATTTTTGAAGATTTGAATTATTTTGAAGTATTTTTGTAAGTAATTAATTCACGATAATTTGGACAATAATAAATTCCAAAATTGAAAAATAAAACTACGTCGAAGAAAATTATTAAAAAGCAAAAATTAAAAAAAAATTCATGAGGATAGCAAGGCATTTGGCGTTAGCGGACAGATGGTGATGCACATTTGATTTGAAAATTAAAAAAATGGACGGAGTGGTACAAAATTTAATGAGAAGTAAAAATTGAAGAGTAATATTTAAAAATTACACACCTCTAATAACTACACGTCAATACATACATCCGACATTTTTCAAAAGTAATAGAAATGGTTTAAGGGAACCTCAAAACATAAAACTTTTATAAAAAAATAGGGGGTCAATTTTTTTTTTTTTATTTCAGATTACAATACTTTCCTTACTCAGGAGTTCGGAAAGTAATAACTCAGTTGAGGCTATAGCTAGTAATATGTAGCTCTGTTAAAGCGATAAATCTTTTTTAAACTTCTGAAAATCTTAGGAAATTCCATGAAAGAGAAAACTCAGAAAATGTAGATAATCCAAAAAAATCTTATAAAATTGGAAAATCTTAAGGCAATATAGGAGGAAAACCGGGTAAATTTTTCAAAAATTTTGTATAAGGAAACTATAAAAATGTGCCTTGCGACTCGCCTCTCGCTTGACGCAATAATTCTTCCAATAAAATTGTAATTCTACCTCAATCCTCAATAAAAGTTTAGTTTATGTGATCAGTGTAGAAAGTAAGTTATTATCGAACTTGCATGATTCTTGCGTATCATACAAGATTTTATCTTTTACCTTGTATATTTTGAATATCTATGTTTTTATTTGAATTCACTTTTCCAATATTATATTTAGGTAATTAATGAAATAATGTGATCAAGCTATTGAATAAATTATTAATCCAACTTACAATAACATAATTATTTTAGTCATTTATTTGCTTATTATCGTGACAAATTGTCAGGATTGTCAACATTAAATGTTGACAAGTAATGTCATCAAACATCAGTTTCTGTAATTAAAAAAAAATGAAGTGCATCGATATTAGATGAGGAAAACAAAGCATTACGAATCCGTTTAAAATTAGACCAACAAAAAAAGTTTTTAAAAATTGACATTTTTATATTGTTTTGTAATTTTTGAGTCATGACCAGTAATATACTATTCTACTAGCGATCTACTATTTAGTATCTACATTGGTTGGTGCGGAAAGTGATTTACTTTCAGCACCGGTGATGAAAGTAAATTCACTATGTTTTTATTTGTTTTTAATTGAAGAAACTGTCGTTAGTAGACAATATTTTTTGTCAGAAATGTAAACCAGCAGAAATATAAATAATTTATTTAAATTAAAAAAAACTCAATTTAAATTAAAATCTACGAAGATAAAATTCATATGCGTTTGATAATGACTTACTTTGACTTACTTACGCATCACATAAACAAAATTTTCTGAAATTGTAGCTTAAATAGTAAAAAAATGGATATTTTAATCATTTTCATGATTTTTTTCAGGAAACCTCAATTTTTTTTCAATTTTCCACAAATGCATCGCGTAGTACTACTACTTAGCTTTAAAATCATTTTTTCAAAATGGTTCTACGATTTTTTAAAGTGAAGATATACCATTTTTAAGTCAAGAGGTTTAGTCATGCAAAGTCACCCGTTTTACCGCGCTGAACTTACTTTATGACAAGTTCTTTAGTATTCTGCCTACACAGTATACAGGTCTTCTCACTGGCGTACCTAAGGGGGGGCGGTAGGGGCGGACCGCCCCGGGCGGCACATTTTTAGGGGCGGCATTTTGCGGCATGTACAAAAATATTTTTATAAAAATTTAAAAAAATTTAGAAAAAAATATTTCAAAAAAATAATTTTTTTTAAACATTTTTATTTTTTTTGAATAATATAAGAATCAATGATTATAATAATTATAAAAAAAGCCAGTTACCTATTTACACTGTATAATATACATCGACTTAGTTTAACCAATCAGGTAAAGATAACATGCCATTTTATAATATTAGTAATGTTGGTACTATATTACTGCATCAATACTATATAAGGAGGATTGTATTAGGTGTTTAAAGAAAATAATTATATAAAAAAATAGAAATACTGCATTAATCGAAAATTAAATAGAATTAAATCATGAAACGAACAAAGGAAAGCGGAGCTTCATTTAGAAAGAAAAGGCTAGAGAGGAAATCCAGAAACGCTGGAGCTCTACTGAAATACGTTTCTGTATCTCGTGAAAAAACTTCTTCTAATGTTGTTGAAGAGGAAGAACATGTCTCAAATACTGGCGAAGAAGATGGATTACTGAAAGACTCCTCTGTATTCGGTAATGAAACTTCATCGAATGTTGAAAAAGAAGAAATACCAGCTTCAAGTACTGGCGAAGAAGTAGATGTTTCATCATGTTCTGATGAAGAGTGTTCTGAGCAACCTATATCCTCATCCTGTACTTCCTTGAAAGATATTGGACTATGGCCTAGCAGCATTGAAGACAAAACAAGAGTCTTTCTAGTATGTCAAAGCCCGTTTGAAATCCAAAATTTAGATTCCGATTTCAGTGAAGGAGTAGTTCGTCCTGGTAAGGTAGCCAAGGGCGAAATTAGAAAACTTACTCGCGACTGGTTTTTTCAAACTATGTCAAATGGTGAAAAGATGTTAAGATCGTGGATGGTGTACTCTCCATCGAATAAAAGTATTTACTGCTTTTGCTGTAAACTTTTCTCAAATAACTGTCAATCAAGTTTTAACTCGGAAAATGGATTTACAAAGTGGTGGAAACTGAATCCCAAAATATCTCAACACGAATCGAGTCAACAACATATTCAATCATTTACCAAATGGAAGGAATTCGAAATCAGACTTGGACATGGCGCAACTATTGACAGATTAGAACAACAAAATATTGAAAAGGAAACAACAAACTGGAGGGAAATTCTAAAACGAATACTTGACAAAATTAGATTCTTGGCAAAACAAAATTTGGCGTTCCGAGGTCACCGTGAAGGAGTTCATCAGGAAGACAGTAATTCAATAGAAAATAGAGGAAACTTTTTGGAGCTCGTTGACTTGATGGCTAAATACGACCCAGTATTATGTGAGCATGTACTAAAAATTAAGATGGGGAATAAATATAGTACCACTTACTTGTCACCAAAGATTCAAAACGAATTCATAGATCTATTAGGAAACAAAGTGAGAAAAACAATAGTTGACCAAATAAAGCAAGCTAAATATTTTTGTATGATGTTTGACAGCACTCCAGATGTTTCTCACAAAGATCAAACCAGTCAAATTATTAGATATGTCGTTATTGACGGAAGAGACGTGAAAGTTGTAGAATCGTTTATTGATTTTATAGAAACTAAAGGGAAGACTGCTGAAGAAACCACAAATATGATTCTATCGAAATTAGAAAATGACGGATTAGATATACAAAATTGCAGAGGCCAGGCTTACGATAATGCAGCGGTAATGGCAGGAAAGCTGTCTGGTGTTCAAAGTCGCATTAAACAAAAAAATCCAAATTAAGAATTTGTAGCGTGTACAAATCATTCTTTAAACTTGGCATGTATACATGCAGCTTCTACTGCTGTAAATTCCATAACATTTTTTGGGACCATCGAACGGTTGTATTCATTTTTTTCGTCTTCTACTCATCGATGGGCTATTTTACTATCTGTTACTGGTCAAGGTATTAAGCGCAGTGTAGAAACTCGTTGGAGTTCAAGAGGAGAAGCGGTGAGTATTGTAAAAAAACATTTCTTAAACATTTTAAATACTTTGGAACAATTGACATCTCAAGAAGAAAATATTAAAACCAGATCAGACGCTGGAATATTATCCCAAGCAATGGAATCCTTTGCTTTTCTGTGCTACCTCAATTTATGGGAACCCGTCCTTGTGGAAATTAACGACACGCAACAATACTTGCAAACCAAGGGGTTAAATATCTATCAATGTACTTTAAAAGTGAATTCTTTAAAATTGTATTTCAATGGACAAAGGGACACGTTAGTGCAAAACGCAGTTACAACAAGCAAACAAATTTGTGAAGAGTTGGGAATATCCACTGAGCGTCGAGTTAGAAGGAAAAAAATGATGAGTGGTGAAAATTCGCGAAGCGTGGGACTATCTCTAGAAGAAGAAATACGAAGAGAAATGTTTTCGTCATTGGATCGAGTTATCCAGGAAATAACGGTGCGTTTTGAGCAACTCCATGTCCTTGCAGAGAAGTATTCGTGTTTAATACCATCAAATCTTTTGAACGACAATTTTGAATGTCAAATGAATAACTTTGTTGACATTGACGAAGAACAGTTCCATATTGAAAGAAAAAGAATTCAGAATTTTATGTCTGTACCTGGTCTACAAGAAGAAACAAAACTTTGGGAAAACGAGCAAGGGCCTCTTGAGCTATTAATTTTTATTCAAAAGTATAGGTTGGAAAACTGTGTTCCCAACAGTAATATTGTTAAGAACTTTTTTAACAATAGCCATCAGTGTCGCTAGTTGTGAACGGAGCTTTTCCAAATTAAAATTAATTAAAAATTATCTTCCTTCCACAATGAGTGATTCGAGATTGCGAAATTTAGCAATACTTTCAATAGAAAAAGAACTAACGGATGTTATAAATTTTGACGATATCATTCGAGATTTTGCAAATAAGAAGGCAAGAAAAATAAATATTTAAGTTTTTATTAAATTTTAATGTTTTTTTATCAAATACATTTTTTTATATTATATTTATATGTAGTAATATTTATATGAGGGGGGGTAGGGGGCGGCAAAATTTAAGACCGCCCCGGGCGGCGAAACCTCTAGGTACGCCAGTGGGTGTTTTTGAGGTCGCTAAATAATTAATACTAAAGAACTTGTCATAAAGTAAGTTCAGCGCGGTAAAACGAGTGACTTTGCATGACTTTGCATGACTAAATCACGTGACTTAAAAATGGTATATCTTCATTTTAAAAAATCGTAGAACGATTTTGAAAAAAGGATTTTAAAGCTAAATAGTAGTACTACGCGATGTACTTATGGAAAATTGAGGTTCCCTGAAAAAAATTATGAAAATGGTGAAAATAGCCATTTTTTGACTATTTAAGCTAGAATTTCAGAAAAACCTGACGTGATGGAGCGATTTCAAAGTCAGATTGGTTTTCAGCACAAAAAATCTATTAGAATCACCTTCACTTATTCAAGAAGATACAGAAGTTCAATTTTGTAACACTGTGTTATTGGAGGAATTTATTTACATTCCCCGGCCGCACTCTAGTTCCGCCACTGCTGCATCTGATTCTAGCGCTCAAGTAAAACAATTGTTTTCGCAAAAAATTGAATGTTTAAATTTGACCATTAAATGACGTTATGTAAAGTTATTTTAATTTAAGTGAATCAGAATTGGAATGCTCTTTGACAAAATAAAAAAATGCCTTTAGAATTTAAAAAATCGTAACTTGTTGATTGTCAACAATGCCTGGTCGTTCACTTTGCGAACCGAGTGTAGTTGGTTTGTTGAAAAGTTAACATATTAAAAAATTAATCTAAGCATAACTAATAAGAGAAAACGTTACCTAATATAATAATAATAATTAATTTGTTGCGGTAGACATTAATTTAAGCTTTCGCCTCGGTAGATAGACGATAAGTTGTAAGTTTGAATATAATAGGTAAGCCACTGTTTTTTGGTGAAAGAGAAGTACAGAAAAAGCCATGTCCGTAAATCGGCAGTATCATAATAATCAAAAAAAGTTTGAGTCAATTTGAGATTTGATAAGAAGTGACTTTTTGTTTTTGCGCATCTTGGTGTCCTCGTGTCGGCTCAAGCGCACGGCACCGATATTCCTTTTCTAATCGCACCGCCCCCACTTCATTCTGTTCGTAAACCCTATCGTGTTCTATCGCGTACGTGCATTCTCAAAATATTTCAATCATTTTACTTAAATGCCAAAATAATTCTATTTTGATGACGCAATTTAATTAAATTAAAATCGAAATTGTTTTTTAATTTTCTTCTTATCAATAAACGGAGTGCCATGTTATTATCGTGTGTGATGCTATTAATACGTGCGGTAATTTGAGTGAAAAAGTGAGGTTTTTCGGACTCCTTTTTTAGTTAGTTACTTTTATCAACCAATGTTTAATTGGGTTACATTACTTTATTGTTTTACCATAAATTGCTGCTTGTTGACATTACTAACAGGTTAGTCGATTGCATTTAATTGTTATTCACCCAAAACTGTTCAAATATTAATTTATCGTAACAAGTTTATCTATCTCATTACCATGAATTATTTCAAAACCGACATTATCTAGGTATCCACCGAAACTCTCTTTTGCAACATTCAAATCAAAATGTTTTGTTTTTAATAACTTGTTTTCTTTTTTGTTGACATTTGCGCACCTCTCGGTTATTTTTACTTTATTACTCCGTTAACGGAAAATTACATTCCCTATTGCCTTTTTTCCCCATCTTCGCTTTTTCTAAAAACGAATTTTGTCTCTTACAGGGGTAGCGACTGACTCCAAAAATATTTTTGGCCATGGGATAATTTAAATCGACCTAGAACAATGGAAGCTCGACGACCTTACCATGTGGATAGGTAAGTGATATTTGGATTAACATTCCATTTGTTTGCCGACCCCAAAGAAATATTATGCATTTCTTTTCTTGTCAAATGGAAGCTACTCTTCCAACCGGACGTGGCACGTGCACCAAATTCTTCTCCTAAACGCAACATTAAATAAAAATTAGAATATCTTACTGCGTCAATTTTATTACGTAATAGACTCAAATTATTGTTCTAAGCGACTTCACTATAATTAAATTAAACAGTATAATTAATCTTCAAACGACTGACTCCACCACAACAACATGGGTTACCGAAATTATTCTTAGCGGAATTTCCAAAAATTACTTTGCAGTTTCAATTTTCATACTCGATAGGATAATGCTTTCCAAGTGAGTCTCTTCCTACAGGTTTAAATAAACTTTGTTACAAAAAAACAAACTCAAATTCCTTTACACTTCTAATGTGAGATGAAATTGAGAAGCTATTAATAGTTGCTTTCATTTACAGGGTATTCACAAAAAGGCGAGATATTTTTAAATGGCGACACATTTATTAGTATTAATACATTTGGTGTCATACACAAGAAAAACATTTTCGATATTTATGATCTTTACCCATCCATCACATTTTGTAAACATAAATTGTCCATCATTCAAATTACCTACCCTTATATTGGTATACATTCGTAAAATGTGATTTCTATTCGGGAATATTATTTTTTCAAATCGATACATCATTTTAACTATCTTCAAAAATATGATGTGATGACTGTTTTTTCTTTTCGGACCTATCGAAACTGATTAATTATGTTGTTGTAAAATGTTTGCATTTTAACAAACCAGACTATATTTTGTCCCAATAATTAATCTGCAATCAACCGTACAAAATTCTCCAATTCGGTATAGGCAGCCGTAAGGTCTAAATGTTGAAACACTAGTTTACTGTAAGAATACGATAACGAAGTCCCGAAATTACAAAATTTTCGAATGTAATTTTGGTAGTTTTTCAAAAAAATTCCGTAAAAAAGGGCCAAAAACCGTAAAAATCTAATGCGCATACTGTATTGGCCGTTTTCTGCTGGATAGCCCCGCTCATTGACTTTATACAGCTACATGTTGCATAAATTCCCAGTTTCAACGCAAAGTGCGCCCCAGAATTTAAAAATTCCCTAATAAAATTATGATAGTTTATGGCATAAATTGCAAATATAAAAATAAAATTTGGTGGACCATCTAAAAATTTGGGTCAAAATGGCCAAAAACCGTACGTATGTATTCCATTGGCTGTTTTCATATGGGTTGCCCGCCCATGGCGTGCTTTTATTTATTTGTTTAAGGGTATTTTCCCATGTTTTTGAGCATAAATTGTACTCAAAATTAACGGATCTAGAAAACTAATAATATCCGAGTAGTTCAAAAAAATTAAAGATATCCCTAGGTACGACCAAAGTCGAAAATGACTGATCTAGAGGACGGAGATCTCCGAATATGTTGTTAACAGTAGCACAACTAAAAGTGCTAAAAGTCCTTCCACTAAAATACACTTCTGCATTATTTACGTCGAGCTCACGTACTGCCAGCAGAATGAACTTTTCGCCGATTTTTATAGAAAACTTGAAATTTTAAAATTGATTATTTCAAAAATTAAAGGAAAAATTAATGTTTTTCCACCCTTCGATCGTTTTATTTTAATTTATCTTTGCAATTCACAAGAAGTTTTATAATAA
Source organism: Cantharis flavilabris (assembly GCA_949152465.1). NCBI lineage: Eukaryota > Metazoa > Arthropoda > Insecta > Coleoptera > Cantharidae > Cantharis > Cantharis flavilabris. Next base: position 23,983,032 of record OX424439.1, read on the forward strand.
CTATGAAACCCTGGAGGCGCACTTTGTGTCTTTTTATCCTAAATGACAGATATAAGAAAATAACAAAACTTGGAGTAAATAAGTCAAAGAACCATTTTACATTAAAAAAGATCTCTATTGTTCGACTGATATCTAACTGTACGGATCTAGAAGGGCAGGAATCTCTGTTTTTAAGTAAAATTGGGCTATAATTAACGAAATCCAATTTAAAATAAAATTGAAGATCTTGCACCAAGAGAAATGCAGCTCCCACGCTTTAGTAATTTTTTAGTTAATACGTGTACCAAACTTAAAAACCAATCCTGCATTGAATGTTGTAAAATACAACAAATGTAGCTTATCTTAAAATATATTTGGCGTGTTTCTCAAACGTCCGTAAAAGTGGAGCTGCATCTCTCTTGATTAAGGTATTCAATAATCCAATCAGGCTTTGAGCTTAGCCATAGATGTGGTTTGAAGTGACATACACTATACTATATGTCTAATTGACTTTGTAAGCATTTTTAAACGGGATTATACCCCGATTTTCCAAGCAGAATTTTGAAGCTAAAAACAGTAAATTGCTAGCTGGTTGCTTTATTAGGAATAGCGCTTAATATGCAAAAATTTTGCTGCTATGATGCTAAAATGGCTCACTTTTTTGGGAAAAAATCCAGCTGTTTTTAATGCTAATAGCGCGCTTAGGCAGCTGTCTGTCAGTCAGCAGTTAACTTGCTAAAAGCCAGGTATTAAAGACTGTAAATGGCCGACTGAAATTACCGGACGCCTGATTATCCATGTTTAGAAATGCGAGATGTGTTGGTGTGACCGTGCTGCTACCAAGCCTCTTGTTTGGGATTTTAGTCAGCGTTGCGAGATCTAGGAATTTTCCCCAAATTTAGGGATAAGTCGTCGTCGTCAGCTTTACGGTCTAGGCTTAGGCTTGTTCCGATTCTCAGTCAGACCATCGTTTTTTCGGACGTCCTATATCTCTCTTTCCTTCCCGGCAGTATTCCATGGATTTTAGAAGTTGAAAAGGGAAAATGGAATTTTTTTATAATTTTCTGTAAATCTTAAGGAAATTAAGCTAACCAGCACAGCAAAAAATTAAAAATTTTACTGAAACAAAATTTTATTCAATTTTGTATAGTACAGTTTGCACGTAGCACTCTAACAGCGGCTACTCGTCAGAAGGTAGGAGAGGTTGAGCTTTCCCTGAAATTCAGGACTATTATTAATTAAACTATTAAAATTTAAAAAAAAGAGAAAAAGTGGATTTTCGATTGTGAGAACTATCAAAAGATATAGATACTTTTTCCACAATAGTTATCCAAACAATAAAATGTCTGGTCGGAATTCCAATAAAATATGCATTTTTAATTATTAATGTTCAAGTAGTTAGAAACTTTCTTTAAACTAATGTTAGGGCCGAATTAAAGCTCTCCACGGGCCGTACTTTGCTCACGCCTGGTCTAGAACATACTATATCCAGATGATGTAACCATCAAATGGATCACAAGGTTTTACTGTATTACTACTGATGATTTCGAGATTACTCCGAAGAAATTTTTCATCAGGCACAGATTTCTGTCGTTACATTTTTATTTTGTTTTCTGTTACCGAAATGATGTTAATTTTGTAATTTTGAAGCGGCTGTAAATGAATTTAAAGTTTTGTCGGTGTAGTGTGGCATTTATTACCATAGTAAAATTTTTTGCTTTCATTGCTGCTGCAATTTTACATTACTTGTTATTTTCAGCATTTTCATCACATTCTTCATCGACAGATGTGATTTTGGTTGAACGCATTTGGTTTATGCGTGTTGGTTTTTGGATACACCTGTCAATTGATAACTGTGTATTTGGAATAAATGGCTTCTGTATTTGGTTTTCCGTCATCGCACCTGTGGGAGGTTTTCCGTGCAAGCGAGTTGATGGGGGATTGGGGGCGTACGATTCTTGCGTGCGTGCCATTCCAGAAATTTTTTATTTTCTTTAAAACGCATTGTATGGAGGATCAGGCCTTGAATCAATTGGAAGTGTAATGTCGATTATTTCCTAAATTAATAGCTTTCTTTTAGTGTAATCTATTATATTTCGTTACATTTTTAAAAATATTTGTAATATCTTTGGATTATCGTACTCGAGCAATAGTTTACATTAGAATACTTAGCCGTAGGTTCTGTATACTCTTCGACTCTACATTAGGATATTATATTATAGGATAAAACATATTTGTTGGGTGATATATTTCAAAACAGTTTAGTTATCCAGTTTATTTAGTTAATGGTTTAGGAGTCATGTTTAATTACGAATTCCAAGATTAGGGAAAACTAAATATACAGAGTGGTTAGATTGAATTGCAACCAATTTCAGTGTTGATACTAACTTGACAGCTTATCGGTGATTAGTCTCTCTTTTTCCTATCAAAATCCTTTACAATCGCTCGCTATATCTTTCGTGGATTTAAAAATATAGACATCAGTCAATTGAAAGTGAAAGCTTGTTGTGAACTTCAAAAGTGGTATTTGACAGTTAACAAACAGTTTGAAAGTTATCAGAAGCAAAATTTAGCGTTTTGTATGGTTTGGCCCGGGAATAACTGCACATTTTCGTACTCTGAATTTTGCGTCATACTGGGAAGGAGAGGTCGAAAAGTGATGTCTAGTGGCTGATCGAAATTTATTGGGGCCCAAAGCTGAAAGTGTTACTGTTTTTTTTTCTATTTGTAAATAAAGTGCAGATCAACAACATTGTCTTAATCAAATGTCGTCAGCAATAATTGCCATTCATTTAATACTTATTAAGAGGTTATCTGTTACTTCCTGGCCTAAAATGTAAGCTTCATTAGCTCTTATGTAGTGGATCGGTCTACTCCATCCATATTCAGACAATTACAATTCCATCTGAAAACATCTCTTGGTGACAATAATGTTTAATATTCGGAAGATACAGGGAAACTAATATTGACATTATAAAAAAAGAAAAATATGGTTCTGATATATTATAATAAATACTATTAAATTCATCTTGTATACACAATCAACTATAAGGGGCTCACTGCTTGTGAAATGCTAAGCGAGCGCTATATTTTGAAAATGGCCTACATCAGACCTATCTACATATTTAAGCAGTGCTTCTGGGTTCCACAGGGATGAATATAGTCAAGTATAAAGTAGTATATGTTTCTCCTTGCACTAATGAAACGAAGCTAGAAACACTCTCCAACTAAAGTTCTATTATATAATAGAATATAATAATAATTTTAAATTCGACAGCCTTTTTCCTTTCAATAAATTGGTTCGTGGTTCGATTGGACCACGTGACACTACTGAATTTATCATTTATATTAGTATTGTGTTTTCATGTTTTTTTTCCATCTGATGATTACCAATAACTACGAAACACGTGTATTGAAGGTTTTGTTCTGCGAGAATCTGGTAAAAATCATAAGAAAGCGCCAGTTAAAGTAGTTTTTGTACGTAGTACTTTCTGGAGTACATAAACTTAAGTTTGATTAGGTAAATTAAAGCGGACAACAAACAAACATTTGGAGTAGTATATGGCTGAAAATTAGCTCACGGAACTTCAAAAGTCAATCTGACCATAACTAATCTACGTTATTCCCGATGAGCTGCAACGATGCATCTCTGAATGAATTAATACGAATGATAATTCCTTTACATCTATGCTGTTTGTTTGCTGAGAAATGTAAATTTCTAAAATGTCTAGTCTAAGGGGTGTATATGACACGACTGGTTGCTTTCGCGTGTAGACATCTGAGATTTTTGCCCAATTTGGGACTTTGGGGTCCCAAAGTTTTGAGATCTCTCTGACCGATTTTTGGTTCATCATTGTTTTATAACTTTGGTATTTCTAACTGAAATTAAAGACATACATAAATCTACACAAAAATTTAAACGCAGCTTAATGAGGATGGGCCTGATTATAATTTCAGGTTTCTTTCTTTCGAAAGATCTAATGATTCTCGACCGATTGTGAGTAATATACGAGCATATAATTAACTAAATTATCTTGCAACCTTCGGTCTACCCACTCTCTTCCGAATTTACTTTGAATACATTTTGGGTACCGTATTCTTGCATTTTTAATTTGAATTCTCTCATCGGTAATTATTTTGAGAGAGAAAGTATCGATAAACAAATCAGTTTTACTAAATTTTACTTAGCAAACTTGGAGTAAGCGTTTTAACAGAATAAATAGGACGGACGATCGATTAATCGGGATAAGGAAAACTAATCGTATTATGTCCCCTGCTAATCTCGGTGGAATAAATATTGTAGGTAAAAAAACAACGGATGGAGTAGAAAATATTTAGAAAAACTAAAAGTACTTACGTTAGTACAATTGTTGAATGCCCACTGCCTGAGTTGTCGAAAGGAAAAATAGGAAATAATTGGAAATTCGAACTTTTGTTTACTTTTCTGCAATTACTTGAGGTTATATATTCTCAGCTTATCCTTTTAAATATTAATTGAAATTTCTTGTATTACTTAAAGTTATATTTTCTTAAAATAAAATGAAATATAAAATAACTCATTATTCTGCAAAGCAAGTTTTCCAAGCAAGATAACATCGTTTTTTAATGGTGTAGTAAGTAATACATAAAAGGGAATGGATAATAAAGTAGGTACATATAATAAGAGCAAAAAAGTAGTAATGTTTTCAACTTTGGTATATAAAATTGATTGTTTAACATTAAATAATATTAATTCGGGTGGGCGTATTTTCAATTATGTTTCATTAAATATGTATGAAATTAGTTTATCAAACTTTCGTAATATACCTACCTTAAAGAGAATTTTCATATTTTTTTTAATAATTAAGAACCTCCAGAAACAGTAATGCCATTCCCATTTTTTGAGATACCAAAAAATTTATTCGATCGCTGCTTGATTGATTATGAGATGGAAATAGAAGCGATTGTTAATCCAAGGACTATAAACATTGCAGTATTCGTCTAAATAGATTTAGGGCTAATTTTGAAAACTTAATCAATGGATAATCGATTTTTCCAAAAATAAAAGTTCGAAAAATTTTCAATTAGAGCGATAATTAAGCAATTATGTCCACTAATTACCTGCCTAAACGGAGAACTGATTATTCCGTAGATTAAATTAATGGCTATCCCTAGACCTAACTGGATCCAATTTGAAAAAAATTAAAATCAAATTTACAGTTTATTTTTTATTTTCGTAATTCCGGTCGCAATAATTAAGAATCAACTGCTTTTTTTCATTACTTGATTTAGTTAATCCACTTTATTCAAGGTTGCTCATCAACTAGAACTAATTTTATATTAATCGTAAAATTAATGTGAACAGACGCCCGATTTTGTAGATCAACCCAGTACAAGGCCTTTGACTGTAAAGTGACGTTAAACTTTTAGTTCCGGTGTTAAAAGACGCATTTACATGGATAAACAAACGATTTCGTAATTTGAAGAAAATTTTCTTTGAGTTGAAATGAATCAAATCGCCCTAATCTACAGATAGGCTTTTCAAAGCTCTAATTCCTTTGGAAGCATGGAAGTGGACTAAACTAGATCAACCCAGATGATATCTTGACTGTTTAAATTGAACTTGATCAAATGCAGTAAATCAAGTTATTTTTATAAATAAATTGCACAATTATTTCCGGGAAGGGGGGGGGGCAGATAAAAATTATAAAATAAGTTTCTCCCCATTTTATGAACATTTAGAGAGAAAACATTTGTTTTTCACTAAACACAAAATTGCATTATTTTGATCCAAGTCGGTTAAATCGAAAATAAAAGAATGAAATAAAATTGACTGTCTGCCACCAACAAATCGATTAATTCGTCTATTTCTCCACACGTTCGTCCATTAAATAAATTTATTAACATCTTTTCAACTCGAAATACCTAAATTTCGAATTAATCTTTTCTGTTATTATTTTTTATTATGCCCATTCCACATAATCAAAATAAAAGATTCTTGGATTTATTATACCTTTAATCTGTTGATGTTTTGTGGCAAAACAAACATTTTTTTAAAGAATTTGTTTATAAAGAGAAATAGCGTTTATCTCATTACCAATTATGGCTTTTCAAGGTTAATTGAGAAGTTTTTACAACAACTTTTCTCAGTAATTTGTGCTAACATTTTAATTTGTTCAAAGTACAAATGTTTATTTAATTCTATTGTAGGTACTTCATTTTAAAATCAAAGAATCATTTCTTTTTTCAATTATGTTTTATTATAATTAAAAGATTGTTTATTCTATTTCTTTCTCAGTTGTAACACTTACCAAGTTAATTTTTATCCAGATTAATTAATGAATTAATTAAATTGTTGATGTACATTTATAATATGATAAGTAAAACTGTAACGGTCTACTACATTGAAAACAACGATTTTTTTGCTCTTAAAACAACTTTTTTTAAATCGCTGAAGTTAAGCATGGTTACATGTAGTTATTGCTTAAGTATAACATAATAATTTTGGGAATACCCGAATACCGACACTAATGTCCAGGGGTGGACCTATCGCAACGAAACTTCCGCATGAACCTACCTCTGGATAACTGCTTTTTCATTATTTTTTTTATTACTTCGCTCAGTTCAATGATTAATTACAAAAACTAACATTTAATTATTTTAATTTACCTAATTTTCTGCCCGAGAAGGTAGGACGAGCTATTGGTTTCTTGCCCTTTTGTATCGTAATCGTAAGCATGTTTGAACTTGAGCACTATTGTATAGCCTGCTTGTCATGTTCCAACTTGAAATTCTCAAAATTTTGCTTCTGTGTACAAGGTAAAACTTTTTAAATTATTATTGTTTTGCAAATTGAAAGACCTTGATGTTGTCGACAAAAAATTAAACGATAAGTTAGTGTCGATATTACAAAACTTCCTTGATTTGTCTGGTGGATTTTTTTTTATTGTGTCGAGTTTTTTTGGTCTCTTAGCTCGAGCCTGTCTTGGCTATTTATTAGTTTTAATTTAAGTAAATGCAAATGACATATAAATCGATAAAAGATCAATTTTGATTTCTTAGTTTTTGCTCTCGAGACCTTGGGTCCTTGGAGTAGAGCGATGGACTAAAAAGTAACCAAAATATTGTAGGTAGTATTTTGTAAAATACTATATGTTGGCTTGGAGGGGCCATGAGAGACTCCTTATCAGATAATTTTTGTTGAAAAATCGTACTCTAATTATTATAATTATTATTGAGATTTATGATAATTTAAAGGAATTGCAAATAGTTGTTGCTGACAGCTACGATCAGCCCCTGATCTAAGGGGGATAAAACTGGGGTACCTGCCCCATGCGGCTATTTAGGGGGTGTCAAATTCATATCTTTTGAATCTTTTGATATCTTCAAACTCAAATACTGGAGGACAGGGGTACCAAATATCAAATTCTTGCCCTGATTCAGAAAAATCGTAGATCCGGGGTTGCCTATGGTAAAACTAAATTGAGAATATCTGCATATAAAACAAGGAAGTACATGCCCGAGGAGTTAGTCAGTATTCAACCAATCGGGAGGGAATACATAGTATCAAACACTTAAAAAGTAGATGTTAAATTTACATCTGACAGGATGAGAGAACAGTGGCGGAACAGTATTAATTTATTTAGTGAATCATTTCTTTGATTTTTATTAATCTCGAACGTGTAAAAAATGATTGTTAATTTTAAAGGCTTTGACAGTTAATATCTTAAGAAATGAGAAGTTGAAAGTTACAGGATTTTGCTCTAAAATAAACTAAAATATTAAAAGATATCTAGATTGAACAGTATTAAGATGTGGTTTACGGTATAATCGAAGAACATTTAGCCTTAGATACAATTTAAATACTTTGGCAATTATACCTTAGGTTGAAATAGTTTAATAACGCTAATTTGGTGCTTGCGTGCGAAAGTAATTATGTACCGTGACTCCGCCACTGCAAACATATTGTTATATAAAGTTGGCACCAATTGTGATGTATTTTTAATCAAGTCGGTACATTAATGGTGCCGTAATTGTTAATTGTAAAGTACGCCTACTTAAACAGCGATTACTGATATACTCATAGCATCCTTGAACATTTTTGACAACCTTAAATTATTTTCAAATAAACTATAACGACACAAAAAAAATTAAGATTAATCGAATATACTGACAAAATCGACGTTTCCTTAGAGAATTGACGATCTTACAAATTACAATATTATTTCAATATTTATCATTTAATCAGTGGCGTAGCTAACACTAAGTACTAATAATCCACACAATTGTGCAAAAAAATTACACAATTGCGTGCTTTTTCTGCACAATTATCTGGATTAGTAACATATTTTTCTTTCTATGCTGTATTATTCCTATGTCAGATACGGAAATAGCTACGCCACTGATTAGACAGAAAAATTAGGAAAATTGAGAATTAGAAGAAAAGATAATTGGATTCTAACGGGTATTTTCTCTTAGTATGTTTAGAAATCAATTAATTGAAACCGCCGACTTATCTATTTGGCTGTAAATAACCAATGCGAAAAATATTAAGGAATTTGTAGTTATCCTGTATATTGAATATCGATTTAAAATTAAATTTTTTATTTGCATTTCAAGGTTCAAATATATCTCGTATATAAATGTTAGTACGAAACATGAAAAGCGAATTCCTGAAAAATTGAGGTTTTACGAAAAAGTGCTTTCATATTATTCGTTCTCGTTTTGTGCACTTGTGCCTACCTTTATTAAAATGTCAAACAAATTTTATAGGCCTAAATTAAAAATTTATATGTACAATCTGTTGGCATTTTATGAAAAAACATTTATCACATTTTTTTAATAGTGTAAGTAAGATATTGGAATATAGTTGACTAAGCAGCTACTCACGATCAGACGAGGTCGGACCTAACAGAAAGACAACAACATATTATATATTTAATTTGATTTATCTCACTGGCCTATATTAAAAATAATTAGTATAATTTTCATTTCTATTTCTTCTCAAAAATAATGTTTTAATTCCGAAATAAAATATTGTAGCTACTCTTCAAAATCGTACAAAAATCAATAGAACGTCCCAGGTATATTTACTATTTAGTATTTATGATTTAGAAGCTTTTATTGGCAATAATGTTCGTTTTTCCAGTTCAAACTGTTGAAGCTTTAATTGACGTTTTAAATCATAAAAATAATTAATTGTAGTTGGTTTTAGAATAATTGAATAATAAATTTGATATAAATTAGTAGCATTATGAAGGTAGATAGGTACATATTTTTAAAGAAAGAACGCTAACTTAATAATTGTATTTTTAATATGAAAACGGGAATTAGGCACGTTGTTAATTTTTAATAGATTTAATTGCTTGGTTTTTAATATACCTACACGGTGGTCGATTATTTCAACTATTTACTAATATTTGCTTTATTTTTTACCATAGAAAAAAATTTTAATTCCTAATTTGTTTATGCTGATAAGCTATTACAACTATAAGTACTGTACAAAAGTGTAAACTTTAATTATTTAAGACTATACCGAGTGTTTTCTTTGTATGTTGCGAAATCTTTTTCTTTCCCATGGATACATTAAAACAACACAGCAATTTGTACAATAATATAATAGAAGTAGCTACGTTCACCACTGCTATCTATCGCATTGAAAAGCATGGATACTATTTGTTTTAATTGGTAACATGCAGTTCTGCAGTTGGTCTTCTATAACTCTTTACTCCTCTTTGTTTGGGCCAATAACCTGTTATTTTGGCGTTATCGTTTGTAGTGCTCATCTTTGAGAAAATAGATCTATAAGCAACATTAAAACTGTAAGAAAAAGTACACAGCAATTGGAATGTACAAAGTGGGATAAATGGTACAATAAGGGCACTGACACTGAGATTTCAATTTGTTTGATTTTGTCTAATGCTTTTTTAATTTTTCAGTTTTAAATTTTTGAAAATAACGTAAATCTGATATTTATATTATCTTATTAGCATTTCCTTTTTTTTCCAATCAAAAAATTGGCATATCGATTACCGACATTACTCACTTCAATGTCTAAAGCCCGGATTGTGAGTAACAAAGTGACACAAAAGACACAACAATTAAGAATAACCATTTACGATCTCACGATAAAAGCAGATAGACATGACAATAAATACAATTTAAACTTATTGGTATCTTTTAATTGATTATGTATTTATTTATTTATTTCTAATCACAATTTACGATTACTTTCCACTCTTTAATTCATATCCCGCCTTTACCAAGGAGGTTTCATAATGGCAAGTAACTCAATGTTTTTAGTTAACTCATCAGGGGCGTACTTGAGGGGCAACGTCTATTTCTATTGGTATATTCGAACTCAGGGAGGCGTCATCACTACTGAACAGGTCCGGTCTTGGTTTTATTTCATTACTTACATAGTAAATTAATAACGTAATGTTAAAAACATCAAATTGACAAAAAACGTGCGCCATTGAAACGGTCTGAAATCCTTACGCTTTTTTTCAACTTGGTAGTTTCACAAAGATGTTTTTCAATGTGTATAAATAAAATAGAAATAGGATGTACTGTGATAATATATTTGTTCCAGTGGCGGATCCAGGGGGGGGGAATCACCCCTTATTTACATTTTTTGACGCCCCAACTGTTTTACACCAAAAAATGTTCCATTTATTAAAAAAGTAAAAATAAAATTTTATTTTATTGCTTTCTATTTTTTATATTTAATAAATTTTTATTTTGTCGCCTCTCCCCTTGGTAGTTGTCTGGATCCGCTACTGATTTGTTGGGATTAAAAGTGCAATTTTGTTTGACATTTCAATAAATCTTCACACTTACTGGGGGAAGAACCTTTAAACTCGTGAATAAATTTTTACGTTGTTGCCCCCTCGTTGGTAATTGTTTTATAATTTTTGCGAATTTTTTAAAGTATGAACGGATTGTTGAATATTTTTAAAACTTTGGGTATTTTTTATTATTACTTTTAACTATTAAAACGTATTTTTCTTTTAAGAAAATAATAAAAAATGGTGGAGTAATGGCACCATCACTATCAAGCGCGGTAAACTAGCCTCTGCTGTATTGATCTGAAGGAAACACGAAAATGTCGTATTATATATTGCTATGACTATGGCAGTACAATTTTGAAAAATTTAGCTACCACGGAAAAACGCTTCGCATACACCTTGTGTCATAAGACTCTTCGTAAACTTTTTAAATCCAAAATTAAAATTTAATTAAAAATAAAATTTTACTTTACAAATTGTAAGATTGCATATTGGTCCGACCAAATGTGCGATACCTTGACTAGGAGCTGGACGATATTAAAAAATCTATATCGAATTTCGATAATTCAAAAACTATCGATAACTTTAATTAATCGATACTTGTCGATAATTATCGGAGTATCGATAATTGTCGAAGTATCGATATATCGATAAATTATTATAAAGGATCGATATATCGATAATTATCGAAGTATCAAAATAATACGTTTTCTTAGAAAACTGACAGTTTCTCAGAAATTGAATACTCGATGACCAAAAAGTGCATCTTATAATTTAGGTTATTGTCTTATGTTTTCTGGGCTTTCTATTGGTTAATTTTGGATTCGGCTGGCTTCTTTATTCGAGAAAAAAAATTTGGAGATCCCTGTTTTCGTGTACAGGATGACCTCTAAATTATAATGTTCATGTTGTTGGATCGGGTATTGGATAATTATCGATATTTCGATAGTTTTATACGGAGAACCCCAACTTTTTTTTTTGAATAAAAAACCGGTCGAACCTAAAATTGACTAATGGAAAGTCCATAAACCAATAACTTAAATCAGAAATATCGAAACTATCGGAATATCGATAACTATCGAAATATCGAAGTCCCAGCCATAACCTTGACCATATGCCTCGCCCGTAACTCGTTTTGTATTTTCTTTGATTTTGCTTTTAATTTTATTAATCCAATTTAGTTTTATTTTTTTCCAATTTAAATGAATTTCTCATCCCCAAATTTTACAATACTAATCATCCAATATCAATTAATTCCACAATGCCATCAAAATCTTCAAAAACTTCCAAAAATCTTCCAAACATGGACAGATCAATCCAATTTAATAAAATTCACTTAGATCAAATCAATTTCTTTATTTGCAAAATATCTTGAAAATGCAAAACGTGAAACACAAATTTTTATAAAATTATTGGAAACTCATCCGGCAAAAAGCAAAAGTTATTAAAAATCTCCCACCAACTTAACATTTCTGCGCGAAAAGACGTCCAAATTCAAATATTTACAATATGTATACAAATTACTTTCAAAATCAATTCTACAATTGAAAAATAAAATTAAAATTCAGGTTCACAAAACAAATTCAAAATACTAAACGATCCACTTAAGAAAATTCAAACTTTAAATTTTTAAAATTAAAAAAAAATGATTTTGGAACACCAAGTTGTTGTGAGTGATCAAAATGAAACATTCAAAAAATGAGACAGTTTTGAGACAGGTTCAAGTACAAAAGTAATAATATTATTAAAATCGGAGTCGATCAATAATAATTTTTTGAATTATTGCTTGCGCTAATTTGAAAAATGTGATTTTGAGTAAAAATCATTTTATTATTTTTTTAAAATTTTAAGTTTAGATAAATGAAAATTTAATGACTTGAGTGATTTCCCGACTATAGTCTGCAATTCCAATTAATGATTTTTCTTCATGAATTGCTCTCGGCGGTTCTAAAGATATTTCTCCCCTCAACGTTTCACTATGATTGTTCTATCGGGTACCGGCAACCGCACGACGCGGCGGCGCTAAAGTACTTTGGTGCCAACGATGAATAGCATTAAAATGCTTTTGCTTCGGGCTAAATTTTCTCTTTTAGAGTTCTTTGCCCTACATAGGGCATATGGACATTTTCTTTAAGCGTTCTCTTTTGGCAGATATTTTGGTGGTTTGCCATTGCCTGCCTAGGAATTTTACTCCGCCCGGGCTCAAACCGAGGATTTCGGCTTAGCAATTGACCCATATAAGCGACAGGCCGTGACCATCTCACAATTAATGTTATCTTATTATAATATTATGTTACTTATTATTAATTAAATTTAATAACTATTTTTTACATTTTCAGAAAAAGTTTAAAAAACTTTTGCCTTGCCGTGGCCTTCAGGCCGCACAATCCAGGGCAATTTACTCTATATATTATTACAATTTGATATCAGGAAAATTCCTATTTTATGTGTAAATTTTCCACCTTGCTCTTACAATGAACTTTCACTATAGGCACTTAAGATTATCCGTTTCTGATTTAGTTGAATTGTTAATAAAATTTTAAAATTCAGCTCTGATGCTCAAAACTAAGCTTTTAGATTTAAATTGAGTCGTGAAATTTCTTAATTTCTCAAAATTCGACAAGATTAGATTTAATTTTTTATTACGCAATTTACATTAATGTGAATTTTATTATGAGTAACAGTAAGCGTTGTCGAGAATAATGAAACGGGATTGGTGTACGGACCAACGGACAGCAGTATAATATTTTATTCGAACGTAAACGTTTGTTTGTTGATTTTTTGATGTGAAGAAGGAAAACTTGACATGAGAAATTGAATTATCATTATTTGAAGTTTCCGATAACTTTCGTTATGCCAAAATACACTATGGTAGTGAAATTGTGGTGTGAACGTTCACGTCCTGATGTGTGTAATACTTACGAAGTAGAAGTAGGGTACATAACAATTATGCATCCTTTCCCCTCTAACCTTAGGAAATTTGCATATATAAGTTAATTGCAAATATCAAAATTAAAATAATTAGCTAAGCCTTTGGTCGCAAATTAAAAATATTCCGTTGCGTAATTCCATCGAAATTTTTATGGATGGCAATCGGCTTCTATTTCATTCCAACGTTTATTTCTTTTAGGTATCTCTAGGGTTCGTTTATTTTTAACGATTTCGGTGGTATGTCGCGGTAATTACAAAAGCCGTCACAAAGCGAAAATTTAACAAATATATTTTGTTTTTCACAATATAATCGAATCGAGTTAGCACCAAGTTAACTTTTTGTGCAACACAGAATTAATTTGATTTATTGAAATTGGTGAAATGTCATTTCCTATAATTTCCGAACTTACGAAAGAGTTTGATTAGGCTATACCGAGACGTTCAGATTTGAAAACGTGGAATCAATTTTGTCTAAGAGCTTTATTGATGGAACAAATCCCCGAAATGATTCGACTTGAAAAGATTTTGGAAAAAATTACACCAGAGTTTGCAGTTTGGAAAGTGCTGACCAAACGGTTTAATAGATCCGGGTTTGATTGGGACATAAGCGAATCGAAGGTGGTGAATGACGGTGAACATCTGGATTAAATCGTTACTCTCCAAACAGTCGGAACTCAGAAGAACGACTTTGCGCGGTACAACTTGACATATCGACCCACCCAATCTTCAACATTCAAAGGTGGAGGTGCGGATTGATATTCAAAGATAATACAATAATCGCTTCGATATTTGCTTTTAATTACATCTGCACACTTTTTAATTAATTTTCTCAGCGCCGGTATTAATTAAATTTTTTACTTATTCCAACTTGAACAATTAGCAAACGAAAGTCTTCATTTTGTATGCCGAACGAATTAGTTTGCTATCAAATTTTATTTTATCTTTTCGATAAGTAATTTGTTGTTTTACATTTCAATGGGGTGCCAATGAGGCTGATGATAATGCAGCCATACCCACCCCAATATAACTTTTGTGTTTATTTTTATTTGATGAGGCATTTCAACTTTTCGCAAACTTTTGTGAACATCTTCAGTCGCGCAAAGGTAAACAAAGTTGCACTTACATTAGAGTACTTCAATTTTATTCAATTCGAATTTTAATTTTTTTACCTCTAAAATCGTAAAACCATAACACAAAGGATAATTTTTGTTACGTAATATGAGTAATAAATTACAGTTTAAATCAAAATCGCGTGTAAAAAAAGTTTAAAATGCTATCTAGACATTGTATTATGTTTACGCTAATTTGCGGTTAAAATTGCTCCGACAATGGAGGGGTGCTTGGCAGTACTTGTCAAGTTGTGCTCGAAAGTATCGAACCAATGAACAAGTAACATTTTCAACATAAAAATAAATTATTATGTATATTTAGATTGTACTTTCTTATATTATGACGGCCTAAAACCAGAGGCGTATATCAGGAGGTTAAGGACTGTCAGCACCCTTCTCTGAATGAAATGGGTGGTAAATTTGAAGGCGCTCTAGGTACTTAACTGTCATGGAGCATAAATTCACTTGTGTAATTTATTGACATTTGACGCCGTACACGAAGCCATTGTTTGCAAATGGGAATATTTTATAATAATAAATCAAAATTTATATACCAAATGCAACTTCCGAGTTGAAAGTGTAATTTTTCCCCGGTTACAGAAGTTGAAATCGAAATTGAGACATTGAAATAGTCGACCTAGAAATTACCATCAAAGTTCAAGCGCCGCGCCACAGGCGTTTATTTGAAAAATGTGTATGACACACAGTGGCGTAACTACCTATAAATCAGGGCACTCAATGCACATTTTACTCCGGACAGTCCAGAAACCAAATTAAATACTTTGATTGAGCTGCGGAAGATTTTACAAATTTTGGATTTATAATTGATACAGGGGGCCACTTTCCAACTTCGGCATTTTTTCTCGAGGGCATAAAACAAAATTCTTTTCGTTAATAAAATTACAAAATGATATTGATACTTATCAAAAAAGACATCCGCTTCCGGATATTTACTCTACTGGTAATCATAATTTTGATGTACTAATTCCCCTGTTGATATGTTAAACCAGGAATGAAAGCAGGAATGACAGGATTAGAAGAATAAACATTAACAACATTTGTACCATTCAAAGATAAAGTAAAGGCAAAGGTACTCGTAGGATGGTAATTTATCCGTTACATTATTTGCTGATGGAAAAATCACCTCATTGTACAAGATAATGTTAATTATATTAGCATATAAATTTTATTATACGAATTACAAGAAAAGCTTTCGTACATTGAGGAAAAGTAGAAAAAGTAAAGAAAAGAAAAAGCTCACTTATAGTATTTCTAACATTTTCTAAGATTTTCTCGGATTTCCCTTCACGTGTACACCAGATTTCCCCAGCAATTGATTATTATTATATTAAATTAATATTATTCTTGCCATAAAAATCTAATTGTTTTGGTTGATCACAACCATCATCATGATATAGTGTCAAAGAGAGTATGTAGCGACGGGGGGCGGCCATATTTCAAATTATTGGGTGGACTATTTTTGATGAAATAACCATAATATTGAAAAATGTATTGATGGTATTTAGTAAGGACATTATTTTAAAATACTATAATATGGTGACTTGGAGGGACCATGTCCCCCCCTTAATGACCGCCCTTGATAGCAACCCCACCCCACCAACAGCTATCATTTTATATTACTAGTTCAGTAAGTTTTCTTTAAAGTTAAATTGTTGGTGTCGACGCTCTGAAGTATTAACTTTGACGACGTATCTTGATGATGATTATAATAAACCAAAACTAGTTGATACAAAAAATTCATTTTTGCGTTTTAAAAAATTTAATATTATAATTATTAATAAAATCAAACAAATAAGACTCGTTATTCCGCAGTTGCGGAAAATTTATTTTTTCTTTCCTTTTTTAATTTACATTTTATTTATTTTTTTATTTTTGAATTTACTATGATTTAACATGATGAATTTTGTTCATCAGCGAAAATTATAAATTTTTGATGTACCTTTTTTTTAGTGTATCTACCTATATTTATTTTTTTATCACGAAACGTCGGCATAGCAAGTCTTATTTGTTTGATTCAATGTTTAATTCAGGGGGCAGACTACAAAATGCCCCACTGGGAGAATTTATAGAAGCATGTAAAAGTTTAAAATAATAATATTTAAATATAAAACGCAACATTACATTTTGAAATAAAACCAAAATTTAACATAAACATGAATTTTAATAAAAAAAATTTGTTAAAAACAGATGACTTTTCATTAGCAAAAAGTCTAAAGCTGTGAATTCAACGCTGATTTGATTTTATTTCCAATCAGCCCGATATCCTTCCGTTTTCATATTATTGTTTTTGGATGTGAATTATGTTACTTATCTTCTTCTAAGTGCTGTGTCGAAGAAGGAAGTGCTCTCATCTTCTTGAGATACTTCCGCTCATTGTTCATTTTAATAAAACACTTTAACAGTCTTCCAATTTCGAAATAGGACAACATTGCACTTTATCCTTAGCTGTTTCACGGCAAAGCTTGGCCAGCTGTACGTCTGAATAAAACGTTTTTTCTTGATTTGATTATAATTTTTGCCTACCAAGTCAAATTTGTAATTTTAGAAATAGGAAGAAGGCAAGCAAGTCCGGTGAATATGGGGCAATTCGTGCAATTTTGTCATTTGGATGGTTAATTGTCCTGATGGAAGACAACTTTTTGTGCGTCTAGACTATTTTTCTTTTAATTTGTCATTTAAACGATACAATTGCAGTGCGTAGGCGATCGAACTACTTGGCCGAAGCCAAGATGACTTACTAGGAAATATAATTAATGGGGTGGTTTCTGGTTGCCTTCGTCGCGTTAAAAAATTTAAAAATTTAAAAAAAAATAACGATAATGTTTCGTAGGTTTATCCCTCATACAAGAATGCCGCATAATATTTTCTCTCATCGTTGTCTTGCTATCATGATTATTTCTTGAGAATTCCAGAAAAACAGTGGCCATCACAGGATATTTCATACAATTATTGAGATACGTGCACATACCTTCCCTCTCTCCGTGCGTTGTGAAAGACTAAAAACTAAAAAGTTCTTATGTAAGAGAACCATCAATTACATAATAAACAAAGCGTTTGTCTCGAGACCGGGAGGTTTGGGGGGGAATTATGAAATACAGTAGAGTCTCCAAACAGTGAACAGCGAAAATCATGTTTTTAAATATAAATTCCGAATTTATTTTTTATTCTTTTCTTTTTTTTTTAAGCTATAAAAATTATTTTCTGAATAAAAATATAAAAATTTAGATTTAATATTAAATAAACAATCAAACATGATTTTTCCTGTTCATACTTTCGAGACTACTGTACCAGTAATTGTGTTGAAAGAATATCACTTAAGACTAGTATTTCAGTGTCAGTTTAAATACAAGATTTTAAAAATTTTATAGAATTAAATTAAATTTTAATTTAAATTTTAATTAAATAAAATAATTTAATTTAATTAAAACTTGAATATTTACAATAATAGTATTTTGACTTATTCTTTTTCTTTTGTTTTTGTTTTATTACAAAAACAAGACTCCCGTTGATAACTTTGTTTCGCATTTCGATTTGATTCATACGCGGGTCCCTCAACTGCTCGTTACCTCACTGAATTTTTTGGGAACTGTCAGGGAATTGACTCCACGAATTTCACTTTTTCCTATACACCATTGGAAAGAGGACAATTTTTTCAGCGTATTAAAAAAATTTTTTTCTTGGATTATTCATTAGTTTTAGAAAAAACGGCACTTAAAGATCGAAAATTTTACATATTATGAAATCCCATATAAAAATTAGTGGGAGGAGCCAAATTAATTTAATTTAATTCAGTCATTTTACGGTGGATCCGTGATTTTCCGTGGTTGAGCCAACCAAAACTGACCCTACGCTACCCTCCGCTCCGGTCCCCTTCGCTCCGGGCCGTTTTGGCAGGCACTAACTTATTAAAAACATCCCTGAACCCAATTTTTGGAAAATTTTTATTTTTAAATGCCGTTTTCTCGAAAACTAATGGATAATCCAAGAAAAAATTTATTTTAATATACCTAATAAATTGTGCTCGTTCCAATGGTATATAGGAAAAAGTGAAATTCGTGGAGTCAATTCCCTGACAGTAACCAATTTTTTACATTAATTAAAAAATATTGATTTTAAATCTTGACATTTTTGTCTATTCTGTTAACGGTATGTGTTCTGCGTAAATGGGTGCAACAATTTGATTTAGTAGGCAGTTGTCTTTTGGCCGCGCAACAGCTAACATCATACAGGGTTTCCACTCGTCTGGAAAATCGGAAAAGCCTCGAATACTCAGGGAAATTAAATTTTCAGCCAGAGAAAACTATTTAATTAATTTTTTTTTTATTTAAAAATTTA
Organism: Cantharis flavilabris; assembly: GCA_949152465.1. Taxonomy (NCBI): domain Eukaryota; kingdom Metazoa; phylum Arthropoda; class Insecta; order Coleoptera; family Cantharidae; genus Cantharis; species Cantharis flavilabris. Next base: position 24,002,173 of record OX424439.1, read on the forward strand.
TATAAAATAAAATTAATTTTAAAATGAAGTCTCTGTTTTTATTACCTCTTTATCTTCGGATTTATCGAAATGTCAGGGAAAATTTTTATTCTTTGTTAGGGAAAACCTGGAAAAGTCATGAACGACATGACTTTATGCCGTTAGGAACGCGTTTTACATAGTTGGCAAATATAAAAAGGGTAGTACCCTATCGTCTCTTCCTATACCAACCGCCACTGCATGGAATAAATAAACTTATTTCTGTACTTTCTCTATGCTATCTTGAAAATTGAGCTTTTCGTGTTTCAAACTTCGTGTTGCCTGTTACAGTCGCAAAAATGAGCTGCGCGCTGTTTGCAAACACCCGGTATAAACTACCCTTACGTGTTATTAAAATTACAGAAAATTCGAATAGACCTTGATATTTAAAATCCGGTAGTAAAACACATTCCATTCCAATCGTTCACGAAGTCCTAACTACTTTATCAGGCTATATTCAGGCGACCTGAAGTTCTTTAGTTCCGGTGCGAGATAAGAATCACGACTCAAATATTTAAAATTGTAATGACTGCTTAAATTATTTATCTTTTGGATTTGTAATTTTAAAGTTGCTTGACGACCTGTTTTAATGTCTTTCGTTTTTTTTTTTAATTTTCTGCTTTGGAAGTATGACAATATGATTTAGTAAACAAGAGGTTTGCGGTCTACCAGTGATAATAGTTGTTATATTTTTATTATCGGAATATATTTTTGGGGTTTTGCGGTTTAGCTTTTGAAATTAATTTTTGTCGTTTGGAACGGAATAACAAAAGGCTGAGGACGAATTTTGGGCAGTGCATCGCTTACGTAAAGGTGTCGTTGCAGTGGGGGTGTGATGTCAATTTGATTGTTACGCCATTGGTGAAAGGTCCGTAATTTACCGAACGAACAATGTATCCGTAATATCGTGGCCTTTATCATGCGCCATGTACGTGTTGCAGATATCTTAAGAGGTGGCCATTAGACAAGGCTGTTAGGTAGTACTAGAAAGTCGACCAATGACACCTGGAATTTTGTTTTTATGATAAATGGCAGTTCAATCCGGTTGGATGGTTCGACGAGTTGAAGTGTCTATTAGATATTTTGCACCCCTATTAGCTTTGTTTACACTGCAATAAAGAGATAATCACGGTAGAAGTGCTTTATAGCCGATGGGCAGAGTTGCCGAAGAAGTGGAGTTGAAGTGAAACTAGGTGAACGAGTCCGAGTGCTCCGCGAGGCGTACGTTGGTTCACTTACTATCAAGGGCAGATGCGGTCTGCATCACGAGGAGGCGCAAGCGCGTGCTGGTGGGGCAGACACCTGTTTGTATTTGACACTAGTACTGTCAAACTGATAGTGTGCTGTTTACAGTGATTAGAGTATAGATTAATGTTCGTACACGTGCCCTTTGATTACTACCACCGAGACAGTCGTGTTGCGTTTTCGCGCGTGTCGCGATGATTTCGAACCTGTGTTTGTGTGTGGTGGGTGAAAATGTGTCTTGTTCGTGATTTTGTGTTACCTCAACAATCGAGGATAAGTGCTCAAGAGGCGTTTAGATAACGGGCCTTTCGTGGGATCCTAATTATCATCATGATCGGCGGATATTACGACCGCAACCCTTTGCTAAAAGGGCAAGGCACACTTACTAGGTAGGTTTATTTCAAAATTAAAATCGCATCCGGATCACCTAAAAACAAACGAAAATGACAATCAAAACAACGCTAGATTAGCAGTTATCGGTGTTGACGAGAACAAAGGTTCGAAAATCTTATCAATTTTAACAATAATTACGATAATCAACAAGTAATATATTATTTATTCAATATGGCGCATTTGCGAACACTTTCACCACAAAGCAAGTTTTCTAATCTCTGCTCACCTACCTCACCCTTGAGATTACCATTCTCTTTTTAAACTTCTTACATATTTTTGACGTCATTACAAAATAATCACTTAACAACAACCAATTAGCTGGGCACCAAAATCTCCAAATAACTTTTTTTCATTTTTATGCAAAATTCATAAATTCGAGGTTTGCGAAATACTACTAGTAAAATCCTTCGGTATGCCACGCTCTTGGGTAATTGATTTTCTCTGAACGAATCTCTTTTCTCATACAGTTGTTCGGTTCCGAATGTTCTTATTGTGTCACAAAATCGGAGATGAAATATTTTCTCTTAAAGTTTAAGATGCAATTTCCTCGATATCAATCTTCTTTTGTTGTTTTTGATGCTGTTCTGTCATCATTTTCTCTTCTGTATCGTTTCGTCTTGCATAACTACATATTTTCCACACACATAACCGACCAACAAACTATTCTTTATTTTATCTACTAATAAATTTATTGGTGTGTGCTTGGAATTATAAAATCCTCTCTGCTCTCTGCTTCATCTTTTCTCTGTGTACTAGACTGACTGATTGTGGGTTCATCGTGTCCCGAAAGAATATTGAACTCCAGACTCGTCTGCATTCACAAATTATCGTCTGTTACTTTACTTTTTACAGTAGGTACATTTCGGGATGTAAATATAGTAGATAGATAGATCCGACTTCCGCGATTAGGAAGATTAAGATATCCAAGGTCGTTCCAAACATAATTTACGTAACGACATCGTGATGAAACCCGACAACACCCAAAGCAAAATATATAGAACAAAACAAGATTTTCCTATCGATATAACCTTTCCACCTTCTTTTGTTAATAATTTAATCGATCGGTCTTAAATTGTTAAAAAATTTCACTTGAAAGTGGACGATAAAATAATGTAAATTTTTTAACAAACCAATTTAAGTGCGATAATCCAAATTTAAGCAAGTGGAACGGCGAAGTTTTAGTTTCGTGTTTAGGAACATAATTAATGAAAACAACGGGAAAAAGAAGCGGAAGTAATTTTAAAGAGATTGCAAATTTAATAATTTTCCTAAAACTATTTTTGGACAGATTGAATTCATCATCGGAATGGTAAATCTTTATATTTATTTTGGAAAACTGCAAATGTGATTGCTTCAAAAATTTCAAAAGGAAATGCTTTACATATTTTGGATAAAACCTAATACTGAAGGGAAATGGCAGACATTCACTTAAGTGCATGACTACGACGATCGAATCGGCAATTTCGGGAAGGAAACGCCATCGGAAAAGTTAATTTTCCTGAACAATAAAGAAAGCTTTTTATTGGAAAGTTTCACTTGTATATGGCCGATATTTAAAACAACTTAGATGACTTTTGATAAGGGTAAATAAAGTAGTCAGATAAAAAAGATTGATTTTGATCCCTCCTTTATTCAAACTTGAATAATTATTCTTCCTTTCACATTTGTCCTTAGAAGCAAGATATAATGCACTCCCCAATTATCCATATTTTTCCACTAACGTGTATTTATTCCATCGGGATTAGTCTTGCCTTTAAGCAGAACGCTCGTGTCTGATTATTTATTGTTTCACCCTTTATTCAGCTGATCATTGTCTAAGCATTCCCTATTACAAAGATTTTTAGAAATTGTTCCCTACGGAGAGCCGGAAGAGAGAAACTTTTGTTATCTTCTACCTCTCTTTTCTCTTCCATTTATTTGCAACTTTTGCTATAACGCACAGGTGAAAATATTTAATCATTTTTGCGCCAGAAGGTCCTAAAGAAATCAGTATAGAAATCAGTAGTAGTAATGTGCCACTTTCCACGTTTGTTACGTAACATACTATTTTGTCCATCTATCGCATTGGAAAATATGCAAACTGTTTGTTACATGTAGGGCTCATAACCTGTTATTATTTGCTAACTTGCTAGATGCATATATCATAAAACCACATATTGAACTTGGACTTTAGATCACAGTAGTATAATCGGCTCAATCGGGTATTGAACCACGGTTTACCTCTCGGTAGATACCGGCTTTCGATTTATGTGAACCTTTAATTTGCATTGGGGATTATTGAATGTTCTCAAACCAGGAAATTAGGCAAAATTAAAAAATTAAATATACAATTGCTCCGCCCCACTGCTGTGTGCTCAATCCGTCACCTACTCGACTAAACGTTTCTGGCTTTCTTGTTTGTTTAAAGAAGCATTCACAGAGAGATTCAATCACTAAATTAAATTGAATGTTTCGATACTTTAATTTGATTGGCTCTTGCAAACTCTATTACAATACAAAGCAACTAATGAATATGCGAATTATTTTGTTTCGGCGTTGTTTGTTGCGTTAATACGCAGTTTGTTTATGTTTGTAAACATCAGATGTGCGAAATAATATGAAACACTCGTCGACGGTTACCTACATAAACATTATCTTTCTTGTACAGCTTCATGCTTCATTGTCTCATTAATCTACTCATGCGCGTAATTCTTATTTTCTCCCACGTTTGACTTAAAAATGGATGTAAAGATCTTAAATTAATTAAATATCTCAAAAAAGGATAGAAAAAGCCTTGTTGTTCCATCAGAACTCTCGCTTTTATTTTTCCTTTGCGTGTATGAGCTAAATATCAGGTTTCTGACAGACGGACACCGTGAAACATTTTCAAGTAAACTTTTTATGGTTTTAAATTGATATGAATATTATGCAGATAATCTTAATATTGTCGTATACAAAACATTTAGAAGTGATTTCGATAAACCCCCTTGGTGGTTTCGCTACTTTTAATTTTTTAGGTCATGAGAAAGCTATACTGTTGAGAAATAAAATGTTTTGTATTGGTATTAATTAATTTATTGAATAATCCTAAGGGTCATCGTTTATGCGGAAGGCCTTAATTATATTAATTGAAAAATTCCCTTATAAAAAAGGTTTAATTTAATTGGCCTAATAATATTTAGCAGCATTTTTAATTACTTCCGAACTGGGGGCGAAAGGAATTGTCAAATAAGATTAGGATTATCATATTTACCTTATCATTGTATTAATCAGTTTGATTTTAAATGGGCAACTGAAATTACTCAATGGCCTTCTAACGAGGTCAGATTGTCAAAGCATTGAAGACGAAATTGTTAATAATATTTAAAGAGGCTTACATAATAAATCTAAAAATTATTTTGTAACTTTTACTTAAGTTATTATTTTTTGAGTTAACTTTTTTTGATGAATGAGTGGTACCTTGACTTAACCATTATTTGCTTACATAACATTGTTATTGTTATTGCTATATAAAATGCGTAGCAGCATAAAATTGCCTATACCTACAATTTCATGTAAAATGTTAAAATTTACAATTTATTTATTGTTATCGATATGACCTAGGGAAGAAAGCTGGAAGGTTTTTCATGTTTACACTTTGTAAATTGAGTGTGTCAAATTGTCCTCTTTACATGTTATGGAATACAAAAATAGCTTTCAAGTGGGACTTACAACCAAGTTACAGCCCTAGATAGTATACTTTTTTTATTTTACATGTAAATAACGTTTCTCGTTCGTAGGCGTAACTGGGGCGGGTTTGAAAAAATTTCAAGAAAACGTTTTGTTAGAGGCGCCCGTTTAAATTATTGACGGATTTAAATAAATTAAATATTTGTTTTTCGATAGTATAATATATACCCGGAGGTTCTTAAAAATGGATTGGAATTTTATGCTAACAGTAATTTAAAATCTTAATATAGTAAATTGCTTTTGATGATTATACAAGTAGCTAAACTTCATTCATGTGTCCCTCGTTGAGGAATTTGCTGTATACTTATGGCTTGTACATTTCATGATGTACTACTTTAACAAATTCATGCTTCTTACGTCACACAGTTCCGTTACAAAGTAGGTACACACTACACATCATTACAAGATTTCCTTTCTGTTGAATTATTTTCATTACCTTTCTTGTTCAACCTTTAAATTTCCCCCTTTACGTACTATATACTGCTCAATCTTCAAGCCGTAAACCTTTACCAGGATTAGACAAAAATGACGGTCAAAATCAAAATTCTCTCACCTGAAACCTGAAACAATTTACACAACATGGCTTTATTCAAGTAGAACGTTATTTGAAATACGGCTAAAAGTATATTTTAATATTAAAGACACTGTAATTATGGATTTCTATTTTTAAATTGATCTGATCTGTAAAGACTGACCTACTATTAGTCTAATGAATTGATACATCGACCTTGAATGAATAAAAGGTACGAGTTTTATCAAAACAGATACTTTTATAATAATTCAAGGTAGCAAAACCAGTAGTGGCCGTTTCGATGGATTTCCTATATTACTTACTTTAAATGTTTAAATTGCCCGATTTACATAAAAATCTCTCCCCCCCCCCTCCCTCCGCCGATTTGACCAGATTTCTAAACACATGTCTCTATGATCTTCTAATCTTCTAATTACAATAAAATTGATATAGTATTATAATGGATATACTTTATGGCAATACGGCTTATGATTATGTCGTATTAGCATTTTATGTCTTGAATTTCTAAAATCTGCCGATTTCTTAAACAATTATAATATATTTTATTTTGAATTCAAGACTTTTTTTCTACGATCAACGAAACTTTTAATTCAAATAAAAAAATGTAATTCAGAAAAAAATGCATTCAATAAATTTTTCGAGAACTCGGACACTCCTATGTTACCAATGTAAATTGAACATTTTGAAGCCACATTTTTTCATATAAAAATCGATTTTACAACAAAACTTTTTAGAGATTTTTTGTTGCAGCGAAAAAAAATTATCGCAAGCAATACCACAAGAGCTTTGATTTATCCGGATAATTTTTAATTTCAACGAATACGTGATTTTAGCAATTTAGCGAGAGAAAACTTGGTTGACAAAATCACGAGCGCGGGCGAACGTCAGCGAGATTGCTCGAGTGATTTGGTCTAACCAACAGTTTTCTCGAGCCAAATTTTAAAAGCACGTATGAGTGTTCAGAAATTAAAAATTATCAGGATAGAAATTAAAGCTAGTGTGGTATTTGATAAGATAATTCCGCGAAAACTATTTAAACTTAAAAATTCACTTTGGTTCTCATGTCAAAAAAGGTAAACAAAAAAATATCCGCTAAATTTATCCACTTGCATTTCTGTTCCTTCCTAAGTACAATTTTTATCCGCTAGCAAACTTTGACGTTTGACCTTTCTTATGCATTGTTTTATACACAAATGTATAGGAACAAAAATGTTGAGAATAAAATTTACAAGAAAAAGTGTTTATTAATTTTTTAATTATTTTGCATGGTTCTTGAGCTATACGAGTAAGATAAAAATATTTTTTGTACTTGATAAAGCTTTGATTAAGTCGCTGTCAGACAGAAACGATGCCACAAAATAAAAAAACTGAATATAAACAAAAGAAGGCAATGAAATTTGCAACAAAATATGTCTAAAATGTTTTGCTGTAAAATTAGTTTTTGTATGACAAAAAACGGCTTCAAAATGTTCAATTTACATTGGTAACATAGGAGTGTCAGACTTCTTTTGCGAGTAGCTGTAATATTGCTGGGGTGGCCAACCCACGGGCCGCATGTAGCCCGCCTTGAACATTTTTCCGGCCTGCGAGTTTACTCGCATTGCTCAGTATGTTTCAGTTTTTCGCTCCAAAAAATGTCTATAGTGTATCTAAATCTAATATAGGGATATATAATTTTATATGTGATGCATTTCCAAAGTGGCCCGCAAGATCATTTGGGTTTGCTACCCCTGGTATATTGGCTATGTTATTTATAACTTTGCTGTTAATGTCCACAATATTCTATATTGGAATATCATAAAAGAAAAATTTGCTATTGTATGAAAATAAATATTGATTTAGTGCATTACAATCCTTGAATGTCGTCTTATAGAAACAAAATATAAAATTATTATTATTATTTATTGCTAGTAGCCTGACCGCACGACAGCGACTTGTGTCGCTGACGACACGCCAGCGATTTGCAGTCAGAGTGGACGAGTCGCTGGTCGCCCGATTTAAAGAATCATTCTATAGATAATTTTTTTGTATCCTAGCAAATCAAAAACCGGACATCACTTGCAGGGAGTCATCACAATAAGAGGGGGGTACTGTAAATGTCCCACTAGATATCCGTATTAATTCCTAATTTAAAATCTGGAAAACTCTAATGTATGAATGATCGGGTCAATCGACCCGATTTCAAAGATCGAAGGTTTACGTGCATGATTTGCGACGGGTTGTAATATCCCCCCCCCCCCGTCACACACCTTTAAGGACATGGAGAATAAAATTGCAATTTAAAGTAAACACATAATTATAGTATAAACATTAAATTGAAGTCAAAATATCGTATTTTTTGTTAAATACGAAGGGGGAAATCTGGTATACAAGTGAAGGGAAATCCAGGAATATTTGAGAAAATCCCATGAAATTTTGTTTTGCTTTTTCAACTTTTTCGAAAGAAATCTTATGGCAATCTAGGAGAAAATCCGGGAAAGTCTTTCAAGAATATTTTATTCCTTAAGTACTAGAGACCGGACTTATATGCGTTAATATGCATTTTCACCAATCTATTGCTCTATAACTGAACAATTTTACTGCTTAGTCACTTTGATTTCTGTTTATATCTTAACAGGATAATGCTAGCTTCATTAGGAAAACATGTTTAACGCATATAAAGCTAAAACACGCATTATTACCTATTTATATTATGTGCATATAAATCCGGTCTCTAATTATTACAAACTCCAAATAATATTTTATTTTTTAGCTAAGATAGAATTTCATTTCGACTCTTTGCATCTACTAGGTTTCAAACGTACTAGTTGCCGAGTATGATTAAGTTGCCTTCTATAAATAAATTAATACAGCCTAGTTTAAATTTAAATGCCGTTTACTACTTAGCAGGATTTGTGCAAACATACCTCAAACGCCTGTTTATTTAATACAAAATCAATTTTTTTAATACAAAAATATGAAGTTTAATCAATTATTAATTATTTGCTAATCTGATTGCGCGCATAAAATAGTATATTATGTATATTACATATACCTCGGTATCGGGCATCCTACTTCAGTAATGAAGTATATTTTACCTCACTATGTAATATACTATTTTATGATATTCGACATTTTTCAAAAGGTTTTTGATTTATGCAGTAGCTCGGTGCATTATTTGGCGGTCAGTGATTAAGTTACAAGTAAAAGATTGAGAAAGTTTTGTTTGTTTATTCATCGACAGGGGAATTTACTATATCTTGGCTGTTTGTTTCCATGTAGTAAGTTAGTCCATAAGTTTTTAGGTATTTCTGAAGTAAATAATATAAAACATTATGTATTTTTAATCAACGATATATAGTAGGTGTATTTTCATTTCTTAAGAAATATCTAGGCTTTTTTGTTATCTTTTTTTATCCGGTGTGTATAACGGCAATTTATTGTGAAGTTCACTCTCTAAATTCATCAAAAATAATTAACTGCGTAGATTTTACATGTACTAATCGGCAGACGTGAAGAACTGTTGTACTGTTGCATTGTCCCCAATTCGGCGTGCGAGATTATCTGTATCCATAATATGATTTAATAATATTTTCGTTAAAATCCTTGAGCACATCAACTTCCATTGTATACTCAAACAAACAAACTCAAATTTGATGAAGATAAGAATTAATAGTGTAATTATACAACATTATTTTGATGTTCGATGGATCAACAATATCGACATTATTAGAAAATAAACCATAATTAATTATTTTTCGAATCATCACCTAACCTTACATTATTGTTCCTTTCATATTATATCGACGGTTTTGCTTTAATCCTTGTGTATTCAAGGTTCGTCAGAATCGCAAATATGTTAAGCGAATGCCAAACTTTTTTTTGGTTAACTAAATTTTCTCGTTTTGTACATTTTTGAAAAATTATCGAAGCAAATAATAAAGTCGAGTTAACTAATTGAAGAACATTTTTCACATATTAAAAATCTAATTAGCTGACAACCTTGAGACTATGCGAAGGTTGTCTAGAAGCGAGAAAGTTTATATGGAAAATTTGAGGTCTAGAATTTTCTCGTTGATTATAAAATATTGGTTAATTAATTTAATTTAGTGTAGAACTTCAAGTGTCTAACAAATTTGTTCCTTGTAATGTGAACAAGTTAAATGTTCTGTGGGAGATTTCTTAATTTACAATTAAATTAAAAAACTTTTTTTTAAAAATCTGCAACCGAAAAATTTTGAAATGAATTATCCAACGATTTTCTTTCAAATGGTTATTTTTCATGTTCAATATTCGGCTTACTTTCGGTTTGTTTGTTTACCTTTCATGAAATATTTTGAATAAGATATGACCGAAATTTTATTAAAATTTTTCGCCGGAAAGCTTTTTATACTTTTTTTCCTTTATTCAATTTTAATTTACAGTAAACTTTTAGTAACTGACGTTTTTCTGCACGTGCAAATTTGACTTAGGATTAATCGTGAAATTACAAACTCGTAGAGAAATTTCTAAAAGTAATCGAATAGTCGGCTAGGTACCTGCTTATCACTGTAATACCGGTAACCGATTTTGGAAAGAGTACCGGTAGCCGTAAGACTTCAGACAAACATGACCATGTCGAATAGCAATAAAATTGAATAAAACAGCAGTGACAATGCAGTGTAGCAACATTTCATCGTTATTTCAAATCTTTATCTGCATGTAATTCAAACATTGAAGTAAATTAACCGTTTGTTAAAGTTTTATATTTTGTAAAAGGCTTAAATGTTCTTTTCCTAATAATTAATGCATACACTGTTACTTAGTGTTTACAGTTTTTCAAGTAAATAACATTAACGTGTGTACATAACCTTATCTTGTTTTGTTTGTTACAAAAAACACCCAGATAAAGATTTGAGAAGGAACTTTTAACCTCATTTATCTCACCGATTGTAGAGAACTTCATTACACTGTTTTGTTTTAAGAAACAAATTCTCTTCAACATTAAATTGCATCCGCTATCGGTTTTTGATTACAAAAAATATGTTATCAATAAATAGGGACTTGTAAAGTTGAATTTTCGTTTTATAAATTCTGAATATATTATATTAATGAAAAGGTCAATTTTTTTTCTTGGGCTATGTTTAGAAAATTCATTTTGGAATTTTCCGGAGTTTCTCTTAAAAAAAAAATTCTATTTTTTGCATATTATTGTAAACCTAATGACGATGAAGCTGTTATCTCGTTGTCGACGTATCGAATCGGAATTTAACGATATTTTTTATTGTTAATGCAATTTTGATGAAGCGTGAATATAATAATTAATAGTAGTTTGTGAATGCAACGCGCAAACAGAAGCGGTTATTGGCGGTAGTGCACGCAAATTCCGTGATTTTAGCCAATAAATTAACTAATAAATAATTAACAATTTACCAAGACATGAGAAATATAATTTCACTTGTTAACCTCAAAATTATAGCATAAATTATTAGGTTTATTACAAAACGAAACGTAATTCGTGGTTCATTATTTTTTTATTAATGAATTTTGTTGGATATAGAATGTTAACCTGAGCTAAAAATAAATCCACGTTTTATAATTGTTCCGCTATTGGTTATAAATTTTCCACTAAAATTTAATTAATCTCTGAAATAAGGAATGGGGAATGTTCCTGATACAAAATTTTATCTTCATCAAAATTCAGAAAAGGAAGAGAAATAAAAAGTTTGAAATTATTACAGAAAGCATCAACACCAACTGGTTTCCTCATCAAGGAAATTATTCATTAATTATGTTACTTTAAAACAAAGATGGAAGAAATAAAAATTAAAGTTTTAAAACGACACCACGACAGAAAGTGAATTTAAAATCCTATTTATATTTCACCAATTTAGTTCATTTCTTTTTTAATTAAACACTCTCTCGCTGTGCGTACTTTAAATACAGTTAATTGCTTTTTGAATAAGAATTTCTCAACTTGTTGACATTTTATTCACTTTCGTAAATTATCGAACGGTGACGGAATTCGTTCAATCATGAATCGTGTGGGCGATTTAAGAATATAAAATTGTCTACCTTAGCAAAACTAAAATGATTTTGATTTTATGGTACAACAAATAAAAATTGAGCGATTGTCGTGCTTTTAATATGTCATAGGTTATCTATCTATATAAACAATAAATTTATAATATTACATATTATATTATACCATGTGATTTAACATTTAATAGGATTTTAGAAAGCAAATTTTATGCATTGAATAATAAAACTAATTTTATCGATTTTCATTTTCTTCTACATTAAATTCAGATTTGGGTTTCGCTTACTAATGTTTAATTGCCCTTGTAATTCAAGATGCAATTTGTGCGTAATTTTGACGTAATTCAAGGTACATTTTCTAATTTATTTTAATTTTATACCTTCTCCGGACATTCTTGGTTAACTAACTATTTTATATTGCGTAAAATAATTTGTTTTGTTCTTTATTTAAATTACGTACTTGACTTTTGCTATCAAATCCAAATGTACTTATATAATAAATTCATTTTAATTTAAAATCTACAACAACTAATGATGGGTTCAATAACATGGCCAACCTTTGAATTTCATAATTATTACTAAAAGTCCATAACCACAGTTAAATATCATTCACATAGAGATTACTTTTATATTCAAGAGACAATCAAATTGCACCATTATCTTTTACTTTAATTTGATTGGATCATACAACTCTTTCTATGTGAATGCTACTTTACTTTTCACCTTGTATTGTGTTTTTATTAAAATAAAGTTGTCGTTGACCTTAAGATAAAAATATTTTATCAAAAACAAATAGACTGGAAATACAGCTTTAAATTAGGGGACAACGTCAACGACGTCAAAGTTGATCTGATTTTGGAATGTCGAGAAATGTTGAATTTGAACATAAACATCAATATTTTAAATTGTTTACGAGACGGCCCTTCTAAATATTAGTACTATTATTATTATTATTAATCAATATATTATACGCCAAGGTGCTTCTATGTGGCAAGGACGTTCGAAGTTCACAAAGTTGAAGAAACCTGTACCATCGACGAAGATCATTCCATATCATAGCCGACTAAATAATTCCAAACATTGTGATTGTCTAATTTTGTGAAATAAAAATTATTTTGGGGAAGTTTAGAAACGGGTGAATTCCCGAATTAATAAATAGGCCGAGGCAACGAGGTCGAAAAAATTTACAAACCAATTTTACAATGAGGAAGCCTTTGTTTTATCTCACATTTTATGGTTTATAACCTCAACCCACATCGGCAGGGGTGGGTTCGCCTCCCTAATCGTTATATAATCGGTCGAGAATGACGTGCTAAAGTTTGCCATTTTAAAATAAATTGTGACATAATAATATTAAAAAGTGACTCGACCATCTTTTATTTTGATTTGCTTGTGTTAATTTGAAAAATAAATTCGAAAATATAAAAATTTTATTTCCTACGAAAAAATGTATAGAAGCATGAAATATTCAAGCAGATTCTAGAAGTTCTTGTTTTGTAGTCTGGAAACGTATTAGATATTTGAACATTTTACCGTACTTTCACATTCTAAGTTCGAGTTGACTAATCGTATTCTTTACTTTCGGTTGTTTTTTGAGTTTAACATTAAGTGAAGTTAAATTTTGATTTAGATGTATGAAAAATTCAGAATACATAAGTTGAAAATGTTGGAAAACCCTAAAAGTGTAAACGATGTAGTTTATATCGCTGAATAATTTTATTTTATCATTTTATGTTTACATAATGTTTTGAATTTAAATTGTTATATCTTGTAGCTTTTGGGATTTTCTTTCTGGTTGATTGAGTTACATTTTGCATCGGATAACCTCATTCGATAGATGGAAATTTAAGTATCGATATCGGAGTTATTATTAAAATATGCTTCTTACCCATTTTGAGTTTTTCAAGAGCCTAAAACCACTTTCAGCATCAGCACTATTCAAAATCGAGTTTAGTCCGAATTTCACACTTTCTTATCTTATCACTTTTTTTATTTTTAGTTATCGATTAAATATAGTTAAGTCGATCGAGTCAACAAGTTCTTATAAGTCAGCGTAAACTCCTCATCAGGGAGCAAGTTTTTGACATTCCAAGTAATCAAAAATTTAAATTACTCCTGGAACAGTCATGAAGTCGACTCGAGGAATTGCTGTTATATTGATTTTCTCGTGGCAGCTACTATATACTTGTATGCTTAATCCATCTATCGTGTCAAAGTATTCAAAAACTATTTCAAATTATATCTACAAAACTCGACACGAATTAACCTGATTACTATTTTTGTATTTTCAAACATATTGTCAAAAAATCGTAGTTGTTTTATTGGGGTCTTTTGTGAACACAAAAACGAAGTTCAAAATGTAAACCAAATGGTATATCCACTTGTTTATAACACATTAATTCCCTTCAGAATTAGAAAGGAAAGGAAATAGGGTGCTTATTCACCTCCAGTATAATATATTTAAATTCCAGAATATGAGACATATACCAACTTTAAACATTTAAAGAAATAACCAAAATAAAATAAAAAAACTCAAGTTAGTTAGCTTAGTATAAACTTTTAACAATACCATATTAATTGAATATTCCTGAACGGAATCCACCGAAAGACTCTCAAGAAGAAATTCCTGCAAATGTGTTCTGTACATCTAAGATCTAAATGAAGTTACATCGGCTTCGTGATAGTATAATGGTTTGTTACTAAAAAACAACAAAGCAGAATACATAAGATTAGCATAATCTACCTGTTAAATGCAGTTCACATTAAATTAATAACAATATCTCGAAAATCGATGTCTACGCAGACATCAAAACTTCCACCTTGACTTAAGGAAAAAATTAATAGAACTTAAAAAATTTACATAGCGTTGACGTCACAAACAGGATAAAGACCAAGAGGCTAAAAAGAATTTGAATGGTAAAATTTATACCAACGAGCAAAACAATGGGTTCGAAAAATGTCTACGTGGGTAACCATCTCAGATGTGTTCAAAGTTGATTACAAATTATTTAGTGGCATCCAATAAAGTAGGCATAGATTATTCTATATTTTGACAGTCTTGTTGGTTTGCATCTGAAGACAGTTAAGAACATCTGGGAAAGGGTCGGTGGTAGATCTACATTCCAGCTGAAGACAGGAGCTCTATTGTTATAAGTAACTAACTGAAGTACCCGGTTTTGCTCTCTGGAAAAAAATTTGTAAACCTTCGAATCCGAAGTAGGCCCCTTTAAAATAATTAGATTATACTTTGCACCCTGAAGCGGTAATCTGTCATGCAAAACTTTAGGTCGCTGTGACTTCCATTGTGGATTTAAATAACAAGCAAACACACAAACTTTATTGTATATCTGATTGATTACTGGAAGGTCGGGCCATCGAAGTGATTTTATTGGATAAACTAATTTTTCTATATATTTCGAAATTTTTGGCAAATGTTATTTATAGGAGTATAGAATATTGACAACTGAATAATGGCCAAGTTTTGGTGCCTGAATAAAAAGCAACAGGTGCAAGGCTTAGTTTTATAATAGCACCTAAAGCTAAGTTCAGCTGAACTGAAACTCAACGAATTTTTGAAAGCAATTTTAGAAGTTGTAGCAAGGAATTGGGTATACCACAAGGAAGGATAGACGGTCTGACTCGATACTTTTCAGAACAGAAAACTTTACAATTGCTTAACGATGAGAACCTTTCAAGTGTATCTCTAACGACCGGGATAAGCTTTAGTAGGCTGAAACAGTGGCGTATTTAGAGGGGGGCAAAGGGGCAATTGTCTCCTCCCCCCAGGATTGTACTCCTAAAGCCCCCCCCCTGATAAAAATAATGTTTATCGCGAAGTTTTAAAATTTAAATAACTTGAAATTATTTTTATTTATATGGGCATTTATTTACTAGCTGGAAAACCCGTAGGGCGGACGGGCAGCTAGATGGTGGATCTCTTTTTTAGCGGTATACTGTTTAAACATTTAATTTCGTTTCTCGCTACTGAGTGATTCCCGCCTCACTTTTGCTCAAAAACAAAAAATTTGTATAATTATTCTGTCTTCTGTAGGTATTTTAGAAGAGTGGGAATTTTTTTATATGTACTGGAGGGTGTTCATCCCCAGACCAGCCGATTTACACTTTTGACTATGATTTCGACAGTTAACTTTCAAAGTAACGTAAAAATTGCTATTAAACTCTGTGCAGTAAGGCACTTAAACAAATGTTTTTCCAAGCTTTAATATTCTCTAGCCAAAGGTTTTCATTTCTCTGATTTTTACTTAAAAATTCAAATTTCCCGGTTTTTCCTGGCGAAATTTGTAAAATTAGAAATCCCCTATCTTCTCCAAGTATTTTAAAAGAATGGAAAACCTGCGATATGTACTGGAGGGTGTTCCACACCCCCCAGACCCCCCGGTTTACAATTTTGACTTTATTTTTTTATATTATTTTTATAGTTAACTTTCAAAATAACACAGAAAGTTGCTGCTAAACTCCGTGAACCGTGCTAAACTCCGTGAACTAGCCGAAAGTTAAACTTCCCTCATTTTTGCTTAAAAATTCAATTTCCCGGTTTGGATTAATATTGGACAAATATTTTTAGTCCTAATCTTAGTTTAATACATTTTTTGGTTAGTAAAAAAAATCGACCAACCAGAGTATTTTGTTTCACCAAAAAATGACACGTTGTAGCAGGAGCTGCAGCAGAAGCGTACTGGGATTTTATGCATTAGGATTAGTTACAATTGACGCGCATGAATGGCTTAACGAGATTCTAAAAATCTTTAATCTGCCCCCCCTAAAAGCATTTTCTGAATACGCCACTGAGTTGAAAGAGCACTAAAATTAAGCGATCTCTTGTTTTTTAAATGATATGGGCAACTGTTTCTGAGAAAATAGCGTTTCGCGGTTTTAATACTTCAGCTAGTTTATGCAACAATCATCCAAAGGCTTTTAGTTGATGTGATTGTAACGCGTTTGCAAGTGGTTTGGAAGGTTTTTTTATGTTGGATTCCTGGCAGGAAATAGTTTTTTTTTAATTTCAACAATAAAGGTTAAGAAACGTTTTGCACTTGGATGAGTGATCTTTTTGAGATGAAGAGCCAAATCTGCTTACTCGGTTAGAAATGTTAGAAACAACCCAGGCTGGGTTGAAAACGAATATAACTGGATATTCGTGAATAATGTGATCTAAAATGTTGTTAGTATAATTTGGAATTTTAGACAATGTTTGAATCAGTCGGGCGGTTCTAAGTTTGCTGTGATAAAAGATATTATAATTATATTATTAAAAGGGCTAAACCTCGGATCGTAATCTTGTAAGCTAATGCCTCTTTTTGTTTCTAAGATTTTTAATTTTTTAACAATTTTCTTCCAATTCCTAGATCTTATAATTACGCCAAAATTCCTCTACAGTTTACCCTTCGGTGTCGAGAGAAACACTTTTATTTTGGTAGATAACCATCGACCGAGGGCGAATTGTTGGAGAAGTCTAGTGTATAAGTGTAGGGAACTTTTAGAAAATCTTAGAAAATAGAATATTCTAGGAAATGTAGGAAATTTCAGACAATTTTAAAAAATTCAAGGAAATCTTTGGAATAAATGACATTTTTTGGTTTTCTACTTTTTCTAAAGGAGCGCTGCTTTGAAAGGATTTGGGGACGACAGTTTGGGAAGCACTGCACCGATAGAAGAATGTTATTCTTTGATATGGAGATTGGTTAACGATTTAAAATCGTGTTTTGATTATCTTTACATTTTTATAGTATGATAAGGAATTAATATGCAATAATTTGTAATCCGTTATAATCAAGATTCGATGCATATTCTCCATAATAACGAGAATCTTTTGTAGTTTACGGGTAAATTCTCAGGTTATCGTTTAAATCCTCAAGATTACAGTTAATCGTGTTAATCTGGAAGTTACTTGTGCACGAAATGCAACATCTACATCTGTTAAGAGAAAATAATGATTGTTTAATTGGGTGCTATCTGCATTTTTTTAATGATTAGCGTGCCTGTGCTTGCTTGCTTGCTATTTTATTCTGATGTTTGTAAAGAATTTTTATTGTCAATGTTTGAATGTTTGTGATAACATAAAGCGAAAACAAACTACCGTAACATTGGAAAGGTCGTGCATGTAATCAATGTGCTTACATGCCATATAATTAATTTAATAATTTTCCACTTGAATTTATTGACAAATGTTACTAATATTTTAGCGTTTGTTTATTTGCTAATGGTAAACACGCTGCTCGCGAAGTTCATCAATTTAAAGTTTAAGATAATTAAGCACGTAACCTAACTAATTTTTTAATTAATTCAAATTTGGTTGAAGCGTCGAAAAGAAAAGGAAATTATTTTTTATTAAATTTAAAATTCGTTCCTAAATTAATTTTAGTAAATAACTTGTTAACAAGCCAAACTTTATTAAGCAATTTTTTTTATTAAAATACTTTCACGCGCCCATCTTTTCTCGTTATTATTAGCGAAGAACTGTTGGTATTCTATGACCCAGATATTCTAAAATCCAAACGTTCGTTCGATCAAGTTAATTTTGCATGCATCACTTGGACAACAACAAAAAAAATGAATAAACGTAATAACCGTAATAAAAATTAAAACGAAAAAGAAGAGCAAGAGTCGGCTAAAATGATGTGTCATCTGCAAACCTTTCCTGCATTCATTTTCCTAATTTCTCATTAAATGTGATGTTTGTTTTTGGACTGAAATTAATTTTATCTTGTGCAGAACAATTTTTGAAAATATAAATATACAAAGAATTGTGAGAATTTATTTAAATACGCTTGGCTCTTCTCGAATTAATGCTTATTTTTATTTCAACTTTTAACCACAAATTATATATTATTTTGTAATAAAATAATAATTATATTCTAACGCAAGTAAGTGTTTTTGTCACTTTCTGAACCAAAATGGCCTCTTAAAGCTATTTAACACCAGTGGCGTAACGATCGACAGAAGCTGATGTGACCGCATTGGTGTTACAATAATTTTTTTTTATTTAAATGTGTATATTTTGTATAATAACTAGTAGCTTATTTGCATGCTCGAAATAATTTAACTGTCAATATGTAAATTTTTCACCGATAAGCTTTTTTATGCTTATTAAATTTCCTGTTTTTGATTATTATTATCTACGATTTTGCTACGTTAGTTTAAAGTTATTTTCATTATTTATTATTTCACGAAATAATTGAATGAAAGGAGTTTGGAAGTACTTTTTACTTTAAATAGGTTTCCCCGCATGACCATTTGATTATTATTTTTACTGAAGTGAAAATTGAGAAAAGTTTACTTATATTCTACACGTCAACATTTTTTAAACGGCGTATTCAAGAAAACTTGAAGTTTTTCGTTTATTTAAGTACCACTCTCAATATTTTCAGAAGCACCTTTGTGGTGAATAAATTTAAATTTTTTGCATCTATTCTTACATATAATTCACAATATTGATATTACTCGGAAAACTCATTTTCTTTAACTAGAGTTTTTACATTTATCTACAATTCTAGGAAAATTTAATAACAAACTCACTCAAAGTAAACTTAACAATAACTTGAAAAATTTAATCTAAAAATTTTATTGCGCAAAGCATTATTGTTGTATCTCGAAAATGGTGCACTTCATCTAAACAAGAAAACGCATATTTTATATTCCCCTGAACTTAAATACATGATTTTTGAATACACAGTCTTAAGGCCGCTTACATACGATACGTGTATTGACTCAACGGCTTGACGTTCTCTCCGAAGCACGGAAACCGTCATAGGGAAGTAGCGGTGACTCGTAGAACAGTATAATAAGGGAGGGGCCGACTATATTATAACTTATAAGCTTTTTAAATTTGTATTTAAAACTTGACAATTTTAAGTCCATACAATTATTGGGGTACTGGAGGTATTCCCAGACCTTCAAATCTTATGCGACAACTTAAACGTTATCTTTATTATTTATAATTGGACTCAGTTAAGGTCTAATTCTCGTGATGCAACTGCGACATGCGGTTGCAAGTACAACGATAACAAATGTTTTTGTATGGGAATTAGAATGGATTGTTTGATCTTCGTGCAAAACATTTATTATCGCGACAGACACAAGCCACAGCTACATCATAGCAAATAAACCCTTATGTAGAAAAGATTGAACCCACGTAAGTAAAATTGTGAGAAAATTAACTTGAAATATTTATTGTGAATAAAATTTTGAGAATTTGAATTTCAATTTATCGTAGCATTGTACTTTTAAAAGTGACATAGACCTCGGTTCGTTTTAACATGTACAAATTTTATTATATTGAACAAAACGTTAAAACATTAGAAATTTAACGGCTCGGCTAAAATTCTATTTTTCAAAATATTTTATATCATAAATAAAAATCATTTGTACAATTTGCGCCTTACGAGAAAGACAGATTGGCGAAACAGAGAAAAACGAAAATGGAAGAAATAAAATAGTCAATGAATCTATGAATGTCGATAATTGGATGACCATACAAGGTCTATGAACGGTCGAGCCTTTCCTGGCCTTTAAATGGAACCGGGGACATGGTCTCGAATGCTGTTTTGTATATAACACCGTAGATGAAATTTTGTTTAGCTTAATCTTGAGTGTAAACTGACATTCAAATGGTGGCCCTTCTCTTGATTTGTCATTGCCTTAATATTGTTTTTTGTTGTTTTTTGCAGCAACCGCCATTGAAAGGGAGTTAATTTCTTCTTATTAGTACTAGCTGTTGATCGCTCTCACTACTAGGCCAATGACCATTTCAAGACCGAAATACTCGAGTATTTTATATTTAAACAATGTAATCTCTAAAGCACAACATTAAAATCGTATAATGTGACTATATCACAGAACAATGATTCAGAATAGTTCTCACAATTCACAAAGGCTAAGTATAGATAGTCGATGATTGTTTGAATATCAGAAACTTTTTTTTTACGTATTAGCTCATTTATATGTAAATTTTATTGCCTTCCATTTTTCTATACTTAGATGAAGATGAAACCGCCACTGCCAAGTCGATAAATCCGGTTCGATTCCGGGCGGAGTAAAAACTGTATTCTTATCGTCTTCCCTTGGAAAGCAATGGCAAACCACTGAGGTAATTTGCCAGGAGAACGTTTAAAAGATCACGAAGCTTCTGTTAAGAAGGATGTAGATGAAAGACAAAATCAAGATGAATCTAATCAAGCCTTTCTAAGATCAACTACCATCCAGAGCAAGATCACAGCTAATAAATATTGCAGTACACTGCAGCAGTGGCTTGGTGTGATCGCTGGTTGAGTTGTAAATTTGTGCTATATTTATTTAATATTGGCCAATAGATAAAATGTCAACTTCGAAAAAGATAGAAAATAATTTTGGCTAACGCCGATGACAAAATTTCTAACATTTTTCTAACAATATTAATTTATTAGAAATCAAGAATAGGAATAATTATAGAACTTTGTTTACAATGGACCAATTTTATGGAGGATTACTCACTCGAAAATTATGGTTACAAAAACTGCATATAGTTATTGTATTGTTATTTTTTGCATTATTTGACCTTCAATCTCCAATATCCTAGTTCGGTATGGATAAATTCACGGATGTTGATTTTTTCCAAATAAAGTTTAGGGATAAATTAGAAAATTTCCAGTGATTTACACGCAGTGAATTGTGTGAACACAATTACAATTATTGCACAGTTCTCGAGATATTGAAAACAACTTGCTTGGAAGCAAGTCAATGGGTAATAAAATTTTGAAATAAAGGAAGATTGAATCTTGAATATCATAAATCCTATTGTTGTATTGCGGATAAGGTAAAATAAAATACGTGCAATTTGGTTATAAAAATTATCGTTAGTTTCTAAATTAAATCAAACTGACAAAAATGATTAACTACGAATGGTTTGTTAGGAATGTAAACATGCTTTTTTTTAAATTGGGCATAAAATATTAACTGCTTTTGTTGATAAGTTTATTTATTATACAATAACAATAAACCGGGAATAAATTTTGTTTTAGATTTTTGATATTGTAAAATTATTATTTAAGCGTGCAGATATTTGACTTTTTGAGCAAAATCTCCAGTAAGTTATAAACTAACATAATGGTCAATTAGTTTGTTGATGAACACACAAAGTCGTGTTTGAGTTGTGTAAGCGTTTGATGGATTAGAATGGGTTAGATTATCTACATAGTTTGAACAATTTCCTTTTGCCAAATGAGAATTTGCTAGTCATAACTTGTGATGCTTGATTAGATTGCAATTACATGCTGTTCTATTAATAATTTTGTATGGGCAATTTTGAGATGAGAAAAGCTTCGGAAGTTCAATGCTTATATAAAATAACTTTTGTTTTGAATTCATTATAAAATGTACCTACTTACTACAACTTTTCCAAAGATAACGAAACATGTTTGTCTGTTTTATTATTATTGTTTATCAAATGAACCAATACTTTTATCTTGCGATTACTTAACATAACAATATAATTTGGTTTAAAAATAAGTTTATTATATAGATAACTAAAAAGTTTTCCCAAATTTTTTTATAAACAGTAAATATCACTCTTTTCTAATTTTAATTTGATTTTAATTATTACTTATTAATGATGTTGCAAACTGCGTAGAAAAATTAATTGAGATGATAAGATGTCTGGATCGAAACAACAATAACCAATTTATTACGAATACCAGTATTGTAAATGGCGAAAGCAGTTCGCCACTAGGTCGCAGGGCTATTTTGGCAATTCCAAATAAGCACTCGTACCTTCTTCCCTATTTATTTACAATACTAAAACTAGGTTGTTGCTTTTATACGGTCTATAAAATCAACCCCATGTTCAATTTATGCACTTATGCAATATTTTATCCGATAAACTGTCGTAAAACATGCTCGTTCAGAACCTAATTTACAAATTAGCGACTCTTATTTTGTAAAATTGTTTACACAAATTAATAATAATGAAACATACATGTCCTTTTACCAGTGGCTTACAATTCTATACAAATATCCAATTTTCAATTAAATATCCTGAAAATGAAGAGAAATTAAGATTGTAGGGAGAGTTGATACTATATGGGAGGATTGATACATGCTCAAAATTGTGCAAAATAATACTGTTTTGTAAATAGAGTAATTTAATGGCTTGAATTTCTTTGAGTATCAAACCTGTCATACGTTGGCAAGACTTGATACACTTGACAAAAATAATAATTAATATTTTACTGCAATAATTACGTAAACCAAAGTTTTTTGTTTAAGTAAATCGCATGTAAAAAAATGTTAAGTGTATCAACTCTTGCTAGTCTCGCTGATCTATCCAATTTTCGATTAAAATAACAAACAAAATAAACGTAGTTTTAAATATAACTCGAGCATGTAGTAATCACAGATGTGTCGCATGTTTAAATGGTCTGGCAGAATTTAAATTGCCACCTGGCAGGTGTGCACGAAAAAGGAATTTCTTTCGTGAGACACTTGGTGCACCTATAAGAAAGAACAAGTCCGAAGCATATGTTTCTACAATGAACAATAGACCTCAAAGTTTGAATAGGGTGGATTTGTAGTACCCATAATTTTTATATATCACGAGAGAAAAGATTTTCTCTACTCTCCATCTTCAGCTTCTCGGTAAATTATTATGTGACTATTCATTATTATTATTATTATTATCTAATTGCCATTTTTACATTAATTTCGTCGCTAAAAAGATTCCGGAATTTTCTAACCATAACTATTCCTTAACAAAGAATCCTTACGCTTAATCTTTTTTTTATTATTCGCCACTGGATTTCCTAGTGTAGAGTCTCTTTTGAACATTTCAATGGGTTTAGGCACTTTTGTATTTTTCAAGAGTTTCTAATTAGTACTCTAAAATAAGAGAAAGTAAAAATAAGCTGGAAAATAATTAAAACGAGAAAACAATTACACTAATAAAAAGTGCACGAACTATTTTCGTTGTGATTTTCATTCACGAATCCACGATATTTTTAATTTAACTGAGTGTCAGGATTTATATCCTTTAAAATTATTGGAAAAGCATACGTTAAAATTTTAATTTGTGTTTCTAATTTATTTATTTTACAAAAATAGCTGCAGTTCAGTATTGTGACTTCCAAATTAATATGTTGTATAATTAAGCATTTCTCGCAGTTTTAGCTTAGAAGTTTATTTTGATTAACTAAATATCTTCGTTTATGTAAACTAGCGGTAGAAGTCGCATCCCTTAATAATTATGTAGCTGGTAAATTTACTTGCATTAATTTATGGAAGATTATTTCGGGGTTGTAAATTTTGACTTATCGGTTTGACAAGTTTGTGACGTCTTGTTTGAAGATCTCTTTGGATTTTTAAATTCTATCGAATTTATTGTCTATATTTTTAGCAAGGTCTTGCAAATATTTTACATAATATTTGTATTTTTAAACTTATTGTGTAAGGGAGGATTGAGTATTAAATTGCTTTCTCCACCTACCTGCAAAGCTATTTTGGGAAATTTACTTTTAAGGATTGCTTTTTCTAAATTGTATTTAAATGTGGGGTAAGCAGATATGTATTGTAAAAATCGTCCTGCCTACGCTGCGCCGGCCGATGTTGAGAAGGAGTTTATGCAACAATTAGTGAATCACAGCGCAGTTCCTTTTAAGTGCACTTTTCCTTATTGCCTATAAATAAGCAAAATATTAGAATAAAACCTTGCGAAATATTTTGACATAGTTATGAAATGGCTTTTGTATGTGTTACACGGTAATGCATGGGGTTATATCAAACGACGTGACATAAAACAACAAAACAGCAGAAACCCGGTAGAGAAACTTGTCAAGGACTTGAACTAAGTGGTTCAATCCATAACTTTCATCCCGTCGATATCTCAGCATGGGTTGAATTATTCTTAAATATCAACTTAACTGACTGTTTTAGTAGCTCGCTACTTTTTCTTCACGATTATCTTGACATCTGAATCCTTAAGATGGACGATTGTTTTAATGTTGAATTCGTTAAGGGTATTTTTATGAATAATTTTTACAAACGTATTCTTTGAATTATATCGGCGTCAAGAGGCCGTTTTTTATCCCGAAAATATTTCGCACGAAATATTGGTTTGATAGACGAAAAATGGGCAAACCATGATTACTTCATCCACGCCCATGGCGGTTATTTTTTGGGCCTAATACTACTTGAGGAAGCACACAAAATATTTTTACTTTTTATTTATATAAACTGCAGGGAATGTATTGGTATATGCCGGTATCGATATAATTGATTTGGCGATTCGTTCCATTTATGGAATTGTAATTGGAGCTCTATTGGTTAATACATACGTGTTATATATTGCAGAGTGCAATGCCGGACAATCCATGTTCATTTATATTAGCTATTTAATTACTACATAATGTTAAAACCTGTCCAATGCTGATAGGTATTATCAAAACAATATATAAACGTGTTGTATGCCACAAACAATTGCTTTTTGCATGTTCTCTGTGTAGCTTTCAATAATTATAATTATTAAGCCAATTAATATAACGTATTTTATTTATTTAATTGTGTTTTATGAAAATTAAATTTTGAATTGGTAGGTTTTTTATTTGTAGTTGAGATAGATTGATGGTTCAAAATATAAAAAACCATTAGGTACAATAAAATTGACCACCCAAGTAGTAAATGTCTAATATTTGATATTTTTAAATTTTATATTGATTTTTATCGGATAGGTAGCAAATGCAAATCAAAATTTAAATTATTTGTCCTGTGATTAATTTACACATTGTTTTGTCAAAAGTTATCTGCGATAGAATTTAAATATTAAGTTCAAAAGATTAAAATATTATACCTGACGCGGTCAATTCAGTTTAATCCAATCCATAACCAGCTTAGTTATTTAAAATACGGTTCTGAGAGGTTAATCACTCAAATTTAAATCCGGCAAATATCATTATTAGTCAACGAGACTCAGATAAGTAGCATTACTTTATCTTTACAGTGGCTTTCCATTCGAAAGGTGTAGTCTAAAACACAGAACGCAAAAATACTCACTTGAATCAAAAAGTTTTATAACAAAGAAATAAATCTCCACCCCCCTCTTTGGATCTGCTCTTACCGCAAAAACGCATATTAGCTGCGAAAAAGTAACGGGCGCCAGGCGACCGAATTAAAACTCAAGCCAATGAAGACATTTTTTGCATTATTGTGGCATCTAAAAAAACAAAATGAAGTAATTTTATTGACAGTTATATTTTAAATTCCTCAGATTTAGGTGAATTTTGTCATGTAAATTTATCTTGCAAGTAAATTCTGTACGTTTGTCGCCATAAATTTTCGTAATTTATTAATAATATATCAAAGTGAATTATCCTTAATAGCAAATTCAAAATAGAAAATTTTAAATAGCTTTTCTCACTTTTTACTGCTTACATTATAGAAGCATATTATAATATAACATAATATAGAATTACAACATAGGCATATTATAGAAGCACTAAATCTTAAGTGATTTGATATCTTCCAACAATTAAAACCGGTAGTTTATGGGTTGAAAAGATGGCGTATACTCCGTAGCAAGAACATGAAATTTGGCATTTCTCGTGCGATTAAAGTCAATAAGTTGGATTGCCAGTAACTAAAAGGTTTAACGACTTCCGGAAATTAGTAATTCACTACGTTAATTTGATTAAATGAAACGGATTGTTAATACCTATAGTTTGTAACAGCGATCAAACACAACAGTACGGTTAATTTTAAAGTGTGTCAATTCTTGAATAAAAGAAAAAGTTTGAACATTTTTCCTTATTTACATAATCTAGAATAATTTTCAAAAATATGTTTAGTCCCACCCTCCATCGGACGCACTCGAACGCTGACAGGTCTCACCCGTCCGACGAAGGGTTAACGACATTGTTGAATTTTGTTTTGAAGCAATCATACCATTTAATATTCTTCGTTTAAGAATTTTTGCTTAAATTAATTAATTGTAATATGGAATTTAAACGAAATGTTCCTTGTTATTGATCAGCGCCGGGAAAGAAAAACTTTTAATTTCTATGCTCTACCATTTGTAACCCATAAATTCAAACGGGTGGGATCATAAATTTATTTGGTCTTTAAAAAGGGAAGAATTACTTGCATTAAAAGATTCCCTGCTTTCATGGAAAATTGTATTTAGATAAATTTATTTTCTTTAACTTTTACTTTTAATTACTAAAGCTGCATTTTCAATTGTCTTTTTTTTTTGTTAATTTGTTCGTGCTTCCCAGATGTAACACCTTATTTAATTAATGTATGTATATCGTAACTAATTAAGACCCTGACATGTATGTTTTTCATTTTTACGAATAATAATACTTTTTTATGTTCTAATTACGTAACTGTCCGATTTTATTTAACACAATTAATACTCATGTGTGCTGTATTTCATATTAATAATATATTGTGAAATTCGCGTTTGTTTACGATGTAAACTTCCAATTTTTAAATAATATTTTGAAGGAAATGTCTTGAAGGAACAGAATTTCCGTATAAACTAATTTAAGTTCTCTTGTACAGTGGTTAGTAAATATTTTGCGGTGATGTATTACAATTTCTAAAACCCTTCATCAGGATACGTGGTAGCAATTGTCAAGCAGTGGCGTGCGGGCTGGTGTCCTAAATTTTTTTTAAGAGAATTTCGCATTTTACTTTAGCTAGTCTCATCAAATCCAGCTCATAAGCAGCTGTAATAATATTGGTACCCGTAAAATTTGCAACTTTCGCGTTTCTACAACACGAGCCGCCACTGTCGTCAAGTACTTCCAACTTTTGTAATTTTGTTACAATTTTCTTGACAACACTACTTTATGAAATACTGCAAGAGCGTTTATATTTATTTTAACCCTTTTTCTTTGGCGGCGGTCGCTAGCACCAAACGTATTTGAAATCGAACTTTGATAAACTTCACGAGTCGAATTAGCATAATGTGAATAAATTTGAGAACTTCAACCTTGTTAAAGTTGAGGTATACGGTTTTTTCATGTGACGAAGTAGTATAAAGGTTGTAAACAATTTAAACTAATTTGCATTATATGATATTTAAATAAATTAATATATAGGATAACAATGGTTTAATTAATATTTTTTGTGCCAATCTCATGTTTTACAATTTTTATCCGTTGGAAATGCCGATTAAACTAAACCGTGCTATAATCAATCGAATTCTTCACGCATATTTTTCCTTTTTAAAATTACAATACCTACACATTTTCGAATTCTTGCTCGTTGCAAAAATGGTATAGAATATAATAATTTGTTGTACCTACCTGAAGCTTCCAGATAATTTAAATTTTATTGTCTTGTAACTGTAAATAATTGAAATTAACACTGTAAATATTTGCGATGGAAAAATGAGATTATTTTATAATAGAAGGTCACAACAAAAGTCACCTGCAAAAATGCGTGGGAAATGTTCTATTTTTCTGTGCAGTAAAACCAAATAAACTGGTTCTCATACGACGAACGCCGATCTACGCTTCTATTTTTAAAATATTGAAAATTTAAATTTTCCTATTTAACAAATTTTGCTTGTAAGTGGGTTAAGCCTCTGCTATTGATTTTAGTCTATTCCATGTAGGTACCTAAACAAAGAGGGGATTTTAAGTGGTAACTTAGGGGAGTTAAACGCGACACATTTTTGACCCCCTATTATTATGTTGCTTTGATAACACCGAAAATATAGGATTAAACCTTATCATTTACAAATATTTTAAAATCAAATGCAATAAATCAATATCTACATAAATTTCGATAATGGACACATAATCGTGAATCCTCGCATTTTTCGGTATGATGATCCTCACCTACTTTTAAGGAAACTTAATTAGTCGTTTCACTTTCTCGAATGTTATTCTTTCTTCTTATATAAAATTGTCCAAACAATTGTATTTCGATTTGTTGTTACACTTTTTTGATAATCGCGTGGCGAACACTTTCTCTCTTTAAACTTGGGAGTTTCAATCTTTAAAATAATTTTAACGAGGCATTCTTGCTTCCGTGCAAATATATTATATCTATTATATACCGTTTTAGTACTGCATCAATAGACCTAATTTTGATCTTCTTTAAACTACGTGTGTAATACCATTTAACCGTCTTTAACTTTTTTAACAAAGGTAATCTATACTTACCGCACTGTGTTGTAATAATTTCACTTTCTAAATGTATTGAATACAATATTTAAAACATTTCTTCACTGGGGGGAGTTGTAACCTAAAATCATAGGGGCCCCAAAATCAAAATTACCCCCCCCCCCCTTCCAAATATACGACCTGGTTGCGCCGCCTATGCCAAGAATGCTTTGAGCTAATGATTATTAGATAGATACCGGAATCGTTCGCTAATTTTGTGTTGTGTCTCCACCTGATAAAAATAACCACAACTTTGTTTATTTTAAATGATAATCAACAATTTATAATCATTTGACATGAAAGTACTCGTATGTGAGCACTGCAAGTAATTTACATCAACATTTTATAAACAAGCAAACGAAAAACTGGTTTTAACAGTTTTGATTTGAACCACTTTCTCATTAATTTTACTTGTTTAAAACTGCAATTTATACCTTTTAGTATTTTATTATTATGTTTTATTACCCTTCGTGCATAACTTCTGGGTAATCTCTGCTATAGGTTATTTTTTTTTAATTATGTTAATTAATGGTGTTATTATAACTTTTAATATGTAACTTTTACGCAATTTAAAGTTGCGATTAAAATATTTAACTTGTATTTTTATTAGTTTAATTCGTTTACAAATTAGAAAACACTTTCTAACATTTTTTGATTTGACTTTATAATCTTAATTGTTTAACTTAATTTGGATATTTTTCTCTTCTTCAAGTTCATAAAACGCATTGCGAATCAGAAATCAGGTTTAGAAATAATCGGAACGGACTAAGATTACTTGCTCAATCTCTGTTTTTAAAGAACACATTTATTACATAAATTATTTATAATTAATTACTGAAGACGGACCTGCCTGTTGATGTTCTTTGTTATGCATGGTATGTAGAAACCTATCTAATTTGTAGATTTTAATCACCCATTCCTCAACTATAATTCTACGATTATTAAATCTTTTTACTGTAATGTAATACATTATTACAGTGTTTCGGTCCCACAGGAACTCTTGTCACTTGATTGTTCTGATTAACCACATAATGAGGATTTGCGAGGAACCCTAAACAAGTTTACCTATGGTAAACTATGTTTACCTATTTACCACTGGACAATAGTGGAATATTGATGAGCCTATTTAGATATTATTTTCACATTTTCACCTCAGACCCCAAAACACTTTAAATGGTGTAAATAATATTAATTAGTTTTGTTTCTGCAGCAGTTTGAAACTATCAACAGTTTGAAGACGTTTTGAAATGCGGCAAACGCAAAGCGAATTAATTTTGTCCTTGCATTTAAATGACTGACTAAACATTATTGTGAGTCATTTTTGCAATACCCGAAATTACCAACCTCTTGGGCAAATGACAATAATTGATTTGTCGAACTCGAATTGGCTTAAGGCTAGCCAACAAGGCCGAGGCCTCGCAGAGCTAATCAGAAGGGCGGCCATTCCTTTCTTGCTCTTTACAATAAACCAATTTTCATGAACAAGTTGATTGACTTTTGACAATTGAAAAGCTCAATTTTTTCCACTTCCAGGTGAACTTCTAGATGTTGCGTACATTAACCAAGTAAACAATCGAGCAGTAATAAATCCAAATCTGAAGAAGAAGTCGAGCATTGGTGAAAATATTCTAGAAAAAACTATCAACCTAATATTTTGGTCTTCTTTATACTTCTTTTTTTAATGGGAAATGTCACTCTACTTTTCCTAACTTAGTCAGGTAAAATCCACTTTTCCTCACTCAAATGGATATCAAAAAGTAAGACTTTTTCAATTGCCTAAAAGAAAAACATCTTTTACGAATCAAAGCAAATGATCGTGACTCATACTTTTGTGAACCTCTACGTTCATGACGTTAGAAGGGTTAATTTTTTAAATACAAAAAGTAGATCGGGGCTGTATCCCATTTAAGCGGTACTGCAAGCAGCGCTATTGATATTTGCAAAATCAAAGTGCCGTTTTAATAGGGTCCAGTTTTAAGAATTTTTCTAGTGAAAAGCTCCCATATTGTGGACGCAACGTAGCAGTACTAACAAGAAACCAAACGTTATTTATACCAAATTACCAAAAATTATATTATTAAAAATCTACTCTCCCCCCCCCCCCCGCTTCGATTTATTTATAAATAATGTAACTCTTAAATTAATTAGAGTATTTACTTACTTACGAAAACACAAATAATAAATAAAACACTTACGTAAATAATCAATCATTATAGATTATAATTTATTATTGCTATCATTTAAAATAAAACTTTTGACAAATAAAAAAATTAAAGTAATTTATTTTGCATTGATTGCTTAGTAATAATTTAAGTCTACCCATGCTTTATTTTATTACTAAACTATTTTTTCTAACGGTGCGTTCACTCTATCTCCCGAAGAGTAAACTATACTGCAGCAGTATAAATGGTAGGCAGTATCAGAAGTAAGCAGCAGTATCGGGTAGTATCTGATACTACCACTTACCGCTGGTGCTGGTATTGCCCACCGGCAGTAGCGGCAGTAAATAGTCGTATTTTATTAAATCTGTCAAACAGCGGTACAGTGTACTTACTCAAATTTAGTGTCTTCTTCCAATCAATAATCTCAACTTTCGGAAAATTTCTTTTTTCCTTTTTCTTTTCTAAAATCTATATTTAACTCAATGGGAAGCACTCACAATGTATCCAAAAAAAAATTCTTTTGTTTTTGAAATATTGTTTGTGGGTTTTTTCCATCATTGTTATCTTGCGGAAGCAGTATTGATGGGGTTACAGTATCTGTACGCATAAATGTTATTTGGAATCTATTGAAATGTTTTACATTGCAAACTGGAATTATTAACATGTTACTTTGAATTATCGGGATTAAACAATTTGGATTTAATTAACGATTTGAACAATCGGGTTTCAAAACTTTAACATGTGCTACGCTAAATCGTTGAAGAACCGCAGGGAATGGATTGCATATTTGATATTATGCAGTGACCTACATATTAAGTATTCTTTTTATGGGAAAGTTACCAGAAACAATTTTCGATAAATATAAATGATACTAAATAAATTGATAAATGAACATACCTAATCTGTAAATTATTTTACTAAAGGTTTTCGACCGTTTAGATAAAGTGCTGTAATTTGAGAGATAGGTTTGTGTATAATTATGTTAATAACTTCTGAAAGGGCGTCGAAAGTTTTGAATTTCAAATAAAATATAGGCAGTTTAGAGTACTCCATATATAGATATTTTCCTAAAGAGACGTCTAAGGGGCCGTTCACACGGAACGGATGCGAGCGGGGCCCGCGGGAAGCTTTAATTATGATTGGTCATTTGGTAGATTTTAATAGCCAATAGTTGTGCGAAGGAGCCCTAATGTGAATTAAAAGCCTTAATATTTTAATCATCAATCACAAAGCATTTAGAAAAAGAACTCAAAATAAAAATTTTAAGTAAATTTGTGGTTTTTAGTATGTATTTATGGTTAAATTCAAAAAAATATAAGAATAATACAATACGTAGAAAATCAAAATTCAAAAAATTTAAAAAGGAGACAATTAACACATAACAGGTCTGGATTAAGAAAATTTGAAAAAATGAAAATTTCGTAATACGAAGTACAATATAACGTTATTTCATGGTTATTGCCATTCTTCAGTTGCACGCATCGATTACGATTACATTGTAAAATAAGAAGAAAAAAATTTTTCAAACTAAACAAAATTATCGACTAAATTGTACAAAATTGACTTACCATAACCTCCAAAGATTATCAAAACTGAACTTGTTACATGAGGTATGAATAATTTAAAAATGATTTGAACTAAGAAATTCGTTTACCTAGCACTGCTAGTTTGAAATCCGAAGGCACTGCCCTCTTAATATGATTTCTAAAAACTTTGAAAAAATTCAAAATTCAAAAATTTACCACGTTTTTTAACCGTGAGGCGTAAAACTAGAAAAAGAACTCAAAATAAAAATTTTAAGTAAATTTGTGGTTTTTAGTATGTATTTATGGTTAAATTCAAAAAAATATAAGAATAATACAATACGTAGAAAATCAAAATTCAAAAAATTTAAAAAGGAGACAATTAACACATAACAGGTCTGGATTAAGAAAATTTGAAAAAATGAAAATTTCGTAATACGAAGTACAATATAACGTTATTTCATGGTTATTGCCATTCTTCAGTTGCACGCATCGATTACGATTACATTGTAAAATAAGAAGAAAAAAATTTTTCAAACTAAACAAAATTATCGACTAAATTGTACAAAATTGACTTACCATAACCTCCAAAGATTATCAAAACTGAACTTGTTACATGAGGTATGAATAATTTAAAAATGATTTGAACTAAGAAATTCGTTTACCTAGCACTGCTAGTTTGAAATCCGAAGGCACTGCCCTCTTAATATGATTTCTAAAAACTTTGAAAAAATTCAAAATTCAAAAATTTACCACGTTTTTTAACCGTGAGGCGTAAAACTAGAAAAAGAACTCAAAATAAAAATTTTAAGTAAATTTGTGGTTTTTAGTATGTATTTATGGTTAAATTCAAAAAAATATAAGAATAATACAATACGTAGAAAATCAAAATTCAAAAAATTTAAAAAGGAGACAATTAACACATAACAGGTCTGGATTAAGAAAATTTGAAAAAATGAAAATTTCGTAATACGAAGTACAATATAACGTTATTTCATGGTTATTGCCATTCTTCAGTTGCACGCATCGATTACGATTACATTGTAAAATAAGAAGAAAAAAATTTTTCAAACTAAACAAAATTATCGACTAAATTGTACAAAATTGACTTACCATAACCTCCAAAGATTATCAAAACTGAACTTGTTACATGAGGTATGAATAATTTAAAAATGATTTGAACTAAGAAATTCGTTTACCTAGCACTGCTAGTTTGAAATCCGAAGGCACTGCCCTCTTAATATGATTTCTAAAAACTTTGAAAAAATTCAAAATTCAAAAATTTACCACGTTTTTTAACCGTGAGGCGTAAAACTAGAAAAAGAACTCAAAATAAAAATTTTAAGTAAATTTGTGGTTTTTAGTATGTATTTATGGTTAAATTCAAAAAAATATAAGAATAATACAATACGTAGAAAATCAAAATTCAAAAAATTTAAAAAGGAGACAATTAACACATAACAGGTCTGGATTAAGAAAATTTGAAAAAATGAAAATTTCGTAATACGAAGTACAATATAACGTTATTTCATGGTTATTGCCATTCTTCAGTTGCACGCATCGATTACGATTACATTGTAAAATAAGAAGAAAAAAATTTTTCAAACTAAACAAAATTATCGACTAAATTGTACAAAATTGACTTACCATAACCTCCAAAGATTATCAAAACTGAACTTGTTACATGAGGTATGAATAATTTAAAAATGATTTGAACTAAGAAATTCGTTTACCTAGCACTGCTAGTTTGAAATCCGAAGGCACTGCCCTCTTAATATGATTTCTAAAAACTTTGAAAAAATTCAAAATTCAAAAATTTACCACGTTTTTTAACCGTGAGGCGTAAAACTAGAAAAAGAACTCAAAATAAAAATTTTAAGTAAATTTGTGGTTTTTAGTATGTATTTATGGTTAAATTCAAAAAAATATAAGAATAATACAATACGTAGAAAATCAAAATTCAAAAAATTTAAAAAGGAGACAATTAACACATAACAGGTCTGGATTAAGAAAATTTGAAAAAATGAAAATTTCGTAATACGAAGTACAATATAACGTTATTTCATGGTTATTGCCATTCTTCAGTTGCACGCATCGATTACGATTACATTGTAAAATAAGAAGAAAAAAATTTTTCAAACTAAACAAAATTATCGACTAAATTGTACAAAATTGACTTACCATAACCTCCAAAGATTATCAAAACTGAACTTGTTACATGAGGTATGAATAATTTAAAAATGATTTGAACTAAGAAATTCGTTTACCTAGCACTGCTAGTTTGAAATCCGGAGGCACTGCCCTCTTAATATGATTTCTAAAAACTTTGAAAAAATTC
This sequence comes from Cantharis flavilabris, assembly GCA_949152465.1. Taxonomy (NCBI): domain Eukaryota; kingdom Metazoa; phylum Arthropoda; class Insecta; order Coleoptera; family Cantharidae; genus Cantharis; species Cantharis flavilabris. The sequence continues at coordinate 24,037,242 of OX424439.1, forward strand.
AAAATTCAAAAATTTACCACGTTTTTTAACCGTGAGGCGTAAAACTAGAAAAAGAACTCAAAATAAAAATTTTAAGTAAATTTGTGGTTTTTAGTATGTATTTATGGTTAAATTCAAAAAAAATCCAGACCTGTTATGTGTTAATTGTCTCCTTTTTAAATTTTTTGAATTTTGATTTTCTACGTATTGTATTATTCTTATATTTTTTTGAATTTAACCATAAATACATACTAAAAACCACAAATTTACTTAAAATTTTTATTTTGAGTTCTTTTTCTAGTTTTACGCCTCACGGTTAAAAAACGTGGTAAATTTTTGAATTTTGAATTTTTTCAAAGTTTTTAGAAATCATATTAAGAGGGCAGTGCCTTCGGATTTCAAACTAGCAGTGCTAGGTAAACGAATTTCTTAGTTCAAATCATTTTTAAATTATTCATACCTCATGTAACAAGTTCAGTTTTGATAATCTTTGGAGGTTATGGTAAGTCAATTTTGTACAATTTAGTCGATAATTTTGTTTAGTTTGAAAAATTTTTTTCTTCTTATTTTACAATGTAATCGTAATCGATGCGTGCAACTGAAGAATGGCAATAACCATGAAATAACGTTATATTGTACTTCGTATTACGAAATTTTCATTTTTTCAAATTTTCTTAATCCAGACCTGTTATGTGTTAATTGTCTCCTTTTTAAATTTTTTGAATTTTGATTTTCTACGTATTGTATTATTCTTATATTTTTTTGAACAAAGCATTTATATCTGACGAAATGTTTGATCGACATATTTCCCCAACTAGTCAATTCTGTTGGACCAGTTTATATTGAAAACCCAAGAAGCAATCTTACAGTATAACGCGATTGGATGTATCAAAATTAGGAATCGATTAGGATCGAGTGGTAGACAAATGAATTTTAACCGGAAGAAGGTGGAATGAAAGCTTTGGCGTTGACAGACTTCGATATCGAACTCGCCTTCATCGTGATGTCCAATCGTGATAACTCATGACAAATAATTTTTGACATAATACTAAGATTTTTATAACCTTTTTATTGGGTAAACCTACTAACCTCTTTTAAAATATTTAGGAAAAGTGTTGAACAATGTCGCTTTTTAATATAACGGAAATTGATTGTAATATGCTTGAGAAGCCATTATCTTTATGCAGATAGCTTATAGTTATTTATTATACAAGTGTATTATTAGGCCCCTAAAACACGAAAGAAAAGTTTAAACACGAGACCGCAGGTCGAGTGTTTAATTTCTTGAGTGTTTTGGATGCCAATAAGACACGTGTGTAATACAAAGTTTTATCCAATATCTCGTAATAATAGTTTAAAATGTAATTAAAAGTTTTGACATTTGACGTTTTAAAATATCAAATTGAAATTATGAAAACTATTAAGTAGTAGGTGTACTCATAATTTACATATAAGTCATTAGTGTGTAATTATAAATTCATAAGTCCACTAGTGTTTTATAGACCCCATAAGATATGTAAAATCGGCATTATTATGCCTTCATAAGACAGAGGTGTTGGATAAAAGTTTTTAAATTTAAATAACTAGATAAATTGCGATTATCAGATTGCTAAGTTACTAACAAGTGAAAAAATTAATCAATCGGCTTTCAATTTGATAACTAACTGACAAGCTTTATCTCTCTAAAACTTAATCATCGGAAATAAATGAGTGGTAGTATCGATCATGAAGTTATAAATGAGTTATTGAATTGATATTGCCGACCAATTTCGAATTTTGTTTTTAATAAACCTATAATTTAATTTACTTCTTTTGTGCATTTCCACTGTGTCGAGAAAATATTTTGCTTTCTGGAGTGAGGCTGGAATGTTTTATCGGTCAATGCAGTTAAACTCACTCAGTATTGATTTTATCTTCTTATCGTACAAGCCGAGTGAGTGAATACACTTCCTAAAATTTATTGTTATTTTGGTTATATGCAATCCATTTCCTTCGGTAGTATTTCTTAACCACCACCACGCCCCCCCCCTTTATCTTCTTTTTATAGGTGTTAAAATTGTGTTTCGTCTGCGTACTTAGCTATGTGGTAGATTTATTTGTGGGAACCTGTTATCAAATCAATCAACTTTTATTCGCTCGTTATTAATAATAAATCAGTTTTGTTGATTTTAAGTTGGAACTATTTCCTCTTTGTCGGTTTCGTTACGTTTTTTTTATGACGCAATTTAATACGAATAGTAAAATCCGTTCGGTTTATTTTAAATTAGAATTTATCTTTTCATTATTCTCAGATGCAATTAGGGTTCTGCATAATTTGTTAAACGAATTAGCTGGAAGCACCCACAAGTACTTTATGAACTTTAAACCTCTATTCGCGCACCGTGCTTTATATAGGATCTTTTATGTTCTGTAATATACCCACACATACTAAATCTGCTTTTCCCATTATTCTATCTTACAAAAATCGGACGATAAAAAATATTTTCAATTTTATGTCGTTGATTTCAAATCGGGGTGCGTCTATGATGTGGATGGATTAATTACCCCATCAGTAGCGAAATCGCTGCAGACCAAGTGACGTGACTAAGATCACGTATTGAATAAAACGGTATAAAGGGATAACTTCAAGGCGATCTATCGGAATGTTGGTTAGTTTTTGGTGACCATCGAAGATAAGTCAATCAGTCATAAACACTCGAGGAATGCCGAAGAGACGGTACCGCCGGTTCCATTCTTATTTCTCCCCATAAAAATTATAATAGGTAGAATTTCCCAATTAATTATTTGACTTTGTCTGTTTTCACGCTGCTTGATTACCAGACCTTGCGAAAATAAGAGAAACTTTATTGGAAACTGGTAGGAGTCGATTGTTATTAACTTTCTTGCGTAATAATAAAGCAACTGTTTAATAATAGAACACTGGGTCTTATTGTTTCCTCATAATAATAAATGTCATTTTTAGCCTCTCAAAAAAATTTAATTATTTTAATTAGCAACGTAATAAATGCATCAAAAGATCTAAATTCGGTAAAAATAAGTTTCCTTTTATTATTAGTCGGTGCGACAATTACATTGTTTCGTTAACCTTTTTAATTTAATTTTAAGTAATTCCGTTTTGTTTGTTTTACTAAACCCAAGCACAATTTATTTTATTATTTGAAATAACAAGTTCGTATTTTGTACACAAAATAGAAAGTAGAAAATAAATTGAACATTCCAATCCACTGAGCTTTTGTAAAGCGGCTCCTTGTAGAGAAAGGATGACACCGACAAAGTATCCCTTATTTATAAATACAATGCCTTCTCCAAAAAACTTGAATTTTTGGAAAATTTTCACGTTATTAAATTAAATTTGATCTTACAGTTTCAATATATTTTTATGTAACTAGGTCTAGCAACATTTATAACAATTAGATTCAATAATTAGTGAAACAATTCATTAACGATGATTAACACGAAAATAGGGTTGTTTCGATGCGGAGAGAGCTATTGGGAATTTTTATCGATGTAATTCGAGCTTAATCAATCTCCGGTCTTGGAAAGCGAAAAATAGGGTGCCAGTATTGAGTATCAAGATTTTACTCACGGAACTTTGTAAAAATCAGCTTCAAATTTTTTTTCTTTTTGATATTTTGGGCGGAGAATCTTACTGGTCGAGCAACACTGTTTATGCCAAATTCTTCCGTGTTTCCAGGTTGAATATTTTGAGCAACATTAATTCGATATGAAGTACCTTGTAAGACCGGTGCCAGATGGTCTGCTCTTCTGCGGGAGGTATATTATTCCTTTTGCACCCCTAAACAAATCTCTTATTTTCCACTTGGGGAAACGCCGTCTAGAAGTTGCAAACTCTCTCAAAACCGTCCCAATTATTAATTGATGTCTTTCACTTGTATCGTCAAAACCGATGTCTGATGAGTCGTCACCGCCAGTTCAAAGGTTGGTCGGTTTTGTTTTGGCTGCAAGAGAAGGAATATGGTTCTATTTATCAGCAGACGTTCTCTTCATGGCTACCGTAGCCACTTCTGCCTGTAACCTGCCCCATTTGATAATATTGAATCCGGTAGCGGTGCGAAACAAACCCAAAAAAAAAGTATAATTGTGAGAGCCACGTTTAACTTCAAATAAAAACACTGTAATAACAAAATTACTAAACGTATTTTACCTGGAAGTTCTAATAATAATTAATACTTGGGAAACATTACGGAAATACCGTAGAAATAATAACGAAAATTAAATATCGCCCTCAGATTAATTTATTTTATTGACTTCAGACTTGATTGCATTTTAATAAAAATAACAATTATTACTAAAGATTAAATATTATCTAATTGAAACAGAACAAGATAAGCTTCGCCAAGCTTACAAAGTTGAAGGCGCTGAAATCATTAAATCAGAATATTGCTTTTGAGATAGTACGTTAAGTGCCCTCACGATTTAAAAAAATTTCTAATGACATGGTAGTCGAGGGCGTAAAATGTAAATATAAACATTCAATTTAGAGTATCATTCAAAAATGCGCGTAAAAAAAGTAAAAAACTGTATGCTTGCAATCTATAGGCATCTCAGAAGTCGACATAACTCAAAATTGCTGATCTAGAAAGACGGGATTTTTGTTTTTAAGCTAAATTTATAATATTTTGTTGCCAGTAGTACGACTAGAAGTCAACTGTGGGTGACCCCGCCCTCTCAAACAAGTGCTGCTATATTTACGTCGAATACACGATTCTTACATGAAAAGTCGATTTTAATATTCGATTATTTCTATCAATTTTAATGTATTATACCTACCCATTTTTGATTTTCCGACAGATATTTTTGAATAATTGATTAATTTTGAATTTTTGTTGCAGGTAAGCGTTCAGTTCAATAGTTATTTTTATGTCATGGTAAGTTTAATTTATATTATCGCGTTACACTACCTAAACCACGTATCAATCGATTAATTATTTATATATTAGTTGGTACTCCAACCCACTCTCTCTTTTATTAGAAAAATATTTAGTTTGTAAAAACAAAGCAATGAAAATTCTTGAAATATGTCGTAACGAATTAATTTTGTTTGTTTGTATTAGAGGAAAATTTTATAGGTAATTCATTTTTACGAAGTTACCTCGTAGGGGTTATTTTTAGGATTGATTGGTATTTATTGATGTGCTATTTTTGAAATTCAAACTAGAGAAAATAGGAAACTAGGCTGCTTTTCACATAATTGGAAATCGGCCTATTTTATGTAGTTACTGCTTCGTATAACATTTCCGTGCTAAAAATTACATTTTTCCCAACAGTTTCATTGCTTACTGTTATTGGTCGTTATTTTCCAATTCGCTTCAACCTGTCAATGGCTTTTGTAAGGGTTCAATCTTGACACGATGTGTATCAGAATGGATGTTTTTATTATATCTAACGCAAATTTTTTATGGGAATTTGGAACTGTTATCCAATATGGTCCTCCAATTTATTTTTATCTAATTTTTTTTTTTTTGAATTGAAACCCTAGGGGGAAGTGAGTTACATGCAACTTTTTATTGTCTAAAATCAACAGTAAAATTTGAGGTTTTTCTTTATTTGAAAATCCTGTAGTTTTTTTAAATGAAACGTCTTACAAAATAATTGACTTGAGTCTAGACAACTTTTTTAATAAGTCAATTCATTTACAAATTATCAAATTTCATTCTTAGTTGATCAAATTAAGGTTTAACTCTCGATTTAGTTTAATAAATATTGGAACCCTGGAACTTCACACTTATTTTTTTGTAACGTGTCCTGCACACTGGGTTTTCGAGACCCCAATATTGTTTTTATGATATTTTAAAGTAAACAACCAATTTAAACAAAATTTTTGTTTACTACACTTTAAGAATACTGCCTTAGTACGTAGGATATATTGGATAGTAATATTTCGTCCATTTTGGTCAAATTATTATTAAAAACTTGAAAAATGGGATAAATTGTGTGAAATTATGCTCAACATTTTATTATAAAAAAAGTAAATTTATTAAATGAATTATATATTGACGAAGTTATTGAGAAGGTATACCTTTAACAAAAAAAAAAATTTTAGTTTGCCAAAAAATATGCTGACTACTCTTAGCCAAGCTTCTCAACTTTGCTGTTGACATCCACAGCTTGTTATTTTTTTTAATTTAAAATTTTAAAATTTGTTAAAATATGTTTATAATGAAGTCATAATATCTTTAAAACCCACTTTGATATAAATCAGTAATTATTTGACGGTAAATAAAGCTAATATTCCATAAAATTAAATTAATGTTAGATTTTACAGTATACGTAAACTGCACACTGGGGTCTGAGATACCCATAAAAATTTATTTTTATGACTTAATGACCAAAAGGCCCCTACGAATATTCACATCTACTCAGATAACTTTGAACTTAATTTACAAGAATGGATTTTTTTTAAAAATCATTACAGCACATGTGGCATTAATTTATATGACGCTTGGGGTTTCTGAGACCCCAGTGTGCAGTTCCAGGGCTAATATGACCGCTCAACCAAAGTTGGTGTCCTTAGAAAAAAGTGTAAAGTTGAGGTTTGCGGAAATCAATTTTTTAAAAATAGTAGATTCATTTTCGAATAATTTCAAAAATATTGCTGCCAAATTTTACAGCAATATCTTCGGAGGTTCCGCGGATGACTAAATAAATAAAAATATTAGGGGTATACAAAATAACAAACACGGTTGCTTTAGAAAATGCAAGAGGGCTCTCAGCTTTCAAATCGAAATTATCTTGAGAAACTTTAGCGAGCGTGATATTTAAACAATTCCAAGAACGATTAAATCAATATAATTATTTACTTTCTCATAATTATTAAAGTATTCGTCCCTAATCTTAATTAGGAATGAATTAATGAATCAATCCTAACAGTATATTGTTATAGCGAGTTTGTAGGATTACAGACAATTTATTGCAAACCAGCCATAAAACGTACGTTAGGTACTTTGAATAACAAAATTTTTGTATTAAAAGTATCAACTGTAAAAATTGCCAAAAAAACAATCATAGGAACAACAGTATTATAGTTATCAACAAGAAACTCTCATAAAATGAAAAAATTCGTTGAATCAATGAATTACAGCTAATGAACTTAAATTCGCGGGGGCCTTTTCGCCTCCCTGTTTTCGCCGTAAGCGACGTTAAAAATAAGTGTTTTATGGTAGCGGTTTTCAAATTATGGGTCGCAAAAAGATTTTACTGTGTTGACACCTGTAAAGTTGCCACCAAACGAAGGGTGGCTACGGTATCGCCGTGACAGTAGCGATATGATTTCGCCGCTAGTTGTCGCGACGAATCGACCGCGGAAAATTGAATTAAATTTTATTTGATGAACAGTTTATAGTCTATTAGTATAGTTGAGCTATAATAGATACAATATAATAGAAGATGTTGTTGTGTATCATTTAAAGAGGCCACGCCGATTTCAAAAGAAGTGTTTTTCAAAAGAAGAGGTTTTCTTTCTCTCGAATAAACAATCAATTTTCACACTAATGTTTATTTGTTCACTCTGAACATTTTTAAACGAGCGTTCAAAAAATTTGTTCACAAACGAATAAATTTGACTGCCATCTAAAATGATTGCAGTCGTTTTGCATACGCGAGCGATATGTCATTTCTTCTGCCGCACGCTGAACATTTAAAGGAAAATACTGTTTCAACTTTTCATCGCTAAATTGTATCACGCATTGTTCCAATTTTGTATTATTATTTAATTTATTGGAACTATTTTTTAACCCCACGTAATTCTACACGAAGGTGATACATCGATTATTGATTTCTTTTCTGGTATAAGGAGAGAAAATTCGTTGAATATGAAATTGGGCTATACAAAAGCGTTGTGGAATCTCGGGAAAACGCTAAAAAGAGTCCAAGTTTCGTAATATTTTTTTTAGGATATAACAATGGCCAAAGGAAAAGGGACATTAGGAAGCATCGTGAATGATATCTGTAATCTGCTGATGTAATTTTTTAAAATTCCCATTGCATTTTATAGAACAAACTAAATCTTATATTTACGGTAATTTTAGTAAATAAATGGCGTGGGATTCTTTGTTTTCCGAGCATGACCATTCTAAATTGTCGTAATGTGAACTCTATATTTACTTGGTTGAAAGCGATCATAAAGTCGCATTTATGAGTTTCATTGTAAAAAATTAATTGCAATTGTATCTGTAAAGTTAATAGAGCCACATCCACCTATCTAAAATGGCAAAGCCTTTATGAGCTTTGTCAGTTATGTATGGCTGTTGTAGCTGCATTGTAGCTCACTTACTTTTATCTCTTTTGTGATGCAATACGATTAGCTTTTTTCACCAAGCGACTTTTTACTTCAATTGGAAACATTTCGTACTAAATGATTTTATGAGTTTCCAAACAGCCTTTGAATCCCTTTTGCTTATTTTCCATTTTATCCAAAGCATTATTCGCTCTTGGAATCAATAACTTTATCGTGATTTATGATTACCGAAACAGCTCTGCAGCTTCGATTATTTAGATTATTCCCATAAAACTCAAACATTCGATAATTTTAAAACCAAAGAAAGTTTAAATGAAGCATAAAATGGATTATAATTTATTAATTAAAGTTGGTTGCAACTTGTTGATTATACGAGGCAGCACAATCCAATATCGGTTCTTTATTCCACCAGCTTTATATACTTAAAACATTTGATTTCTCTCGAGAATTGCTTAGAATTTTCAGTTTTCTGGCTTGTCTATCGATCCAATTTACAAGAGAATTTTTTTGTTTTTTTTTCTTCTATTTTTATTTTTTACGTCTTTACAATAATAGTCGGGGCGTAATTCGGTAATAATTGAAACGTATTACACTACAATTTTGGATGACGGTTACGAAATGTTTATTTTTTGTGTGGGTGGCATAATGGTCGATCGAAAGTATTAAGTGATCATTGAAAAGCATAAAGCGCGTGTGTAGTGAATCTGTTAAAATGGCAAGGGATGATATAGAGACTTGTGGAACGTAGGGGTTTATAGTTGAAGGCTGTTGGCGTCGGGCGGCGCCGGGCGTCGTCGCGAAATCCGTCTGCTTGTTAGGACGTTACCCTTCAATGTGTCAGCGCGACCAAATCAATGGCGTTGCCCTGTTACATTCACATGTCTGGGATTATTCTGGAAAATTTTCTTACTACTTCGATAAAATAATTAGATTAATGCATGCAAAATTGAAAATTCTGTTATGCTTTTTGGATAAATTTTATTATTTCGGTTGATAACCTGTAACTGTTTTTCTGTTTTTATTTTAAATTAAACATTCGAATACCGGTTTGGGCAAGAACCCCTTCCAAGTGACTTCCAGTTTATTACGATTTCAATATTATAATCCACTACAATTTTGGATAATAATTGTAATAATTAAGATTTCGTTCTTTGTAAACTTTTAAAATTATTCAATAAACACCTAAAGAATTTCAAATTATCAAGTTAAGTATTCGTTTAAAAGAAATAAAATGAGAGAGAAAGGTATATATTAGATGAATAATGGATAAGATGCAGAAAGTAATGATACGGATGGCTCCCAAAGTAGGTAATATGGAACGAAGAGTTATAAAAAGATTAAAATTGAAAAAGTTTTTAAGTTTGGCTGCTAATTGAACCCTTACCTACTAATTAATTTATCCTTCCGGCGTTATAAATCCAATTTATGGGTAAACACCTTTTTACGAGCACGACCAGCTTAACGTGAAATCCGAACCACGGTTAGATCGGCTATCAGGTTCCCCGTCGTATCTTAATTTTATTGCTCGATAAAAACCCTTTTCAATTAGTCCAACATTTTTCGAATCGTGATAACGATTTTGATATATTGCTAATCGGGCAAATTAACGGCAACCGTATAAACCAGAGCTTGTAAATCGTTGGAAACTTTTATAATCGAAGTTTTCCAACACCAATAATATTTGAATTACGATCACGGCATTTAAGGGAAAAGGTAATTTTGGGAAGATTAAATAAAAGCCTCATTATATGTATACTATGCTCGGATTTTTCGGTTTTAACTATAAAAAAGTTTTCAAATAATAGAGCAGCTTTTTGACAAGTTCCTAGTCAGACCAATAGCCTAAAAGTTTTTATTGGACATTCCCGGATACTAAGCTTTGATTTTCCAAGAGGTTATCTTTCTTGATTGAACAACCAATGTTTCAGTTTAAGTAATGAGCTTTTATCTAATAAATAAACTTGAATTCCAATCATTAACGTTCGGTTGGGTTGTAATTATCGAGCTCTGAGCAACATCCGCGAATAAATATTATATCATTAACATCGGGGAAAAGTTATCAAATTGTGCACGTCATAATAAATATAGAGAGTCGCGACAGTTTACACTGGGGGATTTGGGGGTATGGGTTACCTCCTGTTATTCAGTAATTGTTTTCGGACGCAAATTACAACTCTCAAAAACAACGGAAAGTTTAAGAAATCCCAGTCAGCCATAATAGTGGCCAAGTGTTTTTGCCACTGACAAAGATAGTACCCTTATACCTGTGTTAATGTTATCGAGCAATCTAAACGCAATTTGTCTTTTTCGCTGGAGTTGCCCGAAGCTATGAGCGACTTGAACAAGACGGAACCGCACGTCACACCCAAACGCCCAAACCCATTGTGCAAGAATCACGAATAGACTCATAATAGATCCCCGGTTTCAGAACTTGACCGTTTTTTTCCTATTTGGGTTAGTGTCCATCGACTTCCCCTGATGGAAATTCTTTATAAGATTAATTGCATTGGGCATACATTGACCTAAAGGTACCACCCACATTTGATAGTATACATATTACGGTAATCAATCAAATAAAAAAATAAGTCTACCACAAAGGAATGAATATTAATCGGCTTTGTCATATTCTAGTTAAAATCGTAAAAATGAGGAAACGGCGATTAATATAGATAAGTCGCTAATTTTGTTTTTCTTAGGTGTTTATTCTATAAATAGGAGTATGTACCTACATTTCGTTTCGGATTGTGCCCAAGGCCTCTTTATATTTAGAATACGGTTGGAATTATTTTTATAATTAATTTTAAAACAAAAGAGGGGTGAAACAACGTTTTGCCCAAGTAGGTACCTACTAATTAAAAAGTTAATAAAAACATCTGCAACAAGTATTATAAGTCTCCTGTTTACTGCGATTACCGCGACCTTCTGCATCGTTACTGTGGGCAACACACCCCGCTGACGTCACGATGACGTTTTCACGATCTGACGTCACGAAACTGAGCCGATTTCGTTATCTGCAATTACCGGTGGGCGAATACCGACATCTATACTTGCTACCGTTAACATAAATTCAATCTTTTTTTCGGAGCGGAATTGACTTTATTTATTAATTATTTTTTATCATCCCTTTTAATTATGCACGTTTGCTTTTAATTTCACTCGGTTTATCGATTTGAAAAATCTCCAGGACCGGCTCGATCGTTTTAAAATTACTTTATACGTCATTAAATTACGCCCAATCAAATCTCACGATCGTATTACGTCATTAAAAATTGACACTTGTTTCAATTTTTTTTGTAAAATTCTCGATGACGCAATAAAATTAAATTATCTATTTACTACGCACGTTTTACGGATTGCCTGAATGATATAAAGAGATTACCTACAATCTATTTCATCTCGAATCAATGAACATTTCATCAGTTCAGTTGCCGGATGCGCAAAATCATAATTACGGCTTAATAGATTTTTCTTCCGAATTTTAATCGATTAGTTTTATTAAATCTAGGACCGCCACATCGTTCTCCCAGTAGAGGGAGTAGAAGTTGAATTTTAAAATGTTCTATTGGGGTCACCAATTTTGTGAAAAAGTGCTTGCAACTTGTTAATTTTTTGATCAAAATTTGCGTGTCAACTGTTGATCCACTTAGTATCCGAAGGTAGACCCGAAAGAAAATGGAATCTGACCGTTACTTTTGCTTACAGTTGTTCAAATGTTTATCTATCGAATATGAATAAAATGCGGAACTAATTTATTAAAATGTAGAAGTCGATTGTCGATTCTGAAGAGCTGGCATTTGAATTATTTTAAAGGCCTCTTCCGTTGTGATTGCATAATGAGGATTCTTCATCTGAATTTTTTGACAGAAGAGCAATGTTGTGGGGTGACGCAAGGATAAGTGCGGAGGTTTTAGGGTTGCGTGGTACTAAAATTACGTCGGATTTATCGAACATTTGTGCACGTGTTGCGAGCGGCGTGCGTATTTTGTCATCTTCCGTATTTCTAGATGATTCCGAGAGTACTACTGGCCAATGCCGCCAGACGGCCCCACTTAACCGATTGTATTGAGTTTATCTATCAGTTTGCCCCTCTTGACAAGCAAAATCGGGCAATGGTTGAAATTACAATCTAATAAAACAACATGGCTTCCTTTCGACTTCCGTTAAATTTTATTAAGTGGGAGTTCGATACGTTTACAATCGCAATATTTTAAAATGGCCAATCGAATTACTGAAAAATGCCATTTTAAAGTGATTTCAATGAGCGATAGTCGCTAAACTTATAAATTGACATTTCGTTTGGAAAAATGTAGATCGTGTTTTGTTATTTGAATAAAAGTTGATGTAAATACCTGGGGGGAGTACGGGTGGCTTTAGTAACTAACCTGTGTTCTGATCGGTGGCGCCGTCAAAGCACCGACTTGCGAACAACGTGCGGCGGGTCCACTTTGAAAAGGGGAAGAAGGTTGATCAGCGGTGAAATCTTTAATGTAAGCAATGTGTGCGCCTCTCGAGTTATTACGCACGGTAGTATTTTGATCAAATGACAAGTGCGTGTGTTTGTGATGGTTATTTAACGGGTAGTTTCTTATTTATGTTGTTATCTAAGTGAAAAAGTTTTAAAACACCATGAATCTGTGGACGTTATGAGTTTTAAACCCAAATTAATACCGCAGTGTTATTTTTACTGTAACTAATGAAGAAACCTCGGTAAGGATGACAGTTTTGGTTACTTTTAATTGTTATTCGACAATTTTATGGTTTACTTTCTATTTGAAATAAACATACTTAATACGAAAAACTACTCTAGATGTCGAAATAATTGTAGGCAGAACAAGTAGAATTTCAAATTTACCTTAGCACCTAAATTTAGAACAACAAAATTATTTTGAAAACTAGCGAAAATAATTTTTGCAAATGTGGAGAAAATTCTTACACAAATTAACGATTTTGTATTCTTACGTTTTCTAAAAAGTGAGCAGTGACGTTTATCTATATCCACTGTTGCCAATTAGATCGTCGATTATAGTTCGCTGTCAAGCGATGGATACTATTATGACGTTACGATTATTCAAAATTTCAAAAAATTTCCATTGGGGTCAAATAAGGTGGAAATTAATATAGCCAAGCTGCATATTGTCATTGTCGTACACACAAAATGACGTCAGTTTGCTAAAGGAATCTTTTGTTCAAGTCATCGGGTTATCCCGATTTGTCAATTTGTAAATTAAAAAAGGGATGGAAGATTTTAATATACATTTCTTGACTACCACACCAGTTGTTTCAATAAATACTTCCGTTCGTAGTTGGATTTAGGTTTCGGAGGGTTTAGCACCTGGTCATAACTTTTCTCCTGTTGCTCAATGCCGCCGTCCTAAAAATGAAAGGGTGAGGATGACAGGCCGTTATAATAACCATAAAAGGGGTACTCGACGTAATCTTGCTAACCAAAACTGTCTTGTTTTTTTCTTATTCGAGATCATTTCTGTTGGATAAGTTTTCAACAAACATACCACTGCTGTTGCGAAATGCACCGAACGGAGAAGGAGAACTAATTATTGCTACTTTGATTATATTTGTGTGCGAAGAGAAATTAAAATTACGAACGTAACAACCGAGGCGACCCATAAATTAATTGTTTGTCAGTTAATATTCTCTGACATATTTATTGCCATCGCAATTAAATTCTTTGGTCGCGCGACCAAAATAGTTTCCGCCATCGACTTTTTTTAAATGCAACTCAAATTGATGTTCCCGTGTGTGCTTAAACGTGTCATCCATAAAACTAGTCTTGTGCAAAATTAAAGTAAAATGTTTGAGATCGTAAACTTCAACCTCTAAATATGGTAAAACAAGTTTGCGTTTTTCATAAAACGAAATAACACGAGAATAACAATAAAATTTATAAAATTTAAGTATTCAACTGCATTCAACCGGGCTGGGTCAGGTACTTTGATATGAGCAATAATTTTCTTCCCCCTCGAAAAGCGTTTTGATATGAGATATATTTCACCCGTGTATTCTGAGATTACCTTTGATGTTCAATATTTCTTAATCAAGGGGCGCTATGGATACTTTTAAACAGGGCCGTAGTACTTGATTTTATCGCTCGACAAAAAACACCGAGACAGTTTTGGCTAGACGTTCAATTACAGTTGTCGTTAAAATTGTTTTCAATACATTAGAGATAGTCCGGAATGCGTCTGAGTGATTGATAACAAGAAGAAACCATTTTTCTTCAAACTAAATTGATCAGTCCGTTAAAACTAGTTAGTTATTGCTATTGAGAAAATTTCTTTTTGCGATACTTTTTCTTGCACTCCGAAAAGCTGATGGCTAACTGCTTGAAAAAGTATAATCAATTTGCTCACTACGTTTTACTTCCCCTAGTTTTCCACTTAATGCTTTAAGCAAAAAGAAATGCTTCGAGTGACCAATTCCAGTTTTACTTTTTCCAGGTTTATTTTACACACATCCAATGCATCACTCATAATAAGCATACAATATTATGGAAACGATAAACTTTCTCTTGAGCATTTTCATATTTTTCATGCATCAAATTCGGATAAATAGTTTTGACCTTAGCTACCTCAGCTACCAGCAAGATAAATGAAATTGATGGCTTTACCTGGCCATAGTACTTTTTCTGACACTTCCTATAAAGCATTTTTCAGCTGATTCTATCAATTCTTCTTGAAAGAAAGACCTCTCTGACAGTTGTTTGACGGATCGACGGAGTTATGCGAAAACATAAGCTGTTGTTTCACTTAAAATTAACTTGATTAATTTATTATGCTTGGTCGATTAATTATCAATAACTTCTACAAAAGATCTTTTCTTGTATAGACAGCCTTGGACTGTATTTTACCTAAAATGACTTTATAAAGAATATTAGTAAGGATTTTAAATTTTACCTATTCAAATTGCTTTAACTCCATGAAAATCAGCTGACGCTTATCAGAAACACATTTACTACAATTTATTCATTTCAGTTTGATGAAATTATTTAGAATTACTGTGATTTATCACAGAGAGATACTTCTTTCACAATACACACAGTATTGGCACCTTCTACATAAGAATTCAAAAACCTTTGGGCTTACGTTGCTTACCGCAGATGATATATTCTGTTAGATTTCATAAGAATGAATCGGAAGTATTTGGGACCGATTTCATCAAGAATTTAAAGGTAGCATTATAATTATTTAATTGAAAAATTAGATCTAATGAACCAAATAAAACCTTCAATTTTAATCTAACTGCTTAAATTTTATTATAAAATTTAAGCTTTAGTGATTCAGGCTGATCGTGAATATCGCTTGTTAGTGTGTTTCGAATAGGGGGGAATCCCAAAATCGGCCATACAATGAGACAACGTAATTCATATTTTTGACTGCTATAATAATAAAATGTAATTGTGATGACAATTACAGTTGAAATTATGATTGAAAAGCAGAGGAAATACCCATGCGACTGAGAAATAGGTCAGGTAATCCGACTGAAAAGTATTTAATTTTTTTTATGGTTTATCTAAGTCCAAAGGGTAAATAAGAAAATTTCTGCTAATTAATGCATAATTAATTATACTAGTCGAGTTGACTAAAAGGCAATTGTATGTATTTTTGCATTGACAAATAAAATTAACCTGATCAAGGTCAGGAATAATCAAACAATTTGATTGCATTATCAAAAGATTAGGAAATTTGCTCAATTATCTACGAAAGGTGATTTGAGATAATATATTTACTGTTGTTGAATATCTATCACAATTGATTTCGAGTAACTCCCGAGTTTTATTGATACAACTTGGAACTTGAACTAAACTTTGATTTTAAATTATCGGCAATTACCGTACTCACAATAAATTTGCTCTTTTTGTTTTTTGATATTTTAAAATTCCACCCAAACTTCCGAATTTCCTTTTCAAAACTTTTATTTGTCAAAACTTTGCTTTTAATTTTTTTAAGTATTAACCTACTTTGTATTCTTTTCGAATTTTAGCCTTAATAATGTTGGAAATTTGTGAAGTAGTTCATATCTTTTTGCGGAGGGGTAATTATTCATTATATCACCCGTTGATTTGCTAATACGCAAACCGCTTTGGTTTCAAAATTAGTTGTGCAAAAATATTAATTATTAATATTAACAACATCCTTTTGTGTTATGCCAAAAATACATAATAATGATATGGTTGATGGCAATTTTGTTTAGAACAATTCTAGTGAAAATAAATGGTTTTCTAGTTAACGATCACGGTTAGAATTTACAGTTAAGTTGTTTCATTATTTTGATGTGTGAATTTGTATCACTTCCTTTTAATTTAAAGGTATTTAAATTTGTAACGAAGCCCTTCTTCCACCCTAATAATAGATTTTCGTGGCTTTCTAATTTTAGATATTAAAGCACTTAGTTCTGGGATGATTTTCTCTGTGCTAATATACACAAAAAGGTCTTTCTAAATGTTTGGCGCTTTTCTTACATCACAAAAAGTTAATTTGCTTCCAACGTTCGTACAGTTTTTCAAAATAAATGAAGCTCTTTAAGCTTCGATTGAAGCTTTAAAAAATATTCAATTTGTTTTTTTTTTCTTTTTTTTTTCTTCTTTTTTTTTTAAATTATTAATAATGACAATCATTAATTCGGCGGTAGTTGAACCTAGTACATACGTTAACAGATGATCGTTCTAACTACTAGGTCCATGGCCGTCTCGAGTATTCAATTTAAAAATTTTATTGATAAATCTTGTTCTGAAATTGTTATTGAACTGATGGAGGGAGCATTTTTATCGCCAACACATACAAATTTTCCTCCCTACAAAATGAGCGTCGACGAAACAATTTGTTTTTAACGAACGTGGAAAACAGCTTCCGGCAAACACACCTCCGCTGTTGCGCGCTGCCGCAGCGGGTTTGAAGAAAGCTCAATTATTTTAAGTAACATTTCAAGATTACACATTATTTAGCTTTGTTGTACGTCTACATGTGTAATTTCAAATGTTATGTTAATTAAAAATGTAATTTCATCTGAAGGTGTTAATTTTTATACGCATTTATTATTTAAAAGGTTGTGGGTAAAGCGTAAATAGCTGTTCTCACAAGTGAAGTGCTTTTATTAACTATACAAATTCAAAATATAAAATAAACTGAAAAATTGATGTTCCGTTTTATTATGACTTCATAGCATTTTATATTTTTGATTTATTGCTTGTACAAAGCAATCATCGAAATTGTAATTAATATTTGTTTTAAAGTATATACCTGTAAATTATTGCCAACAGTTTTTGTTTATTTAATTATGATTTATTCCAAAACATGGCTTTTAAAGTTGAAAAGGGTTTTTAATATACAGGATGGTGGTATCTTTCGGGCATCACAGACTTTTGACTCGAAGTTTCTGGACAATTCATCTATGGATTCATCTGGTAAAGGACATTTTCAAAAGTATACATTATTTGTTATTAGCTATTGTTTTTGAAGTTACAGCGAACTATTCCAGTATCGAAATGTCCGGCATAAAGACGTCTCCCAAACTGATGCTCAATATCTCTCGATTCTCTGTTATAACTGGAGATACTGACTTGGTCTTGGTTAGATTTATTTAAATTTGGATTTTGTATGCACATTCGACTCTGCTTTTATGTTTATTTAATAATCTATGTGTATTCGGCTTTCCACGGTTTCCAATTTAGTCCATGACATCTTTTATCATCTATGACGTCTTCCAGTGCAGTTAAGAACTATATAAGGTCTCTGGATAGGAATTGGATAATTTTCCTTCTGTAGTTCGACTGCGGAGTTAAGTTTCTTTTGTAAATACTGCTTGTAACGTTCCTAATACTGCCGTCCTAAGCTAGAAAGTAGTATCTCCATTTCCTAAAATTTTTATTTATATCGCTTTTGAGGATTATTACAACAATATCTGTGATCCGGTAACTTTAAAAACTAGTAAGACTAATAGTTATATGCAATAATTAGTAGTCTTACTGCTTTATAGTGTTGCAGGATGACAGGATCACAATTTTAAGAAATGGAGATACTGCTTTCTAGCTTAGGACGGCAGAATAAGTATGCTGTCATTTTTTTGGCTTTAAGAGTTTTTTCTATTTTCTCATGCCATCTCAGTCTTGGAGGTTCTGGCTAAGAAGAACTCTCTGGGCAGGCAAAATGTTAGTTTTAATTCTCTCAGTTTTACAATTTGGAAATATAAAATTTTGCTTTCTTTCCATGTAGCCTTCTTCTGTCATCTTGAAAGTGGCTGTTAGGTAGTCACAACACTAATATTTGTGGAAAAGACACCACACGATAATGTTATCGTTTTTCGGCCGAACAAGCTCTCGTGTACTCGACTGGGCCTATACTGTATAGTAATTAAACATTAGTTTGCTTCAATGAACAAACAGGACACAATCTAAAATTACCTTTTTCTATTTTATTGTTATGTTGTGTGAAACGATTACTTTTATGAGTTTTTTTTATTAACAGTAAAAATATGACAAGTATGCAGGATGCTCCATTTTCGTTCAAATCCTAAGGAGAGTTATATGTTTTAACTAGCAAAAGTTTTGTATTATCTCAGCAATACTTTAGGAAATGTACCAAACGAGATTACTGTATAAATTATTATTTGCTTTTCTAATCTTCGATAATTGAAACTATCTCACAACAAGGGACAATGGTAAAAGTTTCCACTTCCAAAAATAGCATCGATGCAATTAGTGTTACCTAATTCTTCAAGATTTACTTGGTAGAGCAAAAATCCACTTAAATTTTTCAACTGCCTTCCTGACAGTAATTTCAGAGTGCCCTACTGCAAAACGGATATTTAATTGAATCATAATCGCTCTTTATAAAAGCAGTTTTTCCTAACAAGGATATCCTTAAACAAATTCTAAATTTTTATTTAGGAAAATTTTTCATCCAAGTTTTTAGAAACGATAATAGAATTCGTTGTAATAAATTTTTAGAAACGGTATATTCTCAGGGACGCGAGTACACCGTAAGTTATTTACTTTTCAAGATCTTATTGAATTTGTAATTGTTTATTGATAGCTCATTTATTCATTGCCATTAGAGCTGGTGCGAGGGGATATTTTTGTGCTAGTCATCACACGCTCGATAAATTAACATAATGATAGTTTCCCAATTTAATAATTATCCTGTATAATTCGGGGTCTGTGATTACGATTGGACTACATAGCAAATTTCAGGGACGTATTAGCCCAAAATTTGTAGTTTAAAAAATGCACAAGCGTAACAGTAAATTTTACAATTGCATCGGGAAAGCGACACTGACCGCAAAAGTAATTAAAGAACTATTTCAAGCTTTAAATAATTTTAACATAACTTCATAAATACTACTATATAAAATGGGTTGGCTAATGTTTATTTCACTGTTGTATAATAATTAATTACGGGCTTCATTGTACATTTGAATAATTAAAACCGATATAATCAGCGTTGAGTAGTAGTTATTAGTTACTAAAGACAACAAAAGAGGGAACTAAACTTAATCGCTTTTGTCCGTTTAACTTTTGACATTTATTATTTATGAATGCAGTTTAGATGAGATGAAATTCTATGCATATATTTACCTACCGTTTTGTTGCATTGTAATCAACCTTGATGCAAACCAATTTTGCTAGAGTAGGTCAGCATTTATAGTACAAAATTCATATCTAATTTTCTTCTTTATAAATATGTTTGTTCAGAGTAGACCACAAAATTGTCTGAAAATTTCAACATGTTGCATGCAAAATATCATTTTTTTAAATTTCGATTCATAAATTGAAATCTGCAACAATATTGTTTAATCCGATCATGTTTTATTTACATTTAATTCACGTGTTTCTACTTGAACGTTAACGATTATCACGTTATTTAAATTTTTATAAGTGTGATTATTGTTTACAGTTCGATTCAAATCGATCTGATGGTTCAATATTCAATTTGTAACTAACTTGCTTTTTTTAGAAATTATGTAATAATGCCATTAGATTTTTGAAACGAGATCGATGGTTTTATTCTCAGACTAAATATACCTAGAAACAACATATACTGGTGTTTACCGAGTCCCGAGTTGTCATTGGTCAACAAAACGCGGCACTTGTTATGGTTAAAATTCGAAATATTTTTTTAGACATTGTGAATTAATTATTATCGTTGTTGAGTCGTTTGTGGAATTTATAATTTAAAAAATGGGCAAGCAAAAGCATTGTGTGTGGTTAAGTATCAAAAATCTTTAAAACATAAGTAAGTAATACTTAACCTAAAAAACATACATAGGCTTAACCACTAGACGTTGTTTAATAACAAGTGATGTTTACCAACAGTGTTGCTTAAAATTTGCTTCAAAACAATGCTCTGTCTAGTAAATAGTTAGTCTGAGGTTTTATTCGTCAAACTGTTTGACAACCACTGTCTTTTTTAAGTTATAAAACACTACTGATTGGTTGAATAATAAACGATATCTATTGGCTGTTTTTTATTGGAAAATGTAGAGCTTTTAAATATTATAATTTTTTCACGATTCCCCTTAATTAGAAACTTATTATCCATAAAGTTGATTATAATGTTTTTTATTTTCAACTACATTTTTTCACAATAATAACTTTTTATATTAAGGTCTACTAAATGTCAAAACATTTTTAAAATAAACAGTTTATCAAGATTTAAAAGATAAAATAACAAAAAAATATGTAATGCAAAAAAATGCTAGCTTGGGGCTAATCGTTCCCGACGAATAGTTCCCGATGAATAGTATCCCGATTTTATTATAAATTTATCTTAATATTTTATAATTTTATTAGTGCTACCTGTTTCGTCCCAAAATATTGATTGACATCTTCCCTGAGATTAAGTTAGTATTTATTTGACGGTTGTTGCTCGGAGTATGCATATTTAGGATTTATATTATTCGAATATTGTGATTACTGCTTAGTCACAAAAACTGGGTAGTTTTTAGCATTTAAACAAGTGGTGGTGCAGTACACTGAAAATTCAATGAAAATTTCATTGAATCAATGAATTTCAACCAATGAACTAAAATTATTGTAGTATTATTAATGAAAAAATTTATTGTATTAATGAAAATTTCAGAAATAAGTTCGTTTGTTAAAAAAAATATTTCAGGGTAGTTTGTTAGTAGGCTTGATTTAAAAATTTTTCATTCCAGCCCACGATTTTCACGTTCTAATTCGATCAGTGACCTCTCGAAGACACTGATGACTGTATAATTTGTTGTATGCTTTTTGCAAATCTCCCCGTGGGGGGGATCGCTGGGATAATCAGATGTAAAAGTGAAGAGAAATTTGAGAATATCCGGTAAAATTAGGAATACTATAGATGAGCTTTTCTTTTGCTTTTTCCAAAGTTCTTAAGACTATCCAGGTTCCAGGAGGAAATTCGGCGAAAATTTTCAGAAATATTGTTAATAGGAATCCAGTGTACAAAATAATAATAATAATTATTATACCTTTAAAAATAATTAAATAGGTAGTTTTTTACTTGAAAAGTCTGAAGGCTGACCTTTTAATTAATAACATTAATTTTTCTAAATAATTTGAAAGCTCATTCCAGAAATCAATTCTGTGTTGTTGCGAATTACACCATCGCAGGTTTCGTGCACTGTAATTTTTTCCCAAAATTTTCACTTTAATGTGATTTTAATTTAGAAATATTATCTTAAATGTTTTCACTTTCAAATTTAGAAACAGAGTATTTTTAATCGTCTCTTTGTCTAAATGTATTTTAAAAATCATGTTTTTATTCAGCATTATTATTTTATTTTCTTTTCTAAAAAATTGAAATAATCTGGGAAGACTTGGTGGATGTTTTAATTTAAATTAATCTTTTTCTACTTTACTCAATTTACCTTAGGTAAGGTTTCTAATTGCCCGAACAGGATTAAAATTGTTGACTGTATAAGTACAGTAATAAACAAATAGGAGGATAATAAAAGCCACCCTATTTCTCATAATACAAAGTTCGTCAAGCACAATAATTTCTCATAATAATATGCAATTATTTTTTTATTTTCATAATGGAAAAGCTAAAAATGTGTTTTGATTCTTTCGTTTTAATTTAATTTGCCCTAATCGCTCCCACTTACCTAATAATTTATTGCAGGTATAAGGAATTAACAAAATTAAAATTTTTGCTTTTTGTCGAATCGAACCCTAACCTACAATTTTTTGGTCACGAGACCTATGCAAAAGGAATTAAACGAGAATTAATGAAATGAAAATAAATATAAACGAAACCAATCATAACCCTTCTGAGAATTTAATATCTATACATTTTTGCTGTTGTTTCTTTAAAAAAATGGAATTAAATTTGAACGGCCCCATTGAACTCATTGATTTTGAACTTCATTTCTCAAATGAATTTGTTTTATGTTTACCATGCTTACAAGGAAATTAATATGTAGAATTTCTTTAAAAGTTAAATTTATTTAAATAAAAAACCGTTGAGTTTTAAATTTTTAAATTGTTTTTGATTGGCAGTAACCGAACGGAAGATGTTAGTAAAAACAAAAAACCCTTTTACCTGTTTTCGTGTGGGGGTAGGTACTTTTGCGAAATTTGTTTATTTACTTCTGTACTTCCAATATGGCGGCGGTATAGTTGTAGTGACAACATTAGAATCTATATTTTTTAATTGAAAAAATCCCGGTACGGGATTCAGTGCGTTATTAGTAGTTTGAGATTTCGATTCTTTTTAATCATGTACCATCGGAGGTAAGTCATCACGGGCATTTTAGATAATTTAGCTATATTAAAGCTGACGCGAGTGCTGTGAGAAATTTTCAATTGTTTTAACAAAGCCTACCCTTTGGTTCTCAATAATATCTTAATTTTCAAGTTACTTTAGGTTTTTATCGGTAAATATATGTAGTCGCTATAATTCGATAGTCGATAGAACAGTAGTTCTCAATATGTCATTATAGTAGCGCTGTCAAAATTCTATTTATATTGTAAAACTGTCAAGTTTTCAATTATGATACTTTTGTTTGTAATGTTAAAGGCAATTACAAGTTAATTTTGCTAATTTATTACGTTCATTTAATTATTTAAATTACTATAATCGCGAATACATCATAAAAATAGTGTTGACACTCTCCATAAATCTACAATCATAAAATTCTTAGGGAATGCAATGAATAATTCAATTAGTTAAATGAATTAAAAGTTGTCGAAGTACTTGCAAAAATTTTTCAATTTATTTTTCAAATGCAGATATTAAATTTGTCTACTAATTATATTGGTTGTGTAATTTAATACTTTGGTATTAATCTTGTTACTTTAGTAATTTTAAATTACTTTAAAGTAATTATTAGAAATGGGTGTTATGGATTTATTTACATGTTACTGAAAGTTAATTAAAATATTCTTGACTATTCTATTTTGCGTTAATTTACTTCATGCCTGTAGAATAAACAAATTAGGAAGAAAAGCTAAAATAGAAGCTGGATAACCGAGTTTTGCAGATTGCTTATTGATCTTCTTTAATTAATATACCTAACAATGTAGGTAATATTGAAATCGTAGCACACTTGCCAAAATCAATACTTTCATAATATAAAATCTAGTAAAGGGTAGATAAAGCTTTTATTAACGATTAGCTGGTGAAAATTAAAAATCAAATAATCAGTGGCGGTTCGGCTGGGGAGGGCAATGGGGAGTCCCCTCCCGTGACAAAATGACGATTTGTTGTTAGAAAAAGGTTTCTAGATCAATAACCTAAAAATTACTACCAAACTAAACCAATCTGCAAGATGAAAAAATAGAATTGAAAAGTAAATTGAACAAATTTTTACTTATAATCTATAATGCAATTTGGAAGACTTTGAATTCTCAAAGAGCAGTCATTAAAAATAAACGGATCAGGGTCGAGCTATACAAAGCACTTATGTATTTGATCGGTTTTATGTCGTTTAATTAATTTATTAATTTAGCTTAGCGCAAATTTTAATGATATGCAATATTTTACCTTGAGCTTTTTGATTTAAAAAAATGCGGAAATGACTTTACTTATTGATAACTTGCAATTTTTCCATTCCTGTTGTAATTGAATTAAAATTGCAAATTGCATGATAATTATGTACACGGCTGAATGGGACAAAAACTTTTTTGAGTGCTAAACGTATGGGCACGAATACAATAAAGGCTGTCAGAATTGTACGAGTACTTTGGAACATGCTGACTTCAACGTTTGCCAGCAGAATAATAACTTTCATAATCTTTTGTATCAATCATTGGGGGTTTTGTTTACACAACCCTATACATTTTCCCGTGGGGAAAAATACTCCAGGACATTATTAATTTAGCGACAAAATGTTAATTACACCGATATGACTGTACAGTGTACACCGTCGTGTTGAAACTAATTCGAGTTTGTTCCAATGTTGCTCAATCCTTCTTTAGAAAAGATGAATATTTTACCTTTTTTTTTATCGATTATTGGATAAATAATTACAAAATTGCAGGGGAAAATGTATGGCAACGTACAAATTTGTTTATTTATGGATACACTGGCAATTTTCAACATTGTGGCTTCTAATGATGGTACACACAAATTATTTCCTCTACATTGATTGTAAACATGCAACTTTATGTATTAATCTGCAAAATTAATTCGATCCAAGTTGTGTTTTCTGTTAATTTCATTTAGCCGGGAGTCATTTTCTACTCGTATTTCTAGAATTTGTCCAGAAAAATATTACATAATGTTTCTTCGTTTGTGAGTTATAGTGCTATTAAATCTAGCTAAGAGGACTACAATGTAAACCAAATAAACAAATTAGTGTTTATTTTTCACGCTCATTAAATTTTATTGGTACCTACTCAAAATTTAAAAAACTGTTAGTTACCTATTAAAGTTTTACGAGAAATTTAACGGGAAATGGATAACATAACCCTCTTCTTAACAAAAAATTTCATAATATTGCAATGATTTTGTAACAGACTAAAAAAGTTTTCACCTGCCCCTAATTGAGATACCTTCTGCTTCCTAGTTTAGACCCTCATTATCATTTCTAATGTAAGCAATAATTTGTATCTAGATACTTCTTTAATGTTCCACTTCTCGTTAACTTGGATTGGTTAAGTGTAGTACATTAATTTGTACGTTATTTTTCTTATTATTATTTTCACTCACACAAATTATAGAAACAACGTTTTTAAATTCGATTAAGTTATTATAATGGAGTTGTAACCAACGAAACTTGTTTGAGTCATAACCAAGTAGTATTTTAAGTGTTAGTAAATTGACTTTTCCGGACAATTGTTATAAATTAGAATAAATACATAATAAAATTACGTTCGTTGCTCTAAATTAAATTTAAGGCCCATTTCTGATGATTCTTCCATTTTTCAAAAACCAAGTACGAATATTATGAGGTCAATGTTGTGTTATGATAACTTTGGACACGGAAGGAGGTCGAGTCTTTGCCAACACCGCTTTTTCTTAAGCTGTGAAAGTGT
This sequence comes from Cantharis flavilabris, assembly GCA_949152465.1. Taxonomy (NCBI): domain Eukaryota; kingdom Metazoa; phylum Arthropoda; class Insecta; order Coleoptera; family Cantharidae; genus Cantharis; species Cantharis flavilabris. The sequence goes on from OX424439.1 coordinate 24,062,954, forward strand.
AAAGGTCGAATTTTTTGCATACCTCGTAGGATATCTTCTATTGTCAATCGATGTTCCATTTGTGTTTTGTACAAATGCTGAAATTGTTCTTCAATATTTATTCAATAATTGACGTTAAACAGAGGTCTGTTCACTAATAAGACCCAAGAGGAAAAACGGTGGACCAAGGCACATATATAGTTACATCAGGGTCAGCCTTTAGCTATGACAGAGTAGATAAAAACTCGGGTTCAGAAGGCGAGAACGCAAAAAACGGGGTAAAGTGGTATGGCATTTTCTATTTGGAGTGGCAGGGGGGGGGGGGTTAAGCAGTCAAACCAAGTTGAACTATTGCAATATATGCAGATTATAGTTCAACCTGAAGAATACTACATGGGCCTAAGTGTCATTAACAAAGACGGCTTTAACCAAAGTTTTTTGGGAGAAAATCAGTCCTCAGTTTCCCAACTATTGATTTTTTTTGTAAAAGAATTTTATTGATTTCCTACAGTATAAGTGAATTGTAACCAACAGTGTGGTATAAAGCTTGAATCGACATGCTACGAAGCAGGAGACAGCGGTTCAATGCTTGGTCGAGTTGACTACGCTGTTGTGATCTAAAGCCTAAGTTTCACCTATGGACATCTAGCCAGGTTAGCACCCTACTAGAACACATGCAAGTGCTCAAAGAACCATGAACGCCAAGTCTAAATTTGGCACATCACATGATAATAACAGGACCAAGTCTTAAATTAAAAATCTGGAAACCGAAAAAAATCGGGATTACAATACTTCTTTGTTTTGCAAGGAAGTAATAAGAAGGGGATAAGTGCTTTGTGAAAAAGTCCAGCTCATCGACGGTTTCGCCAACTGTCTACACTATTGGGGTAGGGAGACTTTCTCTTATAGGGCCGTCTCTGAGCATTAATCCAAAACAAAAATAGCCCAACAAAGATTATTTTGTGCAAGAACAAGGGACGAAGCGAAGCGACACTTTTCAGGGGAACATTCCTGAATTTGCCAACTTTTTTGCTTCTTATTTTGTTGGAAATCGATATGCTATTGATTTGTGACAAGTAATGATTTTGCCAGCTCGTCAGTGGATTTGCCATCTTCTCGGTGAATTGGTTCCCCTCTTATCCTTCCCCATGGGTTTGTCCCTGGTTGGAACCGCGTACTATGGAATGAAAGACCATGTTTTCAAAATTAATATTTTGTGATGAACTAGGGGGACGCATAGTCATGGGGTCTTAAGGCTTTTGATAACTTCATCTGATGACTGGGTAACTTTGAAGACGATAAGAAATACAAATAATATAATTACTTTAGCACCAAGCGCCACCTAGGGTATACTTTTCAAAAGTTTAAATTAAAATCTCTCCATCCAAGGTTCGAAACTAACTCAATTGACAATGAAGAGAAATTTATAGGCGAATCATGGTTTTTTTCAAAATGCTTATTAAAAGTTTTATACTTTGAAAAATATCGAGTATCTTAGAAGTGGAGAAAAATTTTCCTCTGATGATAATGGGAAGCATAAATCTTGAAAAAAAAATTAATCTATTGTTTTTTGTGCTTGAAATCCAGGAATCTTCTATTTTATATTTCTATTTGCTATAAAAATTTTTCTGTTTCGGTTTCGGTCGGCCATGTGCTTCATTTCATTCCGTAATTGATTTCTTAGCAAGTGCGAAGTATTTACCTGAATAAACCTAGTCTGCACTTCAAATAGGATTAGAGAGCTCTTGATTTTTATAAACTCTTAAGCTATTTCAATTGGTGAGGTACTTGAATTAATTTGAAACAAAACTTCTGCCGTGGTTTTACATTTATTGTAAGTGGTCCATTCCATACAGAAGCAAAATTGTATCCTACCCAAAAATCAATAAAAAATTGATTATCACACCTATGCTTGGAGTACTAGCTTATCAATTAGGCCGCATTGCTGTGTGAAAAGATAAAAGTTCAGGAGAGTTCATGGATTTCACTTTTAAAGAGAAGTCCAACCTAATCTTGGCGTTTTTTTGATGACTTTTTTGTCGGTGTAACACGGAAGATAAATTTAAGGTCCAAAGTTATTTTACCATGTAAACTTCGTTGATTACATGTTTTAGCAAAATAACGATACTACCACCCGACAAAGATAAAGTTTTCCTAAAGAGTAGACTTGTGACCATTTTATTATTGTTCAGTTTCATAATAAATTGTGATAAGGACTACAGTCTATCTCAAACAAAATGTTGAAGTAGTTTGTTTTTCAAGATAAGGTTAGGTTAGTAAATTTTTATTGGTTCTTCTCTTTTTTACCAATGAATTTTAATGCTATTTTCTCGATTTTTTTTCATCCCTAATTTGGCCCGTGTCTTAATTTAAATGATGCAAAAAAATGGAAGCGTGTTTATGACGGAAGATTGAAATCAAAACTTACGAGGTAGCGAGACACCCTCTCCAGACACGACGTGTGTCTGCCAGATGGTTTATTTCGACACACCTGTCGTTTTTCAGACTTGCGTTTAATTTTATCTTTTTTTGGGTTTCGTTCATCATGTACACAACAGTTTAGTACTTTATTATTTTATGTGTCAGAGGTCAATGCCAAACTATTTATCTCTAATAAATTCGATTGAACACGAAAAATCGTAATTGTTCGAGCTTGGTGTCCGAATGGTTTGTTCATTTACATTTCCTGTTGCTACTTGATTGTCGAAATTTGTTCGTCGTTTTTGTTTTTTGAATGAACTCAAACTGGCAATGTATATTTTATAATGTTAGTACAAGTACACATTAATATCCGGTCAGTTTATTCGCCAATAGATAAAAGCTAATTAACGTGAGAACGCGTCGTCCTAAGTTCGTCCCACAGATAAAAACACTTCTCGATCAGGTTATTAGTTTTGCTATTACATTATGATTCAAATAATATTGTTCGTCTCGCACCTCCCAGATGGAAATACTTGTAAAAATGCCGTTTTGGATGCGTCATCGACTGACATACTTTAGTTGTTATTTGGCAGCTTCTCTACAAGTGAAATTTTATTAATCTGTGAAAGGTGCTATACATTTTAATTTCTGTTTTTAACCGCAATGGCATTTTTTAAAAAGAGCCCTTCGTACACCGGATACTTTTGTAAATGGAATCCCGTATAAAATTACCAGTCCAAGGTAATTCTTAATTTTAGCATTTCATTTTATTCCCAAAATGGCACTTAATCCCTATATATATTTTTAAACCTTATCAGATCATATCAGTAAAATTAGCAGTTAATGTTTGCTTTGGAGCATGTGATTGAATTAATTACATAGAAATTTTAATTTGACATTCACGAAGTCATACAGTTTTAGTTTGAATTTGGTAACTGCTTTTTTTTATAACCAGAGGTCGTTACGCAACTCATCGTTTATGGTTTATTAAAATATTTTAGAATATTAGGAGTCTATAATATTTTTAATTGTATTCCCTCTCAAAAGGAGAGTGGCTCCCGAGAGTTCCAATAGTCAATTTAGTTACACCCTCCTCCGCCAAAACTTTTTTATGGTCCGTCCCTGTGATCAAATGCGGAAGTTAGGTTAAGTATGTACCTTTTTCTATTTTCAAATTTTCTTTACCAATGTTATTATCGATCGATTTTCTTATCGCCGACTGTCACAAATGAAAGGGTGACGTCAAGATAACATTCTTATCTAATTTGCGTTGATAAATTTTAAAAGAGCTTCGGCAGTAATATTTTAATGTTTCTTGTGATTTAAGTTCATTAATTTTTATTTGGTGACCCGCTGGTTTTTCAATACATGGGAAAATCCAACCGAACGTGGTTCTGAGTTTCTTCTGTTATATCTCTTAAATAAGGCTAGTAAATTAAAAATATAACGTTACATAGTACGAAAATGATAAAAATAAACACTTTTTAATTAAGTAACTGCAATTAGCTTTTGCACTTAAAACAGCACATTAATTTAAAGAGTTTCGATTCTCTTTTTACTATCCGTTTCAGCTGGTTTGATAAAAATATTACTTTTAATCCAAACATTTTCTTTAAAATAATAGGAATTTTCCTATTTTTATCTTTGTGGCTTCAGTACAATAGTAATCGTGCTTATCAGTAGTTATGATATCATCAGTTGAATAAATCAATTACAATTTGGTAATAAAGTTGTTTTTCCTATAACAAAACAAGCAGAGAAATTTTATTGAAAAAATAGTGAATTTACTTTCTTGCATGTGATGCTCGATCAAGTTATTGGGGTTTGGCTATAAAATTTTTTTATTGAAATGAAAATTTTACAATTTCGCAAACGTAAAATTTAATTTATTAATAAATTTGTTCCCATATTATCTCGGTTATGTCAATCAAACTATAAAAATTTTGCATTTGATTGAAACAATACTCAAAATTTAATTATTAATCTATTTCGTAATCGAAGTTTACAATAATTGGTGCTTTTGACATGGAGATGGGTGCTGCTATATGAAGTAAAACAAAATGTTTGATTTTTTACTAACAGGCTCGGCAGTTATTATAAAATAATCCTAAAATGGAGCCTCATCCCAGTTTGGCATTTACAGTACTGACACTGAAACATTCAAAACACTTTTTAATTTTGAGATAATCGATCGTTTTCTGTTCAATCAATAATATTGGATTGCTCTAAGAACACAGTCTTATTAAAAGTGAAGTAATAACATTGTTGGTTGATATTCGAGGTTGAATTGAGGTGTACTGTTGATACAGTTTTCCCTTTTAGTCCATATACATATATTGTATAACACTCTGTATATATGTGCATAAGCACCTCCCGTGAAATGCACCCATAATGCAGCATTTATTTATTATGACATTAACTTGTCACCTCACTTTGTTTCTTAACCTCAAATTTAAAAGTAGTCAATGTATTTGGTCAAAAGGGCAAATTTTTTGATTGTGTTATTTTTTCTGTAGTATCGAAAGAGACCGCCTTCGGGAGCGGGAGAGGCAGGCACGTGCTCAAATGTCCTCCCAAGTAGCCGACCGAGATAGGGAACAGGAACCTGGAGCACCTCTTTTTACATCACCGGTAAAGGTAAGCAGAGCGATTGATAAAAATATGTTTATGAAGTGATATTTAAATAATTGTAAACCGAAGTCTGCCTTTATGTCGTTCATCACAGATGATCGTACGATGAAACATTTTGAATTTTCCAATTTACCCAAAATTTACTTGGAGAATTATTTTATAATATAGAATGGCTTATATTATTTCAAACTTATCACGAGTTCGTTACTAAAACGTAAACACAAATCGATCTACTAAATTGTATAGTTCTTGTTTTAATTATAATCAAGTGGTGAGATTTTGTTTCATGCAAAGCCTAATGATCCGACTAATCAAAAAATACCGTAGTGTATTATTTTATCTTTATTCCATTTGGATGATCAAGATTAGCCCTGGATATAGAAAATTTACGACCAGAATATTTTTCTCCGCTCCAACAGTATGTCGAAATAGTTATTTTTAGCTGTCAAACATACAAAACTTCCTGTAAGACCCCCGGTTTTCTACTTTACAAGATAAATCTAAAAATTAGACCTTGACTGAGCAACTTTTTCATTATTCAATCCTAGTAGAAAATTAGTATTTTACATCACGAGTTGGGAAAAAAGCAGATTGTGAATGAGCAGACATATTTATGCAGGTTCAATAACCTGTTTTCAGGAGTGATTTACAACGTTTTATCTAATTTCACGTTCCAAAATTCGTTTGGTAATATCCATTACTCAACGATTTCTGCAATTTGATTTAACAATTCGCCACTTTCGATATGATTTTTGTTGCTTGAAGAGACGTCTTTCTTCACGAAATTAAGATAAAAAATTTTATCAAGGGCAATAATAAATAATTTGTTTCAGAATTCTTAGAATTGATGATTTAATTTATTTGATATTAATTTTGCATTATGTACAAGATATGACTATTTAAGTTTTCATTGAATAATTTTCATTGAACAATGAACCTACGAATGAATTTCACAGATTTTCATTTTAATTCATAATTGAATTATCTGATTTATTTGAGTGGACTGTTCCACCACTGCTTAACGTAATCTTGTCAGATTTTAATTTGACATTTTATCCTAATTATGAAGCCACCAACTTTATTTCTATTCAAAATTTAGATTTCTGCGCTATCCGTTATTTCTAGGAGAAAGCGGCGGGGGGGGGGGGACATTTCTGAAAAATAACTAAAATATTGATTAAATATTATAAATATTTACGAGAGAGAGTAATCATATTGAAGTTTGCGTTTTACAGACTTCATAAAACTTGAATGAGATTACACAAAACTTCACAAAGGACTTCATGCAGATTAATTTTTCACGTTCCAAAGACTTCATTTGGCGATTACCCCCTTGGGTAGACCACAAATGTCACCCGGTTTTGTAATTACGATCACGTAATACGTGATAGAAAGTATAGTCTGGAACACGCTATTCCTCACTCGTGCGGAATATGCCTAATTTCCTAACTTGTTACAGAATATACTATTCAATGTCGAATAAAGTCGATTAATCAAGTAATCGATGATTAATCGACAACTTTCTTACTACTAATGCTTTTCAGTTAAGATTTGTTTTGTAATTTAATTTAAAGTTTCTTATTTTATTCCTTGTTAATTTTTATTTTACTTCTCATTTTGGTTGCCTTCTCGACGTTATTATCTGAACCCTTGCTCATGTGGATCCGGTCCTTATCTCGCATTCGAAACACGGGCATTGCTCATTCTTCGACTCACTCTGGATTATTAAACTTGCTTCTTTTTATGTTTTGCTTAAAAATTATATTTATCTTCAACGGTCAGTTGTGTAATAAGATCATGCTTGAATCTGAGTTAATTCACGAATGTTAATTTATTCTAGATATAATTTACTGCTTTTTTTTTGCTTTTTGATTTATTAGGCCAATACAATATTTCAAATAGCAGTGGTTTACAATCATTAATAAATTAATAACAATAAATTTTCAATTTTCACTTTCTAACAAATTATCGATTTTCTATCTGTTGTTGCATTGAACAGGTTCGATTTCAAACCAGTTATAGCCAATAACAGAAAAAATATGTTATAATAACAAACTATCCGGTAAGATGGAAAAATTTGTCCATGAATGCCCCTGTATGCAATTGACTAGCATCGAAGCGGAATTTCCACGTTGGATGAACAAACTGATTTTTTGAATTAAGAGTTTAAACTCGATTTTAGGTCTGGTGAGATTGGATTTTATGCTACTGAGGTCTAGTTTTTCAATTGTGAGTTAACCCAAGTTCAAGGGTTAATCTACGTTTATGATTACTCTGATTGGTCAAAATTCAAAGTTAACCATTGAATTTGGGTTAACTCACGATTGAAAAAATTAGCCTAACTTGTTATCACGATTATTATTATACTCGTCTCCAATTTATATGCCACCTATAATTTGTATGGATGAAAGATCTACTGAATGTAAAATAAACAAAATTAAACAGTCACTTTTGTGCCGCCGCGTTTGCCTAAAAAGTACAACAAGCACTTTTGCAGCCGCTGTACTTACAACATTTATGCTGAATTTCAAAAATGCGTCAGCATGTCATTAACAGCCATATTCACCTTCAGTCAGGCTGGTGACATTTACTTTATTGAATTTTTTGGCCGAGAGAAAAAGAGGATTGCCATCCAAAAAAAGAGGGGGACTCTCGTACGTTGTTTAAAATCAACTTTGAACTTAGTTGGCCTGTGGAGTGCCGGAGTTGACCCATATCTCCTTCATCTGATGCTGGTGTGTTGACAGTTGGGAAAACAGAGTTAATGTAGTACTGAGTCGTACTGGATTAAAATCAACATACGAACATTATGGTTGAAGTACTTTTTCCTTCTCCTGGTAAAATGGGAGTGTTATAAATAATATTTAGTTCAAGAGCAATCCATGTTAGCATTTATGCAGACAAATTGATCTGGAATTAGGCGGATTTGATAAATAGGCGTCTCAGTATACACAAGTAAGTAAGCTTGTCAATCATTTTAATTAGATATGCATCAAGGCATGCAAAAGTGATTCATATTTTAAGCAAATCAAATATCTTCCAATTTGCTCGATCGTTTGTTCAGCTTTCAATTACATTCATGTTGACGACTATATAATTACAGAAATTTTCATTTAGATTAACCGCGTGTAGAACCCACACGTTTTTAAATTTTTACGTAAGCCATGACAACGGAAACAATCTGTAAGAGCTGTGCAAATCACCTGCAAGCAGATATTACATTTTTGTAAGGAATTTGGCATTTTTATTGTGTATCCTTCTTGTAGATTGGTGTGGTTTTGAGACCTTGGCATGGTTTTTTTTTTCGTTCAAATCTTATTTTGTCTACTAAATTTCTTAATTTGCAGAAATTATAATATACTTATTTAATTTTTAAATGCTGTCCATTGTGATTGTGCTTTGTTGTGGTATATGTAATGAAAATTATGTCCGTCCAAGGTTTCGCCAACTGCAGCCTGCAAAACAGCTTGAAGGCCGAAAACTAAACTACGCAATTGATACAGTATTTCCGATTTGTCAATCGAATGATCAAAAAAACAATCGTTTCCATTGTATGTACGAATATACGAATACAGGTCTTTATAGCCAATTAAATCTTTTTCACTTTTAATTATTCCAAATCGAGAAAGTTTACATTTTTAATCAAGACAAATTGTTATACATACTACTTTACTTTCACGTATTACAATTTTTTTTAATTAATTCACAAATTAGGAGTAGCAAAATTGTGCGTTAAAAAAATTTTTTTTAGGAAGTTAATTTTCGGTGGCAGAGGTTTGTTTGACTGAGTTGTTGTGATACAACGGTTTCTCAATTGTTAAATATTAAATAAACTATCGTCATAATTAACGTCACTTGTAATTAGTAACGCCACGCTTTCTTCGTAGTATCACGTTTACGTTGTTACGCTTCTTTGCCTTTTTACGACTTATCCTGCATGCGTACTCGTCTTGTTTACTACCGATAGGTTGAGGTTGTTTGAGAAGCACTGATCTTGATCTTGCAACGTATTATTAGCGGGGAAGTGATTAAATTAGTTGAAGGAATCAAGTTTTCAATATTTCATCCTATTAATTTGTTACTTTATTCGTCGATTGAAGCTTAATGAGTAAATTCGATTGGAAACTCTTTTTGTATAAAGTGCAAGTTAAATTTATGGTCTATTTATACGATCGGAGTCTATAAAAATTTTATATTTAATATGGAGGGAATGTACAATATAAGTGGCTGAGAAAAGTAATCATCATTATTTAAAGGCTTTTAAAGACGTTGCAGTGGATAAGGTGGTTGTATTTAAGTGAAGTAAAACACATTATAAAGATGGATGATTTATTAAATTGCGCATCGGTGGTAGAGGAAGTTAAGTAATTCTGTGCAAGGTAAACTCGAATTTTTAGGACCTACTACACAACTTCCAAATCGATATAGATAGAGAAAGGGAAGCACGTTGTTTTCACGCATACACCGCTAGTGTTTCTTTGCCCCGGACCCCCTTGATCATTCGGTCCTTGGAACCTTAAACTTCATCCCAACCCTTAAGGGTCTATCACGGCACCTCTTAGGGCTCCGGGAATTGCACCATCTAAATGTCTTCTCATTTTCTCCTTCACAACATGTTGAATGAGTTTACGGTTTACATTTTGATTCATTCCATCCAAATAATCTTCATTTTGCTAATTATCATTTTAAACTTTAATTAAATTGTATTCACTTAAAACAGATATAAATTCTTACGACGACAGCTGGATTTGAAATTTCATTTATTGATTTACAACCGAACTCTGTTTGTGGTTGTGCGTCTATCACACCAAGAAAGTTTGCAAACAAATACGCCACTCTTTAGGGCGGATGTTAAGAAACTACAAATCTCCAAACGACGACACGTTTTCATTATATCTGCTTCTGCTATTCTTTCCATTGCAGACGTATTCGAAAGCCACGTAAATCTTAACATAAAACACTGCGAAATTAACTTACATAAGAATTACTTTGGTCCTCTTTATCTTTTATCAAATTGTGTGCGCAAAATAAAATGAAAACCTAATATCCTTCTTTCGGCATCTTTTTTTCCAACTTAATAGACCATAAATCTTCAATCTTGTAAAATCAAATTTATTGTGATTTTGTTTTCCTTAATTCTCTTGAAAAAAAAAATGAGAAAGGATCGTGGAACAAAATTTTGTGTGAACAAGTAAAGAAGTCTTTGCCGATCAGTATTTGTAATTTAAAAAATAGAGAGGGGGGTACGATGAAAACCCACGCGCTTTTCCGACAACTATAAGTACAATAAACGTTTGTTGAATTTTTGCAAGAATTCAAGTCAAAATTAGATTTTCGAGAAATGAAAGAGTACCGCAACAAATTTTTTAATTCGAATTCCCCGATCCTGACAAATGAATCATTCATTATTTTTGGTACGGCATGATACATGCGCTTTTTATTTTCATTATCACATTTTCGTGTGTCTAAATTTAATAGATCAGTGGCGTAACGACAAAACTTCGATGTTCTCGGCTGGGTTAAAATTGGAATCTACCTTGGACGTTAAAAGGTGTAAAGGTTGAGTAGATTTATTAATTATTTGAAATGAACGTGAACGATCTTTTCCACTATACAATTTTAAAACTTTTAATTTGCAAGCGGTATTTTTGCATTTTTAATTTACTTCCAATTTACTACTCAACTTGTAAACTTCATTTCGTAATTAATTTTGTTTTGCAAACGTGTGTTAATTGTAATTAATGGCACTTGAAAAATTGTAAACGAAGAGCTTTATGAGTAATTGATTACGTCTTGTCTTTTTGAGAACACCATCGGTTGACGTATGGGTGGATTATTGAATATTTAACCAAAAATAAAAATTAAGCTATCAAAAGTTTGCTTAAAATTAATCGTCCTGTCTATTATAAATGTTCATTATTATTCACTCTCCTTCTATTTTTAACTCGAATTGAATTCCTCGCTGCTGTAGTTGAAGTAACCATGGCAAACGTCGAAAATATAATAAAACGTAAGAGTACCAAGAGGTGGAACCGACATGCAAAATTTGTCCTTAACCTTTTTAACTACAATGGGCGTTCCATATTTTTCGGTATCGGAAAGTTACATAATTGGCAGTGATAATAATTTGCCACGGTAATTGGTTGCTACAGGGTGACATAAAACACCTCAATAAATATCCAAAGCTACTTCGTAAATCAACTGTGGAAATTAAAGTTGGAAACTTGTAAAACGCATTTTATGATGAATGGTAGGACGATCGGAGCACGACACCAGATTATGTTTTAAGACTGACATGCAAAGTCGTGATAACACGTTTTCTTTGCTTAATTGAATACGAAACCATTGTACGACTTCCTGTTTGCAGACCAGTATGTTGCTAATTTTTTTTCTTATGGTCTACACACCGATGATTATGGAAGAGGACAATCTTTTGTTAATTTTGACATTGAAGATGAAACCGTTTATTTTGACAAACTATCCAAGAAGTGGAATTTAAACTGGATTCAAACAAGTTGTAAGGTCAATATACTCTCTATTCCAGGTTTTTGGAGCTCATTTATTTCTAGTATAAGAGACATTGCATTAATCGTTTGCATAACCATCAAATAAACTACTTAATGGCGTATTTCATAAATTTTACGACCGTAAAACAATGCAATAACATATTTATTATAATAATGTGAGAGCATATAAAAATTATTAGTAATTATTTATGTAAATTTAATTTACAAAACAAGATTACTTCCATTATAGAGAAAGTTCCTCGCAAATCCTCTGCCAAACGATTCACTAACGACATCTACATGCAAACATTTGGAGCTAACCGTTATTCCTCAATTCCTATAACGATTGAATGACAGTTTACCAAACATTTTTAAAATTCATGTGTTTAGAATTTTTCGATACAACATGAATTCTTGCATGAAATTTGCATTATTTGTAGTTAGGTAAAACCGGACGAATATAGTATTTTTGGATTTGCTTGATATTAATAATAACAATAATAGAATTTCAAAGAAATATTATTCTTATTGTGGTAGGGCCCCACCGCTTAACGTGGATTCCGAACCATGAAACAAGTAATTGGACAGTAGACGAGGTTTTAATTCGTGACCTTTAGATCCGGAGTCGAACTGCTACCTGTAGGTTTTGGTGTATAAAATAAATATAATCCAAAGTTATATCTGGAGTTGGAATGATTCCCAAAACAATCATCAAAATATTATTCAAGCGTTTGTCATAAACTTTGCAAATTATTGTCAGACTGTCAGTGATTTATTGGATTTAAAATTGAAGCACTTACAAGGATCTTGTTAAATTGATTGAAACTAAATCAAAGCTGTTTATATAAAATGTAAGGCGAAAGCCTTGGGACTCACCTTAGGTTTTTCACCTAATTAACTAGATCGAGTGTCTATCTAAAAAGTAAATAAATTCTCTCGAGGTACTGGATAGCAGGATTGTATATAATGAAAGGTGGAACAAGTAACCTGTTATTTCTGTACTATTTCAAAACTTGTACACCATTTTTGTAGAGGAATAATGGCTTATAGACAAATTTCTTTTTCAGATAAATCCATCTTCGACGGATCGTGTAACGCAACAGATTCAGAGCAAACTGGGTGATTATCAGAGAGTGAAGCCGTTTTTGGATGATTCAAAAAGGTTAATAGGTGTAGACGGTGTACCGCCAAGTCCTGGTGGTCCATTGTCCACTGCCAATACAACTACAACGAATCGCTTACCAACTGCAGTTGTGTTACCTTCCAGACTTCATCCACCTGTTGATAATTCGAGATCTGAGTTTAAAAAACCCCCACAGAGTAATAGTCGTTCGGCGACCCATCACTCTTCCTATCCTCGACGGGAATTTTCAAAACCCACCGATGGTAAGCTTCCATACGATAGCAGTAGAGGATATACAACGCAGCCCGTCAAGTCGGTGAATCCCATCAGCAGTCATCGCTCCAACGGTATTTCGACATCGAAACAGCCGAGTTCTCAATCGTCTTCATCTACCAATAGCTCAAATTCTTCAAGGATATCCAGTGCTGCTCGGCATTTACCTAGAATCTCTATTGATCAGCAGGTAAGACTAGTTGACATGGTTTAATGGAGGTAGTCACGAAGTGAGTACACTCTTGATTACACTTGCACTGGATTGATGCGATTACCAACCTGTAGCCCGCCACATAACGTGCCGATAACGCCATTGACACGTCTGAAATTTCATTAATGCCTTCTTAATTTGAACATAAATTTTTTTTATCGTCACGCTGAAATTTTACTGTTAGCAAATTGAACAAATGAAATAGCACCGGCCATAAATCTTTTCGTTTATTGCGCTCCCTTTTTGTGGGTGCATCTGGTGCAATATAAAAATTTATCTTTTTGCTTCGTTTCCCTATAAATTAGGTTTTATTGTATGTATTACCTAGAGAAGTAAGTAAGTAATTCGGGGGAAATATTTTCAAGGTTGGTTTGGCGTTTTGTTGTTACGAGAAGAGAATAATGTAACGTTAAAAATGCTCACTCAGTGCAGTGATGCATGGCCTTCCCGAGTACTTCACGCCGAACTAATTCTTACTAAACGACGACTTCGATTTGAAAATTGCTAAAAATTAGAATAAAAAAAAGACGTTCGTTTGTTTTATCGGATTTTAAAACGACGTGATTGGTCGAATATTGTTTTTGATTCTTTTACATTGGTAAAACGAAGTGTTTTGTTTTTAACCTTTGAATATTAAGAAAGTGTTTACAAGCTAATTAACCAGTGAACGAGAACTGTGAAGGTTACAATTATTACCTAATATTTATACATCTATTCTATGCTCGACTCTACAGTGACACTTCGTTAAAGCGTTCCCCGCTATTTACATTGTATGTAATAATTTATTTTTTATTGCACTTTGTGGCTAAATTATAATAATTATTATTACGGTTGTAATCTTTCAATCTTAGTAATCCTTTCGATATTTGTTATAATAGTATTTTATTTATCTTTTTTTTTTCTAATTCAGGGTGGCGGTTCTCTGCCTCGAGATTCCTCTTCAACAAGTGGAACTCCAGCGGAAGTAGAAAGCATACTGAAGGTAAGTCGAGTTAATCCAAAGGTTATTATCCTCGTAATATTTTTAAGTGATCCCAACAATCATGACAAAAAATAATTTATACAAACCGTTTTATCGATCTTCCTATTAGTTACGGTATGTAACACAAAAAGCAATCTTGCAACCAATTACAAGTAATTTAATATAACGCTTTTATAAAGTGGATTGGTTTTATAAGTTGAATAGTTTGCAATATCAGATTTTAACCTCCGATAATGGTTAATCATTGGTCGGCGATGTGCAATTGTGGTGAACTTATCTGTCATGGTTACATGATTCACTTAATTAACCCAATTGCATAAATTTATTAAAATATTAATGATTTACCTCTTGTTTTTGTATGCGTTAATTAATTTTTTATCGGCGTCGTTGCATCCAATCAAGATCAAATTTTATTATTAAAAGTGAAGGCGTTGGAGATTTTCCTCCTTTTGTTATTGGTTTTTTAAACAACAATTTAATTCCATGATTTTCGCTATTTTTGCTTGCGGGCTACATCGTCTACTTTTGGAGCTGAAACATTTCTTGAAGGACTACAGAATGTAACTTATTAAGAAATTATTCCGTCGGCAGCTGCGAAATGTGATACATACTCATACTTACACTATTCCTTTTCAATAATAAATCTTCCTTCGATTGTTCGATTAATAAGAGAATGAGTGATTCACACCGCCTATTACTATATCCGTATAGCTTCGATTACGTTTCCTTGATCTTTTTCTCCATTAAAATTACAAGAATTTCTTTGCAATCTTATTGAGCAATAACGCGCATTCATTTGTTCAATTTCTTTAATAGGCCGTCTGACGTCGATTTCTTTATTTTTATTAACGAATCAATAAGAACAACATTTATTTCTTCCACAAAACTATAATTTTGAATAATTCACTAGTTATCGGTTTTGTGCCCCGGTTTTGTTAGACGAAATTCAAACAAAGTGAAATTGAATTTCTTTCCAACTTCAGATTAAATCTTTCCCACCGGAAGAAAATCACTGACCTACCGGTAGTCGGAAAAGTAACTGTTACGTAGCGAGCCGTTAAGAAAAAATATATTCTACTAGAATTCAGAGATTTCCAAACAGGATTTTGAATAAAATGAAAAGTAAGGAAACCAAAACATTTCCAATTTTCAGTTTTCAGGATTGTGTTTCAACATTTCAACAGCCCCCCAAAAATTCAAAGTTGAGCCGACTTTACACCGTTCGGAATACACGCATATATTTGAAATAATTATATGATGTCCGGTATATTTAATTCAATTATTGAATAATCAATTTAAACTTGGCAGAAAAATCGCATACTCAGTATAAGTATTTCGGTATTTCTTAAACCGATTAAATTTAAGTGTATCAATTTTTCAAATTTAAGTTATACATTAAGAAGTATAGGTATTTGACATTTAAGCATTTCGATGTATTTCATTGGAAAGAAATATTTTTAAATCAAAAGTTATTTGTTTAATATAAATATTACAATTCAAATATATACGAATATTAGATACAAGTAATCATTTTTCTGTGTGCATAAAAACGAAAAAGATAGCTGTCACATTGGATGAACCCCTTAAAGCTAGAACGTTCAAGCGCCTGTTCTGCTTAAATGTCCTTCCTTCAAGACAATAAAATATATTAATGCAGAACAGTGATGTAGCTAAATGAATACCTTTCGCATCATCAGATCACGGGAATCGCATTAACTAATTGGCGATTTGCACTTGGATGGGTGACTACTAGATGACGCATTTGAGAAGCGATTCCCCAAGTATGGCGTAACTCTTAGCCAGTATTATGTAGGGACCTTCAGCTTTTGAATTAGTTATACAAACAGTTGGAATTAAATCGAAATCACGAGTACTATAAAAAGTATGAGTCTGAGGTAGTCTGGATTAGAAAATGGAAAAGTAAAGAAAGAGAAAAGCACACAGAATAAAATGTCAGAGGAAAATGAAATGAAGTGTTCGAGGTAGTCTGATATTTATAATAATAATCATCCGTGGCGACATTCTAATTAATTATTGGAATTAATGTGAAATTACTGGAATTGAAGGAATTATTTTGCTATTATAATTACCGAAATTTGAATTACTTGTACGAATTTTTGTCAAGCTGACTGCTTATGGAAAACTGCTTATATGGAAATAGTTCTCAGTTTCGTTTTGAAAATGATGTTGCGGCATAATACTTAATTAGAATATTATGAACACAGGGTACTGGAGCTACAATAATCAATTTAATATTTGAACTTAATTGGACATTTTTGCTAAGATCCAAAATTGCTGATTTTTGACCCCAAAATTTAAAACTTAAAAATAAACCATTTTATTGACAGCTGTTCAACATTAATGTTGAATGTTTTTCCGTCGTCTTGTTGCCGAATTTTCGTGTTTGTTTTCACTGTCGACCTTTCTTTTAAAGAAATTCAATAAGTTTTTCTGAGGGTCAGTTGTTCGGGGTCAAAGCTCCCCCAGAGTTAACTCAATTTTTAGACAATTTTGTTTTTGTTGAACTGACGTTTACGATACCAAAAGGTTAAGACATTTTGTCTAAATAACATTAACATCCCACAACCCTCCCCCATCTTAAATACGCCGCTGAGGTACGTGAGTATTCCGTATAATCAAGAGTTGCTGAGGAACTATGGCTGAGGAGCTTGAAGTTTCTCATCAAAGTTCTAGCGAACAGATTGGTTCTGTATATTGGGAATATACAGACATTCACTGATCTTTGAGAATTCTTACTTATAGAGAAATTCAAAAGATTTTGAACGTCGGCATAAAACTGAAGGAAGTACGGCCAAAATAAGGTGAGGACTATCCATTGCGAGAACACCGACAACCAATTTTGGTAATATATTGAGGAATGCAACCGTTCCCAAGGCAACAAAGCTTCGGCTTCTGGCGGTTCCGGCGTTGATATCTCCACAAAATGCCGTCCAAACATGAACTGTGAAGACGGACGATATAGAGAATTCATTTAGGCTTTTGAAATGTTGCGAATACCCTGAACCATCTTATCGATTCAGAATGAATTAAAAATCAGAATACGATTATCAACTAATGTCAGCGAATCTTAACTGATTTTGGTTAATCTAAAAATGGAGGACGGTGACAAATCTAACTTACTGGGCGAAAACCCTCCGATCATTCCGGGATTTTTGAATCTTGAAAAAATAAAAAATTATATTGTACTCCTTGAATAAATAACCTCTTTGAAATAAATGTCAACTTGCTGTGATTTGCAGTGTAGATTTTGTAAAACAAACCTAATATATTTGGCGATTGAGGTGGTTATCTGACCTTTGAGTCACTTCAAGGATTTTTTCGCTTATTTACTATTTTTCCTTGCGAGTCTTTGTGGCAGTAATTATGGAGATGAGTCATAATTGGCAATTAACATACCATACATACCTCCCAGACCTCCCGGTTTTACACCTAGGGTTTATCCTTACGTACGCTTATTCGTTAGCTATGATCGTGCATCAGTATGCATCTGGGGTTGCAGAGTTTCTGAATAATCTCAAAATCTGAATAATAAGGAGTAATTCACATTTTTTTATTGCTATTTCGCCTAACGCGTAACCCTTGCCGTGGCTTCGAACGGTACAAATATTAAGCCTCATCTAAGGGCCCCAACACGGTACGTTCAGCCGAGGGGCGAGTCATAAGGCAAGATTTTGTACGCTCAATTTCTTTTTACGACATATTTGAAAGATTTCTCCGGTTTCCTTTCGGATAAGTCTAAAAAGTACAAAAAAAGGTCATCTATAGTAGTTGTATTCTTATGATTTTCTTGGATTTTCTAGAATTTCTTTTCACTTGTACACCAGATTGTACCCCCTCCTTCTGAATAGTATTAATAATACGAAGGGTAGCCACATTTCCATAGGTTTGACAGGACAGGACATCGATAATTATCATTATAATGATAACAATTATCGACAATTAGCATCAATAATTATTATAATTTATTTTCAAAAATCGCGATTTTCTCAGCCAAATTTTGATTTTTTCAGTCAAATTGTGATTTTTTTGATGCAATTAGAAAGAAGAAATTATCTTCTACTCTTCACAGCTGAATGAGATGTTTACTAAATTGTTGCCCAACCTGCCCAACCGTTGATGTTGTTTTGGTTGATCGATGTTTACGCGGTCAAGGGGGGAGGTTAATACATTTTTGTTTTTAAAAACAGAGAACATTGGATTTTAATGCAAGAACAGAGGGCAAACAAACTAAATATAGAATGGGTGGATACTTACAAAATACCGAGTTTGGCAAGTCCAAAATTGATTGATTGACACATTTAGATGAATCAACTTTTCACGAGATTTTTGTAAAGTAACAGTATAGCCAACCAAAAAAATAAGAGTTTAGGTACTTGGTTGATTTCTAACCAGAAACCACTTTTTAGTTAGAAGAGAAAATACATATTATATCCAATTTGATTGATATGAAATTGATAGTACTGCCATATAAGAATAATTGGTATAATTACTGCTCATTACTTTTTTGCTTTCTGAAGAACGAAAGCTTTTGGGTCCGTAGGTGAGGTTTTTAATTTTATTTTTACATTTTTCGGGGGCATTTTTTGCACAACTTGAATTTTCTCGATCAAATTGATAAAAAAATGAGTGTAACGCTATAGGATTTTATGAAAGTACCGTAAAAACTTCTATCTTTTCCTTTTAATGCGGTGCACTCAGGGCTGATTTATCCATTAGGCAAGCGAGGCAGCTGCTTAGGGCGGCAGTCTTTTAGGGGCGGCAAAAATTCTAATTAATTCTAATAAAAAATGTAACGTAAATAAAAATTCAAGTAAGTTGTTAACTCTCAGAGTTAATATTTTTTTAAGAAATATATGCTTTAACAATAATTTCAATTTTTTATTATAAGGGACGGCAATAAAAATATGCCTAGGGTACTCACATGCCTTAACGCGGCCCTGGATACACTTAGAAAACTCGGGATTATCGTCGCTCAATATCTTGGCATCACAACATACAACTCAATTATTATATACGTAGTTATTTATTTGTGTAATTGTGCGTTTGTAAATAAGTGCATAACGGTACCACAGTCATCATTAGGGACAGTTGCTATCCGTTTTGTTTTAATTTGTAATCTTGAATACTTTGCGTTTTACATAAAATACAAACGAATAAATTAGAACACGTGTTTGGAAAATTATTTTGAAGACAGGTAAAGCTTCCCACTACAGTTCAAGTACTATTTGCTTACCATACAAAAAAATGGTCCCATAAATATCGTGGACCGGCTTTAATTTTGGAAACTTGTTCGTTCGATCTTTTGGGGTCCAAATCTGACGTTTAAATCAAAGGGGATGGGGTTGTCTTGAGAATAGACGAGCTAAATTTGCCTAGTATTATAAAAGTACCGTTGTATTGCGCGTTCATTATTGCGGTCACGTATTGATCATGAATTGAATTTTTATTGGTTTAATTAGATTTGGGTATCTGCAGGATATTTTTTATTATTCATTTCCATAGTTTGTTCTCTTATTGTTTTTTTTTCTTTGTAGGAAATGATTCAGGTAAGGACGCCACTTACCGCCATTGCCGCCACTCCACGAAAGGAACCGGATAATAAGTTTACCTTCAATTCATCGGCACCACCAAAGGTTTGTAATATTTTTTGAATTTATATTTCTTTTCGCCCATCGTTGCATGCCAAGAATACCGTTAAGTATCAATGAGCAAGTAACTCGGGTGTTTATTGATCATCTATAAATATAATATTAGCGTGACAGTAATAAGTGGTGTTTTATTACAGTTGTTCGAGGCGCCTAAACCATCATCGCCGTTGGATTCCTCGACGTTAAAAAGTAAGTTGTCTTCCTAGTTTTTTTTTTATTATTATTAATAAGTAAGTAGGTGCCTACTGCCCTAAATATATGGACCCAGTTGTCATAGAAACATAAAGCTTCTTGTTTAGCCCTAACTCGTAGCACGGGGTGGAATGTGAAACTGCTTAAGAGGGGTGAGGGGTGCTTTCGGTGCAAGTTAGTGCACTCTGCAGTCTGCACACAACAACGCAATAAACGGTTGTATTATAGAGTGGAACAAAAATAATTCGTGTAAGAAATTGGAAAAAAAAATATTTTCGAGAGTGGGAAGATCGGGTACCACTTCTGATTTCAAAATGGTTACTAAGTTTAAATGTGTATTGTTGTAGTTGTTATTTGATTAGTCGTGTTTTGTTTGTTGTTGCAATATACGTTTATTCGAAACACATGGCTGCAGTGGATAGCGTGCGCACGCAACCTTCCGGCGACAGAGCGCGGTAAGTTTCTAAATCGGCCATCTTACTCTTTGTTTCCGATCGTGTAACCTCCTATGACCCCCAAGGATTGGCCGAGCTTCCGCTACGGTTTGTTCTCATGCTGCCCACGGGTTGATGACATGTCCAAATATACCTGATTTTAACCTCGCCGAAGTCATTTTGCCCTTTTTCAACCCTTAACGTTTTGCAATATTCGCTCGAAAAATTTGCATCAATTGGGTAGAACCAATCTTGATGACTTTCGCTAGTGGGGCGGACCGATGTACTAAATTAAACAAAAACAAACCTACACACCTGCCAACTACCACGGCGAGTTGTCGTTACGAAAGGTGCAAATTTTTTTTCGCCCGTAAAAATTCATTATTGGACGACTGCGGTCCTCGGATATGGTGCGGGACTACCTAACGGCTTTATTTTGAAGGATCGCTGATAATCCTAGTCCGTCCCTGACCTAAGTTTACTACGTGTATTATAAATGTTGGTGAGGATGTGTACACACATAGATAAAGGATTTGCATAGCTGTCCGTATCAATAACCAGTTTTATTTATGTAAGTTGTGCGGCAATCTGGAGACATTTCTTGTAATAAAATTATCGCTTTGTGTCTTGGAATCACCTGGCTGCAGGTGTGCAACACGCAACCAACAACAGGTGGCACCGCGACTACCGCGTGAAACATTTTCTAACATTTTGTTTTATTTTAGAACATGAGCAACAAGCACAACCTCTTCATCGTTCAGCGTCGACGTAAGTATTTTTTAATTTTATTTATTTATTATTTAAAAACCATAAATTTTACTGCTCTTCATTTTAACGTTCGTTTTCAAATGACGTATTGTTTTGGACATGAGAAACTCATCCTACGCAAAAATTAATTACATAGATTCACTTACATGCTAATTTAATTAGTTTCTGTTTTCTTTTAAAGGTAAACGTAAACCTAAAAGTTTGGTGCGGTTTTTGATCATAATATTTTGTCGACACGCATTTTCGTTATTTAAACGCATCACGATTATTTTTCCAATCATAAAATCAAACAATGCAAAAGAGCTTCAGTTACCCTTCGAAAATGAGTACACACACATTAATGAGTCATCCCTTACAACTCGTAAAACGTGGTTTCAACCATTCGCCGATCGATATTTTAAAAAAACTTTCCCATCAATTTTATTTGCTAACCTTCAAAGAATCGTCTAACGAGAGGGCTCCCATTCAGTTTTTTTTTCTAGTGTCAACCGTCCCGATTTATTTTTAATGACCATGTTTCAATAGATTTTATCCGAATTTTAATGAGATTTTTTACAAGGTCAATATCAATTTATAATAATTTTTCTGTGTTGTAATGTTTTTTAAAAACTAATCCACTGTTCCGGTTTGACCATTTTATTCAAAAGACTTCTTTTGTGTAATATTAAGTTCGCCCTTGTCCAGGAAGGGGTGGATAAAAAATTAAAAGACCAAGTATACCTACTGGGCGTGTAAATGTATAAGTTCGTTGTATGGTTACTTAATTTTTTTTAACCTATAACTGTTATATAAATATGACAACACCGCACATTTTAAATAGCAACGTAGGGCATGTTGACGTCGAACACGAAACTTGGTTCTCTTATTATTTTTATTTATAACTTGCTTAGTTCCACGGGCTTACATTGACAATCTCATTTTATTTATCATTTATAAAATAGCATTCCAATAAAAGCTATCTCCCTATTTCCCTATTTCTAGGGGTTTCCCCATTCTACAAACTTGATAGTATCAAAGGCGAGGGGAGGTATCTGCTCTGAAAATATTTTTGTTGGAAATTTATAATACACCAAAATATATTTAAAATAATCATTATTTTATGTTGACCTAGATTTGAGGTTAACAAAGTTGCTCTTGCAAATCAAAACAAATCCCAAATTATGTTCTTTTTTACTGTATTTTCTAATTAAAACTTTTTTAAGCTACGTAGGTGTATCCGTTTGATTTTACCCAATAATAAAAATTATATAACAAAAATAATCAAATAATGCATAGATGTTGCTCGGAGTTGAACCGTGTTGTAGTTGAATGTTGCTCGGAGCTCTTGACACAACTTTCCATACACCATCAGTTCTGATACATCATAAATTTTTAATTGTTATTGTACGCAAACGAAACGTAGGTTCGTATAATTGATACACAGTTTGTATTAGTTAATTTCCTGACCTAGTTGAATATTTAACGATTATCGAAAACTTATAACTGTAATCATGTCACTTGCTCTTAATTTAAATGCTTTACCTTACTTACTGAATGTAAAATCGTCACTTTTGTTTTTTTGCCAATTTGGTGCAATTTGTTATTCTCAGTTACTAAGTGTTTAATCAATTGTGATACCTTTAATTTAAATTCTAATAAAAAGAGCCATCAATTATTGAAAACTTCGATCGCTTATTTAATTGTTGCTAACCAGGAGTAATTAGGAAAATTTTCCAAAGATTTTAATTAAATGAAGTAGGGAAGAGCGTGTCGGTTGTTCCCTTGCTCGCACACAATGAAAAGGCTAAAATATTTTTTTACCCCTGGAAGTTAAAGGGTTAATTTTATGAAAAAGTTCATTACCTTTATTTAATAACCTTTATATTGTAAATAATTCATGTTTACTAAAGTTAAAACCTAGTCGTCCATTTGAAACCGGTAATGTATGTAAATAGTGGGTGGAAATTTATATAGAGCAGACATCATATTTAATATAAGCTGGGCGTCACTGTTTATATATTGAACCTTCCACCAACGCATTTCTCATTAGTTTCTCCATTTAACCGATTTAAAATTTTCAAAATAGTAAACTACAGGTAAAACACCACCAGAGTTTGTTCAGGGGAGAACCGATACATTTGAATTACCAATGATGGCACCTGTTGGGGGTATTATCAGTTAATCAATTATGTCTTTAATCAGATTAATCCGTCGGTATTATAATTATTATTAAACCTTCTCTTGTACCGCCGCCGTCGTCGCTCAATCAACTGCTCAACTTACAACAAATTTTGATACTTAGTGCGTTACCTAGTCGTCGACATTTAATTAAAAATTTTTTGGTACTATCAATTTTGAAATCATTTTCGTATAGTTAAATTAGCGTTTCCTACTACGCTTGCAATATGTTTGATAAGAGCTTGCTTAACCTCGATTATTAATTGTAGTTATCAGTTGTTATTGTGATATTAAAATTATTTAATAAAAGTTCATGTCGCATTATATGCATCAAATTTATCCTTTACATTTTAATGGAAAATCGAAACGTTTTTTAATAACAAAAGTGCGTCATTTGTAATAAACCGCGCCGTAATAAGTTAATTGTGTACTAACGAAAAGTTTGTTTTGGTTTAGGGAATTACGAGACGATTTCAAAATATCGGAATCAGACGAAAGCGATGTTGAACAACACAAAAAATCTCCATTGTTATCTGCCAAATTACCAATAGATAGGTAAGCATTTGCGTACTTTACGTCTCCGTGGAATATTGTGTTTTAACTCTTTTTTTTAATTTTATTTAGGTTGATCTCACCAATCAGAAGAACCCCTTCTAATAATTCTGTAATGGAGCAATGTCCGGAACCAATATCACCGGGAATGCCAAGCTCTTCGAGCGATTCGGGCTCAGATTCTGGTTCAGACAGTGATTCGAGCAGCGATGATTCTGCAGAGGACCACACCGCGTCAATAATTCCTCAAGCCTCGTCGGAAACTCCCAATCCTTCTCAATCGTCTCCAAAACTGGAGGAAGAGAATAAACCTCGTTGGAATTTAGCTTCATATTTGGATCAAAACGGTTCAAAATTGGATTCGACGCAATCACTTCGACATCAGTCACCTCGAATCTTACCGTCCGATCTCCTTCCTTCAAAAAGTGCTAAAGATTATAGGCAAAAGTGTAGTGACGAATCAGATTGTAGTACTTTTTCACCTCAAGAGTTAGACAAACTTGTGGCCGAAGCTCTTGCCTCAACAAAACCTCCCGTTCTTCTTTCCGGCCTTTCGGATTCCGATAGTAATCCTAAACGAACAAAACGTAAACTACAAAAGAGACCTGCTAATAAAGTTACCAATTCGAAATTGTCTGATAGTGATAGTGATGATAACGTAGTACGAACTAAAGTTACTAAACCTACCAATCGCGTTAGTCCCAGGCCTAAATCGGTCGATTCATTTAGCGATTCCGATATGTACGTAAGGCGCAGGAACGAATCGCTTCCTCTTTCGCAAAACCCGAAAAAATCCGCGACAGATAAACCTAAATCGAATCGCGGACGTCCGCGAAAAGTAAAACCGCCGTCGCATAGCGGCTCGGATGTTGAAGTGAAAACCAAGAAGAGGGGGCGTCCACCGGGCAGCGGTACTAACAAAAATCGTTCATTAAGTGGGTCCGATAACGAAGTTCCTGTAAAACGAAGAGGACGACCGCCTTTAAAACAAAAACGTCCGCCGTCTTCTAGTAGCTCCGAAGACGAAGGAAAGCATATTTTTGATAAGCCAGCTCCACCGTCGAGACGAAGGACCGTCTCAAAGAGAGACGATTCGCGCAGCGATTCCGATAGCAACAGATCGCACAAAATGAGCACTTCCGATCGAGACGAATCGTTGAAGCATCAAAAACCTAGAATATCAAAAGTAGACGATAAGGAAAGATTTAAGAAGGGTAAGAACGATTCGGAAAACGACGAATGGGGTAAAATAAATAAAAGCAAAATAAAAACTCATTTGTTTGATAAGAGTCAAGAAGATTTGAGTGGTAAAAGTAGTAAACAGAAGCGAAGCACAGAATCTCCAAAGAAAAAAGAATCCGCTGCACCTTTCAGAAGAAAAGGTCGATCGAATTCAAATGTAAAAAGTGCCCCTTACCTTTCAACTACTACTGACGATTCCGATTCAGATAATCAGGCTGTGAAGAAACCACGTAAAGATGGTAAAATACTTAATCGAAGTCGGTCGCCCAGTTCAGATAGCGAGGTCAATATTAATCAATTTTCGGACGTCGATCGGTCAAATTCGGCATTAAAATCAAAGTTGGAGAGTCCAGTGAAGGTAGAATCCAGTGGAAAGGCTGTGCAAGATAAAAAGAAAAGCGACACGCTCAGGAAGCTGTTTACGCCTAAGAGAGATTCCGAAGGCGGTAAAGGAGGTGGAAAAGGTGGAGGTAAGGGAGGAAAAGGGGGAAAGGGTAAAGCTGGAGTGAACGTAATAATTGTGGACGGCGACTATGAAAGAAGTAGCTCATCTGTGGATGACGAAGTATTACCGACTGTTCATAATCCTTCCTTGCTATCTCCTTGTGCTTCGAAAGAGATTACGCCTTACTCGCAAATTCCAATCAAGAGTGAAGTATTATCGGAGCCAATCATTAAGAGTGAGAAACCATCGTGTAAGATCAGCATAAATTTAAATATGCTCGATTTGAGTAAATTTAAGCACATACCAGTTTTAAATAAAATTTATCGGCAACAACGGGAACAATCTAAAGCTTCTTCTAAACAAAGTGAAGAAATAAAAAAAAAGTGCGAAAGTACAAGTGATAGTAAACACTCTTCGTATAGAGAAGAACACGTTAAAAGTAAAAGTGATCGGTTATCTTTAAATGATAGTGATAACGAAGTAAAAAGACAAACTTGGAAGGCCGAGAAAGATTCCGATAGTAAAGATAATTCAAAATATGTTGGACACAAAAGAAAACGACGTACAAGTTGTAGTTCTGTTTCTTCTTTATCCACAGTGAGTAGTTTATCTCATAGTAGTAGTCGAAGAAAGGAACATAGAAAAGAAAAAGACGACCATAAAAGTAAACGGCGAAGAGAAAAGATAGAATCTCTTCAAAGATCTCACCCAAATACTGAAAATTTAGTTGATGCACCATTGACAAACCACGATAGGGAAGTTGCCAGAATACCCCCTTTACCTTCCCCTGCTGATCGTAATTCCAATCATAGCTGGTCGCAACCTTCAAGAGAATATCATCCTTATTTTGAGAGAACCGATGAAGCATTGGAAGAGCAAGACAGGTGAGTCGATAACTTAATTTATTTATGTAAAAATCGCTTGTGATGTTTTTATGAGCAATGTTAACTTTTACTCAATCTATTTCATTCAATCGATTACTTCAGTTTTTAACATGTCTGCATAACTACCTTCCGCAACTACATTTTGTGTTCATTGTTTGTATTTCAATATAGTTACATTGGCATTGTTTGTTCCTTAATGATTGTCTGACACGGACGCGCAAAAGTAGATTAATGAGATTTTAAATCCATATTTTGTTTATTGTTTTTAGATTCTGTTTTGTTTCAATTTATTGTTTACTTTTCATTAATATAAGTAGGGGACTGTCTTAATACATGTTTTAGTTGGAACAATTTTTTTAAATATTAGTTCCATTGCTTGCTCACTTTTTTGCATTCTTATTAGTAAGGGTTATCTCTAGTCATCTTGTATTTGACCTATCCTCACTTCTCCGACTAGCTCTTGGTCTCCTCTTCAGAATCCTTTTTGTCTCAGGGATGGTTTAAATCTAGCAGGGGATCGATAAAGTTTAGGCAAATCATGAATTTTGAATCAATAGAGATGTCAACATTGTTTCTGATAATTTTGATATATTAAAGACGTTGATCAAACAAAACTATTTGTATCTAATAATAAAAAAATGTATAAAAACTTTCATCAAAAAATTATATTGGTTTATGTGAACTAGGTCGCCATCAGCACACATTACTTTAACTTAAAACTGCATAATCACTGAAATTGAAAATTAATTAAAATTTCCAATTATTAAATTTTTTTTAAATCTCTTGAGGAAAATGTTTTATTTATTTATTACTGGTTAACTCAAGGGGTAATAGATTATTTAACAGGATTAATTAACACGTTAGATTTATTCGAAACATACATAATTAAGTATTTACCTACATACACACAAGAGCTTAATATCTGTAAATTATTATCTGGATCTTGATAAAAAGAAATATCTCGGTAATCTATTCTTGCGCGTCACGATTAAAAGTTTACCATCTCCCTTTTTTTTATAAAAGCTATTTTAATAAATCAATGAGAGAGTTTTCTGAAGGTTGCCAACTTATCAATTCCTCACATTGGTTAAATTTTCTTACTTATAAACTTTGGATAAAGAAATTATTTGTTTTATATTCTGATTCTGATACAAGCTAGCTTGAAGTAAAAATTAAAGAAATTTGCGTTAATTTTGATGGTTTTTCACAATCCATGTAAAATTTAAGTTGACAACACGACGGGTAAAATCTGAAAAACACCTGGGTTTTCATCTCCAGTTTCTTTCTTCTAAACCGAAGGTTTATATTTACAAAAATACAAATAATAGTTGCAAAAATTAAAAAAAAAAGCATAGAGATAATCCGAAATTGAAAAACTGGGCCTTGGTAACTTTAGGTCGGGCTACGACAAAATCCCGCGGCCACAATCGAGCCGGACTAAAATCCCGCTGGGTCATTTTTGTTGAAAGATTTCTTGTGTGAGTAACATTCAACTGTCACTGTTGATAGTATTACCAATTTAAACAAATTTAAATATGAATGAAGGTATATAAAATCAACTGAGTATCCAATCACACAATGGAGTTACAGTTTAAATCTCCATAGTTTGCATGTTGATATACCTACACTCTGTATGAGAGAACTTTGTTACTCCACAGTACATTTGCTTTTCCGACTGTCTCTTCTTCCGCTCGGTAATTTTTTTTATTCTGACCCGCCTTTCCATTGGTATTCAATTAATTATCCGACATTCCGCTTCAGACGCTCCTGGCCGTTTTGACAAACGCTGTGCTCGCTAAAAATATCCCCCTAGACTGGTCCTACTCGGCAAAGTGTGCTACTAGGGAGTGGATCTCCCTCGATGTGCACTCGACGTTGTGGTATAATTTGAAGGCTTTTTAAGTTATTTTTAAGAATTTGAGAAACCACTAAAATTAATGTAAATATTTTAATAATAAAAATTGGTTTAATTGATCAGATACAGACAAATCTCGTTAATCTATTCGTTCAATACGCTGCGGAATCTTATTAACCAATTCATTTGCATCGGAGGCGGATAGCTAATGGGAAAAATCTCGTATATAAATTGAAAATTTTGAAGTTTAAGATATCTGTTGCCTTTCTGTTTGGTTGTTCAAGTTGATGGTAGCATGAGAGAGATTTCATAAGTTGGTCATCCATTCCCAACGTTTTTGAATAACATTTAAAAAAATATTTGTAACCTTATTTTTGCAGGTCTGTTCACTTCAACAGTGACCAACCTGTGCATTAATAAAAAAAAATGGTTGTGCAGCAATGGGTGGTTATTTGCAACCATTGATGCACAATGATGAGAATAAAAATACATTGAGGGACAAACAATTGACATCAATTTTATTAAAAAAATTCAGTGATGACGCGGACTTACACTAAGCCGGTTTATTGGCAACCTAATTTTCTACTGCTAGATTGACATGTCTTCCTTGTTAGAAAAACAACTTGAAATTGCTAAAAAATGCACTTTTCTTTTTAACTAAAACAACAACTTTTGCAGGAATCAACACAAATATCTCTGCGAAGCAAAGAGATTAAAACATTTAGCTGATACAGAGACTGATACTATAAAGCAATGCATGATGTACATGGACGCTGTGCTTTATTTTTTATTGACTGGTAATGCGATGGAACAAGAAACCGAGAAAGCAGCTTTTACCATGTACAAGGACACCCTTGCTCTTATCAAGTAATATTAGACTTTCAGCTTCAAGTACAATTAAACTCACAATTTTATTTTTCAGATATATTTCATCCAAGTTTCGACCAGATCAAATCAATTGTTCATCCAACTATGGAAAATTAGCAGTCCTAAGGTAAAAATTGGCAAAAAGGTAATTTGCTTCATAAATTTAATTTGGCTTGTTTTTTTTTCAGTTACCGATGCCAAGCCTTGTTATATTACAAGTTGTTTAAAATGAAACGAGCAGAACTTAAAGATGTTCATAAAATATGTACCGAGTTTTGTGTAAAAGTAAGCAATAATTAGTATGTTTGACTTTGCAATTGAGTAACTTATTGTTTTCTTAGTCGGCTAATATAACACCAATTCAGACGGATCAATTAAATCAAGCCGTTGTTGGTACACCATGTCCTCTATCACCGACACCATCTCCTGCAGGATCGGTGGGTTCTGTAGGTAGTCAATCATCGTCTGGTTACAGTAGTGGAGAGTTAGCTAATAGAGGCAATAATAGTATTAGTAATTCGGCTACGCAGCAGTCAGCATTGACACCATCTCACCAAAATCCTTGTGTACTAATACCACTTCCTGTGTTTCATGCTATTACAAAAATGAATCAAAATTGTACATATGTATTTTCTTATCAAGATTTATGGGATCAAGCGGATTCTCTGGAAATCAAAGGCAAACACAAAGGTAAGTTGAAAAAATATAAATTTCGATATTTGACTGAAAAAATTGGACAGAAAGAGGTTGACAATGTGGATGTTTCATGGTGCATCAATAAATTATCCTTCCAATCAATTTCATTTTAAGCGGATTTTGAGTGAGGATTTTCTACTTCTAAGGGTTCCATTATTTGTTAAAAATGTTTAGTCACTTCAAGTAGCACTTTATAGTTGGATGGGGTTTCAGTAATTTAAAAAAGATTTTGTTAATGTATCTTTTAAAGGATTTATTTTAAACGGAGGATCTATCTCAACTTGATACTCATTGATATTTATTTTACTGAAATCTTCTTGTTTGTAGTATTTCGAATGGACGACTTTGATGTGTCGCCACTGCTGTTAAAAGAATGCTACATAAATTTATTTTCTTTTTCGTAGTTTCGTCAAATTCTTTGTTTTTCTAGCAGATGATTTTGAATTTCACAAATCAAACTGTAAATGTAATTTTTTGTTTAAATTTAAATCTGTCTAATTTTTTATGTCGAACCTGGAGTAAACGAAATGAGTATTTTTAACTGATTTGAATGGAGTGCAATTTTGCAGTATTATTTTTTGTTTCAGATTTCTTTATCGAATTGGACAAATCATGTAAACCGTTAACACTACATAGTTCTTTAATCGAAGTGGTAAAGTACGTACGGAATGGAATAAATCGTCTAAAAGAAAAGATTTATTAATAAAAAAAAATATTAGTGATGTAAAAGACATGCCAAAGAATTGACCGAGTCAATTTTAATACGTCAATGTAATTTTTTCGATATCGAAATGAAAAAATTTGAGTTTGATATAAACGTTTTTTTAAAAAGCTAAGGTAATCAAGATAAATATATATATAGTACTAATATATTGTAATTTAAAAAAATGGCGTAAAATTGGTTTATCATTAGAAAATTGTTTATTTAGTAAAATATTACTAGAAATATGAGTGAGTGTTCTAAATATTTCTAGTGTTACTGACCGTGCGGTGCAGTACATACTATTTTTTACATTCTTTGTAGTTAAGTGAAAGGTTTATTCCAAAATAGTGTATATTTTTGTACATAAATAAAAAAATTTTGTAATATATGCTATACAAATTGGGCATATTTACCGCTATATTTGTACAACGCTAAGGTAGTGGCCTAGTTAATCAAACATCAATTTGAGACCAACTTTTAAGAGGGCAGCATTTTTTGCTCTTAATCGTTGACGAGAGGTAGTCATTATTTTTTGCATATACCTGTAGTTAAGTGTGTATAATTATACATAATATATATATATTATTATTATTATTAATACAATTGTATAATGTAAATTGTGTATCATATTTTATAAAAAATTTAAATTATTAAATTTTTATTATGAATGCTTTCATTAAGGCCATTATTGAATTTAAATCAAAAAAAAGAAAAAATGAAAAAGTGCATAATTTTGTACCGTGTATTGTATTTTATTAATTGTTGAATACTTTATATTATTACAAATTCTTTTTTAATACCATGTCTGTAAGAAATGGCCAGTCGATTCCAGTTATTTTTTGGAATTTTTGCCGGTCTTTTTTGTTGCAATGTTTTTAAACAGCAAGTTGACTGCTCATTTCTTGCAATACCTACTTGACATTTTTTTTATGTTACTGTTTACACATCATTAGTTTTAGCAAATTGAAGTTTCTCTTAATATTATTATTATTATTATTTTATGTTGATATAATTTGTTTTGTTAAATTTTATTGTTTAATTAGGGAAATTTCTAATGCTAGCTGCTCAAAGAAAGTTTGGTTACAAGCCTAAGTGCTAAACTTTGTGGCATTACATTTAAAGAAAGAAAAAAAATCAATCAATCAATCTATCGAAACGAAAATGTTTGGGACCAATGGTTCAATGTTTTGAATGTGCGAGTATACGATTTTAAAATGAATTTTATAAAAATGGACGATCAAGATTTTTTGTTGAATTATATTTTTACAATGTAGGCTGGTTACATTTTTGAATTATTGCAATTTTAAATCTAATTATTTTTTTTCTGTTTTTATACACCTAATTATTTTTTGCGTTCTCTTAAAGCAAACAAACATCTCTTAACAACAAACATGTACAATAATTTTGTATCAAGTATTACGACTGCTCTTTGTTTTTGTTTGAAATATATTATTTATTTATATTTATACAACAATTTTATTTATTTTTTTTTTGCCCGCATCCCTCGAAATGAAAATTTTGATTTTAGATTTGTAACCAAACTTGTATAAGATAAATTTAAAAATTGATATATTAAATAAAAGGGAAAATTGTTTTTAAATGAATGAACAATAGTCTAAATTATACAACTCCAAGTAACTCAAAGTGACCTTTTGTGAAATCATAATATTGCCACAGTACCTTGTAAATAAGTATGTAATTTAGTAATAATTATCAGGTGATGTGTAACATATAATATACATTTAAAAAATACAAGGACCCAAGAGTTTCACAAATATATCATTATAAAGATTGCTTTTATTCAATCATCCCTTACTTGTATTCCCAATATTAATCCAATTATTTTCGATACTTTAATCTCGACTACCTGTGTGAATCAAATTACCAACTCAAAAATGGGCCCAACGAATTGGTCGGATGAAAGAGGTAGGTGTCATTTCGAGTAGTATAATCTTGGGACTGAGGGAAACCATTGCCACTTTTTCAATAACGAATAAATATTTTTTTTATTATTTTGTTTGTCAAGTGCCGATGTAACAACATTGAGTAAATTTTGTTAGATCATGGGGGTCAGGGGTTACCCATTATTCCCCCTTTGTGTAAATGACTGAAATAAAATTAAATTATAATAATTGTAATAAAATGTATAAATATTATTAGAAAAATACCTGTTATCCTGCAGACCTGATAATGCTATCAAACGAAACCGGTAGAAAATAATAAAATATTCAAGCACATTCAAGGGAGGTGGGGTCCCCCTCCCTCTAAGAAGCGATTTTTCTTTAGTTTTGCTTGGCTTGAGGAAAGGCAATTGCACCCATTGCTCCCCCCCCCCCGTGTATCTGTGCCAATATACCAAAATATATAATTTCTGTTGCTGTCAAATATATGCTTGAGGGGGAAATCGCTGAAGAAATCTGGTGTACAAGTCGTTAGCAAATTCTAGGAAATCTAAAGAAATCTTGGGAAATTTAAGGAAATCTTAGGAATACATAATTTCTTTTTTTTGCTTTTCAACTTTTTGGAAAGAAAATTTTGAGGGAATTCAGGAGGAAATTGTGACTCGCCCCTGGTAGATACTTAACGCCCCACCTATTAATACTTTTTGAGTTTATGTTGCATAATTAGTAGAAATTTTCCTAGCAAAGGTAAAATTTATGGTGGGGGTAAAGAAGCCTGAGAGGCTAAATAAATAGATATTTTGATAAGGGGCCGTCCATTACTTACATAGGGGTTTGGGAGGGGAGATATCGGAACTCTTACAGACCATTACGTGGAGGAGAGGAGGGTCCGATGTATTTCTTATATGGAGGGGGGTTGCCAAAATCTTACATGCCCTTATATGAGGGAGGGGGTTCTTTTTTTTCTTGTTCTTACGTAATTAATAAACAGCCCCTAAGATTTTAGGTATATTTTTAAATTTTAACAAAATACATATAGTAAATTTTGTTGGGTAATGGGGAGGAGGTAGTTACCCCCCTGTACCCACCCTTGTTTCTTATTATAATTTATTTTACACATTAAATTATTAATTTAATAAAAAATAAGTAAATACAAGAAATATTTACAATTTCCAGAAAAACTAAAAAACCACTGGGGTTTTATCCGTTATCTGTTTACCACCGACAAGCATGAATGGATTTATGAGATTTGCGCTATCAGATTTCTTGATTTTCAAATTGAGGTGGTCTTCAAGGATATTTTCATCAAGTGTAAGGGCTCGGAGACCTGTACACTGCGGCGTAACAAGCAGTTGAGCTACCCGTGTACGAAGTTGTTAACAGAGGCCCTGTTACAAACCGATTTTACAATAATCGAATAAACTTAGTATAACGTTATTCGTTATTCCCGGTATAACAATTACAGGGTTCTCATACTTGTTTGGAAAATCTGAAAAAGTCATGGAATTGAAGATTTTCCTAACTTTGTTAGGAAATTTCTCATTTTTAGTGTCAAGTCATGTAAATTTAAAATAAATTTGTTTTTAAATTTTAAAATTAAATTTATATTATTTAAAAATTAACTTTTATTAAAATAATATACTACAAATTAAATACTAATACTAGATTATTTCATTATATTTTTAATGGTTTTAAATTTGTTTAAAAGGATTGAAAAAAGTCACAGTAGAACTGGGGTCCCGCATATGTCGCACCCACCGCATCCCGGTAGTGCCGCCGCCGGCCTTCTATAAACTTCGAAGACTTCTCATTTCAAAACGTTTGGGGTTTTTAGGTTACATGTTATGTATTACATTTTTTAATTTAAATAATTTTTGTTAATCCTTTCATGCGCGTCGGTGGTAGACAGATAACCGAAAAATTAAAAAAAATCTTTTAAAAGGAAATCTAATGTACAAAAATGTGCCTTGTGATTTCGCCCGTCCACCCGCACTCATATTATTTTTTCTTTTACCAATAAATTATGTTTTGCTAGATTTCGTCCCTTTGAAAAAATTTACGTGGACGCCTATGCCAATTTTACTGACGTGCAGTTGTATTGTCGGTTAATTTTAAATTAAAAACTCAAGTTCTGAACATAATTATTTATTATAATAATTTTTAATACAGGTAACGCATTTTATGTACAACAAAACAAAACAAAGTTTATTCCAAAATATTATTCGTGTTATTTGTGTCCGTCTCTTCGCATTTCTTTTTCCATTTTCCGTTATTATAAGATAAGTGGCGTTTATTATTTTCATTAAAGTTTCCCTCGTCAATTTCAAATTCCATGTTTAAATCTTCTCGCAATATTTTGAGTAAAGTCGTGCGGGGAAGGCCCAATACTTTTGCACGTTCGCGTAAAGATAAATCTGGTGATTCTTCCAATGAAGCCCTAACATAGGGTACGTGCATAAGTCTTGCTAGGGGTCTTCCCGACTTTTCTCTATCGTCGACATTACCTTGATTAAATAATTTTCGTTCCCAGTTCAAGAGTGTGGTTCTCATGGGTGGCGAAACATTAAACCTGGCCTTAAAGTTTCTGTTAATGTCGTTCCATGTTTGATTGTTGAAAAATCTTTCGTGAACCCACACAGCGGCCACAATTTTTTGTTCTTGCGTATATTTACCCACATCAGAATTATCATTTTCTTCCGACATTTGATTATCTCCTTAAAAGTTGACAAAAAGTTATAAATATTTAGGACAGCTGTAGATTTGACATAATCACTTATTTACTGAGTTAGGGATTTTTGCATTGTGAATTTTGGAATCAAGAATTTTATTATTTTAGTATTTCGAACAAAATCAAATGCAAATATCTTAAAAATTAACTTCAATTTTCATTATTTCAATATGTTCTTCCAATTTTGTGCCGAAGTGATAGGTTATCCATCCTGACGTTGTCAATTTTCATCTTTTACCGTCAATGTCAATGAAAAATATAAAAATAATAAATTAATTCTATCGATCAGCATAATGCGGAATCATTTCGCTAAATGTCAAATTTAATTTATTATATCGAATTCATGAAATATTTTCAAAATTTCAAATTTAAATTAATATTTTTAGACATTTGGCAACAATGTCGGTTATAGATGTCGCTGTTTAGTTTTTTCTCGCCACCAACTCCGAGTTTCCTCCTCCATTGATCATTTGTAAACGTTGGTGTTCGTACGTACACAACAGATCAAATAGTTCAAAGTAAGTTATTATTTAGTTTTCTATTAAAACTTTTTTGTTTAATATTTCTAATTCATCCTATTGATTATTTTAAAGCAAATTTTTTTAAATTTTGCCACTAATTTTGAAAATTTGCCGACCACGTGTTTTTGAGGTTATGCAACTTAAATTATAGTATTACCGCTTTGTTTTTAACAGTTTTTAAGTAATTTATTGTATTTTAGGATGGCGGATGCAGCTCCAGCCAGTAGAGGTGGTTTCAGAGGTGGATTTGGTGGTTCTCGTGGTCGCGGCCCACGTGGTCGTGGACGTGGCCGTGGTCGCGGAAGAGGTCGTGGCAAAGAAGACCAAAAGGAATGGCTTCCTGTAACTAAGTTGGGTCGTTTAGTTAGAGATGGTAAAATAAGATCGTTGGAAGAAATTTACCTTCATTCCCTACCCATCAAAGAACATGAAATTATTGATTTCTTCATTGGATCTTCTTTGAAAGATGAGGTACGTTTTTATTTAATTTATTTTCATTGTTGATTTTTAAATGATGAACGAATTTACTTTCGTGGTTTCCACTAGAAGAATTTAATTCTAATGATAGCTTGAGCTATCTGATTTTACGTTGCTAATTTATCTTGGGCATTCTTATTTTCTGGTTATTTATTTGGAATTTTTTCATAACAGGTCTTGAAGATCATGCCTGTACAGAAGCAAACTCGAGCCGGTCAACGTACCCGTTTCAAGGCCTTTGTGGCTATTGGAGATGGAAATGGCCATATCGGTTTAGGAGTCAAGTGTAGCAAAGAAGTAGCTACCGCAATTCGTGGAGCTATTATCTTAGCAAAGTTGTCCATTGTTCCAGTTCGTCGTGGTTACTGGGGTAATAAGATTGGTAAACCGCATACAGTACCTTGCAAGGTTACTGGTAAATGTGGTTCCGTTTCGGTCAGACTTATCCCTGCTCCTCGTGGTACAGGAATTGTCTCTGCCCCAGTTCCCAAAAAATTGTTGCAGATGGCTGGTATTGAAGATTGTTATACTTCAGCCAGAGGATCGACTGGATCATTGGGTAATTTTGCTAAAGCAACTTATGCTGCTATTGCAAAGACTTATTCCTACTTGACACCCGATCTATGGAAAGAAATGGCTCTTGCCAGAACCCCTTACGATGAATTTGGTGAATATTTGGCTAAGAATCATCGTGCTATCACTACCACTCGTGCGACTGACAATGCTTAAAACACATTTTTTATCGTTGTGACTTGTATTAATATGTACGGAATAAAGTTTTAATACCAACCTGTTTTTTATTAGTAGTTTCTGCCTTATTTTATTTCAGCGATGATTTGCTTCATGGTTGGCACAACTGGTAAGTTCTTTGCAAACTGCTTTTTTGTTTCCTAATTTGATTTGAGTTTTTGTAGATTTTCAATCGTTCTGGGTCTGATGAAGATGGGCACAATGTTGGGTTGTTTAGTTAGATCAGAACATCTTTGAAAGGTGAGTTTTTTTGATTTTTTTATTTTCATTCTTGATTTTAAATGATGAACGAATTTACTTTCGTGGTTTCCACCAGAAGAATTTAATTCTAGTGATGGCTTGAGCTATCTGATTTTATATTGCTAATTTATTTTTAGTTTTCTTATTTTCTCGTTACTTACCCAGAATTTTTTAATCAACAGGTCTGATGCCTCTACAGGAGTAAATTCAACGTTCCTGATTCAATGCCATTGAAAACAAGTAGTGACTATGGTAAGTGTTTCTAATTTTACAATTACGGACTTAACTTCTTTATGATGATTGCATTTACTTTCGCGGTTTCCTCCAGATTTTTTATGATGGCTGAAAGCTTCTGACATGAAAAATTATATTTTTAATTAATATCTGGCTAAGTTATCCTGTATTAAAAAAAATTTTGTTTTTAGGCTGTACTGAGGTTATCTTCTGGAGAGCAGCTTGAACAATTGTGCGGTTCCCACTTATCTGACCTGTAACACCTAGAAAAGAGGTGTACTCTAATGGTAAGTTTCTTTAAAATTATTTTATCTTAATGGATTTATATATGATGATTGCATTTACTTTCGCGGTTTCCTCCAGATGTTTGTGATGGCTGAAAGCTTCTGAAAAACTATATATCTTAAATTCATTTTGCTAATTAAAGTTATTCCGTATTAAAGAAAAATTTTGTTTTTAGGCTGTACTTGCAACTGAGGTTTTTAGGAGAGCAGCTTGGATTATGTGGTCAGTGTACTGGTCATATTGTACATTCAAATTTTTTTGAATGATTTCTACTGGGATTTTCACCGCCTGGGGAGGAGCAAAGAAAAGGAAGTTCGGAAAAGTCCAAAATCCAAGAGATGTAATCTTCTCATGCTGATTCTTCTGAGGTTGAACTAAAACTTTCGTGATATGGCAGTAACAGCAGCTAATAGTGGTAAGTGTTTCAAGTTTATTTTTCATTATATTACACAGTTTCCAGTTATGTAATGTGAATCTAATTATTTGACGTAATGACTGTGGAGATTACGGCGTATCGAGTATCATGTATCGTGGAGAGGACCCACTATATCCACCAGATTGTAATTCACTGGTGTAATACATTGTACAGCTACATTTCTTTAAAGAGATACTAAATATTAGCAGAAGTTATAGTTTTCATATTTCAAGACTTTTGTCATAAAAATTGCTTGTACAGATATGAGGAATTTGCAACAGTTGCAACAGACGATCAAATATGAAACTTTGATCAGCACATCTCACAAACACATTTTATTTTTTAAATGGCAACCCTTATATTTTATTCATTTTGTTTTACAAAGTTGTCCATCTTATTGAAGGAATGGATATGCTTACATTTTATGTAATATGTAAAAGCTTTTCAAATAAATTTATACTTTTGCGGTTTCCTCCAGAAGCATTCATTCTTGTAATAGCTAAAAGCTTCTGATTTGTAGAATTATAGATAGTAATAATGAACTAATTACTAATTGCAATTATTTTCTAATTTAGATTGAAAATTCTTATGGAAAAATGTGGCAGAATGTACTTGGAAACAACCTAAGGTAAAAATTTTGAATTTTATTTTATTAATTTATTACACAGTCACAGCTTCATGTAATGCGAATTTAATTATAAGTGACGTTCGACTGTGAAGATTACTGCAGTGCTCGCTATGCCCACCAGACTGAAATTCACTGGTGGAGTACATTGTGCGGCTACATTCTTGCTTTCCAAAATATATTTAACCTTCATCCTTCATGATTTAGAATCGAATGTGAAGGAATATTAAGATATCCCTGATATCCTTTCTCACATATCATTATCATTGAATCAGAATTAAAAAAAAACAGTGAAACTGTAAATTAGTGTTGCGTGCCCGCTTGTGCTACAAAAAGTGGCGCACCCAGATGAAGGTTAATCAATAATCAAAATTCAATTATTTCCAATGTCTTATATTTGTTTTATTTGTAGATTCCATTTTTGAGCATTATGGATGTAAAATTTTAAAGAAAACTTTTAAAGAAAGAACAACGTAAATGGTAAGTTTACATGTGGATTTTAATTTTACACATTAGTCACAGTCACAGCTTCATGTAATGTGAATTTAATTATTAGTGACGTTCGACTGTGAAGATTATGATGCAGTGCTCGCTATGCCCACCAGACTGAAATTCACTGGTGGAGTACATTGTGCGGCTACATTCTTGCTTTCCAAAATATATTCAATCAAAATTTAATAATTTCCAAAGTCTTATAAATTTTTTATTTGTAGATCCAATATAAGCATTACGGATATAAAATTTTAAAGGAAGTATAGAGAAGAACTTAAATGGTAAGTTTTTACATATGAATTTTAATTTTACATACTAGTCACAGTCACAGCTTCATGTAATGTGAATTTAATTATAAGTGACGTTCGACTGTGAAGATTAATGCAGTGCTCGCTATGCCCACCGGACTGAAATTCACGGGTGGAGTACATTGTGCTGCTATATTCTTGCTATACAAAATATATTTAATCAAAATTTGATTATTTCCTATATCTTAAATTTTTTTTATTTGTAGATTCAATTTGAGCTTGTGGATATAAAATTTTTAAGAAAGCTTTTCGATAATCCGAATAGGCTCAGGATTTAAATGGTAAGCATTTGAATTTAATTTTAATAGAACTATTTAAAGATCCTCTTGATTTGGTATGCCTTTGCTTAGAATTTCAGCAGAGCATGAATGCTTACAGGAGGTAGATTAATAGAGGGAAATATGCCTTCGGTGTTCACACGTAATGTCTGAATCCCATCCTCAAGTTTCCCTACATTCAAATCGAATATTGAAATTTATTTTTTAATTAATTTGATTTATCTAACTTTTTCTGTATTTAGATTTACAGGTAAGAATCAAGAGGCAGACCGAGTGGGTAACTTTTTTTTTAATTAAATTTGTAGATGTTTTAGTTTCTAATAATACTTGTGATGTATATATTTATTTTAATAAATTTATTAATAATATAATTTATTATTGTTTTGGTAGGTCAGAAAATCAATAAGTAAATTAAC
The DNA here is from genome assembly GCA_949152465.1 of Cantharis flavilabris. Lineage (NCBI taxonomy): Eukaryota > Metazoa > Arthropoda > Insecta > Coleoptera > Cantharidae > Cantharis > Cantharis flavilabris. The sequence goes on from OX424439.1 coordinate 24,103,214, forward strand.
CCATTATGTCCGATAGATCAATATGGTAACGCAGCTAATAGTTTCTAAAAATAGCTAGTTTTTGTTATATTTTCTCAAGACATTTGAAAATCAAAAAAAAAACTGAATGGGTTAATATAAAAAGAATTGCTAAGTTGTCCGATGTACTGTCATTAGGCATATCTATCCACGCTTGATTTCAATACACCTCTTTTTTGACGGAACGTTTTTATTCACCCAAGGAGAGAAGAGAAAAAATAAAATTCTACTTATCGTCTTCTGAAAGACTCCGAAACAACAAATTAAATATAGTTTTCATTTATTCAAGATATTGTGAATTGTTCTGAATTACTTATTCAATAATTTACAATTGCTACATTATGAAATATTGTATTGATTACTCCTTTAAATAATTGGAATACATCATCTGGTAATTGTTGATTGAGCATACATATTTCGGTGTACAATTGTTTTTCGTAGTTCTCAAAATATTCCAATAATTTCAAACTGGAATATATGTGCAGGATATTAGAAATACTCTCAGGATTGTTTCGTCCATAATTTTTAAATATAATTTCCTTTTCAGAAGTTGAAGCCTTTTCCATGGCTTTTGCTAATAACCACGTGAATTTTCCTTGTGCAATATCACCGTGGTCATTATTTGGACCAGTAATATCTCCGAAGCAATCTATAACGTCGTCCTAAAATAAAATGATTGGAATTATAGTTAGTCGAGTAAAATTAGCATTTTTATGAGAAACAATTTAGATTATTTGGGTGATTATACATTCAAAATTTAAAAAAAAATTCTCCAAAAATCGGTGCTTCAAACCGTTTTGAAACTGCAAACTTGAATAGCATTTGCGCATACTCTTAAAAACCACTGTCAAAGTTAAAAAAGTACCTGGTACCCCTATTTGGGAACATAAGGCTAAGGGATAGTTATTAGTTTTATATCGAAAAATCATAAAAATATCTTGCACTTACTTGAGCTGTCATATATTCGCTAAGTTTGCACGCAATAAGTTTAATTTTTGCTATCAGCGTTGGATCATCTTTTTTGACAAAATCCATGATCATTAAGAGCGGTAATATGACCGACGGATAAGAGGTTTGACTTAAAACCAGGTTCGTATATCTTTCGGTGGTATTGGTCCTGATCATACGTTCTCTATTGGATTCTGTCTTGAAATCCAATTGGCATGACAAAGCATAATTTGTGTAAATTTCACAAAAGAGCTCAAAATATCTCGTATAGGATGGTTCGGAGGAAAAATATTTTTTTAAAAGATGAAACGCTCCATTTTGTATCAGTTGAATGTCAGTTACAGCACGCAATCCTACATCTTCTCTCTTATGCCAGGAAGTTAATTTTCCACGAAATTCCGAATTGTCTATTATATCATCATATAATATTAGCGATAAATTTAGCTGAAAAGTTGATTATAAACTGAAAAAATTGACTTTATTAACGTAGTAATTTACCAAATCGACACACCAACCCAATACACTTGCAAGAAAATAGTTTTCTTCGGTTTGATGTTTAATTGGAACTAAAACTTTATAAGCATGGCTAGTTAAGAAACCATAATTATGCGAATAATACAATGAGCTTTGGGTCAATACATTTTTGTAGTTATCAATAACTTCGCGATTTTGCATGAACATAGTCGAAATATCATCCACAAGTTTAGGTTGTATTGAATGATAATAATTCAATTCTTCTTTAGAACCAATATCGCCGAGTTTAAATGCGGATCCACTATAAGAAGTTGAAAATTCTCTAAAAGGAAATAATTAATTAGGAAACTTGTGCTTTCATCTCCGCGGCAGTTAATTTTTAATATATTATTTTTTTAAAAAGAAGCTCTTGGACTGTACCTCTCAGTTGTAGAACTTTTAACTTTTAACTAATTATTATTTTAAATTATTTTTTATTATTTAAATTTTTTTATTATTTTAAATTATTTTTTATTATTTAAAATTTTTTATTATTTTAAATTTTAATTATTTGATATTTTAATATATCAAATGCAACCGTAATTGCACATTTTTTTTGTAATTTTCACTTTTGGTTTATTTTAAACTTTACAACTCACCGAATTCGTTCGAATCTTGGTTCAAATATCTTGAAACCACTGCTGTTATTAATTTTTTTCATTTTTAGTAAAGAAGTTAAGCAATTATTACTTTGGTTTAATTTACCTAAGTATGTAATAATTCTCAACATTTTAATGTAGGTATTAAATATTTGCTTTTTATGAAAAACTAAGGAAAGTTTACAGCTGCTAAATACTTTCATTAAGTATATATTTAAATATTATATTATACTAAATAAATAAGTAAATATTATACTTCAATTATAAGATATTTATTATATGCATTTAAAAATGAACAAAATATAATAAAAATGGTTACGAAAGAACAGGCCCGGATCTCAGAGCAAAAAAGTGAAGATGAAGAATCATCAACACAGTAAGACCGATTGCTTTACGTTCGTCCTGCTTATCCAAATCTATCCAATGGACCTGGAGGCTCCATCGATCCAAGGGCGCTTAAGAACTGAACGAGGGAAAATTCCCTGAAGAAATCTGGTTTATAAGTGAAGAGAAATTTTGGGACATCGAGAGGAATGCTAGCTTTTCCTAGACAAAAATCCGTTGTATAAGTAAAGGAATATTGTAGAAATCGCGGAAAATACTCTTTTTTGCAAATTTAATTTTTTTAGAACATAACTCCGTTGATAAATAAGGGAAATTAAGACATTTTCTGATTGGAAATCTAATGTACAGACATTTGAAAATTTGGAAAGATTTGAAACATTGAAATGTGTAATGCTAATTTGATAATAGATTTTAGTAGTTTAGAACAGATACACGTCAAAGGTATGTACTTCTTATTTGATGCCGTCTATCGTCACCACCACATAAAAATAAAATTAAAGAGCCAAATTTTTTTGCCCAGGCTGGAAGTACATTGGATTTGCAGATCGGATCGAAAAAAACTAATAAAATAAATTTAAAATAACTCCCTATAACTGAACACTTCTTATGGGTAAAGGAAAACACACCCCTTCTTTTTAGTTTCTCAAAAAATTACTTATTTTACAATAAATGCATATCAGTTACTTATCTAAAGAAATAAAATGATATATAGTTTAAAAAAAAACAAAAAACACGCTTTTATGACGCACTAAGAATTAAAAAATAATTAAATTTAACCCTTTCGGACACCTTGTAGTCAATTTATAATTGGTGACTGAAAGGGTTAATAAACTAATTCAAAAAGCGTGGAGCGCGTTTTGGTTACGTGTATTTTAATTAATTTAAACAAGGCGCTCCACGCAATGTATCATCAATTGCAACTGTCCAGATAAATCCATTTACAACACCAAAATGGCATACTTTCCAGATTGTTGGACATTGGTAATAGGAAAATCGCAGTTGTCATCTTGACCGGATTCATCACATTGCCCACTCATTTCTGCCAGTTGGCAGAATCGAAGGAATATCTTATTTATAGTGTTTTTCCCAACATAGTGCAAAGTTTCAAAAACCATAATTGGCATAAGGAGCCTATTGGCTGCGAAAAACAAAGATGTCGATGATGAATCAACTGCGGGTGAGTTGATTTCCTTCAAATCGGTTTTTTCAATCAAGATGAAAAAAATAGTCAACTATACCATAGAATTCTTGAATTCGCTTGAATTATCCGGATTATCACCTCACAATTTGTAATTGAAAGTAAGCTCAGTCATCATCATATTGTGCAATGCAGAGATGCACAGACTTATTGGGACTAGGGGCCACTCGGCCAGATTATGAGTTAAAGGCGGGCCGCAAGAAATAAAACGTCCACATTTACGGACTGCGTATTCAAAAGTTCTTGCCATTCGAGTTCAAACGGCTGTAATTCCCCATGCGTTTGGCGTTCGCAATGACCATCAAGTCGTAGAAATTAACTTGGAGTTTCCGTATTTCGCGAATGGAAAACTGTATCTCGCGTGTTCGCAAGTTTTCATCTTTGTTTATTTATGCGCCGGAAAACAAAAGGAATTACGAATTACTCACAAAGCGAAACTCAAATGCAGTTTGATTGCAGTCAATATTGCCGATCTCAATGCATTGAGATCGGCAATTGGAGTTGGAAGGTTGGTTGGAATTCATAATCGCTTAGGGAACATCCATTAATTACGTGAAGCGTTTAGGAGAGGGGGATCAATCACACATGGGGGAGACGGGGGTCTCGGAAAATTTCACGTAATTTTTTTTCCGCAAGAAACTGTAAAATTTCGAGAGAACTTAGTTAAATTGCGATAAATCGAAAGTCCAAGTTTTCCTTACCAACATAAATTTAAACACGCGGTGTAACGTTTTTTTGAAAAAAAAACCTTTTACATACAATAAAAATAAACTAGTAATATGATATTATTTTTAAAATATGAATAAATATTTAATAACATCTTTATACTTTTATTTATATTTAATAATATTTAAGTAATCTATAATATGAAATATTTTAACATAAATATTTACAATATGAAACTTTTTCCTCTGATTTTCCATACCCTGAGAAGATAATTCCGCTGACACATGTTATTTTTAATTTAATGTGGCTTTAAAGTTAACATACACGGGGTGCATTTGTCCCCAACTTATTTGTTATTTGAACTCGGTTTTAAATGCATCCACCCTCGGCATGTTCTTCGTACACTTCTCATCGAAATGCGTCGCTAAAAGTAAAAAAAATCTGAAAGTTAGAAATCTGAAGCTTTTTTCACTTTTTCTTACGTAGTTTGAGCAGAAAATTCGAAAAACAACATCCTAAAAAATCAGAGTTACATCATGCTTTTCGAATTTAGCGATTTCTTGTGTCGATTTTGACTGGCCTAAAAGGAAAATTTAGAAAAGAAATTTCGGTTAATAATAAAAATTTCGACACGGAAAATTTGGATAAACAGATTTTGGTTAATAATGAAAATTTCATTAAAAATTTTGATTTTTTAGATATAAAATGATTTGTTTAATGTAAGTGAATTTATTTGAATTGGAAGTTGTCCCAATTTTGGACATGACTGGAGTTTCTTTGAATGAAATTGACATTAATTTTAATTATTTAAAATACTAAAACTCGAAAATTTGAAGACATTGTTAAATTTGTGCGGACGTCGACGCACTTGATCTAGAGTCCTTTGCTTTTTGGTCTTGCATATTGCGAAAATTTTTGATTTTTCAACGCCAACAGCGTTTAGATCAAATTTAAAATTTTTGAAAGAATAATAGTTATTATATGTACATAGTTTATTATAGTTGTTTTTTTATAAAACATAGGTGATTTAAATTTTGTAGCTTTAATTTTTTTGAGGCCCCTAGAAATTTGCAGGTCTGGGGCTGCAGCCCCTTTAGCCCCCCCCCCCCTTAATACGGTTGTTACGCCTATGTTTTTTTACCACGTTGAAAAATAAGTTTAATTATAATTAAGGCTTAATAAGTTCCGTTACGATTGTGAGATATGCGCCTTCAGCTACTAAATAAACATAATTTTTATGCTTACTAGGTTCCCGTCGAGATCGTGTGGAATTCAACTTTTCAGCACTCGATAAATATTATTATGCTTAATAAGTTCCGTCGAAACCGTGGGACTATTTACGATTCAGCGACCTGGATGCAGACAGTAGGCGATGATTGTGTCGCAAGGGGGAGATAAGATGCAATATAAGTAACTCACACGTGCGGGGAAGGGCAGTCCCAGTGAAACCATCAAAATGGTAACAAGCCTTCGCGTATCCAGTTATAATTTGAAATTGTTTAACCCATTCAGGACGGCTGCCGTACATGTACGACTTTGCATTCCCCATTTTGCAGGCCTGGCGCCGTACTATTGCATTTTATAGTTATCTTTCACAAACCGACCAACGTGCATGTATTACAAAAAATTCCTTTTAGAGAGACGGACGCCGTACATTTACGGCTTGCTTCGACTATTTTGATGCCACGAGACGTACCTGTACGTTCATGTTGTAATGCCGTACCTGCCGCCGTACATGTACGGTTTGGTATGGTGAGACTGACGCCGTACATGTACGATAGACCTAATTAGGCTTTTTTTAATTCTTTTTATGCCATCCTTTGTACACATTTATGTTATTAGATAGGAGTGCTTGTATATTATTTTGACAGTTTGCGTCCTTGAGCAAACTTATCAAGCGTCAGCTCAAAATTCAGCTAATTTGCTGACGCTGAAAAACAGCTGAATTTTAAGCTGAAGCAGCGAAGCGTCAGCTTAAAATTCACCTAATTTGCAGACGCTGAAAAACAGCTGAATTTTAAGCTGAAGCAGCGAAGCGTCAGCTCAAAATTCAGCTAATTTGCTGACGCTGAAAAACAGCTGAATTTTAAGCTGACGCAGCGAAGCGTCAGCCTGAACTATGCTGACGCTGAAAAGCAGCTGAATCTTAAGCTGACAGATCGCAGTGGCAGCAAATAATTTGCTGACAATTTTTTTCAGCATAAAATGTTACTTGGGTTATCTATGACTAACAACGTGCTGCACGATGCATAGCCGCGAAACCTGTTTTCCCGCGCTCGGCCGGCAGTAGCGCGCGGCTCCTTCCAGTGCTCGTCCTGAATGGGTTAAGCAAGTGCTTCTGAGTGAAAGCCGAATAATATATTGTTTTACAAGGAGTAAACGTACTTAGAACTTCTTAGCGGAGCGGAGCTAGCTGATTTAAATTTCGAATTAAATAGGACATTTATTGGTGATTTTTACTATCTTTTTATTTTTTACGTTCAAATAATTCACGGTGCAATATTGTCTCTATCCTTAGTTTTTAATTTTTAATCTTTACAAGAAATAATTTAAAGTATAAATGCATACAATATATTCCTAAATATTTGGATGATGTTAAGCAATAATGAGTTAAGCTACACTGAATTGATTATGAGATAATTAACTTTTAAGTTTAGTGTTCTGTATAAGAACCCAATTCAAGATGGAGATGGATTTCCACCTTAGGTAGCAATTTAATCGCTAATTACCAAAATTTAAATTAAATAACAGTTTTTTAACTCATCTTAACTGTCAAAAATGTGGTTTAACCCATCATTACTTAACACCGGCCATTTAATGTTAACGAATTCAAGCCTTTAACTACGATGACGTGAGTCATTAGCAATTTTTTGACCATGTAAGTAGTTAAGGTTAATACACCGTAGTTTCTCTTGGACTGGAACTTGTTATACTGTCGGTGTTAAAAATATTTGGATCTTTTTGGGTTAAACTACTAGAGCGATCGTCATAAGGTTCGGGTTCGGATTGCCGTAGTTTTTCTGATCCCTCTAATGCTGTTAGTCTAAAAATCAAATATTTTATTGTAGAAAGAAGATTGAAATTCTTTTTTTTGGAATAGTGCATAGAGTGGTCTTTAATTTGGCCATCTTCAAATTTTATTGCTTCCACGGTCAAAAGTCATATTAGAAAATTTGACTTATTTCAGCCCGCGAAAGAATTGAAACTCTGATATGAACAATTTATGGACCACATCCTAGACCTGGTGAATTTTGGCATACTAACCTATCTGGTTCCCTAAACATGTACTCGGTTCTTAGATCTTCACGTTTCTTCTCATTAATTTTTTGTATCACCTTATATGCAATGAACACAAGTATCAAGACTAATGGAATTATTACAGCCAAAATGGTGCCAGAAGTGATTCCAGCCATTCTTTGCGAATACTCTTGTTGTCCTAAGTACAAATTTTAATGATAATAATTTATAAAATAACCTTTTAAGCGTAGCAAGTGATATATTCAAAAAACGAGAAGAAACGGAAGATACCAATATTTCTTTGCGTTGTACCATTGGGCAAGTCAAGTAATAGAGATGGTTGCTTTTAATACAAAAATTTATTAGCTTATTAATTACATAATCCTTAAAATATTTAAAATAAAAATTATAATTTTATTCCATACGCCTAAACTTCTGTGATGATGCTGCTTTGACTTTTATTTGTTGATTTGTTGTAAGGCAAAGTTTTTGGACTGCCACTATTCTCAGAGAAACCACTTGCATTATAAGGAAGTGGATCATTTGTGAGGTCGACCAAATTAGGATTCGAAGAACTCAGTGGTTGTTCGTATTTATATGGCATGGAATACACGGGTCCAACACTTTCGCTGCGATTAAAAGACGGCTGTTCGTTATCGTCAGGTTTTGGTTTTTCGTCGGGTTCATATTCCGGATATTCCAAATCCCAAGGTTTTTCTTCAAAATCAACTTCAGGAACCCCTTCCAAAGGTTCGTGAGTTCTATAGGATTTTTCATAACTTCTCCTTTTGCTGCTGCCAGAACTGCTACGTTCACTTCCAGCTGGACTTCGATAAGTATAATCGTTGAAGTCTTCGTCTGACGGAGGCGTTCGTGGACTTACTGCTCTAAAATTATCTGTCATGGGCTCGCTCTCGTTTAATTTTAAACGACTGGCAGCTCGAGAAGGAGGATTAAAAAGCCAAGTTTCCTTATTTTTGCGATAACTTTGGAAAACTAAAAATGCCACAAGTGCAAGGCACAGAAGTACTGGTATCAAAATTGATAACGTTATACCACTTGCTACACCAGCTTGACGAGCAGAATATTCTTGTTGACCTACATTTAAGTGAAATTTTTGTTTATCTCACGTTATTTGAACTGATTCATTTAATTTTTGATAATAATAATAAAAATGTTCAAATACTTACGTAAGCATTCGGTAAATCCAAACTCTGGTACATCCCAAAAACCATCCGTAGTACATTCACGTCTTTTGTCTCCGACAAGTTGAAAATCTTGATTGCATTCGAAAGTGACTTTGGTTCCAGGAATAAACAAGAAATTACTCTTTCTTCCAAATCTTGGAGTTTCAAGAACCCCACACGACACTACCTTCTTCCTATTGATTTCCTTCAGGTTTACTATGGAACTTTTGTAATTTAAAGTGAAATGAGCAAGATCTCTATTTAGAGTCATCGAATAATCGTATAAGCAATGAATATCGTCATTGCAATATGCATGTGCTCTATCTATTTCAACGGAACGATTCGGAGGTATTATATCGCTGGGAAGCATTCTAAACTCGGGTTTAAACGTGAGGTTATTGTAGTAAGCCGAGGTTCTGCCGAATTCTCTTATGAAATATGCACCTCCTTTGTTTGGATCTTCTTTATCCTCCACCACCCACTTAATTCCAAAATCATTATGAATGCGTTCCGTGTCGTACTCGTTGCTGGGTATTCCAACTTGTTGACCATCCGGTGTAGTAAAATCGTCCAGCATATTGAAACTCCAGTTACCAAATAATCCTCTGGTTTGATTCTAAAGAGAAAACGTTAGACAGGTAATAATTTAATTATGTTCCAACTTACAATAAATGTCCAGGGTAAAAATACTCTTGCCGTCATGTAACCTTGATTTTCGACAACTTCAACTCCTGCACCAGAATCGAACATTATCAAAACTTCCGACTGATTAAGAATATAAGTCGGAGTATAAACAGTTACACCTAAAAATAATAAAATTAATTGGGCAAATTTTAAAATTACTTCCGACTTACCAGGAAAATGTTGAAATTTGAGAGATGGCCTGTCAAAATAAACTCTTTTGTAGTTTGCAAAAACGTCCAATCGGTATCTCCATTGTGCATCTGGAGGTCTTATACGAACTTCGATAACAGTTGAAGAATTGCCACGAGCAACCACCGATGTCATTTGCGTAGCTCTGACTTCACCGTAAGCATTTATTGGCAATTGTTCAAATCTTGCTTGCACGTCCAATCGATTCTCCTTCGTGTTTGACCTCACCAGAACGAATTCTCCTTTTCCATTGAAAGTATATGTAATATCGTCAAATGTTATAATATGTGGATCTCCAAATACTCCGGCAACTGCGGGAGCTTGATAAGCAACACAATCTTGAGTTGGACGTCTTTCAAATCGAAGAGTTTCGCAACCGACAGCTTGTTCGTATTGCCATAAGCAACAGAAGAATTTTGGAGCCATATCGTGATACCAATGCGATAAGGTTGGAACTTTGTTAGCTTCGTTCCAGGGCAGATATCCAAGATTATGTGAGCGATGTGGACTCGAACCCCATTGTTGATCGTATGATATCATAAGGAAATTGTTTTTATCGTAACAACATTGCTGTTCGGAACCTTCCAATCTATCATATTAAAAAATTAGTATTATACAATGAAAATATCGTAAATAACTTACGTCGGTGAACCTGTTCGTACACAATGTAGTGCTCCTCGGTTATATTGACACTTTGGATTTGCATCTTTATCGCAATCTGGGTCGGGCAAATATCGTCCTTTATCGGCAAGAGCTTGTTCAAGGGTACAGGGACATTGAGGAAGTTCGTGAGCAAAATGCCTTAAGTATCTGTCATTTTTTATCCATTCGGAGCACAACTCTTCGGGCCACCTTTTACTGTATTTGCGTTCCCATTGATGTGCGAAATACCAACCCAATGGTATAGGTCGACTCCATATCACAGGTGTTATTTTAGTGTTGGTACCTTCAATTGGAATTGGATCTATCAAACTAATCTGAAGGAAACCAAACCTGACGTTTGTCATATTTCCATTATCTCGATTTCTGAATGTGCCGGGAGAAATTGTGTGGCTTCCGCTGTTCTGTAAACCATTAGCTATTTCATCAATGTATAAAAATTCCGGTCGAATGGTTGTTTCTCGATAACCATAAAGAGAAATTTTAATGTTAGCGTTTTCATTTGTCGTTAAATTGTATTTGGTCCAAGATATTTTTATTTCGGGTGGATATCTTTCATAGACCGCGTAATTTTCAAAGAAAATTTTTTCAGCTGCAGTAGCGGGGGTTTCTAAAAGTAACATGGTTAGAATATACATACATACACTGAAAAAAAGGTAGATATACATAAAAAATTCATCATTTTTACGTCGATGAACAAAATTCATCATATTGATGAAAACATCATTGTATCAATGAATTGTGTTCATCGAAATTTAAATTATATGACTTACCGACAAAATATTTTCCCTTCCACTTATATTTTCCCGGTCCAATTGCTATTTCGAGTCGAACATAGCCTTCTACCGACAGTCTGGGTTGTACACAAACAGCTCTATTTGCACTCACAACGGTTCCGTAAACTTCGTCTTCAACATCAAATTTACAAATGATAAGATCCCCGGGCTCAAAGCACGGTCCAGTTATGTTAACCATTGTACCTCCTAACATATTTCCACTTTCGGGAGCAAAAAATAGAGGCAGATTTGCACCATCTAAACATTTTTAAATTAATTCCCAAGTGCGGAAAAGAAATTTAATATAATTTACCTATATCTTTATTACAACTTCCCAAAATGATATTTTCATCTATCCTGAAGATATGTCTGCCTTTAAATCCGTTACCCCATCCTCTACCAGTGAGATCACGAATGATTGAATTTTGACTGTAGGGTGCGTAAGCATAACTTCTTGTACCATTTCCTGCATTAAAGCCTACATAAGCTGGCGTTCCACCTTCCCCTCTTAAAGTGTCTCCCAGAGCTTCGGTGTGTGTGGTCCATTGAAGATCGAGATAATTAAAAATTGCATACGTAAACACTTCGTCGGTTGCCAAAACAAGTTGGAAAGTGTTGGTCTAAAATGAAACAATTGAGAATTTAAAAAAATCCAGAAATTTAAATAATGACGAATTTACCGTTCTTAATGATTGGGGAATTCCCCCAGCAAAGGAAATATTCTTCCAAGTTGTTATGATAACGTGTTTGGGCTCAAAAGTTTCTGCTCCAATTATTCCTTCTCTAATATCCCACTTAACCCTTTCGCGAACTTCTACACCAAATACATCCGTTCGGGTGTAAAGATCCCTTTCCAGTCGAAAATAGACGCCAGGTTTTCTCTGATCCATATCTTCAGTTCGCATTTCTCCCATACGACATTTACTGAAGAAAATTCCAATAAAAGAAGGATCATTCTTTTTAGGCCAATCTTTTACTGGAAATACTAATGGGTAAGCTGGGTAATTTTCTGGCGGATCGCTAAACTCCAAATAACCGTTGATGGAGACGCGCGTGTAGTTAAATCGAAAACCAAAGAACGGAAGTTGAAAATTTAAATTTTTGTGTACTTGAGGACTAGAAGATTGAATTGTTTTTTGCCAATCTCCAATTTCGTCGCCGCCACCGCCCAGATCAAAATACCAGTACATAAAATGACTGCGAATTAATTTTAGCCTTGCTTCCGTTATAACATAAGGAATTCCGCCTCGTTGATTATCTTGATTAGGAGCATAACGAGATGTTAGCGAGTCTATAAACAGAAAAAAAAATTAAAAAAAAAAAATTTGTTAATTGACAATGGCGTGGGGTTAATAATTTTGCCACACCTAAAAGATTTCAATATGGCGGATCAAAAGTATATATAGTAATCATCGATATTAGGCAAACAAGATAAGGAAATTGTTTAAAAAAATTAAAAATGAGTGATTATTAGAACAATATATCATATTAAGTGAAAACAATTGACAAATATTTAGGTACCCCAATTCGTGTAATCTATATAATTTTCTGCTTTATGTAAACCTGCACCGCCAGCACCTGGAATTGTTCTAGATTGCGTGTTAGGTGGTTCCTCTGCTGGAGGATCTAGAATTTTTAAAAATGAAAAAGTATATTTGCCTATAATATTATAATATCAATTCAAACCTTGACCGCTTGGTACATCTTCCGAAGCGGGTTTCGGATCTGGATTGGGATGGTCTTGATGATCAGGATCTAACTGTTCTCGCGAACCTGGATTTTCAGGTTGTTCTTCATTTTCTTGTGCAAAAACAATACACACCACTAATAACAATGTCCACAACAAATTTAATTGTCTCATTTTAAAAATCGGCACAAGCCGCACAAAAACTTTCAGTTGCAACCAATTTTCATAAAAAGTAGAACATTCGTATAGCTCAACCAAAAAACGTATTGAAGCACTTGCTGCGACGTACCTGTTTTCTAATTGTTATCAAAACTGATAAAATTGATAACGGTAAGGTGCGTCTTAATACGACGCACAATTAACTGCTATTTTGAAACAATATTTTATTGATTTTTAGTCGGATTTACAAATTATTTGAATTAGCAAATCAAAATAACAAATTATTTTTTCAAAAAAGCATTCGCAACCAGAGTTCTTTTCAAATTTAATAAAATTGTATGATTCATAAACCACCAAATAACTTATCTTAATCAGTTATTTGTTTAATTAATAATAGATAAATATACTTGGAATTTTACGATATTGAAAAAACCAAAATGAGCAGGTAAAACTCATTAGCGTATGGTGCAATAGTGAAATCAGACGAAAGATACGAATCTAATATTTTTGCGGTTTTATATGTATTTTTATTTTTTAAAACAAAGTTTTATAAAAATATAATTTTATATGAAGAAAAATGTAAAAAATCAATTATTGTAAAACTATACGGCCGATTTCTTTGATTTTGCAATTATTTGTGCACGGTATAAAGATTTATCAAATCTTTCCACGAATCAAAACTGAAATTAATGTTAAAATAAAGATGGCTTGATGTTGTTTTTTTAATATAAAGCTACAATCCATGGGTTAGATGTGGAGAGCAAACCGAAATTCACTTTTTTTCAGACCACATATACTATACCTGGACTATTATGATTGTCCATCCAAAACTTAAGACAAACTCGAATATTTTAGAGTGTAACCTTATGGTTCTGAGCTTATCATTACGCCGACCATTAAAACATTTGATGCTATCATAAGAAAGGAGACGTGGAGATTGAAATGAGCAAATGTGGTTGGATGGCGATAGGCGGGCGGGATGGGACAACTCGGCGCCGACCAACTCGGCGCTGCTAACTCGGCGCCAAGCCAACTCGGCGCCAGGACAACTCGGCGCCAGCTAACTCGGCGCCAGGACAACTCGGCGCCAGGACAACTCGGCGCCGATTAAGCTTAGGTTAGAAAACGATATTTTATTTAACTACGATACATTATTTTTATAATTAATATTTTTTATATTAATTATTAATTAATTAATATTCTTTTTTTTAATTAAGAGGTTCTGCTAAAAAGAAATCTACATGTTAGATGTACCTCATTAAAGAGTACTTGACACTACGCCACTGACTGATAATTTAGGGATAACTCTGTATCAAAAATTTATTTTTGATTAATTTAAAAATTAATTTAAGTCAGTTCAATTTAAAATTAGAAAATAAGTTCAAAATAAGCACAAAAGTAGAAAATAAGTTCAGGTATAATCAAACAAGCAAGAAATTGCAAAAAAAGCAAAATAAGCATGAAAAACTATACGTTAAAATACATCTTTTTATGTAATTCGTCCACATCTCACATTTCAAAGAGTTGCTTTTAAAATTGACAATAAGCAAAAATGCTTAAAATCCGGTCTCTACGAATGACCCTGAATGTGAAATCGTAACAAACATTTTATTAAAAAATTTTATTATTTACTGGGCGCCGAGTTGTCCTGGCGCCGAGTTAGCCGGCGCCGAGTTAGCTGGCGCCGAGTTGTCTTGGCGCCGAGTTGGCCTGGCGCCGAGTTGGCCTGGCGCCGAGTTGGCCTGGCGCCGAGTTGGCGGCGCCGAGTTGGCTGCGCCGAGTCGGCCGCGCCGAGTTGTACCTGACCGACAGGCGGGAGCGACATTGCTCCGAAGCCCTGGCTGGTTGTTAAACTTGTCAATTTATTGCTGTCATGTGCAGTTGCATTTCCCGCTATAATCTCCCGAGCATCTTTCTCACCAGCGAAATAGCTCAAGTGCAACTCTAGGATCGGAACAAGCTTTTGCAGGGTTAAAAACATTAAAATTAACCAAACATCTGTTTTTTCTCAAGTGTATCAGCAGAGCAATTTTTTCTGAGAAAATAACGTTTAAAAGTTTGAGTGCAATCCTTTAGTAAGTTTATGCAACATAAATCCAAAGAATTTCTAATTGAGATGGTAAAGCGTTCGCAAGTGTCCACGGACACCGTCATTTCGGCGATTCCAGTTTGGCACCGTCATTTTGGCGATTTTGATTCGGCGACCCGATATTCGGCTATGCCAGTTTCGGCGATTCCAATTCGGCACCGGCATTTCGGCGATAGAAAACCCGACTACGTTGATTCGGCGACGAGAGGTATACTTTTAGTTTATTCAATTTATTCTTCTAAATACGAATAATATTTACGAATCTATTCTAACCGGACATGCATCTCCTAGAAAAAGGCCGCGATACGAAGCGGCTGATTCTCGAATTAACCAATTATAATTCTAATAATGTTATTAAATATCTTCGCGGTATAGTTTACTCTTTGAGTCGCCCACTTATTAAAAACACTCTTGATCCGTTTTCAACTTGAAAATTGCAAATCTAGAAAGACGGGCTCTTTGTTTTTAAGTAAAATTCAGCTATAATTAATGAAATTCAATTTCAAATAAATTTATGAAATGAAGTTAGCAACAGCACGCCTAGAAGCAAACTGCCTAAAAGCCTTCTGCATCTATTTACGTCTAGCCCACATACCGTCAACAGAACGAGCTGTTTAACGACTTTAAATTGGAAATCAAAACTTTAAAATAGATTATTTCCCAAATTAATTGATATTTGAAGTTCGCTCATAGCTTTTTTTAGTTTTTTAATTTATTTTTATTAATATTTGTCGGGGACACTTTGGCATCTTGTCTCTAACAAGAATTCAAATCTTTTCTAAAGCCATTTTCCTGCTTTACTGTTTAGAACTAAGATTTATTTCTTACGCTACATATTTTTTCAATCAAAAATTCTCTGTTGATCGCGAAAAAGTGCTTAAGTCAATATTTTGCAAGCTGAGATAATGGCAAAAACGAGAGGAGGGTGTTAAGTACAATTAAGTTATTTAATTCAATTAAGTGTCTATGCTAAAAATTAGATAAACACGTTCGTTTATACAACACAATATAAGCTCATTTTGGTAATAATTTAACTATTTTGAATTGCATTATTTAATAAATTTGTTAATTTTTAACTTTCAATATTCTATAAATTTGATATTGGTATAAGGGAACGTTCATTAATTACGTGAGGTGTTTAGGGGGGGGGTTAAGCCAAATTTTACGGCATATAAAAATCGCGAAAATCGCCTCACGTAATTAATGGACGTCCCCTATGTAATTAGAACAACATGTAAGTAACTCTTAAGACAATGTTTTTGTTAATAGAAAACCTCAACTTGTAGAAGTGTAAAACTTTTTATTCCATATTATTCGTTGAAAAAATATTCAACGTGAAGAATACTATTAAATTATGGGTTCTAGTTTGGCTGTAAATATAATACAAAACAACAATAAATAAAGCAGGTAAAGAAAGGTTTATAATTCAGAAATTTTGTATTGTTTGTCATGTTTGTGTGTTTGATTATAATCAAAAAATGGATAATTATCATTACAATGATGTTACGTAAATTTTTCTTATTTTACTAAATCAGTTTTCAAATTAGATTCGTTAGTTCAGATTCTTTTACAAAAATCAGTGTGTGTAATATCCGTTACTCAATGATTTATATGAAAATCGTTGCATAATAAAAACTGCTTTGACAATGAGTCAGTTCGAGCACAATTTTTAATGTCAGAAAAACCTCTTTCCCATGAAATCAGATACAATAATTTTAAATTATTTACGAATCATATTCTCAGTATACTATAGAAATGTTAGGTACACAAAGAAAAAATGTAGTTAGTCATAATATAGTAGTGCTGACATATTTCAACTAATGATAATAAAGATAAGCGTGAAATTCGTTTTTTATAGATTTTATATTTGACTCGAGTCAATAAATTTTTAAAAATCTGCATTTTTTAAAACTGTTAAGCACAAATTTGAAATTTTAAACATGTCTATCTTCGTACTGGATATTACATTTTTTTGTATAAATAGCAATAAATAATAATTTTTAGAAAAACGGGAAAGGGGGGAGTAAAAAATGAAAAATTAATAACAACGATGATGGTTTACGACATTTTATTTCAACTTATTTTAAGTTCAGAAAATAACAATTAATTTTTTAAAAATGTTTAAGTTCAAATATTTGAAATTTTTATTTAAAAAATATTGTTTTAGAATTTTTATATGTTATATTGGAGAAATGTTCGTTTGATGGTATAGTTTTGAAAAGCTAGATAATTCAGCTTATCTGTTTTGTTACTAAAATAAAAAGTGTTTAATCAAAGATTGATAAGATAAGGATACAACTACAAGTTATTAGTATGAATGTGATTAAAACATATTTTTGTTATTACACATTTAAAATATGTATTATTTCACTTTTATATAAAACAAAAATATTGTGTTAAAAAACAAAATAAAATAAACAATTGAGTTATCTGATTTCATTTGTTAAAAATATAATAGTATTTACATGAAATTTCAAATGTTAGCCACGAGAGGCCATTTACCCCAGTAAATTCCATTTCTCCCTATAAGAGAAATATTATTACACTTTTCAATTTTTTTCTTTTAAATTTTAATATTTTTGGTGAACAAATAAGTTGGATTTCACAAAAAATATGTATTTAAAATTAAAAAAAAAAATATTTTACTTACTTGCAAGGCTATGATTTGATCAAAATTTGAATTTAGAACAGAAAGTGATAATTTTTCATAACATAAAATTTGCGAATGAGTATAATTTGTAGTTTGAAAATTTTGAGAAGAAACATCTGGTTTTAGAAAGCCGAAGCTGGTAAGAGCAATTTTGGACTTGATTCCTGAATGTTGTTTAAAATATGTGGTAATTCTAAAATTGAGTAGAACATTACGTTAATTTGTATTATTCAATTGATGAGAATAGTAGTTCAAGTAAAATTCTTTAAAAAAGACCCAATGAAGTTAATGGTTAAACACAACATGCTGTTGTTCTTTCTCAAGTTGGAATCAAATTAAATGGAAAGATTTAATAATTAAAAAGTAAAATTGGCGATAATCGGATCTATGATAAAATATTTTTGTGAATAACATGATAACGTGATAACATCCACATTGATTGGCTTATAACAGTTTTACGTTACATTTATTTTAGTTTGAATTTTAGAAGTAATAATAATTGGTTTAATAAAAATATTTATGTGTAAACACAAAACTTGATCTTTATTGCTAATTATTCAACCGACTGAGCCAAGCAAAAGATAAGTGTAGTAAGTAAACTATTCTTTTTCTACAAATTCATTAGCATAGGGTGTATTTTTAACCGAGTTGGGCCGTAGGCTCTAGCAAATTTTCAGGCCCCTAACATGCGAGTGTAACTAATAGCATCGAAGGCTCAATTTTTGGGTTATTTTATCAGTATTTGATTTTTATTTTACCATTTTATGTTCTTTTTATGTGGCGGATAGGAGAAAAATTACTTCAAAACATCAAAAAAATTTCTCAGTGTGTGATAAATACCCTCTTTTGAAATTTCAATTTATTTTGTAGTTTTTCTGAAAAAAATCCCCAGAAAAACCAATTGTTTCAACCTCCACAGTGGCCTAACCCCTTAAACAAAGAAACTAACTTACTAAAAAATTGTAATTTTTGAACCAGTTGGTGCATACATACATCCACACAAAAATATTTTTTTGGTGTTTTGAAGTAATTTTTACTTCAATTGAAGTTCAAATCAACCTCACACCAATTTTGAAGTAAATTTTATTAAATTTGAAGTAAATTTTACTAAATTTGATATAAAATTTCCTGCTTTTATAACAGACAAAAAAAACAATTTTGTATACAGAACTCGGAATTCCGAAGATTTCCATGCAATTCTAGTGATTTCCAAGGAATTCCTTCCAAACAAAAACGGATATAAAGACGAGTAACTACCCCCCCCCCCTATTTAATTTTATTAAAATTTGAAAATTATACCTTAATTCTTATCAAAAATATATATGTAGATGAGTTTTCTATTTTTCAATTTTCTGAAATTTCCTTGATTTTTCTAACATTGTCTAGATTTCCTAAAGTATCCTAGAATTTTCTGTGATTCCCCTCGTCGCAAGATTTCCAAAAATTTTGAAAATCTTAAGATTTTTAAGAAATTTTTTTAGGATATTTTTCTAAGATTTTCTAGAATTTTCTATTTCCTTTAATTTTCTACATTTCCTAAGATTGTAAAATTAATGAGATTTTTTGGATTTCTTAAAATTTTTCCGGATTTCTTCAAATTTCCCGTTCTTTTTTTAACCTACTTTTTTTAAAGTAGAGAAATGATGGAGAAATTGTCATATGCAAAACTAAAAGGAAATCAGCAGAAATTAATGAAATCTAGAATATAATAGACAATATTCATTTTTGATTTTTCCATTTTCTGAGATTCCATTGGCTTTAAAATTTTCTGGATTTTTCCAGATAACTTAAGATACCTTAGAATTTTCCATTTCGTAGAATATTCTAAGATTTGCTCGAGTTTTCTGCATTTCTCTCGATTTTCTATTTACTAAAATTTTCTCGAGTTTCCTGAGATTTTCTTGAAATTTCTATATGGATTTCTTGAGATTTTCAATATTTCTACAAATTTTCTAAGAATCTGTTTCTTGAGATGTCTTGAATTTTTTAGAATTTCTTTAAATTTCCCTTCACTAGTACACACAATTTTTACGTCGATTTCCCCTTAGTTTTGTAGTAACTGGAAAACCGAAGGAAAAATCGTGATGTACGAAAGTGAAAAGAAATCCAAGCAAATTTTAGGGCAAATCTTAGTGAAACTTTAGAATACTATTTGCTTCCCAAGGAAATCTTAGGAAAATTCATAGATTAATTCTTTTATTTCCTTTTTCAAGTTTCTCAGATTTCATTGGCTATTGGCTATCTTAAGATTTTCTAGAATATTCTAAATTTCCTCCTTTCTAAGAATGCCAAGCAAAGACAGATATAGCGGGATATCAATCCCCAACTGGGGGCTCTTTTAGCCGGGGGCCCGCGTGCGTCGCACCCACCGCACCCCGGTAGTTCCGCCACTGATAGGAGGCATCCGCATGTTAAAGCTTATGTAAATCTGAGAGGTTAGCCACGGCCTTTATCATAAAAATTTTGATTAATTTAATTTAATTAAGGCAAAATTGTACTTTGAAACTAAATTAATTTTTGTGAATTTTTTATGAAAGATATTGATAATATAAGGATTGTAAGGCTTAATAATTATACTATGAAATGCTTTAAAAAATTTTTTAAATATATTTTATGCATTCTTTATAATTATACAGAAACATTATTTGAATGAAAAGTAGCGCTGGTGTTAAAATCTTGAAAATGGGCCATCTAAAACTAACCAAATCAGAAGTTTTAGGTTCTATATATAACACTAGCAACCGCCTGAACTAAAATTATCTTAAAATTTTAATTTTAACTATAGTTTTTTGCAAAAACAGCAAAAAAAGAATTACAACTTTTCTGCTTTTTTCTTTTTTTTATCGCCATTTTATTATTTTTTCATGTATATTAAAAATTTTAGTTGAGTCGGTTGCTAATGTTATAGTGAACCTAAAGCTTTTGATTTTTTTTGTTTTAGATTACCCAATTTCAAAATTTTAACACCAGCGCAGCCCCACCTACTAATCGAAGCATGACATTTAAATAATGTTTCTGTATATAAAAAATGCATAAAATATTTCAAAATTTTTTTTAAAGTATTTCAAGAGTGTATTTTTAAAGCCTGACAAACCTCATATCAATATCTTTATTAATAATCTCAAAAAAAATTCATAAAGATTTGGTTACAAGAATTTCCTGCAATTTGATTTATTTTGTTTTAGTTTTGTTTATTGGGATTGGGACCAATTTGGCTTTCGTATGTAGGAATTTTTATTTAGTTTGTAATTTGACTGGTGTAGATGGCGATGGTTATATTAATTTTATTGTTTTGATATTTTATTTAATTTGAAAATGTGGAATGATAAAAGGGGGATAAGGACTCTTGATTAAGAAAGAAACCAAAAAGCAGCGAATTTGTATAGTAGTCGCTTGTTATCGTCTTCCTGAAGATTTGTTGGGAACTTCTATGTACACAGTGTGATCTGCTACGTTCCAGAGTTGGAAGATTGCTGAAACTTTTCGTTTGCACCTTTGCGGACACCTGTGGAGGATTTCTTGGAATGGTTATTTTTGAATTTGGTTTGAGAATATTCCAGAAAGTTTGGTTTGTCTACCTATAAATTAGTGGTTCCAGAGAAGATTCGGGGAAGGATAATTGGCGCACCATTCACCTACATTGAACTCTAAGGTCAGATGTTTTTGGTTATCTTATTTTTATCTATCTTCACGGATACCATCATACCGTAAATTTTTATCAAGCCTTCGAGTCCAGATTTTATCAGAGGTTAAACGTCGTCGGCCCTGTAAATTTCGAAGGGTTAATTTTGTCTTGGATGTGAAAACTTTGGGTTGCCGTTTTACCGTTCGTGTAGGATTCCGATTTATTGGAATTTATTAAGTGATATTGTATATATTTAGTTTTTCGAGAAACTGTAAAGTTTTATTCTACGTACTTTAATTTTTTTTGTCTGTTGCCTTGTAAGCAAATTTTTATAATATTTAACTACGTTAATTTTGTTTTTATCCGTTGTGAACGAGCACGCTATTGTTTTTGAATTAGATAATCGATAATTTGTGAAATTAATTAACTTCAGTATTTAAATACCTTTACGCATTTTAATTTTGTAAAGAGATACGCAAAACGCGATTTTTGATTTTAATATATCGGCGCACATTATAATCAAAGTGCAGATTTCGTTGCACCAAAGAATTGCAATTCTCCGTGTACGAACGCAATAATTGTAGTAGTTATTTTGAACATCGTTAATTTGAAATTTTTGATATTTAATTAGAGAACATTTTTGCGTATTACTACTTACGTTGTTGATACGATCGCGTAAAGGTTAACTTCTATTTCTTTGATAAGTTCTGTAGATTAATTAAATTTTATCATTATTGAACGTGGTTCGATTTTATTATTTTATTCATCTTTATTGTAATTTTTCTTAATAAATCATTAGCGTGATCTAGTTATCAAACTTGGGGATTTATTTATACCATTTATTTATACCATACCTATATATTTTTTTGTTGGTTAATAATTAGCATAATCACTCTTGCGAACTTTTATCCAATTACTTGGCGCCCTTTTTACTACCTAAGTTTTGAACCAAGAGTAACTGAGCTAGCCCAGGGAAAGTTTTTGTACCCGAATTTGGTTGCAAAATCCCACAGGCCCTGAGGTTAATATAGGTATCGATTTTGTTGTTGTAGATTATATATATATATTTTTTTTTTGTGGTACAATTGCTCCAGTTTTGAGCTTCCAAAGTAGAATACTGCCTTAATTTCTTGTAAATTCTACAGAAAATTCCAATGACCTTGTTTTTAGCTTATAGTACGAGTATTTACTTCGTATCTCCTCGATTTCAAAATGGAATGAATTTGTCTGATTTCACTCCTTTACAAAAATTTGTAAGTACAACACAAATACATAATTAATTAATAAATACACCTATAATGGGGAGTATTGTTTTAGATTCCTGAAGAAGAAGACAATAAAGATCTTCGAAACGTTGAATTGAATTGGTTGTTTTATTTACAGAGTCCAAAATCCCCATTATAGGTGTATTTATTAATTATATGAATATGGACGTGAGTGAAGAACAGAATACATAATTAATGTTTTGAAAGAGCCAAAAAACAGTTCTTAGGTATAAATTCCTACAATTTTCTTCCAAAAGAACAACAAAATTCTCGGTTGGCCATCTTTTGGGTAGCATCTTTTAATTTCAACTTTTTCATCACCTAAAATTAATTCAGTACTTTATCATTTTTAGTTTTCCAGGTGGACCGGTACAAAACAAAACTCGGGTAAAAAAATTCCAATTTGGCTTTGCCACGTAGGTAATATCGAGGTACTACCGACCTTTGATGGAAAATGGTTGACTCTATGATGAAAAGTGAAGAGTTCAAATTTAAAGAGCATTGAATAATAAATAAGTACACAAATGTGGAATATTTTGCGATAAGTGATTTATATTTTTGTCAGTGCTCTACAAGTCTACAAAAGCCATGTGATGGCTAAATCATTTGAATATATAGTACCGTCAAACGGGGTGAAACGGATCAAAATTTTAGATTTTTTGTATTTTTTCATGCTTCTTAGGACAGAAAAAATTCTGGAAAAAATATATGTTAAAGATACATATCTGAGGCACAAATTACTGCAACATTTTTAAAAAATCACCAATTAGATTTTTTTATTTCTGTTTTTAAAAGGTGATCCGTTTCACCCCGTGTGTCGGGGTGAAACGGATCAGGTGTTTAAATGCCGTTATTTTGCTTTTCAACATCCTCAGAGATGAAATGGATCACAAAAAAATTTTTTTTCATGTTTTGCAAGCGGTTTTTATTGGATAGGTTGATAAATAAAATGCGTTTTTGGTTATATTTTCATTGAAAAAATATAAAAAAACTTAAACTAAGTAATAAAACAAAAGCTATAAAAAATATTACATAATAGGTAGGACATGTTCTTAAAAGTAAATGTTCCCCACCTTAGGGGGATTATACATGAATTCTTTTTATAATTTGTTCTTGCTTGACCACTACGGTATCATCAATTTCGAGATAGGAAAAAGTTATTTGTATTTTTGACGACTTCTTCCTTAACCATTTTACTGTAGTCTCTTCGCCTAAAATTTCTTCAATTTTAGCAGCAAAAAATCAAACTCTTTTGTCCGTGACATATTTCACGATAACAAATTCTCCAAAGTGAAAATTTTCATCAATCCCCTCAAGTAAGTCGTCTGAAACGTTGTCGTCAATTTCCAATTCTGAAAAATTCATATTAGTGCCTTCTTCCTCCTGCTCTTGCAAACTTTTATTTTTTTTTCCAAGGTCTTCTTTAGAAACACTTTTTCCTGTTTTCCATTCACTTTTTTATCCCTCTTTGGATTTTCCCTTGAGCCCGTTCTTTGTTGTAATAGATTATCTGTTTCACCCCTTAAACTTGAAATTTTTTACTTAAAAAATTCTCAAACTTCAACCAAAAAAGATTTAAAAAATATTTTTATTTCCTGATGTACTCGACTAATTGGGTAACTCATAAAAACCAGGAGTCTCCAACTTGTATAGCTTATTCTGTGGATGTCAATCTTTTAACGCTTTGTAAAAACTACGCAAGTATCACCTTTTGTTTTTTCGCCATAATATAAACCATACGCAACGCGAGCCAGCTCTGTCTTCAGACTTTTTCCAACGACTGATCTTCCCAACTACATATTTTAACGTTTATTAGCCACAAATCGTACGCATACTACCAATCCTAAAAAGATTCCGTACAAAAACGTCGGTGATCCGTTTCACCCCATTTGACGTATATAAGTATAGTACAAAAGCATAAGAATGCTTTAGGCTAAAGATATTGCCTCTGTGGTAGCCTCACATTACCTTTCGAAAAAGTATTGTGGAAGAAGCATTTATCTTTTGATGGATTTCACAATCAAAAATCTATATTTTACCTTTTTTAAAATTAACAGTGAATTTCTTCTGACGAGCCGCCACTAAAAATAAGGCGAGTTCGCATGTTAGCGTACTACGCCCGGTTTTTTAAATTATTAAATAATAGCAAAACCCCGTAGACAAAGGTTTTAAAAAATAACATGCTTAACATGTTAACATGTTATTTTCCATAGCTACCTTAATTATATAAAACTGGCTGGAAAGCCCGGCCGCGGATGGGCAGCTAAGCTGGTGGATCTGTTTTTTAGCGATATAATATTTAAACATTTAATTTCGTTTCCCGTTACTGGGGGATTACCCGTTTTTCTATATTTTCATGTAAAAAATGTGCCATCGGACAATTAAATTTTTTTTTATAATAATATAAAAATAAATTAGTTTCTCAAATTCTTATTGTTTTTACCCTCACTTTTGCTCAAAAACAAAAAATATCCCAGCTTTTTCTGACGAAATTTGTATAATTATTCTGTCTTCTGTTAGGTAGGTATTCTATATAGAAGAGTGGGAATTTCATTTACAGTAGCGGCAATATGAAACGCACGCTTTTGAAATTAAACAAATATCGACACCAATTGGTCTTTATTTTAGGGATAGCGGTTTTCTGTATCTGGGGTTTTAAAATACAGGTATTTAAGCATATTTTAGAGTAATTGTGCATTTATTGTGGCTAATGTGTTTGAGCTGTTTCGAAAACTGTGCAAAATATGTCAAGTAACAAGAAATTAAGTGAAGTGAAAAAGCGAAATATTTTAATACGGCTCAGAGAAAATACAAATTTTATATTTATAAATGAGAAAATAGTGAGTCGATTTTTAAAAAAATTTGATGCTACTGGAAGTACAAAACCCCTTCCAAAAGAATAACCTGCGAGAAAAATGACTGCATCCCAGGATCTGATTATTCGCAGAATAGCGGTCAAGAATCGCTTTCAAACTCGACGAGAAATAAGAGCGGACATCAAAAATCAACTTAGGATGGATGTCAGAATAAGGACCATCGGTAATCGCTTAGCAAAATTTGGTTTGAAGGCTTATGCTGCTGTTAAAAGATCTCTGCTAACAAAGAAAATTTAAAAAAAATAGGCTGGATTTTGCCCAAAAATTACGAAAATTAGTCGATGGATGACTGGAGTGGTATAATATCTTCAAATGAGTCAAAATTTTTACTTTTCGGTTCCGATAGAAAGCGGTACGTGCGACGTTTTAAAGGAGAACGATTATCGGAACAATGCACGTTAGCACCACTCGGGATAGAATTGGTGTAATGGTGTTGAGTTGTTTCTCTCAGCGAGGATTGGTAAATCAACATATTATAAAGGGTACAGTAAATGCGCCTAAGTATATAAAAAAAATTTTTTACAAAAAATAAAACCGACAAAAACAAAAAGTTAAAAATTAATTAAAAAAAAAAAATTAAAAACACTGAAAAGCAAAAAATAAAAAAATGGCTTTCATAATTTTGAAGTAGGTGCCAAGTTGTAGTTTTTCTTATATATATTTTTGTACAACATGGCACCGACTTCAAAATTATGAAAGCCATTTTTTTATTTTTTGCTTTTCAGTGTTTTTAATTTTTTTTTTTAATTAATTTTTAACTTTTTGTTTTTGTCGGTTTTATTTTTTGTAAAAATTTTTTTTTTATTTTTTGCTTTTCAGTGTTTTTAATTTTTGTGGTTTATTAATTTTTATTGTTTTTGTCGGTTTTATTTTTTGTAAAAAATTTTTTTTTATTTTTTGCTTTTCAGTGTTTTTAATTTTTGTTGTTTATTAATTTTTAACTTTATTAGTTTTTGTTTTAAATAATTTTTTTATTTTTGCGTTTTTTTGCGTTTCTCAGTTTTGTTTTTGTCGGTTTTATTTTTTGTAAAATTTTTTTTTTTATATTATTTAATTTAACATTTTTATCCATCATTAATAATTACACAAATGCACAAATTGTAATTGTTTGATTTCGTCACATCCAGCAGAATCTTACTGCAGCGTTGGAACGTGAGTCGCGGGCTTTAGACACTCAATGGCAGTCATAACCATGTCGAGCAGTCTAAAGTTGTCATACATGCCAAATTTCTACAAAAAAAAAAAATCGGCTTACAGGTGAAAATTCAGTGGATAATATTCAATCATCCCCAATTTTTCTACCCTTAGGGTTGGAATTTTTCTTTGAAATTTAAATGGGACCACCTTGGAGGTATACCTCATCTAATAAAAAAATAATCATCAAAATCGGACTATTCTGGAAAAAGTTATGCGTGGTCATCCATTAAAAAAAAAAAAAAAAAATATACGTGTCGAATTGATAACCTCCTCCTTTTTGTTTTCGTCGGTTAAAAATATTAGAAACAAGTTTGAAGCCGTCTATAATGGATTTGTTTGTTGAAAATGAAGAATTCATCTTTCAGCAAGATAACGCTCCGTGTCATGCGGCTAGAACGGTTCGTACAAATTGTATAACTAATTTTTTTTTTACATTTATCAATCACTTGATGTTACTTAATACATTTTCATAGCAAATTTCTGAAAAATATAGCTTTAATTGTTTCTCTTTTTTGTTCCAGGTAGTAAAGTACTTCATAGATAACGAGATTTTTGTACTCGACTAGGCTGGAAATTCCCCGGATCTTAATCCCATTGAAAATTTGTATGGTCGGTTATGAAAAGGCATGTTGTTGCAACATCTCCAAAAACTATACCTGAGATAATTCAGGCGTTAAAACACAATTTAAGCGAGGAATCTTTAACCGAATCTATGCCTCGCGCCGATTACTAAGTGTAATAAAGGCTTTACTAAATATTAATAAAATAAATACTTTTTAATACATAATTTGTATATATATTGATATAAAAATAGTTCTATTATAGATTTTTTCGACAAATTTACCTGAAAAATATACTTTGTAATTCAGATTATAAATCGCGAATAATTCGCGAAAATACACCTGAAAACAGTGCATTTACTTTTTTGAAAGTGTTTATTTGAATAAAGCGTAATATTTGATCATTTTTAGACAAAACCCTATAAACAACTAAAACACATAGGAATTAGTCTTGTTTTGATGTTTAAACTTAAGATTTTATGACCAAACCTGTCACATTATTGAAAAATTTATGACCGTGCGTTTCATATTGCCGCTACTGTATGTACTGGAGGGTATTCACTCCCAGACCCCCTTGTTTACACTTTTGACTATAATTTCGACAGTTAACTTTCAAAGTAACGCAAAAGTAGCCAAAGGTTTAAATTTCCTTCACTTTTGCTTAAAAATTTAAATTTTTCGGTTTTCCTGGCGAAATCTGTAAAATTATAAATTATCTATCTGCTTCAAATATTCTAAAATAGTGGAAATCCACCGATATGTACTGGAGGGTGTTCCACACCCCCCAGACCCCCCGGTTTACAATTATGACTTTATATTTTTATAATTAACTTTCAAAGTAACATAGAAAGTTGCTGCTAAACTCCCTGAGCAGTATATGGTAAATAAATAAATATGCTTTTCAAGTTTTAATTCTTAAATTTATCATTTTTGCTTAAAAATTAAAATTTCTTGTGTCATATTTCTGTCAAATATTTAATTAATTTATATTTAATTTTAATTTAATTAAAAGATTTAATTGCAAAGCTATAATGTAAAACGGCACTTAGGATTGATTTTAAATTCTAAAATAATTTTGTTTTTAATTTTTACATTATTTGAGAATTCTAACAAAATCATCTGAATTTTGTTGTTAAGTTTTAGCATTAATTTGCTAATTTTTATTCACACTACTTAAACAATAATAATTAGTGAAGGGGACTATCTCAGGGACATATCGATTTATATAATCTTGGAATTTTGGATGTTAAAATATCATAAAGTGCTGCTAAATAAAATAAGTTAATTAACGTAAATAAATAAAAAAATATACAAGTAATTCACATCACAAATCTAACATTTAACTGGCGCGTAGTTAGGTCAACGTAGGTTACTTAAAATTTAATGAATTTAAAGAAATATTACCAATATTTAAAAATTGTGATTTATTTGGAAAAAATCATATTAGTTACAGTGGGTACACCGCATCAGTAATTTATTTTTTTGCTTTTGATGATGAGCAGCAATTGCAGTTGCATCCCGGTTGGCATTGACAGCCATGACAGCCTCCGGAAGATGAACACTTTCCGTCTAAAATAAAATCTTTCAATTAATATTCTGCAGTTTATTTATTACCTGAAAATGTACCTTTGCAAGGATCAGAAGATGTTTTGTCTTTTGGATTGCAAGGCATTTTGGTTTATTTTAAATGCCAATTTAAAACGAGTTAACTAATGCACAGTTGACTTCGTGACGAGCAGTTCTTGTTAAATAATAACGAATTTGTTTTTTATTACTTGATTGTAACACAATGGTACCAACTTGGTATCTCTAAACACAGAAAATTGTTTTAGAATTGACTAATTGCCATGTTATTCCATTTCCATTATATTATAGTAGAATCCGGATCTTTATACAAAGTTCCCTTAGACTAAATTAAACGTTGAGCGTCAAAAAGTACCATTTTAATATAAATTTTAATCTTTTAGTATTGGGGTAGTAATAATCAATTAAAGTTTTTTTACAGCCGGTAGAAAATTTTGAAAAAAAATTGTGAAGATTATCAACAATATACGTTTTTTTGAAATTTTTCATAATTTTTCACCCATAATTAAAGTTTTAAAAAACAAAATTTAATTTGTAATAAATAAAAAGAAATAATTTTTAATAAATAATATAACTTATATAAAATGATTATGAATAATTTATTAAAAAAAAGTAGTCAGTAGTAGGCAGACTTTTTGATTTGGGTGGGTTAGAAGTAGGCCAAACTTATCTAAGGTGGGTCAAGATTAGATGTCTGGTCTGCTTTATATCCGTTATAAAATTTTTCGATATTTTATTCTATTTAATTTTTTACTTCTTTTTTAAGTTGGTCCGGGCCAATTCCCTGGCAATTCTAGTACCGCTATAACATTACCCTCGACCTAGTAAAATATTTGATGTTTTGATCAATCACCAATTTTTCACAACAAATCGGGTTTTATGTCTTTTATTTCCAGAATTCTACAGAAATTTAAATAATCGCTAGTATTCCAATGACTTAGGATATTAACCCTGAAACTGCACACTAGGGTCTCAGAAACCCCAGTGTGCAGTTTTCAGGTTAAGTATTTGTAAACGTTTTCGTCAACAGCTAAAAAAGTTTGATATAAAATAAAATCAAAACTCTGAATTTAAACAATCTGCATAGAAATCCGAGATCTAATATTTTTTTGATTTACTTATTCATTGTTTTACATAAACGGTTATGGTTCACAACATTTAATGTGACTAATAGGCAAAGACGTAGGTAATTGATTACCTCAAGGCTTTGCTGTTGTTTATTATTTTTGTTTATTATGAAAGCAAATTTGTTTTTTTAACTTTTGACCTTGACTTTTCTTCTATTGCAAAAACTGCAATTTATTGTTTCATTTCCTTGCAATAAATAAATTAATATATTATTTCAATAAAAATCAAAGTAATAGAAAAGTTTTGTAAGATTAACATAATTTTCCTGATTAAGATTAAAATTATTTTATAGTTTGCATCTAATATATAATAATATAAATTATATCATAAAAATAATTTTGATCTGGCAGGAAAAAATTTAAACTAATTATAAAAAAAATTCACTTTAAAAAAAATACAGTCAAGCTTTTATGCTGTCAATAAACCACTTTAGTGCCTAAGCGCTAAAGTAAAGGCAATGTAATTTAATTTAATAACATTTTTATCATTTCAGAAAAACAGTTTTATTCGGAGTTAATGAACTTTTTGTGACTCGTCTGTGCTTTATGCTTTTTACTGTGCACGCGTCAACAAACAAGGGGATTATTGTCACCAGAGGCGGATTGACTATGAACCAAAAGAAGCTACCGTTTCGGGCACCAAAATTTGTGAGGCGAAAAATTAAAAAGCTAATGTTCTTTTAGACTTTTGGTCAGATTTTGATTGTTTTTATTTTGTTTGACTGAATAAACGTATTCTGTTTTTGGTTCATGGAATGGAATAAAATCTGTTTAAAAATGTTTTATTATTCGTTTAATTGTTTTGTATTTTCATTTCATATTTAAGTTAAAAAAGGACAAATAAGGTCAAAAGGGGAGCGCAAATTTTGATTCAATTTCTCCTTGATCCGCCTCTGATCGTCACCTTAAGATTTCCTTTGGAAAAAGTACAAAACGCAAATTCAAGTTCATCTACATACATATTATATTATTTTAGTATTCCTCTCTCTCTTGAGCCTTTCCTGTCCACTGCAGGACAATCAGCCTCTTTCTCTGAGAGAAAGGTTTAAGCATTTAGACACCACGGTTGCTTAATCCGGATTGGGGAATGCCTGTAACCCGGTTTTCAATAGTTGATAGCGGCAATCATCAACTCCGGGGGACCACCAGCTTTACGTGCCCTCCGAAGCACGGAGACGGTATCTTAAAATCAGCAGTTGTTCGCCGGCTAACCTAGCTAACAACCGTCTCTCGTATTCCTACGATTTCTTAATTTTCTAACATTTCCCTAGATTTACTCAAATTTTCTCTTATATTTCCTTCAGTTTTCTTTTCCAAAACATAGAAAAAGCAAAAATAAGCTCATATACGATATTCGTAGATTTTGTTGTTTGATTAGAATTTGTTAATATTTCCTACATTTTGTTGGATTGCTTAAGATATCCTCAAATTTCTCCAAATTTCCTCTTAGAATGCTAACATATCTTTTTGAAATCATAGAAAAAACAAAATATAGCTCATCTATGGTATTCCTAAGATTTTCTAATTTTCTCGATTTTCTCGGATTTTCAAAGATTTTGAATCTTTAAATCAAAAAATATATATACAGTAGAATCCGCTTAATGTGATCACGGATAATGTCATTATCCAGCGGTTATTGTAATCATTTTTGTTTGGCAACTTTCGGCGGCTTTTTATTTTTTTCTTTTTTTTCTATTTTGTTCTAATCCAAGTCTTCTAAAATTCCCTTTTTTCTAAATTTCGCTTGTTGTTATCAGTTAATATTATTAAAATGTTCTTGGCCCAAAGTGATCACATTAAGCGGATTCTACTGTATATATATTTAGTTTGAATGATGTTTTTAAAGCAAAAATTCAAATTTTTTTGTTTTTCGCGGTTTACTAAATTTTTAGGTTCTTAAGTTTTTTTTTATTTGAACAAATTTTTATTTGAACAAATTTTTATTTGATCGAAAATATTTTAATTAAATTATTCAAACAAAATGATTATTTTGATTAATAAAAAAAAGGTTTTACTGTGTAAGATTTGCTACATCTTCTTGAATTTCCCTAGACTTCCTCAAAATTTCTTTTCGAAATCGTGGAAAAAGCAAGAAAAAACTCATCTACAGTATTTAAGATTTCCAAAATTTCACAGAAACTCCTAAAATTTCCCCCGGTGATTCCCCTAGTGCTGACAGACTTAAATGTTCATGAACCGTATTAAGGGCACCCACTTATTATTTATTTGCAATGACTGGATAAAAACCAGATTTTTTGCTGCATTTTTGTATTATATTTGGAATTAAAAATGAATCGATTAATTTTTTTTAAATCCGAGATTTCCTTCTCAAGAACACTCCAAAATTTAAAAGTCCAGTCCACTGCGAAGATAACGAACAAGAAAACAAAAGACAAGGAAAAAGATTAAAACATTTATTGTAATTATTATCTTCGTCTGCTATAATTAACCTAATTTTATCATTATTTACGTCATTTACTTTACTATTAATTTTTATTGTCTACTAATTGTATATTATTATTGCTTTTAGGTGTTTTTATTGTTATCAATAATTAAAAATTTAAAGATTAATAATGATTTAATTATAACTTATTATAATTTATCGATGTTTCATCGTCTCAACCAATGCAGAAAACAAAAAATTTACAAGAGACATCTTATACTATATTCCAAAATCCAAATAACAATATATTTTAAAATTCCTTGGTCGCTCTTGTGGAAATGCGAGTATACATATC
Organism: Cantharis flavilabris; assembly: GCA_949152465.1. Classification (NCBI taxonomy): domain Eukaryota; kingdom Metazoa; phylum Arthropoda; class Insecta; order Coleoptera; family Cantharidae; genus Cantharis; species Cantharis flavilabris. The sequence continues at coordinate 24,135,791 of OX424439.1, forward strand.
GAAATAGTTATCAAATAAAGAAACGTCAAGATTTTAATGTAAATTTTTTTAAATGTTAAAAGTTAAATTTTAAAACTCACATATAAAAACAATATGCGAAAACAGCTTAATACTAATATTACCGTAATATTATTATTTTAATCAGCGATATAACTAAATTTGTGTTGGTATCACTCAATGTAGTTGAAACGTCAAAGTAGTAAAATGGCCGAATCAGAATTGAACGTTGACAATCTAATTCAACGATTATTAGAAGGTATTTATTATGTTTCAATTTTAAAACAAATTTGAATATACGAAATTATTTTTTAGACGATTAAGTTTGTATAATATTTAAATATATTAAGTGCATGCATCGCTTAAAAGTATAAACGTCACCATAACACTTAACATTTGGGGGGATGTTTTTATACCTACACTTAAAATGAATTGTAATTATTTTTAAAATATTGGAATCGATTTTTTCCTTCTGTGGGTTTTAAATTATGTTATACAACAATGTTCTTCATTATAATTATGATGTACGTAATGTTTTATTGTTTGTGCTGCTTTTGATGATTTTTGGGTAAAGTATATAAAATTCAGAAGGAATACAACCAAAACCGAGACAATAAGAAGAAAACTAAATTTAAAGACATATTCTCTTCCGATTGTAAGCATGCATGCTTAAGAAAATTTTATTTTTAATAGCTTTGTCGCATTAATTGATTCATTATTGATAAGTACATAGTTTTACTTACAAATTTTATATAGTAACTGCTATAATAGGTTTGCGTAAACAGTAAAACTATTGTAGATATTCTTAAATTACATCAAATTCTTTTAAAAAGCAATACTAACGTCGCTACTACTATCTCGTATATTTTATTTTGTAATTTTAGCTTAGAATGTTTTTCGCTTTAACACTTTTTGTTTATTTCGATTTGATGAATTTACAATTTACTTTTTTTTCAGTTCGAGGATGTCGACCTGGCAAGTCAGTTCAGATGACCGAAGGAGAAGTTCGTGGCTTGTGTTTAAAGTCTCGTGAAATCTTTGTACAACAGCCAATTTTATTAGAACTCGAAGCACCTCTCAAAATATGCGGTATGTATTTTTTTTTAACGTAAAGACATTACATTGCATGTAGCTACTTTACATTGCTTTTTGCTGTTTTTCATTTTAGAAGGTCAATTTTTCTATAAATCTTGTAATACATTCCAGTTGGATTTAATTTTAGAATGATTGAACTAAAGTTTGGAACATTATCAAATGTCATAATTTTGTCACATCCTTTATTAATCAAACCTATACTACATTTTTAGCTTCTCAATTTCAAATTCTTTACATCCCCCGATGAATTACTTGGCTACATTGTTTGTTTGAAATTAATTTATGAAGTTGTTATTAAGATATCCTTGAAGATCCCCTCAAATTATTTATATAGAGGGGATTATCAAAAGCAAGGAAAGGAATATTATGTAAACAACTTTTGTTTGTGTACGGCTTATCAATTATTGAGACCAAAATCCACTATTTCATATCCGTGTTCTAAATTCTTTCGCCGATAAACGTTTATACAAATTTTAGGTGACATACATGGACAGTACACAGATTTGTTACGTCTTTTCGAATATGGAGGATTTCCACCAGAAGCCAATTACTTATTTTTAGGTGACTACGTAGACCGTGGAAAGCAGTCCTTGGAAACTATATGTCTGTTATTGGCATACAAAATTAAATATCCCGAAAATTTCTTCCTGCTGCGAGGGAATCACGAATGTGCATCCATCAACAGAATCTACGGGTTTTATGATGAATGTGTGTAGAAATTATTCACACCATTATGACGAAATAATTCTACTGTAATTTTAGGCAAAAGACGTTACAATATCAAACTGTGGAAGACTTTCACTGATTGTTTTAACTGTTTACCTATTGCAGCTATCATAGATGAAAAAATATTTTGTTGCCATGGTGGACTAAGTCCAGATTTGCAAGGAATGGAACAAATTCGACGTATTATGCGTCCTACTGATGTACCTGATACTGGTAAGTTCTAAAATTCTCAAAAATGTAATCATTTTGTTGTAATTATTTTAAAGGTTTGTTGTGTGATTTGCTATGGTCGGATCCGGATAAAGATGTACAAGGTTGGGGTGAAAACGATAGAGGTGTTTCGTTCACATTCGGTGCAGATGTGGTGAGCAAGTTTTTAAACAGGCACGATTTAGATTTGATATGCCGGGCACATCAAGTGGTGGAAGACGGATATGAATTTTTCGCAAAGCGGCAATTAGTCACTTTATTTTCGGCACCCAATTACTGTGGCGAATTTGATAACGCCGGTGGAATGATGAGTGTCGATGAGACTTTGATGTGTTCCTTTCAGGTGAGGAATTGTAGCTTCTTAGCGGTAGAACTATGATAACAGATTAAAATATTTAGATTTTGAAACCATCTGAGAAAAAAGCAAAATACCAATATCAAGGAGTTAACTCTGGACGCCCTGCTACACCACAGCGCAGTCCAACAAATAAGAAAAAATAGAAAGAGAAGTAAAAGTCTTCACTCTTATTTGTTGTTAATTTTAATTCATTGCTGCATTATATTTCTCATATTGTTCTCGTTCATGATTTCATTTAATTTTAATGCAATATAGTCAGTGGTATTGTAAAGAGAGCTGTCAAAAGTGCATATTTTCCTATTCGCTATAAAGCATTCGTGTATCACAGGATGTAATCAAAATTCGAACACTTAATATTGTAAAAAAAGCAATTTTAAAAATTCTAACAGCTGTGCAAATTTTGACATTCTATAATATTAATGTAAATAAACGAAAGATTTTATCCAATAAGAATGGAAAAAATTATAATGTGCAATAAATTATTTCATAAGTAAAATTTTATGTTGAAATTATTGCAAATTACGTAGTAGTTATGATCGTCATTAAAAAATAAGTGCACCATTATTACTATATGTTACAGCGGTAGTTGGTTGACAGCTCGGTTTTTGTAAAAAGTATTATTTATTAGAATTTAAAAAGAAATGAATCGATGTTTGTGATTTTAAGTTTTTGACTGATGATATTATTTATGAATTTGAAAAATTATAGTTTTGAAATGCAAACACCATTTTCTAAAATGAAAATTTAGCTGGTAAAATGTTAATGGACACCGCATTTTGGTTATTGTATCACCAAAGCATAATTTTAGAAAGTACCAAATATTTTCTAAAGCAATGCTAATTTATGTGTCATAAAAATTATCATGTCATTAAGAATTTTTTTGTAAAAGAAATGTTTGTATTTTGCAAAAACCTTGTAAATATGCATTTAAACGATTTGTGGATTGATTACAAAAATTAAATTATTGTCACATACATGAATATGTACTTGCAAAATAGAATGTATTTTTTATTCTTATTTCTTTTACAATTTACATTCTGCTTTCTATTAAATATTTATTGTTTAACCAAAATGTGAATTATAAAATCTTTAATTGGAAATATTAAAATTCTATATATTATTAATTGTCGTTTCCATTATTCCCACTACAATCTCCCCAACAGTTCATTATATGTTTGCTTAATTTTTAATCTTAGCTCAGTACTTAGGTAGCAAAAAAGGCCTTTTGATGGAAGAAGGTGGGGTAGAAATTATTTTTGAATATGGTATTATGGGTAGCCCCTGATCAAAACTCCCAAGTTTTCGATCTTGAGGAGGTTAATTTTTTAACATTATCTCGTTTGAGATGAATGTCGTTTAAAGAAAACCACATCAAGTTTCGACCTTCAGTTTGAGAGATATGGTGTATAAATATTGTACCCATGAACCTCATATGCTGTGTTTTTTTTTTGAAAAGACGGGTAAAAATTTGTCGATATTTTTGATGAGTCAATGTTAATTCAAATTTCGCAAGAAAATGTTTAGCTAATGAAAGCAACAAAGTTCGTCTGATTTCAATGTTGACAAAAAAAATTGAAAAAATCACTATTACAGTTAAGCAGGCTGAAGAAGATGCTGATGTTTTGATTGTGAATACAGCAATTTTCTTGGGCTCATCATTTGATACATTTTTCATCATCGGAGAAGACGTGGATCTTTTAATTTTGTTAACAGCATTGACTCCACATCTAGCAAACCTGAGAAAGGCAAAACTTCTGAGAGGGTGTATTGTCCAAAGAGTTTAAAACAAGAAGAAGCAGCTCAGAACATTCTCTTCCGTCATGCATTTAGTGGTTGCCACACATCGTTCCTCTTTAATCAAGGAAAGTTGAAATTTTTATCCATTGTTCAGAAAAATATAAAACTCAATAGCATCATTGACATCTTTAAACAACATGATGCTACTCAATCAAGCATTGAAGAACTCTTGTTGCTTTGTATGGCGGTGACATCAAGGTGCTATGCATTCTCGCTCGGGTGTGGCCCTGTTTGTAACAGCCCTTGGCTTTACACTTAGTTTATTAAAATACATATTATGTAGAATTTTCTTGTAAAAGTGTTGATCATATTTTATTAAATGGCTAAGTAGAATACAATACACACAACAAAATTATAATTTAAAACATTACTTTTAAGAATAAGTTCATTCTTAAATTTTGAAAACAAGAAGGGTGCAAAATGTAGTACAAATTCTATTTTAATGAACACTTACATCAGATAAATTGCTTCCATATCCATTCACAATACAACTAAATTACATGTCCTTAAATTCCCCGCTACCATTAAGAAGTAAAATGTTAGGATTCTCTTTTTCAAATTCACTCGGCTCACGGTGACGGTCCTCCTTGCCCCACTCTCCTAAAGACGACATAACATCTGGTAACTTTTTCTTTTCATCTTCCTCTTTCTATAAGTTAATTTTAATTTTTAAATTTATATAATATACCAATAAAACACAAATTTCTTATACATTTTTTCATTTTTTTAATGAAGCATTACAAAGTACATTTCACGAATAGAAAAGAGAATGTCAACAGATAAAAAATTAATTCACCTGTATGTCAGTTTTAGCAAATTTATCAAACATGTTGGCATAAATTTGTTTCTCTTTTTTTAGCAGATCTAAAATTGCTTTTTTGCAGATACTCTGTTGTGCTTTAGCAGCTTGATTGTTGGGTTCCAATTTCAATACTTCATCGAAGTCTTGAAGAGCAAGTTTAGGCTCACTTACACCGATGAGTGCTTGACCACGTCTGAAATATGCTTTTTCATTCTTTGGATCCAAAGCAATGGCAGCCGTGGCAGCATTTCGAGCGTCGAAATATTCTTTTAGTTTCAGGTAACAAAGGGACAGATTCAAATTTCCAGATAATTGAACATTCACTCGTTCTTGTGTAGCATCGTCTTTTAAATCTAAAAATTTATTTACCATTAGAAACAAAATAAAATAAAAAATTGCAGTTCAAATTACCCTTATCTGCTTCCAAACATGTAAATATTTTTTTGTAAAACTTGATTGCAAGTTTATATTTTTCAGCTTTAAAGTAATCATTTCCTTTATTTTTAAATAATTTAGCTTGTTCCAAACGTTCACCTGCATCCAAGCTCCAAATACCTTTCACGTTTTCAAAAGTTTTTAATGTTACGATATATTCAACCGTCGCATTTGGTGGAATATTGAATTCGGAATTTCCATCTTCACCAAATGCATATCTGGATTTTATTATCAGTTTTGATTTTTCTCCCTTCTTAAAACTTTCTAAAGCAACTTCAATACCTTCTACAACATTAGCTTCGGAACCTTCACCCAAATTGAACGAAACAGTTCGGCTGTCGAAAACCGCATTATTGTATGTTCCTTCCAGTTGCACTACAATTAAAATATAAAAATAAATAATTTCAAAATTGACATCGTTCAATGGGAAGAGCAACCACATCCTGTTATTGACAATAAAATAAAACCAGAAACGTCCTGTTTACCTTGAACCAAACCTTCATCCTTTGGACTGCTATAACCATCACCGGCGATAATTTGAAACTTTTGAATACTAGAATCCTTGTTCGGACTTAAGTCTTCACCTTGCCAGTCAATAACTTCAACCTAATAGAAAAAAAAAAATTAAATTCAAAGTAAATAAAAAAAATACAATTACTAACATCAAATTTCAATACAGAATCAGGAGGAATGTTTGGTGGGCTTCCCGCAGCTCCATAAGCATAGTCAGAAGCACAAGTTAGCATGGCTCGTTCGCCTTGTTTCATGGAAGCAACTCCTATGTCCCATGCTTTAATAACTTGACCTATAAAACAGTAGTAATAAATAGCCGATCAAACTAAACGAAATGATCAAACCTTTTCCCAAATTAAATTCGAAAGGTTCATTACGATCTCTACTGGAATCAAACTTGGTTCCGTCGAGTAAAGTTCCGGTGTAATGTACTTTAACTTTGCAACCACTTGGAGCTTTTGCTTCTCCTACTCCTTCGTTAATAATTTCTTTTAGGACTCCGCCATCCTGCTTTGGTGAGATATCTACGGCTTGCGACATTTTGGAATGTTCTAGAAATGTAAGGTTATAAGGCGATTTTTAAATTATTGAATTTAACTTTACCGTTTTATAAATAAAACACCACAGGAAATGCTTAATATTTAATGTCGAAACTATTACCGGTATAACGACAATTGTAAAAGTCGAAGAACAAATTCAAAATGTGACAAAATTGAGCGAAAGCAAAGAATCTGTTTATTATCGCCGAATCACCTCAAGGTAAATTATTAAATTTGTGTGCCGACCAAATACGAGGAATCGCGAACAGTTTGACATCTTGACATTACAAACAGGGGTGTTCGCGAAGTAATGCTCAATATATATGTAGATAATTAAATTATTAAAATATAATATGGGCACTACAAAAAATCAAAGAAGGTTAGTACAAGACTTTAAATTCAAATAAACCATAACACAGAGATCAGCAGTTTACAGCAAAAAATTGAAAATGAAAAGTATCTGATATGCCCAATCCTGGAGTGGTACGAAAACATCTGTAATAAATACACACCTGCTTTTATTGTGGGTCACAACAGGTCAAAGGAACATTTTCAAACGACTAATTGAACGAAACACCAACCTCCAACCAACTGATGTTGCTCCAATCTTTCTTCGGACCTGGGAAAAGACAAACTTTCTATGACTAAAGAGAGTGAAGACTGATGAAAATAACAACTTTAATAGTCTGGAGTTGATATGAAGATATCCTTTGAAATCTAGATAGCAGTTCTATAAACAGAAAATGTATTTGCACTGGAGATACCTAAGTACTACATCATTCGAATCATATTATGGGCCAAACCTTTGGGGACCCCAGTCCTCTCGTAGTCAATAATTTTTCGTACAAGGTAAGATAAAATTAATTATGATCGTCAGCTGCAAAAGCAATAACGAATAGCCCCATTACTATATGTACAGTGACTAACGAAAATATTCGAACCCTCCTATGTTAACAATGTAAATTGCACATTTTGAAACTGGTTTTTGATATATAAAAATTGCTTTTACAGCAAAACTTTATAGACATTTTTTGTTAAAAATTTTATTGTCTTCAATTTTGTATTTATACATTTTTCAATTTCAATACATTGTTAACATAGGAGGGTTCGAATATTTTCGTATCTATGCCGGCTTACTAGGATTCAGCCAATGTTTGTTCCTGGTTTTAATTAGGCACTTAGATTGCTATTTGAATTTACATCGCCTTGTAAACTCTTCCTTAATGGTAGCATTAAGTCAAATCAATACGAGTATAGCAACAGCATCCTTCTTTCTTCAGTTATAGAGACAGGGACTATATTGGCAAAAAATTGTAGAGTATGTGCATATTCTACTATTTAAAAGTAGTACAACTTCCTAGAGGACTTTCCTATTTTCTATAAATCTTCTTTAAAAAAAATATATATCAAAAATAAATTATAATTCTATAAATTTCCTTTAAAATGAGTATACAGTATTGCACGGTATTTTTAAACACGATTTCCATATAAGGTGGTTGAAGTTTTACGATACTTCCTTCTATTATCGGAAGGTTTCAATATAATTCTATTCTGTACAAGAACATTCCAACGAAAAACGCTGTACCTATGGTTCTTATATACCATTTATATTGTGACTTACTTTGACAAAATACATTGTGCGCCAATTAAACTAACAGCTGTTAACAAGTAGCCATGTTGAATTTAACCGATGTTTTGTTGGCAATTTGTGAGGCATATATGTCATAAATTCATCAAGTCCATTATCCTGAAAGAAGCTGCACAGTTGTATTTGATGACTACACCAACTCAGGCAACAGCACAAAAGGATGAAGATGTCAGTCGATATTAACTTCCCTTCTTCTCCATTGAGCACAATAAAAGCAGACTGATTATCTTATTCTGATCACAAAACAGTTCACAGTTTCTGCCATTAGAGAAGACGTTGATCTGGCAGTTCTCGTTATGGAAAAGATTTCACCTGACATTTTATTTGTAAAATCTGGCCGTGGAAAAGTCAAGATCAACGTATATTCAACAGAGGAAATGCAACAACTGGGACTAAGGATATTCTGTTCTTACATGCCTTCACAGAGACTGAATACTTCGTAAGTAGCATTTCGGAAGAGTAAGGTTGGTTTTATTAAACTGTACCAAAAACACTCTGACGTTTGCAAAGACATTGAAGTCTTCTGATCCTTTCTCATCACAAGCTCAGGTTGGGAAAACGAGAAAACAATGCATTTTTTAAATCAGTGGCAAACATAAAATCTGATATCTTCTCTTTCCGAACCGACTGAGGGGACAGCTAAGCAGCATATCTTCAGAATCTAACACCAGGTCCAGTAGTGATTAGGAAACGAGCTGTCTCTTGAATTGCAGAGGTGGGAACGTAAGCCAGGTAACCACTTTGCTCCTGTACGAACCAAAGTCCCGGTTGCACCAGATGAAATTTTGAAAATGATTTTCGGTACACCAAAGACTACAGCAATGCCAAAGCATCGAAGAAGTGCTCCCCTTGTCTAAAACTGCCAAGGGAAATGTCTTAATGGCATCTTCGTCTTAGGAAATTAGGATGATGATGCCTAAAAGGTAGGTCTCTTCCCACTTCACTTGAACAGATAGAAGGCAATATAGTCAAAGAAGACGAGCCACCACCTCACCAGTTGATTCCCGAACCCTCTGCCTCAAGAGAACCAATATTCTTCAATTTAACTTGAATCTTACACTATAGTTTAAGACTTTTTAACTTTTTTACCATTATAATTGTAAAGAAGTTAAGAGATGAAGTTTATCAAAAAACGTGAGACAAAAAGAATTTCTTGAAAATTCGCGAATAACTCAAAAACTGAAACAGATACGTCAAAAATAAGTATAAATATTCTTGTAGCAAATTTTATTAGCTTCAATTTTTGATAGAACTACTTTTTGGCTAGGACAAATCGTTTTTCAGATATAAGCAAAAAACCAAAATCTGAGACTTTTTTTGCCTGCTTGAAACCTTCTAAGTTAGTATGTTTACCTCCTAACTAGTCCAAACACAGTCGACCATTGGCATCTCAAAAATTTTCTCTACACCCGTTTTGAGCAATTCCAAGCAGAAATCTTAGGCATAAAAATAGATTAGAAAACAAACATCCCAAATAAAACAATATTTTGAAAGTGAAAAAAGATTTCAATCCACCCAGAATTGAACCGAGTATCTAAATGCATCAACGTAATAATTTCAACCGGCAATTTGTATTTTAAAATATATATTTTAACTATTCCTCTCAATCTACAGCTTTAATTGTAACAAAACGAGATAAAACAAAGGCCAAAACTAATGTACACAAAACAAAAATGACGGCAGTCATATAAAACGTTTCTTCTGTAAATACGTCTGTAAATGCCGGTATATTATTATATACATGATCGATTAATTTGGTATGAAAGTCAGCCTTCTTTTTTAAAACCATTATTTTATTTGTTTTTAGCCTTCTTCTTTTTCTCTAGTTTTGAAATAATCGATGTTACAGGAGAAACAGCTTCAGGTTTAACTTGGGAACTAATGTGCTTATTAAAATATGTTAAAATTTCCAAAACAGAAAGGTTATCGGCCAAAAACTTAATGCTTTTCCTGGAAACGACAAATTATAAGCAAATCGGAGCTCAGTATTCGCACAATAAAACTTACCCGGAATCAGAAAAATCTGCTTTGACGAAAGGTTCACTTCGATCACAAACAATGTTTGTTTTGATTTGGCAATTAAAATTTGTAAGCCGCACCTTCTCAGTTGATATATGAAATAAGAACTCTCTAAAATTAAACAATTTTCTTATTATATATTTAGAACATTTAAATGCGCGTGCGTTTGAAGATATAAAAATAGAATAAAATCAATAATCAAAAGGGGCAAAATTATAAGAAATGGTTGTTCTCACCTAGCCACTACTGATTTTGGATGAAAAGGATCGAAATTTATTTCCACTTGCTTTAACGGTTTTAAATTTACCGATTTTAATTGTTTTGATATTGCACTTAAAACGCCCCCCGATCGAGACTTAGAACCACTAAAATATATCGACATATTCTCAAAATTAAATTAGAACAGAAGCGATCATGAAATTGTAGGTTATGTTTTGCCGAAAACAACGGTAGCGTTCAGCAAAACACCGCTCACGGTGAGCGGATTTTTTCTTCACTAAACTTCGGAGGGTAATTTTTAAAAGTTAAAAAGCACAGTAACAAAAAAAGCAACCAAATAAAAATAAAGAAATTATTTATTTACATTTATAATATTTTTTTTACAAAGTCCTAGAAGTTAATTTGTTTGAATCCACGACGGATTAGTGGCATCGCCTGTACGTACTGGTAAATCACTTGAATAAAAAACAAAAACTTGATGTCCATTCGTGTACCTGAAAATATCGATAATAAGTTAAAGTTGCCGTTTTAAGAAATATCTAAGGACGTTTTATATTTTCTATTAAATAAAAAATGTATATACAAATAATTGTGAAGCATATTTTAAGATATAATTATCGGCATAACGTACAATGTATTTCCGTCACGTTCGGCTACGAGAGGATCCTGCTCGTATTGAATTTCAATGGAATTTTCTTGTTTATCGGTAATTAATTCGTTTGTATCTTCCGAATCTTGTAAAATGCTGTCAACATTTTCTGTGTCTTCCAATTTCGTTATCATTACGTTACACGAATTTGGTGATGTATTCGCAGGCCTACTCAATTTTCGTCGTACATGAGTTTTCATGTGTCGCTTCATATCGGATCTTACCCTAAACGGTTTCCCACAAACGTCACAATTGTGAGGTTTTTCCCCTAAACATACAAATTAATCAATCAAGTTTCCACGTCAGTTTGTAATTACCTGTATGAATTCTTCTATGATTTTGTAAATACGAGGATGCTCGAAATGTTTTACCGCAAAATTCACATTTATAATTTTTTTCTCCTGTATGTATGCGTCTGTGCACTATGAGAGAATACTTTCGAGCAAAATCTTTCCCACAATATTCGCATTGATATTGCTTTTGATTGGAATGTAAAGAAATCGTGTGGTACTTTAAATCGCCCCACTGACGGAAATTTCTACCACATTCTTCACATTTGTATGGCTTATCACCTGAAATGATTGAAAATTTAAACTATCCTGAAAATCACTGAAACTTTGAATGACGGATAAAAAAAAAGACCCTAGGAGAATCTGTTTTTTAATGAGTAGGTACTGTTTTTCTAAAAGATAAGGGTGCAAAACAAAAATTGGGTGATTGTACTGAAATTATATTTTTTATAATAATTTATCATAATAATATATGTTGGGTTTAACATATTTCAAGATATCATTTTGTTTGAAGTTAATCGGCATTGCTAATGTGCTTAATTTTTATTCTGGGTATGAATAGTCTACTTTAAGGACGATTCGGTGCGAGCCAATTCAGCACAAATAATTACAGACATTTAATTTAACTTCAGTTTTAAGAAACCACGGTTACTGTCAATTAACTTGGCAAGCACTAATTTTTCGGCATAAAATTCTATTTATTGCAGATTATATCTTTCGAAGTTTTTCAACCCTACCTGATAAATGGAATTTTTGAAACCATGTATCTTGTGAGATACGTTGCCAACTTAAGGGTTAAACAAAAAATTTCACTTTTTCCTTTATACCCATAGATAAGAAAGAGTAATATGCCATTATACCATTTAACTGGAAAAAGGACAATTTTTTGTATGAATGAATGAAATTAAATTGGCTCCTCCCACTAATTTATGCATGCTAGTTTTTAGTTTACATATATGATTTTCGATCTTTAAATGCTGCTTTTTCGAAAACTAATGGATAATCTAACAAAATTCTTTTTAAATAAATGCTTAAAAAATTGTCCTCTTTCCAATGGTATATAGGAAATAAAGTGAAATTTGTGGAGTCAATTCCCCGAGAGTTTCTATATTTTCTATAGATAAAAGTATTTTATTATAAATTCAAAAAAGGTATAAAATTAAATTCCCGCCCCGAAACAGCCTCGCACCGAATTCGCTCGCGCCGAACGCCTAGACCGGCTATTGATTTTCAAGTCTTGGCTGGCTTTTTGTACAACTCAACTTGCTCAATAATTGTTGAATGCTGTGCTCTAAACCCAAATTTATGCTTTAGGTTTAATAATAATTGTAGCTCTTAAAATACTACTGGTTTGAGGATTATGTTTTATGTTGTATTCAAACATACTTTTGCATTTATTTTTTCATTATGATTTTGCATCTATATCTGTGACATCATATTAAAGGAACTTAATTAACTTATTAATGAGTTGTGTAAAAAAGACATCAAGTCTCAAGTGGCAAAGGCCATCGAAAGAATTTTATTTTTTGTAAATATTTGTGTCCAAGTACCCCATTACGCATAGGAAGGTATAAAAAAATTCTTACCAGAATGTAATCGTTTATGAACTTTTAAAGCACTAGCAGCAAAGAAACTCTTTCCACATTGTTCGCATTGATGAGGCCGATCTCCTGTATGACTTCTCATATGATAAACTAATGAATTGCGATGTGTAAAGACTCGGTCACATTCGGTGCAACTTAATTCACCAATTTTCTTTTTCACCTTTTTCTTTGGTACATCAACAGAATTTCCTGATGGAAAAATAAAAATGATTAAGATTGACTTATTTAACAAAAAGTAAATCTTGGATACCTATTTGATTATTTGATTCTCGACAAGTAATTAAATGCTGCAATAAAATAGCTCTCATAGGGAACGGTTGCTTACACAAATGGCAAACGTGATCCTGTGCTTCTAGTTCTTTTAAATCTTCTTCCGTTGCATACAACTCATCGTCTCTATATTCGGTCCTAAAATTAAAAGAATTAAACATGATATAACTAACAAAAGAAGAAATCACCAATTTTTCACGTCATCTTCAGAATTTGCTTCATTTGGATCGACAACAACGTCAATTCCAGCCATCAAATCTTCTGGTTCGCTAAACTCGTTCAATTCCTCTTTATTGTGTGCATCACGTATGTGAGCTTCATATGCTTTTTGCCTACGAAATGATTTATTACAATGAATGCAGTGTAAGTTAAGCAAAGATGAGAGTAGGGAATCTTTAGGCGCTTCAGATTCAATTTTTATATTTTCTTTTAAATCGTCGTGCCGAATCTGTAAAAAATAAACAAATCCATGTTAGGATATTTACTAATGAACATGAATACGGATACTTTTTCATTTTGCATTTTTTATTTTGGAATAAACCCATATTAACAAATTAGAAACCAGCAACTTTTACTTATGATATGTCCTACAGTTTAACGTGGAATATAGGGCGAGCTGAAATTCAAATTCACAATTGAATCGGTGAGATTAAGAACAGTACAAGTCCAAAATATGACATTTTCATCTGTTGCAACAGTTTTGTTTTAAATACAAAGCTGCATCAGATGATTTAAAAAACAGTATTATAAAGCACTTGACAGAGTGTATAGTATATTATTGCGAGAGAGAGAGAGTGGAACAATCCAGTGACTTTCGGACTTGTACTGTTCTTAAACTCACAGATTCAATTTAAGTTCGCATTGCTCTTTTGTATGCACAGGGAGCAGAGCAGCTGTTAAATACTGTCAGAAAGAGATTTGAGATAAACTCGGTAAGGAGGGCATAAGATTTGATATATTATTAAATACATCTTTTATCTTACAAGAAGACAATAGAGTTTTGGTTATTTACCTCGGTAATGTATGGAGAGACAAGAGCAAGAATGAATTTCACGAAGCAATGAAAGGAGAGGATATTGTGAAATTCGTAAAGAGTCAGAGGATCAAATGGTTGGGTCACCTAATGAAAGGTAGAGATGAGGAAGTGACAAAGATGCTGATACTGTGGAACCCCATAAAGAATTGACATAGAGAGAGACCGAAGAAGGGATGGTGGAGTTGTGTAACCGAGGATCTGAGAAATATGGGTAATAGTGGATGGAGACAATGGGTCAATGATAGAGTAAGGTGGAGAGATATTGTAAAGGAAGCAAGAAAGCATCGTAATCTGTAGCTTGATGAATGGTGATGAACGGATTTTGTAAGTCCAATAGGATAGCTCAATTCCTAAACGAATGCGAAGCTATTTAAATAAAATAATGCATGGTCAAGTCTGTTAGGGGGTCCACTGTGATCAAGCCCTCAGGTTAGTCCTGTGTATTTAAGGTTGGATAAGTACCAACTTAAATATGTGAAAATACAGTATATATCTGAACGAGTTAGCTAATTGTAGCAAGCAAATCTTTGGACAGTTAATTGCAGTATCAGTTTCAGTTAATAAATATTTATTCAGTATCTCAGTGAAATATATAATTTCAAAATATTAAGGGGACATATGTAGCCGTTTGCGAGAAATTGAGGATGAAAGTTGTAAATACTGCATATATACCATTATCCCTTCCAGTTTAACTCAAGAATATAGGAACTTGGTTGGTCAGTTCATCCCGTTCCTCACGGGTTCAAAACAAGTGGTTTTTCATGTGAATACAAAAAACAGTAACAGCAATAAACTAAATTAATAATTAGTTGAAACCTCTATCATTTGATTGTGCAATTATTAAAACAGTGTTAACCTTACCAACTCGGTCGAATCATTGTCTTGTAGGTGAACTTGGACCGAAGGTTCGTAGTGAGTTTTCAAATGTTCAAAAAATGTCAACTGATCTTGAAAGGCAGCTTGACAAATTTGGCAATTAAATAAAGTTGCAGGAGTGATGGGAGTGATCGTAGTTCGGCACAATTGTTGGTGTTGCAAGAATTCATCATTATTACTAAAAGTTTGTTCACATAATGTGCATTTGTTTAATTTTCTTGAGGTTGGTAAAGGCTTTTTTAATTTTCGCGAAATTCGCTTCTTATGAGGTAAACTTTTACGTGATGTTTTGACGTCCGATCTATAAAATAAAATCATGAAATAATAAAAACAATGAAATTTAAACCAGAATTTACTTGTTTTCACCATCGGAATCCTTCAAATTTAAATCTTCTTCGGATTTAATATGCTGATTTGGATTGAAATTTTCCTTAAAGTTTATAATTTTTATTTATGTAACGGAAATCAGCAAGTAACTTACGTATAAATTATTAGCTCCAACTATCTGTAGGTATCCATTATTTAAAACCCCCTTTTCGGTCAGCAGTAATTGTTGATCATTTAATGTAACTTTCGAATTATCTAGAAAATAAAAATTATTTTCAATTTCTAGTTAGTCTTATAAAGAAATAAATTTCAAATTAAACATGGGATTTTGATTAACATTAAATTTTTTTAGAAAAGCCTGCATGAATTAATAGTTTAAACTTAGGCTTGTTTTTTACTTATGCAAGTAGTCTGCGATTATTAACCAAGTTTCTTTAAATCAATGTATTTCTTAAGGATTAATCTACAATTATTGTAAACTGCTCGCTTAGAAAGGGTTAATGTTTCCATACTTTTCATACATTAACGCCACGGTCAACTGAAAAATACTCAAAATTGTCTGAGTTTAACAATAAAATAAATGACATTTATCCCGCAAAGTTAAAATTGTTCAAAAAATCTAAACTTGAATAACTACAAAATATTTATGTATATTTTATAGGGATATATACCTAAAGAAGTATTTGTAACTAAACCAGGAATTGTGGTGTTTAAAACATTGGCAGTGTCCTGTTGAATTTGTTGTTGTTTTTGCTGCTGACTTAATTGCACAGCGACTAAAGCTGCTGCTAAGTTTCTATCTTCTTCGGTTAACTGTTGTAATTCTTCGGATGTATAATTAACCGGGATAAAATCGGTGCCTCCCAAATCAACTACTAAACCGGTGTGATGTGTCAGTAAATCTGTATTTAAAAGTTGAGTATTGTCAACGGACATCCTTTGTATCATATATTGGGAACCACTGACGTCAGATATTGTTACATTTTCCAATAACTCTCTATCATTGTCGTTGGGGTTGTCCATAGTGTTGAGATTTTAAATTTCCCACAAATTTCTACAACCGGAATTATATTCAAGATTGATACACGACGTTTCAAGGTCACTTACATTTGAGATTTTGATACATCACAAAACACCATTAAGTTATTTCTTTCAGATAAAAATCCAACCTAAAATTGCACCTATTTAAAAAAAATTGGAAATTTATGAAGAAATAAAACACATACAATTAAAAATACACTAATTAAATTAAACCAATTGCGTCAAATAACGAAAACTGACAACATTGTCGTCCATAAACAGGAAGCGTTGCATTACTTGCTTTATATTATGGCCACCAAAGCGCTACGAACATTTTCCATTTCATTCACCGCTAATTTCAAATTTTTTAAAACTTATTCCGATCAAACTTCATTATTAACTTTTTACTTTAACTTTGTTGTGAAATTTCAAAAATTACAATTTCTTCACATTTAATATAAAGTTTGTATTAACAATTTATTAATGAAATTTGTTTGTTTTTACAAAGTTGAATTTATTTTTTGGATTATGTTATTATAATAATATCCTTAAATAATAACAGGTGCGAATATAAAAAATAAAAATAAGTCCTTCTTACTTTTAAAAAGAACGATAAAAATCGCACGCTCTATGATGTGCAAAAAAAGGCTGCGGATACGACTCCATAGTTATGACTCCATCATCCATAGTTACTTGCACCTGCAGGATGTAAACCGGTTAAAATAAAAAACGCACATTTTGTGATTTTTGTTAATTTTATTTTGTAAACTAAATAGATATTCAGTGAATTAAAGTGAACTTTTTCAAAACAGTTGAGATTATATTTGGACTCTTGAATCTAAGAGCTTATAAAAAATGCAAGTCCCGTTTTTATCCATTTTTCTTTTTCTCTGAAATTGCTTGGAATCTGGAGATAAATCAACACTTCTTCTCTATTTGGCAAATAATACAAAGGCACTTCAATAATTTTCCCACTATCAATCATATTATCCTAAAACAACAAGTTGTACTATAAGGATGGCCACTGTAAAAAGAACATTACCTTCAAAATCCAATGTATGTAACAATCTGGTGCAGAACTAATGCTGTTCGAATTGGCCAAACAAGGGGACAAACTGTATCCGTCAAAGATGGCACCTTCGAGTAACATTCCAGTCAAAATGATCATATTCTCATCATCTATTGGTTTCCAACTCGTATGCAAAATCAGTTCGTCAATTGGTACACCATTTTTCCTAAATTTAAAATAAGGAAAATAGCAACCAAGTTTGCCTTTGCCACTTACCTGGAAATGTCTTGTTTAAAAGCGATTAAAAATGTATCTGGATGGAAAAAGAACGATAAATTAATTTGGGCTTTCAAAATTTTGGTTAAATTTTCTTCGCTCTTTAATTTACTTATATTCATCATTTTGTTGATAACATCTTTTAAGTATTTTGTGGGTTCGTTGGGACCTTGCCACATTTTTTGCCATTTTTTGGGCGTCTAGAAAAATTGAAGTTATGACTTTCGGCGAAGGAAAAACAACCAACTTACGCGATGGCAAATTAAGTCATTGCTCAGTTGGAAATCTTCATCTTCTAGTCTAATGTTCCCTTTAATTATCTTTTTAATAGTTGCAAAACATTTATGAATGTTTTGAACGAGTAATATTCCATTGCAATATTCCTCCGATAAAAACGTGACAACAGAGGAACCTTTGGTTTTCGGTGTTGGAGGAACTATTCGAACATAGTCTTGCCCTTGATTTAACTTCTTCCATAACGCCATATATGGCATCAATTTTTTATGAAACTGGTCCCGAATCAACTTTTCGGTCTTGGATTTCATTACATTGAGGTCTAAAATGAAGGCAATTGGTTTATATTAATTTTTTGCTTGCTAATTTATTGATACCTCTCAAATTGGAAATGGTTTCGTACGCCATATTTTTTTCCCATGCTCGATCAATATTTTCTGGTAAACCAAAATAAGACGGAAGATCTCTATCCGATAATTGTTTTATGAAATTCAGATATTCCTGAAATAGGCAATAAATTTTAGAATTTTACTTCTACCGGGAAAGTTATTTATACTTCATAGTTCGAATACGTTGGCAAAGAAACGGTTGATCCAAACGGACGCCATCGATGACTCAACACTTCGTCGGTAAAATAATGTTTTAAATAAGATTCCAGAATGACCAAATCTTGAGTGTTATCAATTCTTCCGCCATAAATTGCGTCTAAGCACAAGCCAATGAGATATTTCCATTGCACTTGCATATTTTGCGAATGATACAATTCTACCGCCAATTTTACACTACTCGAAAGGTCAATATCACTAAATTCGTAAGATTTGGACCAACCTAAAAAGTTGCAATTGAAAGAAATGAAAAAAGTGACAGAGGTACCTACCTTGGGGTATGTAAGTTCGTCGTTCTTGCAGAAGTGCATGAATACAAGCAAGAACAAAGAGGACACGAGATCCAGTAGGATGTAATTTTTCCACGTAAGAAACACCCCAAGAGGAATACGTATGGAGCAAATTACTTTTTATGCCATTCGGGATTTCGTAAACAATCTTTAAACTATTTTGAGCCAAAACTGGACTGAAATTCGGATGAGTCGCTGTCACTAACCACAACCTGAAACGATCAAGTGTTTAAAAAATACCCATCTAAAAGGTCTTCAATTTCACCTAAAATTTTTGTGAGGTTGTAAAGATTGATAATTTTGAATCAAAATAGGCAACCAAGACGTAACCAAATGCAAATTTTTCAAAATCAACCATTGTCCCAGTCTGCTGGTTTCGTTTAACGCTCTCAGGGCTTTACTTTCCTGACCTTCTCCCATTGCAATCTGAAAAATAATGAAGTTTTAAAAAAGTTCTCAAACAATTGAAGAACTAAAAACCTCGATAAAAGTGTTTTCTCCAATTTTGGATTGGGCCACTTCTTTGATTTCAAGAGATGGATCGGTTCCAGGTGCAGCTAATAGTAGAATTGGTTCAGAAGTGTACGATTCTTTGAAGATTGAAGATAATTGTAAAACTTCCGGATTCAAACTTCGCAATCCTGTTAAATGCAAAACGCATTGCAGTATAGCAGAGTGGAGTCTATCTGGACGCAAAGTTTGAACGACGATTACTTTTTGAAACTCGCTTAGTTGACAATGGGCGGGGAAATTTGTTTCGCAATTGTGTTTTTCCATAAAATTTTTCCACAAAGCTCCATCATTTAATTTTAAAGAATCGCACAGATTGTTTAGCGATGCTTGCAAAGAACGAACATTTTGATGAGCAGTTTCGGGAATCCATGATAGTATTGCTTCAAGATTGGAAGCTTCATTTTTGCTTGCCAAATAAGATTGCCCAATAAAATAATTCCATTCCTGTGAATAAAGCATTATTTTGGAAGGAAAATGGCTGTCAACATGTTTTTACCTCGTTTCGAATGTAGTATGGTAAGAGTTTGTGACACAAATGCAATGCAAATTGCAGTCTATTAGTTTTAAAAATTCCTCTGCTCATGAAAACATACAAGGCTTGCATTAGGGATTTTTGCAATATTCCAAAATTGTTATCGGTGTTCTAAAATTTAAAAAAGTTGATTGGGTTTGTCAATATAGAAAAGTGGAAGAACTTACATCGAGATGAGAAAGCGACTTTAGAAATAATCGCACAAATGCAGAAACTGACAACGAATACAAAACGTTGATGTTTGCAAATTCGGATGCTGCAAAATACAAAGAACTTCCAAAGGCCGAAATGTTTTTATAAACGTTGTATTCTTCCTCGAGCTTCTTATGCACTTCAGTCGATTCCACTAAAGCTGCAGTTATTGCATTTGCGCTGGCTTTGGTGTCATTCAACGATTTCATCAAATTCTGGAAGAAAAAAAATATTAACCAGTGTTTCGTCGATAGCCAAAATAAGTTGCCTTGTTTTGCAAAATATCTCCCGAAGAGTTGGCCAAATCTTCGAGTAATTGATTTTGAAGATTGTATTCCTTTTCTTGAAGTTCTTCCCGCTGTTTTAGTAATTCCTTCCGCCTTTCTTCAAGCTTTGGACTTTCTTGTTTGATTGCACTAGTCAAAAGTTGTTCCGACAACCCAGTACGAGTTGTAACAAAGTTGATCATGTTTACAACGGATGCTATATCGGCGGATAAGTCCAAACTGGAATTTCGACAACACAAAAACAATTGAAAATCGCTATGGTAATCAATGAGTTTCCCGTTTAAATTAAGTAATTTCCTTTCGGCTAAAAATTATAATAACTTAATCATAGTATGGCACAAATTGATTTACACCAACCTTGATATACAAACTGTTTTCGCAACATGGGAAATAAAATGGGCGAAATGTTTTCCACATCTTCAATTATTAAAATTTTACCAAATCTACAACAAATATCTTCAAATATGGTTAAAAAAAGGTTGACCCAAGTACCTTATTGCAAGTTCCAGTGTTGTATTAAATTTAGAAGAGGTTTGGGAGATCGTTTCCACGACTTGGTGTTTAAAATGATTTTTGACCCAATTTAGAGCTACTGAAGTAGGATCCAGCAGTAAAGGACAAATTTTTGTCTAAAACACAACAAATTATTGATGTCGTGGAACATCAACTTGGAAGCATACCTTTAGAGTAACGATGGCATTTTGCAATGATAGCTGATCGGTCGAAAGTCCTTCGCTTTGCCACTGCAATTGTTGCCTTTCTGTACTCAAGAAATTTTCCAACTTGAAATCTTGTAAAGATATGTTTACCGGTAAAATCTTGATCCATTCGTTCAAAAGTTTCCTAATGAAAAAACAATGAAATTTTTTGCATTGCCCAAAACACAACTTACATTCTGTTGTCTTCTGATTCTGCAGACAAAAATGTTATAAACGCAGCAGCCAAAAGGCAATAATTTGGCAAAATTTTTAGTTCTTCCGAGAGTTCCTTCAGCTAAAATAATTGAATGGTTTTAAAAGTAGTTCTATAAATCACGAGATTTATACCTGTAAATGCCAACGTTCATATTCGTCATTAAGCTTATCGACCAGTCCTTCGGCAGTTTTGAGCGTTTCGTGAGCTTCATTAAGATGAATTTCAATTTCGGCTGCTTCTTTTGTATAAGTCGTCAGCTGAAACTTTAATTTAGCTACAGCCGTATCGACATCCAGTAGACCGCTACTCAGTTCTTCCAATTGCAATTCAGCGTTGGTAAGATTCCTAAAAGCAAAAGATATAAGCCAAAAATTTTGCCAGTATTAATTTTCCTATTTTACTGTTTCAATTTATTCTGTTCTTTTTCCAATGGTTTAATTTTATTCAAAACTCGAGAATAGCGTACGTTTGCGATTACCCAAGCAGCTAAAGGTGCAGCAGCGACCGATGCACGTTTTGCATTTTTAGGATCAAACGATTCGCTTCTATTGGACATTAGGCGTTCCACCGCTTGTCGGTTCTCTCCACTAATCTTTCCAGCATCAAACGACCTACAAATTTTTTCACAATTAACTGACATCCATTTCTTCTTGTTCATAAATACCTAATGTCTTCCTTCACTCCTCGTTTTGACAAGAAGTTTTTCATGCTGTTCCAAGAAGTATCTTGGGTGCCCATAAGTCTTAAGACTCCTTCCAGGATATCCCGAATTATATCTGGTGGTGCACGCAAGGATCGAATTTCTGAGAGAGAGTCTGACTTAATATTACCAACAGCTGCTTGGGCTGATTCTATTAATGGCTTCACTTCAGCCAACTCCTTTTCGATTTCTTCCTTTCTGAAAAGCAAGAAACCAAACAGTTTATAACATTTTTTGCTCAAATAAATACCTCTTTCCGATTTGCACACTTTCTTTTTCGGTATGCTGCTTTAACACTTCCATTTCTTGTTTTTGGGTATTCGCATTTTTCATTGTGTTTGTAATCATATCCAAAGCTGCATTTGCCTTTGATTGCTTTTCGGCCAATTTTTCTTGTTGTTGTGAAGCTTTTATTTTTAACTCTGCAACTACGTTTCTGGCTTCCGTGAGTTTTGAAACTCCAGCCTAAATTTCACCCAAAATATGTAGATGGTTCTTAATTTTATATGCATTGAACTTACCTGCAATTTACTTTGTCTGCTTGAAATTGTTTCTTTTTTGTTCGTGTAAATATCAATGTAAGCTTTGATCATCGACATGAAACGACTGGGCGAGGCAATTTTAGAATTTATTAACGAGTGGATGTTTGAAAAACCCTCAGTGGATTCGATCTCCAAATTTTTGTTAACCGCTTCCTTGTTTACCCTATAAAATTTACGGAGTAAATAAAAATGTGAAATTTTCTCAAGCCAAAAAAAATTACTTTTCTATAAACATTTTTGGAACAATTTTCATTGTATTTTCATTCCATTCGGTTAACCAAACGGTGCAACACTTTTGATGCAATATTGGGCATCTTTCGAATATATCGCTTAGCTTATCGTTGTTGGTTTCCAAGCAAACAATGACGTGCAACTTTTGTTGAATGCCTAAAATTTATAATTTTACGCCAAAATGTGTAAAAAGATAGAAACTATTACGTTTATTAAAATAAGTCTGAAGATTTCCTTCGTAATTTTCACGGCTTGCTTCGTCTTTTAATCCCACTACCAAGGATTCCAATTCCGAAATAGAATACAATCCTGGAACTTCGCCCGAACAAAGAATGGCGTTAATTGTATCTACCACGAGTTGATTATCCAACATGCAGTCTTCAAATAATAAGTACACCTCTTCTCCATCCAGTCCTGCATATTGCATCGCCATCTTTAGATCGTTATTGAACTGCGGTTGGTTTGATGTTATTGGCATCATTAGTTTTGCCGATTGAAGTGCCGTTATAATTTTGACGGCAGATCGTCTTCCAACACCCGCACGACCAACAAGCAATAAGTTACCTCTTGGTTCGGTTAATTGCTTTCCAGCTTTTGCTGTTAAAGCTAATAACTCTGGGATTACCAGCATGTTTAAGTTTTCACCATCGCGCTCTAAAAATATGTGCAAATTATGTTAGAATAATTTTATATTTGATAGACAGAATTATAATTTTAACAAAAATCTAAGGGGAACGTCGGTTTTCGTCCCTTCCGAAGCACCATGACGGTCATAAGAGAGGCTAGACTCTCACCGGACTTAAATCAGGATACCTTAGCGACATCAGTTGTTTGGATAATTCCAAGGTCAATGGAAATTAATTGAAATAAAATGAAAAAGATTTTTTCATTCGGATAATATACGCGAAAAGAATAGACACAACTTACCATATTGAACAATTCCTTTCCTAACGACATCCGTCCATTCCGACAAGTTCAGCTTGGACAATAAAATTTCTTTAGAAGCTGAAAATTGTGTTTGGGGAACATAAAATATGTTGTCCAACATTCCCATTAAATTGTTGCTTCCCCAATGCATTTTCATGATAGAGTTTATGATCTCGTCCATTTTCTTTCTGTCTTCCATATTAGTGAGCCTGTCTTTGAATAAAGTCGAAGCTTCGTATAGAATTATCTAAACATTTGTACTATTAGTTTTCGATCAATTGCATTGCAGATTGGATTTACCTCCAATATAAACTGCTCTACATCGTTTTGATCGGTGGTATCGTATCTCAGTATACCTTGGCACCATTTTGTTAAGTCGTGGGGGCTAAAGTTGTAGTGTTGCTCTTGGACGTTTGAAAATGCACTGGACACCTAAGATGAATTTGATAGAAATGTGCAAAATTGCATCGAAGAATATTTTACCTCCTTATAAATGGATATTACGGTGGTGGCGAGTTTTCCGGTTTTATTGGTTGACCAAGTTGGATTATTCATGGAACAATTTTTGACCAAAGATGCCAAGTAGGAGGTAAAGATGATACTCAAGTCTTCAGGTTGGGGAAGACTAAAAACAATAAAAATTCAATATTAACGAGATCCAGATTGAGATATTGTATGGGTACCTCGTTTTGTAAAGATGTACAGAAGAGATGAACCGCATAGATAGATTGTTGGTATTTATGAGGGATCCAACCAAAGTAACATTTTCGACGCCTACCCAATCCAAATTGGAATCAAAATGTCCATTATAAGTTATGAGCTAAAAATCAAATCGTTCCATGTCACTTTTCATGAATTGGTTTTCAAATTTCGAATTTGAATATTATATTCTATCATAATTAATTTACAAAATAATAATTTACATACATCATGTCGCTAATTCGAGTAAGTCGAAATTTTGGGAAAAAGTAAATATAAAAGCAGTTATTTGCTTTTCAGGTAATACAAGAATCCGGAATTAAAAACAATTCAATATATACTTTGAAAGTCCACGATTACGAAATTGAAAATCTGAAGCAAATTATAAAAGAAAAAGACGTAATAATAGAAAATAACACTGAAAAGATCAGCGAACTTGAATGCCATCTTTTGGAGCTCAAAGAACAATGTGCGAACTTCCAAGATGCAACAGAAATACCATCGGTGGACAAAGAAATCCCACCGAAAACTGAAATGACAACACAACTGAATTCCATAATGAAAAGTTATGAAAAATTTATTTCCGAAATTACGGCTAACTATGAAATTATGAAGGAAGAACGAAATTTGGCCAGCACCCATTTGGCTAACTTGGAGTTTAGCTTTACGGATTTGGTTGAGAAGTACGAAAGACTGAAAGTCATCGTTACTGGTTACCAACAAAATCAGCAAACTTTGCTGGCCCAAATTGAAACTTACGAAAACGCCATCAAAGTACTCCAAACCAGATATGACGATTTCAAAAACTACGCAACAGATAAATTGAACGAAGCAAATTCGTTTATCAAGAAGAACGAAAAGAATTACATTAGCGAATTGGCGAAAGTTAAGTCCCAGGTTTTGCAAAGCAAGGTAAAAATTACGGAATTGGAAAATACAATTGAAAATATTTCCAGCAACAAAAATTGCATGGAAGTACCGAAAGAAAATACGAAAAACTCTTTATTTAAACCTTTAGCTACTATTTTTCAGTTGCCATGAGGTTAGGGATTTTGTGTTTATTAAAAATTAATAAAACTAAATTATTGGTATACCTAAGCAGATTTTGTACGAATTAGAAAATTGAAATTTAATAAAACAATAATTACTTAGGTTTTGTTTTTAATTGAAACTCGAGTACTTACCTGCTGCAAAAATGCCACCAGCATGTTCGTTCCCCATCTGTCGCATTTGAGAAGATGCATATTCTTGAAATGCAGTACCAAATGACCCTTTTTGGGCTTATAAACTCGTCCTTTGTTGCTGCTCACGGTCATGCAATACTAAACAATTTTTGGTATAATTTGTAGGAATAATTAGGTAAACGGAATATTACCTCGGTCAGTTTTTGGATTACGTGCTGAGGTGATAAGTGATTGTTGCAGTGTATCGTAACCATATCGACATCGTTCCGTTCTTTGATGAGTTGTTTCAAAATTAAACTGTAACGTCCAATTTTGATGAGAAGCTAAAAGTTGGATTAAACATCATTTACCTTTTTCCCGATCCGTGAGGTCCTACAATGAGAAAATGTTGCTCTGTTCCAGCATTAAGCCAAACCCTTAAGGAATCCAAAGTGTGACATACTTGAGCAGTCATCACTAGAGGTAATTTGTTCCCAATTACCTCAACGGATGAACTACTAATCGTGTTTGTATAAACTCCAATTGCATCTCTGTCTTGATTATAATAATAGAACGGTAAATTATGAGGTTGCAATTCTTGGGTCAATTCGAATATCTGATTTGGAAAAAATCTTAGATATTGTTCAACAACGAACGAATCAACTTACAGCGCTGCAAAAACTTTCCTTGGTAGCCAAATCGAGAAAACCTCCCAATCCTCTCAAGAGACCAACCGTAAAGCTCGCTTTGGTGGCAACATCTACAAGTTGAGAGAGTCCAGTTCGAACGATCGAGATTTTAGATAACGATGCCGGTAGTTCCCCTTCGTTAACCACCCATTCAACAGCTATAAATTGGTTAAAATTGTATCGGTAGGATAATTTAAGGATTTACCTTATACCAAAGATAATAAAACTTAAAGATGTCCAACGCTATACAAATTTATGTGTATCCCAATCGACTCCCAAAAGTAGATGGCGACACTAATTATATTTTTTTAGGTTATTTTTTAATTTGGTTTTTTTTAGTTTGTCATGTTTTTTGTAGGTTGTAACCATGGAAGTCTATGGAAGTAACCATGGAAGTCTATGGAAGTCCATGATTACAACCAACAAAAAACATGACAAACTAAAAAAAACCAAATTAAAATATAACCTAAAAAAATATAATTAGTGTCGCCATCTACTTTTGGGAGTCGATTGGGATACACATAAATTTGTATAGCGTTTGACATCTTTAAGTTTTATTATCTTTGCTTATACCTACCCTTATAGAAATAATCCTGAATGTAACGCCCCAAGACACCTTGCACGTTATCGGGTTGTTTAGAAATAAAATTGGATGTGTAACTTTCTAAACTGATATCTTCTGCGCTGAGAAAAACAATGCCCAAACGTGATACGGTTGCAGGCGAGGCATAACTTAAATCGTGAGTTTCAAACATAAAATTCACGTTGGGTCCAAACTGAATTCGCCATCCCGATGGTAACGTAAGCAATTTATTATCATCTAAAACCGAATTTAATGATTCCACCCATTCGGGATCTACATCTCCATCGCAAACGATCCAAGACCAAACATCTGGAATATTTTTATGTGTGTAATATTTAACCTATCGAAAACATAAACATTCCTAACCTAATGGTTCTGTTGTAACTTGTAAGCTGTACATGGTTAACACTCCATCTGACCATTGACGAGTATCGATATCAATTTGGCCTAACAACTGATTTCTTGACATGGATTTTGGATTAAAAACGTGTTGCTTCAACATCCTTCCCATCTTCGTTAAGGCCTGATAACAGAAATTGTTAAAAAAAAATAATTAAACTCTAAAGCAAACTTACATTAAACAGCAAAGTCCGTAAAACAGTTTTTCCCGAATTTGGTGGACCAACAATGGCAACTCCCATTCTTTGTTTTAGTTGTTCGTACAATTCGACACATTTATTGATTTGGCGATGATTAACTTCCAACTTCAATTCGGTGCAAGCAGCTTCGAGAGCCGATATAAGTGTTACGTGATCAATGTTCTCGAATGAAACTGTGGGAAAAATATCCCGAACGAGGGCATCGAATTTAACGCCGTCCGAATAAGTTAATTTTGATAAAGTATCCATTCTCAAAGCTTTCACCACAAGTTGTAACTCTACTTCTGGAGTTATATCGTCCAAGGACGTGTTTGTTTTTCTAAAAAGCCGGATATTTCTACCGCATCCACTTAGTACGGTTCTGAGCGACCTCAAACCCCAGTCGTAATGAATTTGCTTGCTCAATAGCTTACTGAAATTTTAAACTGTAAACTTCCTATGGAATAATTTGGAAACTTCTTACCCGGCACAGGAAAATAATTCTACTAGCTTATGTCCAATGACTTCTACACTTTTAAAACCATCGCAGTGCAGTAAGGTAGTGGCAATTTGTTTATGATCGGGATGTGTCATCACCACAGGTCTAAAAAGTTGTTTTAGACTATCTGGAAGTTTGTTTCTTCCACCATAGTTGCCACCTGCTGGATTCAGTGTTATGAAGATGCCACAATGTTTATTTACTTTTATCTATAATTTTTATTTATGTTTTATCAAAATAAAATATTTCGAGGTTCTACCTCTTGGTCCAAAAGTGTAATTGTATCTTGGCTTAAGCGCAGAGCGTTTTGTATTGGTTGGATGTGCATTGAAACTGCCGATAATGTAGCTTCATCTAATCGATTGAATTCGTCAAAGCAACCCCAAGCTCCGCTTCGTACCAAACCAGATAAGATTCGACCCATCGATGCGGCATCAATTCCCTCGTCGCAGTTAAAAACTAGCACTTGCCTTCCTAGCAATGAACCAAGAGCCTTCACCGATTCAGTTTTGCCTGTCCCGGCTGGTCCGTAAGGATTTCCACCCATTCCCAAATGCATACCCTAAGGGAAAAAAAGTAGTTACCACTTGGCATTGCAAAAGATTTGAATTAGTACTTGGGTTAAAGTTAAGAAGCACTTGTCCGTTAAAGGGGTTCTAACAAGTTTTGATTGGTTTCCGAGATACTCATACGAATACTCCATTACAGCGTTCACCATTTTAACCGTAACTCTTCCAGAAGTATCAGAATAGTAGCTAAAATACGATTTTATTATTCCTAAATGAAATAACTGCATTGCTAGGTTTAAGTACCGTAATTGTTTTTGCCAGTTCCAATCACTACTGTTAACCACATTGGATTGAATCAGTTGCTCGATCACGCTGATGTGATGAATCGTGTCCAAAAGTAGCGATTTCAGTTTGAGTTCCAACAGGTTCGAATCATCCCCATCATCGTCAAACTGCAAACTTTTATCTGTACTCTCGTTGAATTCTAGAGAACTGTAGTGACCCAATTGCGTCTAAAAAATTAAAATTACGTATACGTAGAAAAGTATTGTAATCCACCACTGAAAAATCAAAAATCGATATTTATGTGTGTGGTTAGGGTATGAAAAGAAATAGTATCAATCGCAGTATCAAATGGGGAAAGTTATGCGATGTTTACATAGCCAATGTTTTACCTTATAATTTGTCAATAGATGGGTAAGATTCATGTTCGAAATTGCTTGCTCACATTTAGTCGTAAACGCAATGTTGTCAGCTAAGCATAAAATTTGGGAAGGATATTTTAACGGATCGGCATTTTGCCCGTCACCCAAGCACTGTATGAAGAGATCTTTCAAAGAATTTTGCATTTCGTCTACCAAAGCGTTTAACCAATTCTGAAACGTACACGATTAAAAAAAAGTATTGAAAATATTAATATTGTTTTACCTCGACGGGCTGATCGATATTCACAGGCCGTTTTAGGGCCACAACTTCCCCTTGCAAGGAGCAAATACTTTCGATGCTTTTTCCGCTAAGATCCAAATTTATTCTATGAATGCCAGCAAATAATTTCTTTAAGTGGGCCTGTATTACTTGTTCTTTAGATGATTGCCCAACGACTTCCAGCAAATCGTCGTCTCCCAAAAACAAAAATCTCGGGAATTTGTTTCGTTTTTCAATTAAAAAGTTATCGAGGCTATTTTGGCATCGCGACAGTTGATCATAGATATTTTCAAGAATTCCTCGAAGATTTGGGTAACGACTTAACGCTGTAACTCGAGAATCTCGAGCAATATATGACATCAAATGTCTAAAATCTTTGTCCAATCGCTCGAACCGTGATTTTTCCTGCACCAAAGTGCCTCCTCCAAATATAGGCTCCAAATAAATCCACCTAAAAGATATTTATTAAATATTTTTTCAATTTTTCTCGAGCGTTCTTACTTTCTCTGAATTTGAGCTAAGGATGTCAGGTATTGGTCTAAATCCGCAAGTCTTATTTCCCACAATTCGGCACGTTCGGTGAAACTTTCATAGTCGGCAGAGTTTTTAACAGACTGTAATAAGCTTTGGTTATCTCCAACCTTGAAAAAAATATTTTTGAAAAATCAAGTAGATTATGCTTTTGATTTTTTACTTTGGTCAGGATTTCTTTGAAATCTTTAATCAACACTATTGTTTTGCCATGCGAATCCGTATGGTCTGATAAAGTAAAACGATTTTGAACGTCCCATTGGTCTAACTCTGCTAAAGCTTGCCTTACAACAATTTCGCTTGCTGCCCTTTTACATATGGCCTATAAATCATTGTATTGGATTAAGCAATAAATTAAGATGTACCAAAACCATTAACCTGCAGTTCGCTGGAATAGTTAGCCAAAGATTCGGATACGACAAGAAAATCGCCCAAACACAATAAGTCGACTGGTTTCGTAGTAATTCCAAGTAGAGATAAGGCTTCCATCCAGTGTTTTTCGGTAAAATCATCTCCCCGAATGTACTTCAAAGATGGTATCGTGGCCTGAACAATTTGTTTCATTAATTTAGATTTACCTAATCCGTCGTCGATATTCTTACTTGATACTGTTGAATTTCTCGTAAAATTCTGGTCGACATTTCCGAGGACGGATTTTTTTCCAGCTTTGCCTGCCAATTTGATAGAAATTCTTCTAATCTGAAGCTTTTCTTACGGAAAACAATCCATTCTTCCTTACTTAGCATTTCCAATTCTGTTACAAAGAATCTTATTAATCAAGTAAATTAATATCATTGATTTGATACCTTGAGAAAATTCTTCGAACAAGGTCCACATTTTTTCTTCTTGGTCAACATCATTTTCAATTTTGTCGAAAATTGAAAACTCAGGGGCACTCATATTAAATTGGCCATAGTCTTGCCTGAAAAGAATTATCTCGTGAACAAATCAAAACCAAACAACAATCACTTACAGCAGTTTATCCTTTCGTGCTACTAACTCATCCAGTTGAACCCGTTTTTCCTTTATGCTGTCTAAATGTTGTTGCAGTTCCGTCAAAGATTCGCCTGTTATTTGGCCCGAATGTGGTCTCGGTTTCACCTGTTCCCACTTTGCGGCAAAGCGTTCCATGTCGCTTAGTAAGTTTTCACTGGTAACACCCAAAGATGACTTCATTGTCTCCATTTGTCGGGCTATAATGTGCTCGTAATTATCCAACAGGCTTTGCAAGCGTTCCCATGCGGCTTGCAAACGATTTACCGAATCCACGCGTTCACGAGTCCAACTGGAAAGCATTTGTGATTTACGTATCATTTCCTTGTGTAGATTTTCCATCTAAAAGTAATCTATTGAGAAATAAGAATTACAACGTGAACATCAAACCTCTGCTTTTTGACTCAGCACATTTGCGTGAGAAACGTCGGCTTGTCCAATTTGATCAAGACTAAGCGGTTGCTTGTTGAGAGTTGCAGTCGATGTGTCTACATACTGCTGCAATTTAAACACATCTTGCGCGATGGAATCTTTAAGCGATAGTGTCAGCTGGGACCAATAACTTCTGTTGTGAGATTCCAAATCTGATCTTAACCAAGACAAACCAATTATAAAACATCCAATTCGTTCTTCGGTACTGAAAATGGAATTGATTAAGTTTGGTCTAAAATTAGGAAAAACATAAAAACCTTGGTAGTTTAGCAATTTCTTGACCAAAAGTTTTGGAAGCTCTAAATTGAAGATCCCAGTGTTCCCACGAAGTTAGTTGTGTGGTATCTAAGGTTCCTAATGTTAACCACGACTGCCAATGCTTGACTACTCCATCCAGCTGTTCCAATAAATTATCGGCGTGTGTATTCACCTTTTGAAGATCTTCCTGGTTTCTATTTTTTTTGTACATAAAAATGTGTTTGAAAGAAAATCAATTGTTCTATTTCTTACCTTTCGATTATTTTAGAAAACATAGAATTTTC
This sequence comes from Cantharis flavilabris, assembly GCA_949152465.1. Taxonomy (NCBI): domain Eukaryota; kingdom Metazoa; phylum Arthropoda; class Insecta; order Coleoptera; family Cantharidae; genus Cantharis; species Cantharis flavilabris. The sequence continues at coordinate 24,167,616 of OX424439.1, forward strand.
AGAATTGACTCCCCTGAAAGACTTGGGAATATCTAAAAATCGTTTCAATTGTTGTTGGTACTTTTCTTTTAGGGAATTTTTATTTGGTAAAAACTGTAACTCGGCATCGCGATAAACCAAATCGGCGTGAATTTCGGGAAGATACAAATGCAAAGTATTTAAACTTTTCAAATATTGTATTTCGAGCACATTGCATAATTGGCTATCTATGTCGGTTTTCCAGGATTGCATGCTTTTGAACCCCTTTTGCTCCACTTGCAAAATCGTATCTCGCATTGCTTTGGTTGTTTCCTTCCATTTTTGAAAATATTTTATTAAATCGACATCTTCCAATGATTTAATCTAAAATTTGTAAATTTGCAAATAAAGTGAAAATTGGAAAAAGCAAAATCGAAAAACCTTTTCTAGAATTTGTAAATGGTAAGAAGTGAGCAGATTGTTTTCTTTTGAAAGTTTCTCGACCGCTAATTTTAAGTTATCGACATATTTTTCTACAGATTCTACATTACCCCACGATACCACTTCCTGCTCTTGGACTAATTTCGATAGATCCAATGCACTGGCAAGCATCATGGCTTTTTGGGAAGGAATCATTCGATCGCCAATTGTGTTATGAAAATTAGTTATCTGCAAAATTATTTGATGAGAAATAAAAACGGCAATTGATGAATAAAACCTGTTCCAATATTTTGGCATGCTTCATAAACTTCTTTGCATGGTTACTAATTTCCTCGATATTATTGGGAATACGATAACCCAGAATTGCTAATTGGCGCACTTCTCGAATAAGGGTAACCAATTGAGAAGAATAATTAACCCGCATCATTTTATTAACTGAGAACTGCACTACTGGATCGGTTTCTTTCAAACTGAAATCACACAAGAGAAAATTAAAGTCGTTATAAATTTACATAAGAATAGAATGAATACCATAGAGGGAGGAGCTAATTTAGAAAAACAGAAATAATGCTTATTTTATGGTGAGCGTAGCGAAGGGCTGCGTAACTCTCCAAAAGCAATCCATGGGTGGCCCGACCAAGCTAAATGCTAAGTATGTATGTTACACTTACCTCAGAGAGTTATCTTTAATTTTAGCCGTAATTTCACTAGTCCATGATTCGAAAAGTTCAGTGTGCTGTTGCTTAACGTTTTTCAATAGCTCGTTAATTGTATTTTTTAATTCTTCACTTCCTTTCAAGTCGTCCAAAAGTTTTTCAACAATTTTTTGAACATCTACCACTTTAGATTCAAGTTGCCTTATAGCAGTGATTTCGTTAACAATTTGAGGAGTATCGTACTTTGTAGATAATGCTTGATTCTCTCCAAGAAGCTGATTTGACAGTTGTTTGGTGTAATCGTTCAGCAAGGATAACAAATATTGCCTTTGGGTTTGTAAAGCATGCTTAACAACTTGCCTGCTGATCAGCTCAGAATATCGGCTAAATTCATAAAGTAACTAAAAAAGTATTTTTATTAATAGAAAATAAAAATGATGTGACCAAGACTAACTTGTCTAGTATTAGTGATATTAGAAAGCTGGTTCTTTAGTTTAACTGCAACTCTTTCTTCTGCAGGTTGAAGAAGATATTCAAATTTTTTGACCGACGTTTTCCAAGTTGATTCCGTGTAAGAATCCGATTCCAAAATATTTAATTCTAAAACAACTAGACTATTAAAGCATTAATTACAAAGGAAAACCAAACTGACCTTCAAAAGGCTTGAACATATCTCCAGCATTCAAATCTTCTTCTTCGGATGCTGTCAGAAGACGTATAATCTGCCGGTGTATTATCCTAACATTTAAAATCTAAAAGTTTATTCGAATAAAGAAGTTTCCCGAGTTAGTTGTAGTATATAGCTACCTCTTCCAATCGTTGCATAAATTCAAATAAATTTTGGGGAACATACGGATCGCCTGTCCAAGTATGCAATGAATAATTGGGCCAAAATATTTTTGTCAGTTGGTTGCAAGACGATTCCCAATGTTTTAAAATAGAAATGCATTGTTGCAGTAGTTCAGAGACAATATTAAAGTCTTTTGACCAAATGTCAATCCCTGTTAAATTTTTTACGACGCATTTGATGATATCGGTTGCTGAAAAAGATTTTTTTTTATTTGCCAAGAGAATATTTTGAATACAAACCTACTAAATCCATTAAATGTTGAGTTCTGATCCTTGGATACGGAGGTTCGTGTCGCCAAAGGTCGTCCAAAATATTGTGAGCATTTTCCAGCAAGTCCTCAACATCTGTCAAAGGCAAAGCATCCAAAACGCTATAAAGAATTATTCAAGTTATCTAGAACTATTCCGGGAAGAAAAATTAAATTTATACCTAAAATCCCGTGCCAGTGGTTTTAGGATATCTCTAAATGCTATCCCAATACGTTGATCTTTGCTTTTTGATGACTTACTGATGGAGGTCCAATAGTCCACTTCGTGATCCAACGAGACAATAACTAAAGCCCAAAGTACAATATTGGTTTTTAGAAAATCGAGATTTATCCATCTTACCTGTTAAAGTTTCATCAGCTTTGAGCGGATCCGCCAAAACATCGGATGCAAAAACTGCACTCCGTAAACCTGCTTGCAAGTTAGCCAACTGCTTATGGATGTTATTATTTAAATTCTTCTTATCTTGCTGCAACAAAATTAATGTGAAAAAACTAAATGGATTCAAAAATTCATACCTACCTTTGTTAATAACGGAGCAAAAACATTTTGCAACGAATGATACAAAGCTGCAGACGGGGATCCACTCAGGGACGAAATTTGAATCAAATTTAAAGTTTTTTCTGTTATTATGCATGGCCTTGTTTTATAGAACACAACTACTCGATCATTGATTATCGAAACCTGTTGGAAAAAAATGATAAAATGTTGAGATTAGTTTTTTTTGCAATGGATCTCTTACATCTGTATAAAATTTGATTTGCTTTTGATTATTGTCGTTAACCACTGTTGCGTATAAGGTGAGCACATTTTCTTTAATTAAAAAATCTTCTAAAGTTTTACTTCCTATTACGTGGTCATCTAAACTGTCTTTTTCTATCGTCGTTCCCAAATGAAATTCTAAAAATTGGAAACTATAAGTTTGTTCCGTTGCTGAAAAGCAAGAATTTTACCCGATAATGGTATAAAAAATGATGTCTTTAGGTCACTCATGGTAATAACCACTACGGAGTTTTCATTTGACTGATTTGACAGAAAAGTTTGGTTTCCGTTGCCATGGGAGCCATCATGGGAACGTTAAGTATCAACAAAGATAAATCAATTTTAAATAATGCAAACTTCGCAATAAGATGGAATTTATTAGTTTTTAACATACAAACGCAAAAATTTATATCCCCAAAAATCTTCCAGGTTCTCCACCAGCCGCGTACAAGTGTCCTCGGGTGGATAATTCGCTTGCACCTTAATAATTTTATGGTCGTATTTTTTAGCTATTTTTTGTAATCGCTTGGTATATTTAATATAATTTATTCTTTCGATGTCAGGATCAAAAGGTCCAGATCGTATCAGTTTTCTACCAAGCAAAGCATCTAACACCAAATTGACGTAGATAATCAAATTTACTTGACAAATTTCTTTTTCAAAACGCCTGGCTTGTTTTAAACCTAACGGAAAACCTTCTATGATAAAACCGGTAGCACTTTGGCAAGTATTTTTCAACGATTCTTTAATTATGCTAATGAAAACTTTATTTGGCATTTTGCGATTTTTTGACAGGCATTCGGATATGATTGCACTATTTGAAGATCCTTTCAGAACTTCTTCCATTAGAAGATCGTCTATTTTCAGCAAACGAAATTTACTAGATTTTGCCAACATTTCGGCCAAAGTGGTTTTCCCACAGCCCGGCGGACCTATTACCCAAAATATTGGCAATTCCTTGTCTAAAAATGTTTTCAAGTCTCCGTTTTTCTTCCGATTTGTCAAAAAGCAAAATCTCTTGGTCATAATATGCTACAACCAAAAATAATGAATACTTATTAGTGCAAAAACCTTCAACTTTATGACATTTTTCAATTGTTTTATAATAGTTAAATAGTTAAAAAATTCTTATTGGATCAGAGGAATCTGACCATGACAATATCAACACAGAGGGTTGATCTTAAACGGATGAATGATATTCCGAAATATCAACTTTTTTTATCAACCTAAATAATATGGTAATCAATTGAGTTTCACACCAATCAAGATTCACATCAATCGAGTTCTACCGTATTGAGTGAGTAAGGATTCTTTTTTAAAATATAATTTCGTTAATTATGTAAGCGGTCGGTATAGTGAGATGCCGGTTAATCCATTCGTGCGCGGCAGTGGAACACTTGCGTTCTGCTCTTATTTCATTGATTTTTCATCATTTTCTTTCTCTTATAAAGGTTCCTATTTTCTTTCGTCAAATTTTCTAGCAAATTTTCAAATCTCAACAAACGAGCCTCGTCTATTTCTCTTTTAAAATCCTCAACAAAATTTACAACATCTGCAAGCTGCAGAGCTTTCAGACAGTACTACAAAATTTGAATGCAATTTTCGAGATTTAAATAAATATTATAAAATTTATTCCCTAGTTGGTTATCTAGTAAAATAAAATCAACTCTCTGTGGAATAATTTTTAAATCTGGCGCATTTTAAGACGTTTGACGGTTTGACCGTGTTTACATAAATTGACAGATGATAAACTTGAATTCGGTTCAGAAGTTTTTCCAATCAAGTTGTTTAATTAAAACAAAGTAATTAAAGCTAAATAATGATTTAATAATCTGGCCAACTTTTATAGCATAAATATGGCGAATCTTAAAGCCGGCGGTCAAACTAACCGTAAAAAAGTGCAGGTAGCCACATTTATACAATGCTTGTTTAGATTTTTATTTAAACCTGTCTTTTATTTTTCAAGGTGTCCATGGTGATATCGGAAGCGGAAGAAAAGAAACATCGTTCCGGTGTCAATGCACTTCAGTTTGATCCATCTTTAGATCGGCTCTTTTCTGCTGGGAGGGATAGCATAGTGAGAGTTTACGAACATGAAAGATATTTGCAAAGTATGGAACATCATACCGATTGGGTTAACGACATTGTCTTGTGCTGTGGGGGAAGGAATTGTAAGTTTATTTGATTTACTATAATTTATTTTAATCGACTGGCTTCTAGTAATATCTGCAAGCTCGGACACAACTGTAAAAGTGTGGAATGCACATAAGGGCTTTTGTATGTCGACGTTACGTACCCACAAAGATTATGTAAAAGCTTTAGCTTATGCCAAAGATAGAGAGCAGGTTGCTTCTGCTGGGTTAGATAAATCGATTTATCTATGGGATGTTAATACACTAACAGCTTTAACAGCAAGCAATAATACAGTGACAAGTAAGTTACAAGAGTTTTAATTTAATTTTGTAGAATTTTACACTAAAATTTTTATTCAGCGTCAAGCTTAATTGGTAACAAAGAATCAATATACAGTTTAGCTATGAATCCTTCTGGTAGTGTTATAGTTAGTGGTTCTACTGAGAAAGCCTTAAGGTTTTGGGATCCTAAAACGTGCGCCAAATTATTTAAACTAAAGGGTAAGTTTTAATTATTAATTTTGTAAGATTGCAATAACGACATTTTAACTGCAGGTCACACCGATAATGTTAAGGCACTAGTGGTTTCGAGGGATGGTACACATTGCATTTCTGGTAGTAGTGATGGTTCTATAAAAGTCTGGAGTTTGGGTGCTCAAAGGTAAAATGTTTACTAACAAAACTAATTCTTTCAATTATACTTTTTCTTTGTTAGATGCATTCAAACAATTCGTGTTCATTCCGATTCTGTATGGGCTTTACTAGCAACAGAAACTTTTCAATATGTGATATCCGGTGGCCGTGATAAAAAGGTACTTCATATTTATTTTGATAATTATTTTAAATAATTCATCTTTGAATGTTTTAGGTTATGATGACTGAATTAAAGAATCCCCAAAACAGTATTGTGGTGTGCGTAGAAGATGCACCAGTGTTAAAAATGTGTTTTACAGCCGATCATCAGGCAGTGTGGGTAAGAGTATTTTTATAATCAAGTGTCATCAAATACTGAAGGTAGCAATTGTTAGATATCAACTTCTGATTCAAATATTCGTTGTTGGAAATTACCTACAGAGAAACACTTCAAAGAAGAAGCCAAACTTCCAACAAATCCAATTTCGCTTATACCAGGTGGTTCTGCAATAAAACAAGCAACAATTTTAAATGACAAAAGGCACATTATTACCAAGGACACTGACAATAATGTAGCTGTTTTCGACGTTTTGAGGGTAACAGAGTATAATATATATTTTTGAAATATGTTATGTAATTTTCCTTAGGCTAGAAAGGTGGAAGATCTTGGACAAGTTGATTATCAGCATGAAATTAAAAATAGGTACAAAATGATTTATGTTCCCAATTGGTTTAACGTTGACCTTAAAACTGGAGTAAGTTAAAATGTGCACCGTGAAATATTTTTTTCTAATTTGGTTAAACTTTCAGATGCTAACAGTTCATTTGGGTCAAGATGAAGTTGATTGTTTTTCGGCGTGGGTATCTGCACGCGATGCCGGCATCAAAGATAGCGTGGAGCCTGATAGAAAAGTTAATTACGGAAAACTTTTACTTCAAGCTCTTTTAGAACATTGGCGAGGGGTTGAAAATGATCCCGAAAATAAATTATATTTTAGCGTTCCCACTCATACCCCCCTTATTTTTAGGTATAAGCAGTTTTGTATAATAATTATTATAAAATATTTTTTTTGATTTACTTACAGTGAAGTTGGTGGTCGAACACTGTATCGTGTTCTGGTTGGAGACACTGGAGGTGACACAGAAACTGCTTTGTTAAACGATACAGTTCCAAGTTGGGTGACCTCTAATGTAGAAGAAAATTGTACAGGAAAATTTATTAAAATTCAGTTTTATTTACAACCCCATCCAAGTGTACCGTCGCATTTACTTAAGCAGGATCGTTTGAAAAAGGTAATTTATTTCATTTTAATAAATTGTTTTTTTTTTTCTAAATAAACTTTTTTTTATGCAGCCTGACAGATTAGTAGCAAATGACTTTATTCAATGTCGCAAAGTTGCCGAACATATTCTGGACAAACTATTAGGTGAAGGGAGTGCAGGTTCACCGGGTGGTGGTAGTGGTGACGTAGAAGGGAATACACCTACAAATGGCATGACAGCTGATCAAATTGAACTCATGTGTAACGATCAGGTTTGTTTAAATTTATTTTCACATAATTATTTTTTAATATTTACTATTTAGGTGCTTGACCCATCTATGGATTTACGAACTGTGAAACATTTCATATGGAAACTCTCTTCAGATCTAACTCTATACTATAAATTAAATAATGTGAAATAGATTTTAGCCATTTTGATACTATTGAATTGTTTATTAATATTAATAGTTGTATTAGAATTTTAATTGTTTATTACTACGTCAATGGATTGATTGTACAAGTAAAATATATAATTTTTGTTCAGATGATATATCTCTGTATTCACTTCTTTTTTTTTTGTTTTCATATAATTTGATATTTGGAATTATTCGCAAAGGATGTTTATTCGTTTTATATTAAAAATTTGTAAATTAAATACATTTTTTTATCGATTAGGGGGCGTACATTAATTACGTGAGGCAATTTTTAGACCCTCCTCCCCCGTTTGTGAGATTTGGATCGACCCCCTCCCCCTAAATCTCACATTAGGTTTTTTAAAATGTGTATTTTTAGTGTAAAAACGTTAATCTGTGCTTGATTGCGTTGGATTTATTTAAAAAAACAAAATTTGTTTAACCCTTGGGAGGTCACGGTATACTTGACATATACACAAAAATGTGTGATTTTTAGTACCGTGACTTGCCGAGAGTTAAGAAAACTTTTTGCATGTATCTGTCAGATACCGCAACCTCCCGAGGGTTAATTATTTTTATTTAAGACTAGTTAAAAACAAAAAAATTACGTGATATTTATTGAGTCCCCCCCCACGTGAGATTCGGTTTGACCCCCCCCCTCCGTAAAAGCCTCACGTAGTTAATGTACGCCCCCTTACGTATACGCTAGTTCCATAGCTAAATTGGCTGCGCCCAGACGGCCAAGTTGAACATAACTTGGATACCCTAGCGAAAATTTCAGTTCAATAAATTTTTCATTTTTTTTACTTAAATTGTAAGAAATTTAGTGCATTTTACCGGTGTTTCAGAGAGTATGTACCCCCAATACACACTCTTTTAAGGAACTAAATTAAATAATTAACATGAATCACGATATAAAATCTTTTATTTTATTATCAAATGCATCCGCAATTTAGATGCAAAAATATGAAGTTTACATTTTTTAAAATTGTGTTTGTATCATTCTTAGTCTGGTCTCTCTCCTTATACATCCGTGGATTACAGATGATAGGATCTTCGAGACACGCAAGCCTCCTCACCTCGTCAAGGTGATGATACATCGAGGAGGTGAAGTGGCAAGCAACATTAGTTGCTTGCTACTTCAGTAAGTCACAGTTCGGAAAAAGGACGCATCTATAATATTTAATAGAAGGTGGTCCTAAATTGCCTGAACTTGTGCTCACGTTTTGGTCGTAGGTTGGAGATTTTGTCATCTGAAGAAGCTGGCGATACACTCGATCTGGCTTCCGAAGGTGTCCGAATTACCTTGTGATTGTCCCACGTTGTTGGTATGGCATACGTGCCGTCGTTATTCATTAAGGCTCCTTCTACGTCGGGGCCATCGACTTGGGTTAGCATACTACGTGGTATACCGCAGCTTCTTTTAATTTTAGCTTTATCTCCACGAGGACAGTCCTGTATCCAATGACCGCCTTTGAGACATTTTCGGCAACGATATGTCGATGGTACTACGCCTGTAGGTTTACCACGTACTTTAACGTAAGTAATGGGATGATACATGGCAGTACTTTGAAATATCATTGCGCGAATCTTGTCATCTTCGGACGCATTGATAGAAGATAAATCTATAATATCGGCAAAAGGTGGTGCTGCAATTGCAACAGTTTTTGGATCAAACTGTTTAAAGAGAGGCTCTTTGTTTTGTTTTAGTTGATTCGCTACAGGAATTCGGAAAACAACTAATCGTTGATTTTCCGAAATTAGTGTATCGTTGTCGCACTGTTCACCAGTGTCCTTATTAACAATATTAAGCTCTGATGTAAGTCGGTGTATTTTTTTAATTTCCATTTTTATGTCTTTAACCGACATATACAAACCATTGTAAGTTAGTGTGTTTATCGCTAAATTACTATTGAACTTGTAATAAATGTTTGGCATTGTGACAAAATGTAAATTAAGAATATACGTATAGCAAACAAAAAAGAGATGCTTCTACTCGATACTTAATATTTGCATTGACATCGCCTATATAAACATCATTGTACCCGATGAGTAGTTGATCCGATGAGCAGTTGATCCGACGATCAGTTGATCCGGTGAGCAGCTGATCCGATGAGTAGTTGATCCGATAAGCAGTTGATCCGATGGGCAGCTGTTCCAATGAGCGGCTGATCCTACAATACGATGATCCGCCGATCGTTTATTTTCAATTTATTTGAAAATGATTTTTTTATTCAATTAATAAGAAAAAATATAATTGAAAGAAGTTGTCGATAAATAAGAAAAGTACGTACACCAGTTTTACTTACAAATCTCCTTTACTGCTTCTGTAACCTTTTGTCAACCGAAAAGAAAGCTCTGATTAGGGAGGCGGTCAAGCAGAATGTCACCCAATCTCACGTGAGGGAGAGGGAGGACGTCGGTAAATATCACATAATTTTATTTCACCGCAAAAAACTGTAAATAATCTGGGTTAAATTAAGTAAAACAAACAATCTCAGAAAAGATTAGAGGGAGAGACGTCGAGCTAAATCTCACCAACGGGGAAAGGGGGGGGTTCGAAAAATCGCCTCACGTAATTAATGGATGTTCCCTAAGAGAACATTTTCGTATCAATTCGATGCCAATTAAAACAGTTAAAATATTCAAGAAATATTTGATTTGGGGAGTGCAGGGCAGTTATGAACTACAAGGTATCGTCTGACTTACGATAGCTCGAATGTGACTTATACTTACAACTATGCAAACGATATAAAATGATTATATTTTACAAATTATATTTTTGTATACCTATATGTTACGGTCAATGACGTAAATTTACGTCTGGCCATTAACGTCATCGACCGGGCATTGCCGTTAACGCCCGTTAACGGTGGGAAATGATGTAAATATTTTCATTTGATTGTAATATTTACATCGTTGGCCGGTCAATGACGTTAATGGCCAAAATGGATTGGACAATTATTATAAATGATATTATAGAATAATACTATAAGGAATGGCAAAATGGCGATGCATTTCAACCCGGGACAATTATTTGTCGTGCAAGCGTTTTCCATGTAAATGACAGTAACTTTTTCAAGGCCTCATAAGTGTACAGTGATTTTTATTTAATTTACACAAACGCAAACTCATTTTAGGGTGGATCCGTGATTCGTCGTGTTTGCGTCAGCCAACACAACCCGGAGGAAAAATTAATTTAATTTAATTCATTCATTTTACGGTGGATCCGTGATTTGCCGTGGTTGCGCCAGCTAAAACTGACCCTACGCAGGCCTTCGTTGCGCTCTTGGCCGATTGGGAGGCCCGAGCTCTCCAGGGAAGTCAGAATTCAGCGAAATACGAAACGTGTGTGACGGCAATCACTAAGACTGATAGAATATGGATTCTGTAGAATAGTAGTTTCATCATTGCCCACCCTATATTGGGCATTAACGTCATTGCCCGGACAATGATGTAAAACCACTTATGAAAATTTAAATTTCAACATCGCCCAAAATGCATGTTCATTGACGTCAATGCCCGGTCAATGACTTAAGGTAGATTCATATTTGTCTGACGTGATGTGATGTGACTCGTCAGAACAGTATCGGTTCCTTACATTTAGATGGAGGCGTTCATATTAGTATGTTATTATGTGATGTAGCTTGACCTGGCTTGACCAATCAAATTTGCTTTCTGACCCATCACATCACGCCAGACAAATGAGTGGCAACCTTTATCATTATTTTAATTGTTGTCCGGCCGTTGACGTTAATGACCGAATTGTCATCACTGACCGTAACATATTGTTTACTTATTAGTATATTTAGTAATTATTTACTAGTAAAAAACTTACTAAATATGAATATTTTATATCGTTCGGATAGTTTTTAGATGTGAGTAATACTCGAGCTCTCGTGGGACAGACTATAAGCATAAATAATAAATATGTTTTTCTATTTTTCTCTTTATTTAGAATTTCTAAAAGTAATCGATGTCAATCAATAGATTTTTATTTGAGCTTCAATGAGCTTCTCTCTCCATTGTTTGAGCTGAAGCTTCTCCCGAAGGTATTCCAGCTATCTTTCATATAGATTATAGGCTTATAGGAGACTCTTTGCTAACGACACTCGGATACTCATTAAGTTAAAGTTTGGCTAAAATTAATGATTCCCGTAATCTATCGAATAGAAAATTTTGGGAATTGTTGGTTGGGGTTGTAGAGCTGCAACGAACATTTTTCTACTTTTCGTTTTACTTAGAATTTCGGTGTGAAATTGATTACTATCAATTAAACTTAAAATTATAAACTAGGTACCTATATTACATACATAATACAAAACAAAGCTGTTTCTTTTCCATTGAAACTGATGATTCAATTGTTGAAGATGCTTTGGAGAAAAGCTTTTATCCAGGTGCAAAAAGTATCTTACGTACGTTTGTGTATCGCTTGTAATTTCAGTCTTTAGGTTGGACTATAGATATGTTATGTGTTGCATCTGTCCAAGTGTATATTTTGTGAAAAATTCATACCCCCTCCACTGCACGGCGCCAAATATGGTAAATGCGCTTCTTCAAATTATGAGCAATGATATTCGCGATTTATCTTACTGTTGGTAACGCTCCGACGATACCAAATGTCAACAACATGGCGGCTTTATTACGTACACTTGATGTTGTTTTGAGTTTGATTTAGAATTATTTTATCGTAAAACCGCGGTGAAATGATAATTCACAAACTAGAATACCAAAAGAATGCAAACGCTTGGTTTATAATTTAAAAAACAAAACTTTCTATACCAACTATACGTGTTAGATTAACTCTCGGATTAACTTAATCTTTTTCCACGTGGTGGCGATTGCTTAATGTAAAAATGTAAATCGCGAATTGTAGGTTGGTGTCTTGGCAAAACTTGGTATCGTTCTTTGCAGTGTTCAACTAAAGAAGAAAATCCTGTAATGAGTAAATGTCGAAACTCGAGTCGTGTTCCAAGTTAACTCAATCTTTGTTTTTGTCAAACAATTTGCATTTGCATCTCATACAGGGGGTGGCAACTGGTTTGGCTGGGTTTCATTGATAAGCTGATACATAATTAAAATCTACTTTATTTGTTAAAATTAAAATAAAATTGCAGGTTTCCACACGCAACTTGCCCGGAGGTGAAAAAAATTTAAATCAGCCACGACTTTGAAACAAATTAAATTACAATGATCAATGGTGAATATAGAAGCGTATGGGAGCTCAAACAAAACTCTGTCGATAGACATAAAATTTACAAGTTGTAAATAGTGTATTACGTGCTGAAGTGGAAAATGCTTCATTACAGACGAGCGTTAAGATATCCGACCAGTGTAAATATAAGGCTGTACCTAATGCATAATGCTTAGCGGTTAAAGCATAAATAATTACGAGTATTAACAAATAATAATTTTTTATAAAAAAAAATTTAATTTATTAAAAAGTTTAATAAAAAAAAAATAAGGAAAACATTCTTTTCTTACAATCTTGTGCGGAAAAAACGACGCCATTAAAATCCCTAGTACGTCATCTTGGCTTTTCAATTTGGTTTTCCCTCATTTTAATCTTTGAAAAAAAAGCGATCGCAATTAATATGGAATTAATCTTTACGGTCATTACTCGTCACCTACCTCTTTGCTCTGACTGGAATGGTATATTCGATGAGATATTTTATATTGTGTTGCGATCTTCCGGTGTCTGCATTGTATAAACGAGGATTAATGCGATGCTAATATAAACTAAAATATTTGTAATAATAAAATGCGACAAACTTTGATTATAATTTATTTGTAATAATAATTGGCACACATTTTTACAACAAAGGACTATGGCAATGTTCTGTACAATATAATAAAACGTCAATAAATAAAAGTTTATACAGAATTGTACAAATAATAATAATTAATCAATAATAATTCAGTAATTGCATAATAATGCACATACTTTGTCATTAAAAAGCTAGGGTATAAGCTAGCGGTTAGTTGACTAGTATGAAATATATAATGAAATACTGATGTGTAATTATCGTATGTATGTATGTAGGATTTATGTGCTTTTATTTCAATTTTTTTCACCAATTAATTTTTTCTCCTATTACGTTATAACTAACTAATTAACAATATTTTAGCGACATTTTATATACAACAGTGACCTCTTTGGTAAAAAAAATATTATTGAAAAGTAGGTTTACTCTGCATCATCTATTAAAAGAGCAATAAATAATAATAATAATAATAAAACAAATTAACATTTAATGTACCTATCTAATAATAATTTTAATTAGATTTCAAAGAAGAATCAGCTAAACAGTTCGTTGTTCAGCGGTAGCCTATTATCTTAATTTATATTTTCTTTATTAATTCATTTGTGCTAAGTACATTTTTAACAGTTAATCTATTTTTTATTTTTGTTTGGAACTGCAAAGTAGTATTTGCAGCAGAAAAGACTCAGGAACTAATTTACACAATTAATGGAAAATTACATTAATTATTAGTCTCATTCAACGATATCACAATTTCAATATTGCAATAATTATTTTTTTTAATTAGCTAGATATGCTTTCCATTATTTTTTAAAGATATATTTAACTGGTAAATAGAATTACATAAAGCTTGCCACACTTTTTTTGATAGCAAGCTATTAATTTGACTAGAATTGTATGTAGCATTTTTTATAATTGATTTTTTTTACATACTCTTACACCCATCTGACCGTACGCTCATAAAAGTGCATTTAACTCACACACAGATGAAATTTTTTAAATCATAATTATATAACAAAAAACCGACAATTTTTTTAATTTTTTCGCACACACCCACCCCCTCTCGTATAGAAATATTAAAATTTTATAAAATTCTAATAAATGGAATTATTAATAAATTGGTCGTAAAATGTCTAATATAGTTCTCTATCTAATATTTCTACTAACTCATACAGAGTGTTTAATAATTAGTAAAAAAAGTTAAAAGAAACTTTGTTCTCTTTTTTTTTTTTTATTAAAGTTCATATTTAGCTATATATTTTCGGATATGTAAATTATTAAACTGGAATCACTAAAAGAGAATAATTGTAGCAGTAATGATAAATTTACTTTGATGTTCCTATTGTTAACACCCTGTATAACCAAATCACTAACTTAGCTCGACGCGACGTACCTACTCTAGATTTTCTTCTAACGCGCGACTAACTATGAACAATTAAAAATACAATAAATCTTTTTATTTAAATTTGAAAAGTAGCATAAAACTACAAACTAGGTATAACTATTTTGTTTAAAATTGACAACTTTTTAAAGCATCATACTTTGTAAGCTACAAATATATTTTTCACAATTTTTAATATTCCAAAATTATGAAAAATTCTCGCAACAAATTTTTCTCGTTTCCTTTTTGTACAAATATTGATATAATATTTAAATGATAAAATTTTAAATATTATTAACTACAGAGTAAGGCAAAATTTTCCTAGATGCATTTATGATATTTTGGAAATTGCATAATAGGTAGGTAATATTTGATTTATAAAATTTCACAAATGTGTGCGTTAACAACTTAGAGTTTGTATAAAAATGTTTTCAACCCTTTTTTTTATCAATAACAAATATTTAGGTGTTAACAGAAGCAGATCTCAAACTAACGTTTCTTTGTCATTTATTTGCAGAAAAATTGTCCTAAAAAGTTTCTTCTATTGCTTTATTGTAGATTTATAGATATATCACTCTAATATCATTTTTGTAAACACCATATACAATTTATATATAGGAGGTACATAAATTTTTTCAATTGCAAACGTGTAAAAACTACGGCAGTAGGCTATTAATGCTTCACAGTGACAATTATTGTGAATTTACAAACGTCAGTGTGAAAATCTACTCCTCTTTACTTTGTAAGCTGACAAGACATAAAACTGCCATTTATTTGCAAACAGAACAGCCTGGCTACTATTATAACTAGGAAGACACTTGAGATGTGGCCTAGCAAGCAGCAGCCGCGACAGGCAGAAGAAAACAGGCAACGATTGTGCTGATTCTACGTTATTGCACAGGTGGCTCAAAAGTGTTTAGGAATGTTAAACCGGCTCCATACCGGCAAAGTTCAACCCCCCGACCTATCAGTCTTGTTACTCCCCCCAGAGTCACTGACATAAATAATCTGATCACTACTATTAACTCGTAGACTTTCACTACTATATTGTTTAGTAACATCACTGCTCTGAGTTTGAGCGCTATAAGCACTAGAGGTATATCTGGCCATGGGTGTCGGAGAGGCAACCAATCCGTCATAGCCCACTGCTGATGTATTATCACCACAATGGAAATTATAACTGCAGCAAAGCACTCCATCCTGCGAACACAAATAATTTTATATTTACAACTTTTTATGACACCGCATTCTTCACCAGTTTTGGCAAAGCGTGTCAAATCCCAAGAAAAAATTGTGTTATAGCATTTTATTTAACTCCTGTGCAATTATTTTTATAGCAAAACTCCTTCACATGAAGATAAATACAACAAATTAACTTAAAATCCATAATTTGGACTTGGTTACATAAAACAAAAACAACACAAGAAAATTTAATTTTATGAACTTTTGAAAATGATACGAGAAGGATAATAGATATAAGTTAAAGACTATATTGACAAACAGGCAGGTGCGAAAAAAGCTCTTCAGAGATCTTAAACTGCATATCTTTGTAATTCTTTTCTTTTCGACTTTATCTTTATCCTCGACCAGGAGGACAAGGCAGGAGCTCTCAATTAAAATCAGTATGCCGCAAAGTTGATCATTACCATGATGAAATATAACCTTTTCAATATTCATTAATCTTGGTCGTGTTTCAATCAATGCTGAGTTTAAACGTGAAAGCTGTTGAAAATATAGACATATTTATTAAAATTTTGATCAAGTTTGATGGATGACAATCTTGCATATCTCAAAAAAGCAGATAACAAAATATCATACGATTATTATTTTTTTGTTGGAAAGGGATTTTATCCTTATACGTTTACTAGTTCATCTTCCGATAATCTATGCATAATAGCGCCACAACCACTTCATGTTATAAAGGGTTTTCAAGGCAGATTTCTTTGGTGGTATGCCAGGTCTACCGAAGAAGGACGGTTAGAATAAAGTTCTTGTTCCACTCGGGTTTGAACCAAAGGATCTCTGTTTAGTAGTCGACGCACTTATAAGTAGAGTCCGGATTATATGCGATAGGGAACCCGATATCTGGTATGCGGCATGCAATTTATGCATAAACACAAGATATTGTACATATTATAAATTACATCCCACATACTAAATATCGGGTTCCTTAATGCATATAATCCGGACTCTACTTATAAGTTTTGTTAAATTTTAAAATTATAAATTATTGAGGTTATTAATGAGATAAATTTTTTGATTTAGTAATAGGGTAATATTTATCTGGAGGTTCGAGTAAATTAAACTTGCCGCGTTGAACATATCATGTCGAAACGAAATACACCTATTTAATCGTTAGTTTATTTATTCAAAACTCTCGGTTTATCATTTCAGCCTCGTTTTTGTATACTGCGCTGTATACGTCGACCCGCAGTGCTATCGGTATTTTCCATGACATTTCCCGAAATCCATTCCTGATTCTTATCCTCATCATATCTCTCGAAAAAAAAACATTTTCGTTAATTGCTCTGTTAAGGTTCTTTTGCTTCGTCTTCTTCTTCCACTTTTAGGCTAGAATAAATCCTGTTTGTCTTGACGTCGGGCCGTTTTCTATCAAAGCCAGAGCCGAAGTCACAAGTCTGGGTTCGTCTCAAATGTGGCCGTATAACCCTGGATTTTTTGTTGATGAGGGTAAATCATCAATCCAAGAGGACCGTCGGGTTTACGTGCCCTCCGAAGCACGGAGACGATCATAAGAAATTTTGGACTCTTTCCGGATTCGAACCGGGTACCTTGTCAGCAGTTACTCAGCTAAAATACTAGGCTAATGACCGTTTCTCTGCTTCGTATATCTTTCAATTCCTCGCTCATTGCGGTTAACCGTTTTTAGCTTCTGTACTTTTTTTTGCTTTCGTACCGTTTTCTTTTATGATTCTCCCGTTTCTCATTTGTTTCGGTTCTTATTGTTTGATCTCCTGTTCGTAATAGTTTCTTGCTCTCTTAGTTCGTGCTGGGTAATTTCGTCTTCTTACTTGTTTTTTTCTTTGTTGTTTGTTCCAGATTCATTTTGACTTTCTCTCTCTTCAATTTATCACTCGATTCTTAATCGTCGATGGATTTGGGAATACTTTTCCGTCAAATTAATGTCATTCTTCTACTGTTATTTCATTTTTCTGTTCTTTTTCTGTTCTAAGCTTATATCAATCAAAAATTTAGCTTTTCCTTTTCGGTTTCCATTATCTGATTCATTGTTCGTTTGTACCCAAATGCTCTGTATCCAATCAAGCATAAGAAGTCAATGTTTGTTTTTCGATAATTTCGCGGTTCGTAAAGCGTTTTGCAATGATTATATAGCTTGGCGGTGTTAGGTTTTTCAGAGAACATGCTGTTAGAATTGCTTCACCACACAACCCACATGTCTCTGAGCATAGCTCTCTTTTTATTACCGACTCATTAAATGTTGCTCATGTATTCCTCTTTGTTGTTAGTTGTAACAGGTTCGACGGCAAACCTGTTACCGAAGCGAAGCAGCGAGCGGGCTGCCGGAGACCCGCAAGCCGCATAGGTTAACAGGTTGGACGGAGAACTTGTTAGGGCAAGAACAGGTTTGAGGCAGACCGGTTCTCGGTCCGCTATCGGACCTGTTACATACACTGTTCCTATCGTCATTTTTGTCTTTTTTCCTCCATCCTTTTTCGAAATTCAAACGACGATGGTATTCCATTGTTTCAAAAACATAAAATAATTGGTAAAATTTAAGAAAACTGAAAGTTGCAAAACTACTATAACTTCATGTAAAGGAGCTTCCTTTGCCAAAAGTCGGCCAAAAAACGCTTATTATAGTGAAGATACGGATAAAACTGGAATTTATTGGAACGAACAATCTCAAGTTCCAATGCCGTTTATCTGTACCTATAATTACCTATATAACTATTGTGATTTTGTGCTCATAAATTTATTATAACTACTAGACACTATTTTAATAAAAATTTAGTTTGTCAAAATTTTAATGCACATGCCACAAAACACACACGTAATCTACAACTACCAAAAAGTTGCGTCTCCAAATTGAATAGAATAATTAAAAATTTTCCAAACTAAACTAAATAAAGCATGCAGTTTGCCAATACACATCTATAGAGTGCTTTGACCAGATCTAAACTACTCGAGTCAGGCAAAACAGGCACTACTAGAGGTGTGTATAAGTTAAAAAAGAGTGTAGTTAGAGTGATGTGATTACCGATGCACACAACACGCGACATTGCTCACCAATTGGGCGCAGAACGGCACCTGGAAGGGAACGTAGTGTTAATTGTTAGTATTGCCTAGCTTAGCTTGCCTAGCTCTACGCAGCGGCCAGCCATGCCATGTTATGTAGTATTAATATGAATGAGATGACTTGACTATTTCTGTTATTATTTGCAAAAATATACACGTTAAATCTAATGTTCGTTCTAATCAGTGTGCACCAAACAATTTAACAATATTCTTCTTCCTAATGATCATTTCGAACTTAGCTATTAGCTAATTCAAAATTAGCTCCACTAACAAGCGGAGACCCAACTTGGGGCGGTACCATTTAAGAAACCAGGAACCAATTTTGATTTGACATAAAAATTTAAATAAAATATTAAAAAGATTAGCTTGCGCTCAGATGGTATCACGACGAGTTTGGTCCTCGCTCACTGACATTATCATTGGAAGAATCTTTAATTTAAAAATAACAAAGTTGGAAAACAAATAAGGCCAAAAATCTTTTTACTTTAGTTGTGGGTTAAAATCCCAATCTTAAAGTTAAATTGTTTGGTATCAACAATGAGTTAATAATGTTAATTAGAAATGGAGCAACATAGAAGGCTCTAGCGATTAGTTCTATATTTTTGCGCTAATGCACAAATACAGGCAATTAACATGTCTGGACACCTGGTCGCTGATTAAATACGTTAGATACAAACAGAATTGTTTTAATTTAAAATCTTACCTTGCAGTTGCAGGCGACACAAGGATCTTTAGGATCGGCAAATTGAGCACCCGATTCGTATAATCTGCCCGCAAAAGTACAAGGCTTGCCGGAAATCGATGTATTTCCGAATGAGCATAAATCATCACAATGAGGACAACAATCACCAGGTGCTTGTGTTGGATTATCACAAACCAGAGGAGGACATTTCATATCCCAACAGTCTACTTCTCCATATAAACATTCACAAGTTTGACATTGGTAGGACCAGCGTTCACCGTGCATTAGAATAACATCCGAGAGTTCTTGATGCTGACAAGCTAACTGTCTATCACATTGAGGACAGCATTTGTTCTGAGAGCTTCCAGGAATGGAGCAATTACATGTGGGTTCCCTACACGTTATCACTCCATAATCACATTCACATCTACGGCAAGGTTGACCGGCTGGTGATACCGTGCTTCCTGTGCTTACTTCGTTTCCTTCGAACATGCAATTTAATCTACAATTATTGTTTCTGCCTGGGGGGCAAGCACATCTAAAACCTCCATTTGTATTTACACATTGAGCTGATGGATGACAAGTATGCATTTGTTGTTCACATTCGTCAATATCTAAAAAGCGACCCAATGAATAAACAATAATCTCGCAACAATCGAGCTTTACCTTGACACAATGTTCCCAAATTATTGTCAATAACAGGACTACGATAACCAGGTTTACATTCACAATAGTACCATCCAATCATGTTGACGCAAACTGAAGCGTCCGTACATCGGTGCGAATTCGTCGCACACTCGTCCAAATCACGTTCACAACTGGATCCAGTATAACCATTTGGACACGCACACTTTTCAGGACTTCTACATACTCCGCCATTTAAACAACGTTGATTACATATTGCTAAATGAAAATTATCAACTGAGGAAAATTTTAGAAAAATAAAAAATTCTTACGTTCGCATGCGTAGCCGTTACCATTGTAACCATTTTTACAAACACAGTGGTAACTTCCTTGAGTATTCACACAATTTGCATTTATATCACAACCGTGTTCTCCTGTACTGCACTCGTCGATTTCGGCACAATTAAACTTGTCTATTCTTCTATATCCTTGCAAACACTCACACAAATAAGAACCAGCGGTATTGACGCACTTGGTGTTTAGGTTGCAGTGATGACCTTCTGGTCCTCCTTCTTGCAGACATTCATCAATATCTGTTTCAAATTAATAAAATAATATGTTAATTTTTACACGCGATAATGATTAGAAAATATTTTTGAAACAAAATTTCCAAATGGAAATTAGTTTTCAAAAATATTCCAATAGTTCCCCCCATTTAAAAGATGAGTAATTAATACAAAAAGCAAAGCATTAGTAAAATTTCAAAATGGTTCGTTTGAAGTTCTAATTTTTGAAGTATATATTTAGATAATAAATTTTGAGTAGTAAGTATGTACAAAGTGAAAGATGCATACCAGAACAAACATGTCCATCTCCACGAAAGCCTTGGTCGCAATGGCAAGTGTAAGTAGTTTGCAGATTATGACATGAGGCATTAACATGACAAATATGCCCTTTAGCGCAGTAATCAATTCCTGTATAAAGTAATGGAACATAGCTATGTTAGTTAAGTAAGTACAAGTTAGTGTAGAGATAAATAACAGATATTAATAATGTTAATCACATAAAGTAAAGCTCAGGCAAAAAATAAATCAGAGAATTCGTACCTGGACAAAATTTGCAACATTCATCAGGTACACTAAATTGTTCTTCTGGAGGACATGAGAGCTTAGGACACTTAGTTTCAGGATTTATCCTATTGCATTGCATACTTCCATCTCGACATTCACACTCAACACACTGACGTACCACTAGTTCTCCATGGTCATAAAAAACTCCATCCATGCGACAACGTCCTGTTAACAATTCACAAAGAAGAGTTAGTTTAATGTTAAATATACGTACAATATTTGTCAAAAGAGACAGTGTTCTGATACGGTTTGCCATTAAACAACAAAAACAGCCCAATAAAAGAAAAAAGAACTCATGCTTATCCGTATAGGGTGGGTATTATGCATCGTAAAAGAAAATTACTAAACATTACAACTTACTAAGACAACTTTGACAGCATTCGCCACTAATATTAACGGGATTCTTGCAAGCTGGAACCGGGCACTCCACCGGGCGACATTGTACTTCTCCATGCTGTAGAAATAGACGAAAAAATGCAAAATTTATCAAAGACATAGGATTAATGAACGCAACTGCAAGTCTAGATTGCCTGTTATTATCAGGCGATACGAACGATACGCAAAATTTTGATGAAAAGCATAAGTGAATTTCAATAAGTAAAGATTGGTGCAAATATTTACTAACCACGCAAGCGCATAAATCACATCCGCGTTGCCAAGTGGCACCGTCCGCGTGAACCGAGCCGTTGAAGCGGCAAGACTTCTGGCAGTCGCATTCTTCTACCTTAGTGATACGGCCTTCAGCTGCTACTAACTGCAAACCACACAATTATATACAATCAAAACAGAGTACAGACGCATAAGAGACGTTACATGGTAGTCCATATACCCTTTCGGAAAGCTCCTGAAGATGCCTTGTCAGCTCCTGCACGGTGCTCTGCAACAGCGAAAACTGACCACACGTCGGACACGTAGAATCCAAACTCGGACACTGCGACAGATATCCATGAGAACCACTTATTAACCTCACGTCCTGCATGGCTCCCTAATAAGAAATTCTACATTATTAGTAACAACTCTGGAAAACATCATTTTGGACATCACCCAAAATCAATTCAAAGCTTTTTACCTTAAAATGATAGTGCTTGTTTCTCTGGCCCACCCAAATTTGTTGCGGTAACGAAAAATTTCGATCCGGCGCACCCGGTCTTAGCAATCTTTTATACAGTGGATGACAATCCACTAGCAGTTCTGCCTGCGAACCACTAACAAAAATAGCTACATGATGCCACAAATCGTCCGCTAAGCGATAATGAAAAGTTTCTACATACACTTTATTGTCCACTCGCGACGTATAATGTAACCGAATTTCATTTTTTCGACCACTAGATTGAAGTTCTAAATAACGATTATATCCATGTGTAAAACTCACTAAACTACCCGTATTGCCATCTTCTTGGCGTACCCAAGCTGATATTGTGAACTCAGGACTATTACGTAATAAATCTGATACTTGTTCGAAAGCCGATGGCGGAAGTTTTAAGTCTCGATAATCACCTAAAATAAAAAAAAACAATTAATATTTATATTATTCAAAAATATTTCGCAAAATAATTTTCTGATTGCACCCTCTGCGATGCGTCAAGGTACCTATTGTAGCATTACATAGTTGCCACCACAGCGTGAAAAAGTAATAAAAGTTTTATTTAAAACGTTTTCATCAATATTAATTTTTAAGTTACAAAGTCCACCGCACGTTGAATTCGTAATGGAATTTGTAAAAAAAGGTCGTCTTCAAGCATCACAGGATGATTGCCACAATAATAGGTCCAATATGCGGCAGACAAATTTTAGAACTTGATCGATTCTAATTAATTAATTTCATTTTGCGCTCGATGAACCAAATTATATAGAAAATAATCCAATTTTATGAGAAGTGTCAACATTTGCCGATGACTACAGAATATTAAATTTATAGCTCATTTAAGTTAATGAAAAAGCATAATTTAAGAAATGATGTCAATACCAAATCACTTTAATTCGTATTGAAATCGAACGCTCTTATATTCTTTCTGAGGTTCCTGTTAAATATTGGTTAAATTAAACGAAAATAAAATGTTTAACTTTCAAGTTTAGAATGACTTTTTGAGAGATAAATTTTCTCAAGTTGGATTTTAAGGTTTTTATCATGTTCTAGATTAAATCAAATATATTTAACATTAGTATTAAGGTAAGAGCTGCACTGGTAACTCATTCATATATCAGAAAATCAGGATCGGTCCACAATGAACCACTGAAGGAACACAATTAACTTTCGACTACAACAGATTTTGATTATTGTGCACAATAGTAGTACAGTAACTTCTGAGTTGAATAAAAACTTCATCTTTTGAAAATAGGGGACTATCCTGTTTATTGCACAGCCACGCATTCACGACAGTTACTTCTGTTATTATTTGACAGCAATATAATGAAACAAATCTAAATTTTCAATTAAACCATGAGGTCCATGAGGAAGCATCCTGCTTTCCTAATTATTTTAGAGAAGAAATGAAAGATACAAAAATAATACAGAAATATAAATTACGAATGATAAGAGCATTAGATTTCATATGGCTTTTAGCTTAAAAAGTCAAAAATTGCTTTGAAATTGTTAAAAGTTTCATTTATCGGACTGGCCATGTAATAAATTCAATTTAATTTTTATTTTCAAAAATATACCTTGGAAACTTACATGGTCAGCCTGATAAATGAAACTTTTAAGAATTTCAAAAGCATTTTTTAACTTTTTAAGTAAAAGCTAGTAGAAATCTAATGCTGTTATCATTCGTAGTTTATATTTCTGAATTAGTTTTGTGTCTTTAATTTTTTCTCTAAAATAATCAGGGAAGAAGGAATTAGCATAAATAAGTTTTTATAATATGTTAATTTCCTATGTTCGGCTAACTCTATCAGCACCAGGTATATTATGTTGCAACAACGGTAATGCATTCATGATCAATACAAACTACAAATAATACATGTACTGGGTATCGGTTACTTTACTAATTGCATCAATTCGCTAAATAATAATTTAATTAACTAGTTGCAAAAATCAATCACTTTTATATAAACAAATAGGAAATATGAAATTCAATTGCCCGAATTGAAAACTACATTACAACATTAGTTTAAAATAATTCACTAAAATCAATGTAAAATACAAAAAATTAATTGTTTTCGCAATAGGAACTGTTAAATTTGCAAATAATTTTGATGAATCACCTAATGGAACTTCTATTCTACTGGAAAATATTTTATTTTTATTTTATTTATTTTTATTTATATAAGTTTTTGTTTATTCGTTCGAAACTTTTTTTTTTATTAGCATTTTTCCATAGTTTTTGAGTCCATACAAATCGTTTGAGACAAATTTTGCAATGATGTCCGATGTCCAGATGTGGGTGTGTGCGTTTGTGTGCGCGAGCGATTTTTTCGTCCACGATTGTTTCAAAATGCGTGAACCGATTTTATTCAAATTTTATATACTGGTTTGTAGCAGCAATCTAGAGGACTGATTAGATTTTGGTTGAAATCCCTTTCTTTTTATTTATTTATTAAATTTTAATTATTTTTTTTTTATTTATTAATAAAAAGCTCTGTAGAACACCCTGTGTTTATAATTTAAATTAATAAATATCCACTTTTAATTTACAAGAAAATTTATTTTATTTTAACTCCCTTGGAATTTAATAAGTTTTCGATTTATTTTAGCTCTTAAGTCCTTTACTCTTCATTATTGCTTTTATCTGTGTACGTAATATGCTATGGACACTTATACATCACTTTAGCGTTTTTCTGAAGATCGATATTTTTTTGTAGAAAAATTGTGCTCCGAATGGGTTTATGACAGTGATAGTGGATAGAGATAGTGGCAATGATTGATATGCGGCTGTTAATTTTTACATATCCGATTCTATTTAAAGATATTTATTGTTATTATTATAGCAGCCCTATCGGCCTATTCTTTCTTATAGGTTCATATGCATTTGTTCTGTTTTGATTTTAGTGAAAGTCCATGCACATCACGATAGAAGGCAATCCATTTGAATTCTCAAGTTTACCGATGTCAAGTGCTGAAATCTGTGAGGATAAGTGAGTTGATTATAGAGCATTTTGGACTGGTTTCTCTCCAGATTTCTCTTTCTGGTTTCTAGAATCTTGACGATGGTTTTTCAGAAAAGTTATTTTCCGTCTTCAATGTAGCGTAACTTTGGAGTTCGGGCTTTAAGGCGACCACAGACGGCGTATATGTGTGTCATACATCCTTGTGCATTGATATTCACTAGAACTCAAGTAAAACAAAAAACTTGTGCGACGCACATGAATGTCACTTTTTGCCCACACACTACTAGCGAATATCAACGCACTAGTATGTATGACATACATGTATGACACACATAAGCGCCAGTCTGTGCCTGTAGTCGGCTTTAGACGTTTTCGAGGTTTTCATTTATATTTCTTTTTCTGATTGATGTTTACCCATCTCATGTTTTTAATAATAAATGAAGAAACTTATCTTCTTTTGAGTTTTGAATCCAGGTTAGCCGCACGGTGAGCGGCCAACTTGAGTTCGAGTCTCACTCGAGAATTTTTGTCGTGAAAACCATATTGTTATTTGTTACTGAATAAGAATAATTTCTTATTGTAGTAGTGTTTTCCTATTATAAGGTGTTGGATCCCTGTTGGATCTGTATCATATTATTATTAGATTCCTCTAGTTTTTACTTCCTGAACGACCGCAAGGAGAAAATATATTTTCAAATTCCTTTAACTTCTATTTGCGCACGAACTTTTCAAAACGATTAATTAACTTATTGTTACGAGATAATCCTGATAACTTAAGTAATTGATATCAATCTTATTTGGAAATTTGCTAGGAGCTTTTTAATTCGGCTTTTAAACTAGAACTCGACTTATACTCTTAATAAATAACAAAACGCTTTAGACGTCCCATTTATCACTGGATAAATGACCTCTGTATACATTTGCATATTGGTTGGACTTTCAGGAGTCATATATCTTATACATATTTGTACTCGTAGCAAAGATTTTGCAAGTTAGATTTCATTTGATATCAGTCCATGCACAGTTATAAACGCATGCAATGTTACTAATAGTAAAATTATTGCACTTCGATTTTCTTTGCTTCTGTTTGGAATATGCAGTTACCAGATTAAAGAGAATTTTTACGAAGTATGTAAGTTTATCAAAGTCTAGTGGCAAGGATGGGTTAAATGACCAACTGTTGATCTTTCTTTATTTTTCAGTTTAATCGTGCCGGGAACCATTCTCGGTTATATCTTTCGAGGAGAACCCATCAAAAGTATAACTCCAGGCTCAGGACAAGCGTTAGTAGGTTGAAAGAAAATTAAAATTAAACAAACACATGTTTTTTAAGTCTTTTGAGAAAATAGCGTTTAAAAATTGGAATACGATACTTCAGCTAGTTTATGCAATAAAAATCTAACAGTTAGCTGAGATGATAACGCGTTTGTGGATTGAAGTAAATCGAATAGTCCAAGCTTGCTTCCCCGCAATGGTAGTGTTTCAGTATGCCCTTATTATAAGGGTAGCAGAATATAACGTATTCTGTATCATATTATACAAAAAGACATAAAATATTCTGGAAAAAAAATTTCTGCGGGGAATCGAACCAATTCACTTGCAGAGCAATACAATTTCATCAGCTAGAAGACCTTTTCATTATTGTTGCATAATTTAGCTGAAGTATATTAAAAACTTCTATACGCTAATGTTGATTTAAAAATTAATTAGAATGTCGATGCCTTAGCTCGAACTCAGCACAGTTTTACCAATCAACTTTAACGTTGGAAATATTTTGTCAAATGCAAGGAAATTCGAAAGATAAATGCATAATGTAAATGCGTCGAAAAAGTAGTAGTGACAAAAACAATAAAAAGTGCGTAAGGCGCAAATGTACAGCGTACGAGATGTGGTTCATCTTAACTAAATAAAAATAGAAATTAAAGAAAGATTAGAAAATTAAAACATAAAGAGAAGTTTAAAATAAAAGAAATTTAATTAATGAACTTTGTAAGAAACATTGTGAAGATTAAAAAGTTTTAATACGTATTAGGAAATTAGTTAAGTTAAATGTCATATTTACAAAGTCAAGTTAGAATGTAAAAGAAAATAATTGCTTAAAGGTGGCCGAAACTTGAACGATAGCTTGCACTTTATGATTTGAATTTTCACGACAATAAGAAAGTTAAAAAAAAGATTAGGTTTAATTATAATATAAAAATATTTCTGGCTAAAAGTTAAGAGTTGCAAAGAAATATAAATAAGTTTAATTAATTTTGAAAATTTTTAATTTGACATTGATGTTCTGTAGATGAAGAGAAAAATAATTTCACTTTGATTGCTTTTTACTAAAATAACAAACTAGTCAACAAAATAACAATTTGTAAATAAACACATGTTTCGGTCTATTAGACCATCAGAATGAAAATAAATTTTTTTATTTTAATATATTTTATTTTATTTTAAATTAAATTAAGACATAATTTTTTTAAAGTTATAATTCTACACCAGCCCTCCTAGATATCGCATCTTACCACAATGAATAAAAAATGGAAACTTAATTGGGTTCCGCAATATTTCGCGGTGTCTCTGTGGGGCGCTGCGGTTAAGGCGTCGCGGCGCACACTTTGGGAATTACTGCCGTAATCATTATATTATAATAGCATAATCAGACCATTGAGTGGTTTACTAAAGTATAACTAACTCAAGAAAGGTCAGGATTAGGCGGAAATGAATTTCTCTAACATTTATTGCCTGAGCTGCATTGCAGAAAGAAATATAAGAACTTTCTCGCTCATTTTCGTAAATTAGCAAGAATTGCAATTTTGATTACATTTTCTTACTTTATTTAAATAAATCAAAACAGTTTGAAAATTCAAAATACATTTAGAAACCAAAATTAATATAGAACCCAAGTCCTGAAGATTTCAGCAAAAATTCTCAAAATTTGAATTGATCGAATATTTCAAAAACCATCTAGTGCAATTTATTATAGAAAAGACGGGATATCAATTATTCATGTATAATCCACATGAAATGAAGAAAAATTATTTCATGCTAGTTATAAAACTACCTCAAGAATTAATCGATTTATATTCCGATTTTGATTTGATTTTGATGATTGTTTATTGATGTCTTCAAAGGCGATTCATTATGAATATTTGATATGATAATGCTTTCTGCAGCTGAATATGACGACTTGATAATTTTTAAATAAAAACTTCAAAAAAATGTGCTTTTTCTGAACAATTTTCAAAGACAATCGCTTTTTTCTAATAAAATATTCAGTTATGAAACTGAAAATTATAAAAAATTATTAATTTTTGCAATTAACTATTTTCAGGTGCCGAATATGAATTAGAGATAAAGATTAACATTAAGCAACTGAAGGTTGCTGAAAAACCAAGAAGAAAATTGTCATTGTAGAAGTGGAATTTGCGCAACGAAACAGAGATCCGTTAATAACTTTGAGTTTTCTTAAAAACCATAACTGAGTTATTTTAATTTTCATCCACTGTAGTTAAACAAACAATTCAGGAATCTCATAAATTTTACACTTTTTCTGTTGAATTTGAGTCTTTTAAAATTTCTCCTGGACAAAACTTGGATCTTTTATGCTTATATTCTTCCATGAAATTCCAAACCATGAAAGTATAATACACTTCAATTTTAGAAGCTTTTTCCTGGTAGATTACTTTCAGCTTCAGCTTGTTTTGGGACTAGCCGGAACTCTAACCTAAAGGAGAAGTTCACTTCCGCTTGAAGGATAAACTCTTCGATGAATAGGGTTGGGACATGATGTGGAAAATCAGTGTAAAACCACTTTTATTACAGAGATTATTCACTAAAAGCAATAATACCGTTTAAAATAACCATTTTTGCCATCAATTTTTCGTTAAAAATTACTTCGAAATGGCAATAGCATCGTGACGTCACAATAATAGTGGGACCACGTTTATTGTAGTGAAGCCGATGATTTTCAAAATCGTTTACTAACCCAATCATGACGTAGAACTAAGCGAATTATATATCAAAATTTTCGTATTGACCTACTGGACCAAAATTCAATGTTTAGGACATCTGCCATTGTGAGGGGCAAAAGTTATAAGCCAAAAGTTATATGGAGGAACTTTTTAAATCGTTCGTACTTGAAAATTGCTATAGATACCAAGATGATTTTAACATTATTATTTAGCTTGAAATGCCTACTTTCCAACGATATATAAAAATATTTGTTAATTAAATTCTAATCAACTCTAATTTAATATTATAGGAGGAGTCAGAAATTTGTGTAAAATTTTTTCATTCAAAATGGAAAGTTTTGCTATAATAATATTCTAGTAACACTAAAACTTGAAAATTCGTGCATGTGACAAAAAATGGAATTGTATGGAGAATATTTCATACGCTTACACTATACACTTATTTTTATAAATAAATACAGGAGAACAATAAAACAATAAAATTTTGCAACAACAGCGGCCACAACTCGTGCTCGCTGTTGGAAAGAGAGGTCCACTAGTATCCTGACGTCCAAGATCACGGAAGCGCTTTAAAACTCGGAGTTTTCAAAACGTTGTAGCGTTCTCAAAATTTGTTTTAGAAACGTTAGAAAAAAAATGTAATGACTAAGTCTTATATGTAGATTCTAAATATGCAAAAAAACTCTTATGTTCCAACCCCATTCCACATTATAAACTTTTTAGAGCTTTTTGTGGGTGACAAACCATGTGCCCTTCTGGATTCTGCTTATGGCAATATTTTAGATAATCCCCAGCTTAGCCATATTATGTGTTTTAAAGCTGATGGACACGAGCATGTGCCATAATGAAGTATACATAAATATAAATTTATAAATAACAAAAGAATCTTAGTTTCTTGGAAATGGAAATTATTCATAATAATTAATTTGAATTAGGTAAAATTTTAAATTTGATCTAAAAAGTACAAGAATTGGGGTAGAAGTAATGTAGTCAGTCAAAGTCACAACATTGGGATCATTTATCTACTGACGCATAATTCTAGAAATCCCCGGGGTCCGGGGGAATCCCCTATACGTATTTTTATTTCATTTCTTTGCAGTACCCACAGAACAGAATAAAACCGATTAATTTATAAATCTAAATGATTTTAATAATAGACAAGAAAATCTAGTCTTGACTGATAATTTCTGTGTTCTATTTACAAATGATCGTTAGTTAACTTATGTTTAACCTCCAAGTTAGGTAAAGTAAAAATCTAAGTTAATCTAACTTCAGTAAATTTTAAATAAATTTTATAAATTTTGAAACCAAATGATAAGACTAAGATTGATTCAGGCTTGGCAAAGAAAATCACAAAATAAGCATAAAATCTAACTTGGCGTGAGTTGATATTTTTAAATATTTGTCAAAACTACTTTGGCCTAGTAAAATCTAATTTTCTTGAAATCCGGAGTTACCCGTAACATAGTACGTACATTTTATACAAAAGTCCATTAACAGTAATCTTTCTAATTTTAGTAATTGCATTTTCTTGTGCAATTTAAAAATAATCTCTTATGTAACGAAAAATTAAAACTTTTTTTTTAATTAAAAAACGAAAAGGATTACCAAAACCCTTCAACAGATACTTAGTTTATCTTGTCAAATTCATAACTTAGGAATAATAGTAAAATTAAAAGATTGCGCACGCTCTGTGTGCATTAAGGGGTTTGAGACACGAAGCTCTTAAAATTGACGATCAATCAGGAACTAAAAAGTGGAATAATTAATGATGTTAGATTACAGTTGTCTAGGGGGTGCAACCAAAAACATAACCACAACTTTTCACTCCCTAGCCGATTGATTTGATAAGGTATTCATTTTATATCAATCAGTTTATTATCTGATATTTGAACTTTATGATCGTAGCTTTTTTGGGGATTGAAGGTAAAAACTAGCGTCTCAGCCAAAATAGTCTCCGGCAACAGTAGTATATAGAAAAGACAGTGGAAAAAGAGAAATCGAAATAAAACCATAATGATTCACTTTCCAAACTGACCTATTGAAGCGTAAAGCAGCATCAGTTTTACCGAATGATAGTCTTTTAGTACTTTGCAAAAAGAATAATGTACTATTTATTTTGTCAATTCATCATCATATTGACAAATTTTTTATTGGGCAACTTTCTCTTAATAAAATTGGAAGGATGGAATCGGGTTACTATAAACAATAGCTAACTGAGATGATTGTACTTACAACATTTCTCATATTTTCCCGACTACTCCTAAGTGGATCAATTTTGTTTTGGCTCTTGATAATTTCTGTTCAAGAAGAGGCGGTGATTTTTACATTTCAAGAGCAAGGAGTATGCATATGAAAGTTTTACGCTGAAAGAAAACGCCACCCTAAAAATAACTATGGAGTGTAAGTTCACTCTATTAGCTTAAATGTTAATAATATATTAATAAGGCTAAATCAAAATTTATCAGTACAAAGTAATTATAGATAGCGTGTTCTACTTTCTCAATATGCATGAATTATTTTAACCTTTGAAAGGTAAAAGTTATTAAATTTTTAATGGACTATAAAATAGACAAATTCATTTTCTAGTTAACATAATTAATATGCTATCCAAAGAAAAACGCATAATTGGGCCGCCACTATGACCTGACAATTTGCAAGGTTCAAGCCTGTAAAAAGAGCTTCCAGAGGAGATAGGCACCGTAACACGCCGCAAAGTCTAATACGAAGAGTGAAGAAGAAGAAGATAAGTTTTTAAGTAAATAAAGCCCACAGAAAGCTGAAACAGCACCAATGCAACTTGGCAGCGTTTCATATTATTTGTCTTTGAAGCAGCGATTTATTACGTATTCTGATTGAATAAGTCATTATTTATTAAGATGTTATATACTCGTATGTTGGAGAAAGTCACGCAAACTCAATTTGATGACTGAATATAGAGATAATACAGTAGTGAGTTCATTGTTGGACTTGATCCAGAATTACAAGTTGTTAAATCGAGAAAGTAACAAGAAGCATCAATTTTGATAAGAAACTATTATGTTTCTGAGTTTTGTATTCATTTCTTGACTAGCAGATTCCAAATAAATAACATGTCAATAACATCTTTTTTTCTAGTTTTATCTGTGTCCTTCACTGTTCCGTGCAATAAAAAATTCTGACGGCTATATGTGAATTTTTAAACAGTTTACGCCGTTGTCTCGTTCTTCCTTTTCTACTTTCGTACTAAGTGTGTTGTAGTATCTACAGACATAGGGGACCTACAGGTAATCTGAACATTTACATGGTAGAGCACTGTAAGTTAATCGCTGGCACAACGAAAGTTCTTATATTCTGGACTTAAACAGCGGTAGTGCAGTGAGATCTGGAATTTGAATTTGTTTTGATTTGTTTTTCAAGTAATTAACTGTTACCTATTGCTCAAGTCTTCAACTTAGTACAAGAGTTAATTTTCGAATGATCATATTTATTTCCATTCAGTGCCAGACTTAGGCCTCTCAACTTAATTTAAGTTAGGGTTATTTTGGTATTAAAACGCCTCGACGAGTTCATATTGCATAGTACGGTTTCCCTCTTCGTAGCGGGAATTCTCTGATTCAGATGGGCCCAAAATCATTGATTTTCATTGTTTATGAAAGCAAAGGTTCAACCAAGAGAGACCGCCGGCTTTACGTGCTCTCCGAAGCGCGTCAAATACATCGTGGTGCTACAAAATCCTTTTTTAAAAATTTAATTTATTTGTTTGATTTGAATTTTATTTTTTATGTGTTTAAATTTGTTTTATAAATAATCTGCATGTATGTAAATACGTATTGAAAAATTTTGAACTTTTAAGTTAGTATGAAATGTAAAAATGGTTTTTACTTTTTGCCAGACTCGTCGAAGTAGACAGACATCTTTGCGGGAGTTCCCGTAAAACATGCGTAATGAGTCTCAACTGTGAGATTAATGGTTTTGATAGGTGAAATAAAGTTTTGATTTTACGTAAGTGATTTTTGGAAGTTGTCCGAAGTGTTGGATGAAATTTGGAGAGTTTTAAAGGAATTTGGGTCAATGTGGATCTCTTATCACAAGGAACCTGCTTTGCCTGAGGATTTCTTGCTTCCGACATGTTTGAGCTGACTGAAGCCTTTTTGGATTTACGTCGAAATTTTAAAATAGAAAATTTCACGGTATTATATTTAAACTATTGAAGTTAGAGTTTCAGATCTCTAAAGGAACAGGAGCTCCGTTATTATAAACAAGAAATACCTCTCTGGACTCCAGATCCCAACTCCTTAAAAAATGGGGAAGTAGCTACTTGTTTGTTTATATAACGAACAAAGAAATATGTTTTTCTTTCTATCTGTTTTTACATGATTTCTGTTTTACATGATACTATTAAATATTAATTTTCAAATTTTTCTTTATGTCCTTAATTTACAACCAATAAATTTTAATAATACTCGTAGTAATTGGGCAATACAAATCAAGACGTTGGAACCGGGAATCTAGGGGATAGAATACTCTCCATTCTCAGCGTAACTCTTTGGCCTCAGTTTTGATACAGAAATAAAGAGAAAAGGGTGCGCCGGAAGATATTAACTGGGTTCAAATTTAGAGATAAACATGTTTCTCCAGGGACATAAGAAATTGATTTATTGCATTGAAAAGTACACAAGCAAGTTAGTGTTTTTAATTTTTTCAGTATGAGTGACTTGGGCTCATAACGTTTTATTATTTGAACTTCTATTCCTAACAGACCGAAAGAAAAATATGTTGTTCCGACTTATCTCCGATTTATTAATTAAATAATTAATTTGAATTGGGGTTGTCTCATTGGTAACGTGATTAATTTGTTGGGCGGATTTGTTATCCGATAGATATCTCAAGGTGAAAAAATCGGGTATTATAGACCAGGGATGGCCAACTTCATTATATATACGATCGACTATGTTTCTTAAAATTTTTTCGCGATCTACCTATTAATATTTCAATATAATTAATTTAATATGAATATTAATATTATAAATATTATTTCAATAGTAGGTATTTATTAAGGTAAAAGTAGAAAAACAAAGAAAAAGCCATATTTTCTTAGCTTATTTCGAGAAACGAGAAAAAAACCACAGACCCAATTTTTGTACACCAGATTTCCTTTTAGGACATTTTCTTGGATTTCTCTAGATTTCCTAAAATTTCTTTGGGTTTTCTTTTGTATTGTCTCATGATTTTCTTTCGAAAAAGTTGAATAAGCAAGATTATCTGTAATTTTTAGGATATGCTTGGATTTCCTTATACATATTTTCTAAGATTTCCTAAATCGCCTAAAATTTCCTTAGATTTTTTCAAATTTTCCTTTACTTGTACATCAAATTTCCTAAAATTTCCTTGGGTTTTCTTTCAGATTATCTCATGTTTTCCTTTCAAAAAAGTTGAAAAAGCAAGATAATTTGAAATTTCTAAGATATCTTTGGATTTCCTTAGATTTCCTAAGATTTTCTAAATTACCTAAGATTTCCTTAGATTTACTCAAATGTCCCTTTACTTGTACATCAAATTTCCTAAAATTTCTTTGGGTTTTCTTTTGAATTGTCTCATGATTTCTTTTTGAAAAAGTTGACAAAGCAAGATTATCCGTAATTTCTAAGATATCCTTTTGGATTTCCTAAGATTTCTTAAGATTTTCTTGGATTTTCTCAAATTTCCCTTTACTTGTAC
The DNA here is from genome assembly GCA_949152465.1 of Cantharis flavilabris. Taxonomy (NCBI): domain Eukaryota; kingdom Metazoa; phylum Arthropoda; class Insecta; order Coleoptera; family Cantharidae; genus Cantharis; species Cantharis flavilabris. Next base: position 24,202,555 of record OX424439.1, read on the forward strand.
ATAAAATTTCCTAAAATTTCCTTGGGTTTTCTTTTGGATTGTCTTATGATTTTCCTTCTGAAAAAGTTGAAAAACATGATTATCTGTAATTTCTAAGATATGCTTGGATTTCCTTAAATTTTCTAGGTTGTCTAAGATTTCCTTAAAATTTCTCAAATTTCCCTTTACTTGTACATCAAATTTCTTTGGGTCTTCTTTTGGATTGTGTCATAATTTCCTTTTGAAAAAGTTGAAAAAGCAAGATTATCTGTAATATCTAAGATATCCTTGGATTTCCTAAGATTTCCTAGATTGGCTAAGATTTCCTTAGATTTTCAAAAATTTCCATTTTTTACTTGTACATCAAATTTCATAAAACTTATTTGGGTTTTCTTTTGGATTGCTTCATAATTTCCTTTCGAAAAAGTTGAAAAAGCAAGCTTTTATCTGCAATTTCAAAGTTATCCTAGGATTTTCTTAGATTTCCTAAGATTTTCTCAAATTTCTCTTCACTTGTTTCCTGAACCGCTGAAACCAGCTGTTTCCTCCTCGGCTTTTTATGAATCATGACTAGTATTGGCGGCTATGATCTACTAAAAATTGCTTCGCGATCGACCTGTTGGCCATCCCTGTTATAGACGATTCGCGATACGAACAATATAGGTGGCGCATCGAATGCAAAAGCAATATTAAAATCGAATGTGTTATGTGTGTTGCCTAATTTATAATGTTTATAAGTTTACATCATAATTCTACAAAATTTCAATTTTGATGCGATTTGAATAAAATAAAAAAGAAATATTGTAAAGCTGTAAAGGGACTATTTAAAATAATACGAAAAATTAAATGTTATCTCTCAACAACACTTAAATTTCGCTAATGTAAAACCGTCTAATTTCAAACCAATTTCGAGGTCATCGGTTTAGTACAAGTTCTTTAAAAAAATAAACTATAGTCAATAACTTTTAATAAAAACTTTTCCTTCAGCCCAATTCAAGCTCTGATTTACGCTACAGGCCTAAGTGTGTGTCGCAGGATTTAGAAGAAAATGACGCAATCGCAATTTTTGACTTCAAAGCTGTGTTTGGACTAGTTAAGAGGTAAACATACTACCAGAATAGAAGACCCAGGACCTAGGAGAGAGAGTGCAAGTAGGCACAAAGAAAGTTCCAATTTTTAGTTTTTTGCATATATCTCGAAAATGGTTAGCTCCAGCCAAAAAGTGCTTATATTCAAAATTGAAACTGATAAAATTTCCTACAGAATGTTTCTATAACATTTTTTAGTATCTGTTATAGTTTTCGAGGTATAATCCTCTAACAAAAATTTTTTTAAATAAATTATATTATCAAATTAATTGAGATACGAGACAACAAGCAAAATTTAGTTACGGTTCAACACAAGCACTCTATATATATTATTTTCTTTACTTCTTAAAACATTTTTCAATTTAATACTTTTATCTTTATTCATTTAATGTAATTTGCTTTTAATTTTCAAAAATAATTATTTTTTTTGAATTTTCTCCTGAATAGCCTAAAACTAAGATATCCCTCTGAGAAAATAAAGAAGCAAAAAGACATTTCCGGGATTAGAAAATTCAAAAGATTCCTTTGGATTTCCCTTCGTTGCAAATTAAAAGCAAAAAAGCTTATTCACTTTTTGAAAATCAATCTATTTCAAAAATTCCTCGAATTTCTTTACATTATCCTTCACTTGCATTACTACAGCAGTTATGCCCAACAATTCCTCAATCTGTCGATTTACTTTAAAATGTTAGTTACAGGGTATTATATTTCTAAATTTTAATTTTAATTTTCATTCTTTTATAACCTATTAAAAAATTACCTCTGCAAATGCAAATGAACCAGATTTGAAGTAAATTTCCGATTTTTCACAAATAAAAAGCAATCTATTTTTTTGTTAAAAACATCTAGAAAAATGTATAATTTTACCCAGATTTGATGCCAATGTTTTTTTTGGATTTCCTTTTAAATTACGTTCAGTAGACAATTTTTTGTTAAATATAGGAAGATAAAATTTTCAAATTAGTTTTAATATAGCCAACATATTAATGTGGCAAGGACGTTTGCTTAGTCGGTGACATTCAACAAGAGTTATTGCGTTTAAAATAAAATTCGTGTATTTTGGAAAACGCAAAGAAACTGTTCAAATAAAATTTGTATGCGGTTCCAAAGAGTCTGATCGATAATAAGTGTCATAGACTTCGAAAGAAAAACGCATGCGATAGTCTTAAAATGAAGTAACGAAGAACGAAATTCTAGTTCATACTACTTACTAGTCAATGAATAAAATAATGCATATTTGCGAAATAAAAATCACAAATCACATCATGCTTGTAAATTGTAATAGTAGAATAAAAATCATACGATGAAAAGGAAGTTCAATGAGTTTCAAAATTTGCTTAACATCTAAAAACGTTTTTATAAAATTGCACTTTTAAATGTTATAATGAAATACATACAAAGTTGCTTTTAATTAACTAAAAGGTTTAATTGATAAATTTGTTAAACTAAATTAAATAAATTAAATTATTTTTTGCTACAAAAAAAGCTCGTTAGCGTAACCTCACTGAACAATACCAAAAGTTAAGTTCATTATACGGTGAAATGGTGATGATCAAAGTAGTCGTTAAATCTGATAGCACAAACGATTTTCCACTTCGTTTCTGATAAAATCGCATAAATAAACCACGTTTTTCTAATTAAAGTATGCAATCGCATTTTCGTAAAAAAATGTTAAAAATTCAATTAGTTAATTACCTTGAAGTAAATAAGCGGGTCGTAATTGTTGGGGCCCACTCGGCCCCGACGTGGGGGTCACGCCTATCCAACTATTGTTATGTAACCCCAGAGCGGCTAAAAGATCAATCGTCTGACTTGGAGAAGAACTTGTGAGAAGACTCGATGGAACTAAACCAGTCACTAAAAAAAAAAAATTAAATTAGTTAATTTGTTTCACATTTTGAGGTAAGCCCTTGACAAATAGGCTTTTGACGATATGAATTTTAACCAGCCAGGCATAGTTCATTAACTCGCCCAACCTTAGTCATTAAGCTAATAAAAATGTTTTAATGAAGGGTGGACAAGTGCTCCGAGAGGGTCTCTATTTCATTAAATTCTTTGGCACACTTTTTTGTTTGCTCTATTCCAGTCAGCTTTAATTACACAATAATTAATATTAGATATGAAAAATAAAATTTATTATTTTACATGTAAAACTAAAATGTTTGCAGGTAGGTGATTAGTAATTGTTGAAAATGTCGATAATTATAAAGTTAGAAGGTTAATGGCTTTCCTTAATTATATTTTCGATAAATTTCCAATATTTTTCTCTATTAGGCCAACAAATTATAGTAACAAAAAATTGATACTATCGTAGCTTTGGAGTAAAAGACGCAAGATTTACGTTTCTTTGACCAACTTGAGCTTTTTCAAGTTAATAATCTCATTCAGACAAGAAGACGCCGAGACTAGAACTAAAGATTCCGTATCGTCGGAAAAAATGATGCAATAAATAACTTGAAAATTAAATTGGACTTGAAAAATTTTCAATTATTACTCCGTAGAGAGTAAGAAAATTTGTATCGCATGGTAGTTGAATTGATTTATATTGCATAACATATGTTCAATAAATTTTATTCACGTGGCTTTAACATTTTACGTCACCCCATTAGCAACCCCATTTAGCAGAACTTATTGACCAAACTCGATGACTACAAACTTTTATTGTACTTGTAAACAATTATTCCAGTATCTACACAAGACATTACTTCAACGTACAATATGACAGTTTGTACAAAATTGAATTTTATTTCATACAAGAAGCAATAAATTACACCCCCCCCCCGTCCTAAATCAATTTAGGTCGAATTTGACAGTGATAGAAAACGTTCGCTTCACAAAAATCTTATACTGATTGTTTTTCATATTAAGCAAATAAAACGACCAACTAATCAATAAAAGAGCTTATTAAATTTGGCTTTTCCGAGAAAAATTACCCTCTTGGGAGTAATAGTTAGCGTGTTACGTAACAATAAACGCTTTAAATCGGAATAGACTTCGACTAGACAGACATGTCGATATTTATAATTTTTTTTACAATAAGAAACAGCCCAAGGAACTCGGGCTATAGCATTAAAACAAATAAGGGATGAACCAAGAATATTCTTTTATTTAACTGTCACCGCCAAGACGGAATGTTCGCCTTCGAGTTATAACAAATATAGATTAGATAAGAAACAACATTTTAAGAATATTAAAAAGACTGTGATAAATACGTTTATGTTACGATAACAAATTCTGAAATGCCGGCACAACTCACTTGTTTGTATTTAGAGTAATAACAAATTTACATTTCTTCTTGTTATTTTAGTTGACTGAATATAAAATGGGTTTCGGAAAATACATAATATTATTATTTTATTCCGACATAATTATATTTACCTACATACGCTTCTACAGACATACAATTTTCATAAAATAATCGCTTTTGTCACATTAGAAAATTATACTTACAAGGACCCATCACGGTGAGCATATCAGCAATCGAAATCCCATTTTATAGGTAAAAAAAAATATATAAGATGTTTTATCGAATACTCGATAGTTTTCGAGATATGAACCCCAAACAAACATTTTTTTAAATTAAAAAATAATTTAGGTTCCGATTGCCGATATATTAACTACAATTGGCTCTAGTTAGTCTAATCTTATACCAGATGACCGCCGGTGCACCCGAACATAGAAAAATAACATGGGAAATTGATTATTTTTAAATTACTCTTTCCCATTGTAACAGACAAGAACGAGAAAGGTATCAATTTAAAAAAAATATTTTCTAGTTTAAAGATATCCCGGATATAAGAACTATAAATGTTCTAAAGATACTACAGATAATCTGGCTTGAATTTAATTCTTTGTATTTTCATTTTATTATTGAGTTCTTAACAACAATTAAAGAACAAGATAATATGAAGTATTGGGTAACTTTAGGCGTGGGAAAAAAATCTCTTTAAATTGATGTTTTTCTCATTCTTATTCGTTATAATCAGAAGCAGGAATTTAAAATTAATCAATTTCCCATGTTATTTTCCTATGATCGGGTGTAACATCGGTTACGCGGTATAGTTAACCATTCTCCCAATTGATTTGTACATTTTTCAATAATATATTAACGTGATCCGTTAGTCATTCTGTCAATATGCCGAAACCAACTTTACATATTTAAAATCATCTTCAAGTAAAGAAAAAATCATCTTAAAGAATAGAAGGTATCACTTTAAAGTTCTATACTTTAAAACTCGTAGAAGTAATTTATTGTATTCTTAAAACCAAACTTATTTACTCATCATACATTATTGTCATTTTTCACACATCAATTAAGAATTAATCAAAATTAAATTAAATTAACCACTTTTCTCAATTATATGTTATTTTTATTTAACGGACTAGTTTCGACTGGTGCTAGTCTTCTTCAACATCAAAATTATTTAGTTTCATAAATTAAAAATGTTTTTTTATTTTTTGACATTTTACGTTATGTTAAGGTCAGTAAGCGCTTGAACAAGTCTGAATTTCCTTTAAATAGGTAGTTAGCGACAGTAAATTTACCATGCAAAATCAGTAAAATGCAAGAGCAACATTTTTATTCATTTTTGTATTTTGCAACTTTTTTTTTAATCTTTAAAAAGTTTTGGGTTTTTGACAAATTTGACAAAAAATATCTCAAAATTGAGCTAGTTATGAGCCGACAGTTTCATATATAAAAATATAAAATATAAAAATAATCCTATGCCTAAAATAAATAAATAAATCAATTTAAACTGGATATTACAAACAAATTGAATGAAAATTAAGGTTTCCTCGAAAGTTGTAATAGCATGAAAAATACTCAAGTGGCCTATTTTAAAATTTTTATTTTTATGAAGAATTTTCTTCTCAGCCTAAAGGCTAGTATTTTCATTTTTTCCTCAGATAGACCAAAATTGAGTTATTTGTTAAAATATAAAAAGTGGTAAATACTTATTTATGCAACTTTTATGAATACCAAATACAAATTTTTCATTAATTCAATGAAAAACTTCATTAATACAATAACAATTTGTAAATATAGAACAGCTCATTCTATTAGTACCTAATCAAAAATTATTATAAATTTAATTGATTAATGAAGTTCGGTCTATGGCAATTATGATATGAATACAACATCGTTCGTGTGACCGGTTACAGGCCATCAATCGATCAATTATGGTGCACAAAATTTGAAAATCGCATTATTTCGGTTATATCGGTTAGCCCAAATCATGCGATTTGACACCTTTAGACTTCTTTTAATATTAAAAAGTATAAGGGGTATTGCAATAATCCAAAAACAATTCGAGACCTCAAACACTATATTCGAACTGAAACAGAGAAGCCATTGATCCCATTATTTCTGAAAAGTCATCAAAAATTTTGATGGCCTGTAACCGCAGCCGTAGTAATCACATTGAATCTTGAATAATATTCAATTATAAATACATTATAAACTACACCTTTTTAGGCAAAATGAAAAAAATAAGATTTTGGAGAAATAAAACAGTATATTAATTTTTTAATTTTACGCAGAATTTTGTTTCCAGCTATTTTAGGAAATATTTGTCAAAAAATTAACAGCTCTGATTATTTTCTTATCCGAGCCCGATTATAGAACTAACAACTGTTTCCTGATGGTAAACTAAAACTAATCCTTAAAAATAACAAAATAAATACATAAAATGTACTAGTTTCGATTCGTATAGTCATCTTCAGCATTTTCTACAGAAAATGTGAAGTAAAATTCTACGGAGCGTTTAGAAATGACCAAATTGTGTATTCTCTCGATGTCATATATATCTAACATCCCTCATCATGTGATCAATATTTACAGTATTTGGTCTTTGGACAGTCTTTACGTCTAATTTCAATCAACAAAGTAAACCTTGTTAACAGTTGTTAACAGGGCCGTATTTTTGTAATCAGACAAAAACAAAAGAAAATAATAAATAACCTATATTTTAAAATAATTAAATAACAAAATTACTTTAAGAGCCCATTTTGCAATAGTCAGATAAGCTTAGTATAACGTTATTCCGGGTATAACAATTATTATTGGTAATAATGGTAATAATAGATCTAATGTTATCTGACTATTAAAAAACCAGCCCTTATAGAATAAAAATACAGTAATTATCACTTTAGACTTTCTTTCTTTTCTGCATCGGCAAATAGCTTTTCTATGAACTACTTCTAATACTTCTATTTCTATGTCTACTTCTACTTTTAAGTGTCTTATGCTTAACTTTAATTTTGAAAGTGATCTTTCTGGCTTAAACAAAAAATTGTACTTTGGAGCTGCTAATTATATTTTGGTTTTAATTTTTTTTGGATAAAATTGAGAATTGAGGTCACAGCAGAACTAGGGCCCGTTTTTATAAATTGATAATTAATAAGAATAATCTTTGCTTGCTTCAGCACGAAATTATAGTAGAAAATGATCAAAAATGGCGCACCGAACAAAATTTAAAGTCGAAATGGTAATTGTTATAATAATGTAATATTGTATTATTATTATTAAAATCTCCTAAAAACACCAGATCTGAGCCGTCAGGATTTGAAAGCATTGGATCGTTGAAGATGTACTCACTTGTTAAAGAAATCTCCCGAAAACGACAGATCTTACTTAAGCGTGGGATTAAAAGAGATTTGGTACAATAGTGGAACTCAATTGCTTGTTATAAGAGAATGACTGATCGGCGCGGCCTCCGGGCCGCACAATCTAAGCAATCGTTTGGCGCGATCCTGTTGGTCAAGTTAAACATAACTGAGATGCCCGAGAGTAAACAGCAGTTTAATAAAACGGTGAGGATGGTGTATTATACGCTTATCGCACAACTATAGGTAGTAACTAGCTAATTCTGAAGTCGAACTTCTTATAAATACAGTAACAGAAATAACAAATGAACTTTTGAATTTGAGAATTGTTTTAATTGGAGTAGGGTTTTTTCATTAGTTGGGTTATCTTCCAATATAAAATAGATTGTGGCTGCTTAAATTCCCATTTAACCACTAAAATACATTTTATACAATTTTTATTAGAATGAAAAATTTAAAAATTAAGAAGCTATTAATTAATACTGCTAACCAACTTAATTTGTTTGAAAAAAAATTATTGTGAGTTTGAAACTCCGCTACTCTTTATTTTTATTTAAATTTAAAAACAGTAATATTAGGAACTTAAATAAATAATTTAATCTGAACTTAATTCAACTTATTTATTCGATGTAGTGAAAGAGTAAATAATACTCAACTAATCGTATATTTTTTGAAATAAAAACGTTTCGCTGCAGAGAGTTGCAATAAAAAAACGAACTCAAATAGAAATGAAAAAATACGCAATACTCAAAACAAGGATTTTGCATTTAAAAAAACTATAGCTGGTGAATGTAGAGCCATGAAACTGTTACACACGAAATATCGAGTCAAATAATTCGGGTCGAGTTTGATAAGGACGAGAAGAGCTTTATTGGGGTGGCGACGAAGATCGTTGCTACTCCGGCGCCTCGAAGGCTGGCAGTAGCGCCGTAATAAATTCGCGGTGGACGCCGTCGTGGCTCGCGGACATAGTCACAGTTACATGAGAAGCACGCCCGAGAGTACTTGTTACATAACCTGTTCCACCAAGAGAAAAATGACGAAACTTTACTATTTTAAACTTACATTAGTCTAAAATATCGATCTCGACTTCAAAAAGTCAGAATTTACAAAAATAATTTTAAAAGATACCAATTAAAACTGGCGAACGACCAAAAATCATAAATTTTCTGCATAATGCGCAAATTGAATTTCATAGACTAAACTTAGTATTTCGTAGTTTACTTGAAGTTTATTGGTCTGCAACTTGCAGATGTTTTTTCAGTTTTCCGACCCTCAATTTCGATGACTCTTAAAACGAAATCGTTATTGTCACTTTTCACTTTTCAGAAATTTTGATGAAACATTGAGAAAACCAATGAAAAGCCAAGACTTGTAAAAAGTTAGGTTAAGATTAGTTTAAAATGTGTGGTTCAAGAAGTGAAATTTAGTACGTACTATGTATATTGCTTATTGATCGTAAGCCATAACTTGCAAAACCGATAATATGTCAGTTTTTAATTACTTAATGAAATGCTGTCATGTAAAGTAAATTGATGGTATTGCCATTAATTTATTCTACATTTACTACACTATAAAAGTATCATTAACTTTTAACGACGGACGCTTAAAACTAAAAATAATTATGCAGATAGGTATAATAGAAAAAATGAAATTTACTTATCATGTGTAGGATATACACCAATTATTTAATGATTGTTCAATGTATGAAGTTAAAATTAATTGTTAATTGATTAGGGGTGTAAAAGGGTCAACGGCTTAAAATAATAGCTTCCATTACTTTATTGCTACAAAGCCTAAAATTAATTTATATGTGAAGCTAATTCATTTGCTGTCTATGAATTAGCATAAAGTTTTAATTAAACGCTGTTTTACACGATGCGATTGTATTTCATTAACTATTCCCGTATTTGACGTTTGTGTGGTGCACGTAATTTATTGATACACGATTCAATTACGTAAGAATTGGAATAATTATTACTGACCGTAAACTACCGAATCGGAATATTTTTTTATCGATCAGGAGTATAATTTATAAATAAACAATTAATCAAACAATACATTATATCTTATTATTTTTTATGTGCTGGTGATGACGGAAAGTCGAAACCGGTTCACTATTCTAAATTTCCTAGAAAAAGCGTTCGATTATTATTTTATTGTTCTAAAAAAATTATAATATATTTTGGTTAAATCATTAGTTTAATGCATTTTTTCGACAAGCAATAATTTAACATTCTCTCCGGCCAATGCACTACAATGCTAAGTCGTTTTTCAAGGAAGTTGTGTCGTCTATGAACTGGCACCATTTAAGTTTAGCTTTGCATGAAAATGTTTACAATGGCCATTAGAAAATTATTGCATCATATATAAAATACAATAAAATAAATGTTTATGATAAAATCAATAGAATATAAAATATTAATAAAAATTATTACGTTGAAAAGTTTTGAATGAAAACTATAATTTACTATCGTTATATTATTATTAGCTATAATAGCAATTACACAGCCATATCGTCGGCCAATTCCAATTCTTGAAATTTTCACATGGTATACAAAATCGTGCAAATAAAAAACCCCCAGTAAATTTATTCTGAACTTCAAATTCCACTAAGTAATCAATACATATTACATAATATTGAAAAATATTATTTTAAGAAAGTACAAATCTAAAATCAATGTCGTTTGGAATTACCGAGTCTTGAGCAAAAAATGACAAGGCGGAATGGGAAAACTCGAAAAAAAAAACAACCAGTCTTAAACAACCCTGTTCACTCAATGTTTCATTAATTTTTGATTTACTGATGAGTGTCACTACTGACAAAAATGTATTAATATCTCTAATCGATGCATAATTACTGAAACTTCCAATTTTTGGATGAAATTGATTTTTTAATTATAGCAGTAGATAATCTTTCGTTATCCGCGCGATTAACTTTAATTAAAAAAAAAATTGGGGCGCAAATTTTGCATGAAATTAATAGCCCCACGTTATTTTGTTAATTTTATATTTTTAAATCAATTTTTAAAATTTTTGAAATCCTTTTTTTTTGATAAATGAAAATTGCTCGTAAACCATAACAAAATGAAAACGTTCGATGGAAAAGTTAAAATTTTACTGTGATGATGTATGTTTTAAGTTTTGACAACCAAATTAATGACACCAACTAAATTAACTTCTAAACAGAAAATATGCTAAATTACACGGTTAAATAAAAAAACTGTTAATTTACCCAAAATATGTATTTTGTAAGCAACATCTTTAAATCCTAATTGATTTAGATGTTTCCGAGTTATTTGAGGGCGTTACTCATTAAGCATCTCCGACACTTACAAAGTTCTATAACATCTCACTACAAAGGTTTATTTTAGTTATAAATTAGTTATAAAACGGATATTCTGCTAGTGCTAATTACGTAATTCGTGTTTATGTCATTTGTTGCCAGAATTCAACAGAAATTTAAACAATTAATTTATTTTTATTTATTTTCTATTTAACGGCCGTTTCGCCATCGCCGTTTCGCCGTCATCAAATATATTTGATTACTTAATGTCAATATGAACAAAATCCACTGGAATTTTTTCAAGAGATATTAGGAAGCAAACTCAAAATACTTTAAATACTTTTTCTCATAAAATGAAATACACTTTTCAAAAGTTAAAATGCATGCAATTACTATCACATATGCTGTTATTTTTTGTAAATACTGCTACAATGGAGACTAGAACTTTCCGAATATCTATTATTTGTTTTAACTGCAACATTGATTCTACAAAGCTATTGAATTTAAATTATTGCATGATAAAACCCATTATACCGGGTGCCAACGCTTACACCTGAACATTATAGGAAAATAACACGGTAATTAACTATTTTTAAGAATCCTATTTTTCATTATAACGGAGAAGTATGGAAATAATCGATAGATGCGTGTTTTATAGGTAGTGAAACCCAATATTATTCATAAATTGTACAAACACTATTTAGATCTAAATTGTTTTTAACTTTTCACAAATAAAATACAATGTAAGTATAATTTTGGTAAACGTTTTCACCGATAAACTAGTTCCTAGTTTTAATTTTAGTTTAAAAAGTTTTTATAAGAACAAAATAAGCATTTTTTTATGAAATAGGACTAGTCTTGAACTAAGTACACACCGACACTTAATAATACTAACAAAAAAAATTGATAAAAAAAATTATAATTTTTGGGCCAATGAATGAAATTTAATATATTGATTAATTTTTGACAGAATATGTTGAAAAGACTGGATCCCGTCAAAAACCAGTCTAACAAATAAAAATAAAAAAATAATTGAGGAAAATGTTTACTCTAATTGAGAGCTTTACTGCTTTACTTTTTCAATTCATGATGTTAATTCATAGTTATTCTTTTGACAACAATTACTAGATAACTGGAGAGTATTTCATGTCCCCCGCCTCCAACCCCCTGGTTTCAAAAACTGAAGTTTCGATTTTATTAAATTAAAGTCTCTTATCAAATTATGTTTATTTCTGCCGACTGGTTTCGGGCACTTTCTGTGCACATCTTCAGATTCCAGTTAATGTCACAATTTTATAAATACTTTTACACTCATGCCCGTATTCATAAACGTTCGTCAAAATTTTAACGAGCCCTTTAATTAAACAAACTAATGGAAATTATTTGCTTGTACTACGAGACGATTTTCATTGGTTTATTAAATTAAACGGCTCGTTAAATGTTTTACGAACCTTTGCGAATACGGGCATTAGTATTATATTTCTACACACAAAATTAGAATTATTTGAAGAAATAATATATGGAGATATACTGCCGACTGTAAAAGAATTCTTAAGACTTCGTCATTACCTGGACCTTGAAGATGTGCGCAGGAAGTGCACGAAACTAGTCAACAAAAATAAATATAATTCTACAGAAAAGTGTATTTTATTGATTTCGTTTTATCACACCTGTCCGTAGTTTCTGAATAATTAACTACAAATCCATTTTATATGACGTGGCAGTACGGCGCACTGGGGAGTACGGAGTATGTACCCCAGGGTGCATTTATCTGACTAATTGTATTCAATTACTACCTACTGCAACAAATAGATATAATAATATTACATTGTCGTGTGTCAAAATTATTAATCGATAAATTAACTTTTTTGGGAATATTTATAATTTATTTGAAAAAAAAAATTTTGAGACTTTCAATTTGAGATATATTTGAGATTTGAGAAAATCAGTCTGGCATGATTTTCGGGCGGTTTTTGAAGCTCTGTACAAACGAAACAAACCATATTTTTACTATCCATTTTTTTATCATTTGTTTATTCATATTTTAAGATTACTTAAAAAATTAACCAAAGAAAAAAAAAATTTACAAAGTTATGAGCTGGAAAAGTGGAGGGTCCAAAAAAAGGGTGTCCTGGTGTGCACGATATCTCAAGTTCTAATGAACCAATTTATTTGAAATTTGGTGTGAATGTTTTTTATAGATGCCGCTATGGCATGAACCATGAAAAAGTAAAACAAAATTTTTTTAACAAAATGGCGGCCGTTTGAAGAAAAAAATTTTATTTTTGCATGCTTTTTTAACAAATCCGATTTTTTTAAAAATAGTAAAATTCAAAATTTTGGCTTGACCGTAGTTCATGCGATAGAGGAATGTATAAAGAACATTCACATCAAATTTCAAATAAATCGGTTAATTAGAACTTGAGATATAGTGCACACCAGTTTTTTTAGATCTCCCACTTTGCAACCTCATAACTTTCTGAATTTTGAGTTTTTTTTTTCGGTAAATTTTTTTGTAATTTTAAAATATCAATAAACAAATGATAAAAAAATGGATAGTAAAAATATGTTTTGTTTGGTTTGTACAGAGCTTCAAAAACCGCCCGAAAATTCATGCCTCTAGACTAGAATACCCCTTAAGTTATTTTAATTTTAATTGTGGATTTAGATATGTTGGTAAGAAGAAAGAATAAATGAAGTATGCTTTTTTAAATTTAAAATTGGCTTTTCCAATACATTTATTATTGAAAATTTATATTGGATTTAAAATTCGCTAGACAAGAAATTATTCTTTTTTGAATTTAAAAGTTTGACAATTTGAATTTAAATTTTAAAAGTTAATTGGAATTTAAAAAAGAATTGAAAATTATTGAAGAGTTATAAAAGTTCTCAATGCTCATAATTCAGAATTTGGATTTGCAGATTTGGATAAATATTTTTATATTAAATTTCCGTCCAAAATGAATTTTAACCCAGAGAGAGTAAAAGAGAGTAAAAATTTAAAAAATTAAATCAAAGATTTTGAAGAAATGCACCAAAAAAACTATTTGATGAAGAAAAATTACACATGTACAAATGTATATATGGTGAATCAAAGGTAGACCTCGCGTCGCCGTCGTGTCGTTTAGATCCGAAGGGGAAACTGTAACATAAATTTTTGTACACTGGATTTCTATTGACGAGATATTTTCTAAGATTTCCTTTACTTTGAACTAAAAAGTTTTTCATTATGTTTCTTCTTCTCTCTAAATATTATTTTGCCTTTTCTCTTTCATATAATATATACAGTCTGGGTGCCCGCCGACCTATAGTTCAATTCATACATAACCGCTTATAATTTCTTGTGTGGGTTAATTGCGTCTAGTTTGCAATCTTTTCCCTCTTTAAAAATTTTCGCAATTTTCCCGAAAGATTTCCGCGCGTCGGACTGGAAAATGGGAAAATGTATTTTGTCGGACAATTCAATAATTGGATTCCATACATTTTTATTAAACAATCCTGAAAAAATCAACTGGTTATCAATACATTTTCAAACCTTAAGGGTGTCTACCAACAGAAATATGTAAAAATTATATAACTTTGAAAAATTTATTGATAAACAGTTGATTTTTTCAGGATTGTTTAATAAAAATGTGTAGAATCAAATAATTGAATTGTCCGACAAAATACATTTTCCCATTTTCAAGTCCGACGCGCGGAAATCTTTCGGAAAAATTGCAGAGGAAACGCCGCGATTGCAAAAATTTTCAATGAGGGAAAAGATGGTAGACTAGACGCAATATATGTCGGCGGGCACCCAGACTATATACTTCATACCTCACATTATGTCATGAAGCTGCAATAAGATCTTAAATAGTTGCTCAGATATACGCAAAAAACTGAAAAAGTGTACTTTTTTTCCAAGATGGCGGCTCCTGGTTATTCAGATCTTTACAGATGAATGTTTTTTTTTTGCCCAAAAATTGATCTAAATTGACTGGATTATTATTGATAAATTCATCAGTAAAGATAAAATTTTTCTGCAAAAAAGAAAATTTTTCTAATTAACAGATTATACGAGACGTGTGAATTAGGTCTTGCATGTACATTTTGTTTATTTGCAGTTTATTCGAACTTGGGGGATATCCGTTTCAATCATAATTGTGACACTTGACTTCGTTAGCAAAAAAATAGTATATAGGTAAACAACGTAAGTGTGCAATTTTTTGCAAAAAATGCCAAAATTTCAAACAAAGTAATTCAAGTGTGTTTATTTTCTCCAAAACAATTTTAATAAATTTGAACAATCGCTGTGGTAAAAAATTGCAAATCACCCCTACGCGGACAAGTGTAAATAATAAATAACTTTCGGGCTTTGGGTAAAAAATTAATATTTTACGATTTTAAATTGTGTAACAGTAAAAGCAAACTCTCGCATTTACTTCCTCCTCTGCCCAATTTTCGCAGTTTAAAACAAAAACAGCTGATCCAGGTGTTTCAATGGATCAGCTGTTTTTGTTCAGCCATCGAACTTAGATACTTGATTCTGGAGAAATGGTGGAACGTAGAGTGGACTTGGTCAAAAAGACATCCCGCGGGAAATAGAAATTATTGGACACTTTTTTTTGGCTATTAATAGATAATTTGAAAAAAAATTTGAAAGTTTTGGGGAAATTGATTTAGCGTCTTCGGGGATGTCGGTTATTTGTCATGTAAGTGTGTAAGTGCATCAACAAAACATACGTTTACACTGTTTAGGATAAAGTTATAATTAATTGTTAGTGACAGGGAGAGCAGGTTCTGGCACACGACTACACCTTTTTGTTGACACAGACACCAAGAACAGCTGTCGCGTAAATTAGTCATGTCCAAATTAATTTCATACTTCATTGCTCACCTTATTAGAAAATTAGACACTCAACTTAGCGGGTCTTCATCCACTTAAACACGCTTACTCAATTTTCCACAACATCTTGGCTCCCTGCCTAATTGTCATCTATTTTGTCATACTATAGAGAAACGCCGGTAGAAAAATTTTGTTAGAACAAACTCAGTTAAAATTTCATAATTTATATAAATGAATTACTATAACGAAAGTAAATTATCGTGTAAATGACTCGTGTTGGCAAAATTAAAACTAATAAAGAAAGTTTCGTAATTTCGTTCGTTTGAATTTACTTATATTTTTGGTTTCTTAGAAATTTTATTTAAACCACATGTCCTTGTGCCCGGCAGTTTATTGAGTGTAGATTTAGCAAAATGAAACTTCATTATTTCATAAATCGTCTGGCACCTTTGCTCACGTGACGCATAATTTTCAAAGAAGCCTTCAAACTGTAAATATTGGCCCATCCACCTGGAGACAAGACGATGACATCGTTATGATGTTATGGTGAGTAAAAAAGTTTTGCTACTGCGGTGGTCTTATCTTTGCCAAAATTCTGTCATCGTATGAACAGTTGCAATTTTATTTGTTAGTCTAGCGAAATTTTTAATTTTAGCATACAATTTTCAAATAATCTCGGCCGAACAGGAGTTCTCACAAGTTTACTATTCGCACCAATTTCTTCCACATTCAAATATTTCTCTATAAGGATTTATAAAATTTTCGGTTCGTTTCCGATAACGACGACGGTTGGATCGAATCGCATCTTGGTCGTCCTCTCAGGAAAGTGGCGGTTATTGCGGTTAGTTCTCGACAAAGTAACAAAATGTAGTTTTGTTTTTGACAACATTCTTGCTAAAATGGAACAAACGAAGCAACAAATAGGTCAACCATTAACGTTTCACAGAGTTTCGAGTTTGCTTGTGACTAAAAGTCGTCTCTTTTCCCAAGCGTGTAATGTCGAGAAAATGAAGCCTAGATTGAAAAATGTATGATTTTACTTTTTAGAAAACTTTTAATATAATTAGAAAAAAAGTCATTCGTATAGATTCTAGCCGGGCTCGTTTCGTGGCTTGCTGGATATTGATTTCCGCATCTTATAGTCCCTAGGGCTGCTCCCGCGGCCAACCTTACTCAACATTGATTACACCCCAACGCAAACAATTACCGTTTTTGTTTTAATTTAATACTATACAAAAATTATCTCTTTTCCGTATTATTCTCTTAGTAGACTATTGACATTTTGTATTGTCAAAGCACACAAGTTCCGTTTGGGGGATCTGTTTATAAACGATGGGAAATAAACCAGGTGCTCTTTCATAACAATGATGCAAAAGCTACCATTCATTTTGGGGGTACATTTACAGGAAACGATACAAAAGTACTAAATATAAAATTTAACTTATTACAAAACAAATTAGTAAATGAAATGTCTGTTTCAAAATGCTACAAGCACCAATAAATATTACGGTACCGTCAAAAACTTGTTGAGTACCGCTTTCATGTTGGTATAATATAAAAATGTTTAAATTGCAAACGTAAGCTGTTTGATTCTAATAGCCCTTAAAATATTCATTAAACCAGTTACAATGCGCTAATGAAGCACAAAACAAACTATTAAACCATAATTTCCCTTAACGATTTTTCAAATTTGCTATTCGGTTGCAAAACTGTAGTTGTAGTGCATACAAATATCCAATTAATTTATCATTATAAATCAAGGCCATTTCAAAAGTGTATCTCTAAAACTTGAAATATATGACTGCATATCACGAATATATTCCATTTGTTTAAAACATTGGAAAACTTTTAAAAGGTTAATTTGAATTACAAAATGATCCTTTTAATATAAGCGCCTCCTAACATTTTGTTCACTTCTGACATTCCAAATTTGCTGAAATGCATAATTATATAAATTATTTTATTTATTACCGTTACGTAATAGCTTATTTTCTACACCGATTTGAGTTACATAAGCAATTTTTACGCACTAGTGCGGGAAGTGATTTAAATATTGAAAGTAAAGTCGCTGTGCTTATTATTTTTAAATTAAAAAAAGTGACGTTTGTTGACATTACTTGTCAAATTAAATATAAACACTTTAGTCAGTTGTTGACTGATTGTCACGGAAATAAACAAATTAGTATAATATGTGGAACAACGTCAATTCAAATAACAATAATTGTAGATAACAGTCCCGGGCAGGAGTCCCGACTACAGCCCGGGACTGTTTACCCGAGTATGGCACGAAAAGGCTCAGGGATGGCAAAAAAGGTGAGATTATGCTCTTAAAAACTTGTTTTCACAATTCCAGAAGTAAAGTGATGCTTTTAAATATACTTATAAAAAAATAGTTATAAAGTAATACTTTTTTTTGCGCAATTATCGCGCGCTATTCATCTGAAATTTTGCATATGTTTGCAATTCGCTGTTTTGTCTTCAACTATTTCCTCTCGCCTACGCCCGCAGTCACCACAAACTTTTTCCGGTTGTTTTTGCCCCTCACTAGGCTCTCTTCACTTTGCCTTTAAATTCAACCAACTAATTTCTCCAATTTAACACACAAATCAACAGCTCCGAAAACATATACACCGTGCAGGACCGTACTCAAGACCTATACCCTATATGGCTTCTTACGACAAATCGCTGAGAGTTTACTGTCACAGGGGTAAATTTTTTCTCAGTTTTTCGATATCTAGCGCCGTTTTCGAGTTATTGCAATTTCAAAATCTCAAATTTAGTTTTAATATTTACGTTGCTATGAAAAATATTCAGCGGCTAAATTTATGTCAAAAAATAATCACTTTCTAAAATTGTTTCTACCATTATCAAACATGCTTAGATAAACTAACAAAAAATTACGTCAAAATGTCACGTTTTGCAAATAATTCTCTCCAGCATAATATTGAATCTGCAAAGTTATTACAATTTCAAAATCTAATGAAGAAAACCTCTCAAATGTAACTGTAGGAACAGAACAATTTTGGGTAGGTTGAAAGAGCACTAAAACTAAGCAAACACCTGTTTTAAAAAAATTGAGTTGAAAGGTTTTTATTTGCAATACTTTAACTAGTTTATGCAACAATAGTCTAAAGGTCTTCTATCTGTTGAGATAGTAACTCATTCGCAAGCAGATTAAAAGATCCCAATTTCGATTCCACGCATGAATAGCTTTTTAAACGATATTTTTATATATTCCCGAATGCGATACAGAAAAATTAGTTTTCAGAATTCCAGAAAATTCAGATATCCAAATAAAACACCAAAAAAGTTTTAAAAGATTTAAAATGGAATTCCAATATCCTGCAGATTGTAAAATTTAATTTGCCTATACAAAAGTTTGACGACTTCTTCTTGTTCGCCCACTTTTTTCAAGTTTTCCCCGGTTCTCAATCTAAGAGAGGTTGTTTTCTCTTCCAACTGTTTTCTTAAAGAATTCCAATCATTTTCAAGGATTTCCAAAATATTCTATTGATTTCCAAGAAATTCCCTCGATTAATAAGAAATTCCAAAAAATTTCATGGAAATTCCAACCATAATATTATCTGCACAACGACTTTGAGTTATTTTCTTTTCCAACATTTTTGGATACGTCAAATTTTCTTATGTAGAAAACTAGCCGAATACCAACCGTATTCAAACATACAGGGGGGGCTCGAAAAAACAAAAGGTTGTAAACGGACAAACAATCAACCAATCCTATGGAATCTGGAGTAACAGTGCTGAGCTGATATCCTGGAGTTCCAATTGTGAATTGGTTAGATGTTGTCCGCTTAGGAACGCTTTTTTGATTTCAAGATCTTCTAGTAAAGTCAACATGCGACCCCGATGTTCTCGGTGTCTAAACCATGATTTGTTTCAAAACAATGCGACGAAACACCTGTACTTGACCTATTATTTGCTATATCTGCCAGATGTTCTTTAACTCGTCTATATATCGACCTTCCACTCTGCCCGATATAAATGGCATCACACGTGTTGCAACTAAGTTTATAAATCCCGCTCTTGGTGAGGCTGTCAATCTTTGTTTTGTTCTTGGATAATAAGGAACCGATATTTAATCTATTTATTTCTGTAATTCTAAGGCGCAATTTTCCGTAAATGTATTTTGATCTGTTTGCTGGTTCCTGCCACATAGTTGATAACTCCCCAGTTGGGAGCCGGCTCTTCAATTGGAGAAGCGAGGAAAGCGGTAACCAGACCCCTTTCAATCGATTTTAACTTATCAACTAAGTTTATAGTATAACCGTTGTTGATCGCTATTGATTTGATAGTGTTTATTTCACATAAAAAGTTTTCTTTGAACATCGGTATTTTAAACAGTCTATCAATCAAACTATAAAACTCAGCCATATCTTTTTTAAAATAAAAAAGATAAAAAAGATGGTAAAAAATAAAAAATATAAAAAAGGTAAAACGACAGGAAACAGAGAATTTAAAGCCAACTAATTTACAAAAAATCGTTAGCGATGCAAAATAATACAATGTAAAAATTCAGGATTCAGAATTTTCCTGATTATAAAGTTTTTTAATTTCAAAATGATTTTAAGTTATCACTAATCAAAAATAAAATACACTGTAAGTATTAAATATCGCAAACGTTTTCACCATACTATGGCATCATCAGGCGATAAACTTCATTTATTTCGAATCGAATCAAAGGAAATTTGGTAATTTATTGAAACATAATAATTCCCAATAAATAAAGAAAGAAGATATGAATGGTTCTTAAAATTAGCATGGATAACGATCCGAAGTATAAAATAAGTGGTTTTGAAAATGAGCCAAATTTATTATGATTTATAGGGTAGCTCAAGCCAGTACGAACTAATTTTACTCTATAAACAGGTTGTACATAATGTACAATTGAATTGAGTTTTCTTCGCATTGATACCAAAGGTATCAACTCTTCTAGGATCACATAATTGAAAGATATATCTAATAGAGAAAAAGTGAACATATAGTATACATAATATGAAAGATGCAATTAATAAAGCCGCCAAAGCAAAGCAATTTTCGTATAAAAGCGTAAAATTAAGGAAAATTACGTTATTTTCCTGACCTCGGTCTACGTGCTAGTAGATGAAAACATAATATACCTTGATTTAAAAACCTTCTTGACATTGAAGTTACAATACACTTTAATTTGAATATTCCGGCGTATTCACCTTCATTATGTTCTTTACAATTTACGAGATAGTAAAATTCTCTACGTTTCTGAGTAGCAACCCTTCTATATAATCCACATACTCAAGTATTTCCTTAGTGGCTGTTTTGCTCGTTGGGAGATACTAAATGTAATTTAAATTATGAAAAAAAGAAATTTCTCTCTCACTGGGTGGTAAATAATTTTCGTAATTATATTTTGACGTGCTTATTGAGCGTAAACAAATTTCAAATGATACGCATAAGGATCTCAATTACCTTCAATTTGATTCTTGTTCACTATTTCAATTAAAATGTAATAATTAAGGATTTTCAATGCAGACTGATTATGCAAAATAATTACCCAAAGGAAAACTGACTCACAAGCAAGTAACTATTGAAACTATGTTAAAGGATGTTAATCCTGCGTATCTGTGCTAAATTAAATTTCTTGCACTTCCTCGGTATCTGCCAGAAGCCACCTGCTAAAAATAAGCCAAAACTATATTATACTCAATAATCCTATAAGCTTTCAACGAAATTTATTATATAAACCCAGGAGCCATGACATATGTTTACCTTTTCTTTAAGCTCATCGGATGGATAAAACATTCAAATAAAAAATCCTGAATTTTGAAAATTTTGATTTGTTGATTTTGAATTAAATATTGAAATATATTTATTATCCGACTCTCCAAGACCTCCAAGGCGTATAATAAAAATTTACAAGGGGAATTTTTAAATGCCGATCTACAGATGAGTGCTAATTGCGGTTGGGGTCAATTTTTAATTTGCCAAAGTGATTGTGTTAGGATTCAATTTAATTATCCTGCATTCCTCTTCATATCAATAAAATTAACAAAATTCAAATATAAACGTAATATAACGTCACCCTTGACAAGTTGATGCTATTTGTTTGCTTTATAGCCGTATCCCCTGCACTTGATGAGGTGGTGCTGATATAATATATTTGTTATAAGAGGGTTGCAATATCACAGCACCCTCCTGTCTGTGCAAAGTAAAAGAGTTTACAAATGATAAAATTTTCTACTTGTTAATTTGTATATGAATCATTTTGACAATATAATGTTTATGAGGAACTGCAAGGGATTACACAGCTTCAGTTTCCAATTTATAATTCATTGTGCACTTATTTACACCCCTAAAAGTTTTGCTTCCGCAATATCTACTATAACATCAAGTTGATAGCAGAATACGAGCGAAAATACGAACATAAATTTTTTATTTCGATAAAATAAAACTATTGCCTTAAAATAAAGTATAAACAAAGTAATTTAATATTTCAAGATTGAATTCAAAAACCATTCCGAAATATAAAAACATTTACTTTGCAGCTAAGAAATAATTAATTTTGTTATACCCGATAAAACCAGATAAATAATATATTATTAACAATTTTAGATTTGGTATAAATAAATTGGATTTCAAAAAATGTTTGCTCGTTTTCTGTGTGAAAATTGGAATAAGTAGTAATAAATTTATTTGCAATGAAAAATAAATAGGAAGCTTTCCAAAACAAGAATTTATAAATGAGAACTCTGACCAGTGATTTTTTAAACAAAACGAATGCACCCAAAAATGTTTACAGGCCAGTGAAAAAATTATATCACCGCTTACTTTACGGATATGAAAGTAATTTTAAGGATTAATTTTAAAAATTAATGTAATCGAATCGCAAACGAAATATTTCATTAAGATCTTCTTGGCCAAAGCCAAGACGACTAACTAGGAAATATAATTAATGGGGTGGTTTCTTGTGGCCTTCCATTAGGTGTAGGCTTTACGTCATATTGTTAGTTCATAACGATACGATACATTTTTGCTTCCCAAAATTACACAATTACACAGTTAGACACAATTTTCTTTTTCTTAAGCAGTGTTCATCCACCCCCGAATGTAAGCCTCTCTCATTCCTCGTCATGGTTTTCTATCATGGCCCCACAAGATGGACATAATATAAAACTTTACACTGACGCCTATGAATGTTAAAAAAATGGGGGAAACCCCCCCGAAAAAACTGATTTTAGAAGATTGGAAAAATTATTTAATTAAAAATGTTTATTAAGGTTGCATTCATTTTTGTTAAGCAGTGAAGATTACAGATAAATACAATAGATTATAAAAATTTCGTGCTATCTTAGGGGTTTTAAGACTTGAACCTGGATGGTCACAAATAATTGTTTTCTGGTGAAAATTTAACTTTTTTTTTCTTTTTTGGCTTTTTTGTTCTTATTTTAAAATTTTACCAATTTTGATGTCAAAACCTTGACGCGAGGTTGCTTGTTATCTATTCCGATATTCGAGTTTTGTTAACCACTTGGGTGATTTTCAATTTCAATTTTTTAAGTTGTTTGAAGGTTCAATTTTGCCAATTCTGAAAGATGAGATGGTAGTTATTTGAAGCCATGTCTGGCGATTAGGTGGATGAAGCATGACTTAGGTACTTCAATTTCCAATTGAACTTCTCAATCCTCCAGATTTCTTGTCCTTGTCAAACTACTGCTTTTAGATTAGAACAACAGGAGATATTATTAATTTTTGTTTCATCCAAGATTTGATCAAAAGACAACTCTATATGCATGGAACCAAGTAAAAGAAAAGTGCAGGTGGGTTTGTTCCCCTTGCTATTATCTCAGCTTGTAATAAATTGAATAATTTATTTAGTTTTCATTGCCTCTTTTAATTTTTTCCCCAATTGGCATATGAAATGTCGATATGCTTCGGAACAAAGTGATGGCAGAAGAGATAATTTCCTAGCTAAAAGAATAAGAATTAGAAATCAACTTAAAAGTTAATCCATTAGCGCCAACGTTTTCAACTCTGTTATCACAAAAATGATAAACTACTCAAAGTGGTTTTCACTAACGCAGTTTTAGAGATAAACTGTAAATAAGTTTTGTTTTTTCATTGGGGAGGGTATGTAAAGTCGTCAGTCCCCGAGGTGATGATTACCACCATTAAGTATTAAACAGGGTTACAGGCACATATCCCATTCGGTTTAAGAAGCCTTGAAGTCTAAATTCTGAAAACTTCCTCGAAGAAAAAAAGTAAACTTGTAAAGAAATTGTGAATAAACAAATTTAAAGAGATCATCTTCATGTGGGAGTCTACGTCTCTTTCATTCAATCGTGAAACTGTCAATTGGAGCTGATTTCGAACAATTCTGTCAATTTGTTAGAGAACAGACTTGTGTTCTTTTATGCATGTCAAAGAACGTCTTGTGATATTTCTTAAGATTGCACACATGAAGACGATTGGGGTTCTAATCAATCATGTATTTTATCCCCTAAAGCCAATTGTTTGGATTGAAAATGGGGCACGCTTCCCTTAAGGGTGATAGTGATTTGTATACTAGAAGTGAATTTATCCACTCCTTTATTTTCATCAAATGCTTTTGTTGTTAATGTGATACTTATCGCGGACCCTAATGTAATTCTATTATTACTGGACCGTATATCTTCTTTGTAAATGTGACATAAAGCTGTAACTGACATTGTTGCGAAATCAGCAATTTATCATTTCTTTCAGGTGGTACTACCTGAAATCTATAGTATTAGCTTACTTATGCGTTATTTAAAAATCTAATGTGGTCATCCGGTTAACCTTATCTTACTTTTAGGAAAAAAATCAAAAAATATAATATGATTTAATTTTGATTATAATAAATACGAAATTTTGTACACAGAGATATTTTTTGAAAATTATGATTTTCAGCTTCTAGGATCCCAAAACATCAAGTATATTCATACTATATTATGATAAAGTAAAAATTATCTTCAAATTTTAAACATAGGTATAAAAGCGTTGTAAGCCATTAATCAATAAAACATTAATATACAATTAAGAAAGTAATCTATAATTCGTGACAATTATCGTGCATTATTAATGCCCAACTATGAATTTTACTCCGACCCTAAAAACACATATTAATTGTAGATAATAATGCTGGCCTATTAATTTTTTGTTTGGCGTAAAAAAAAAATAAATAAAATATTCATGGATATGGCGTTTGTATTGTCCTTATAAGGGTTAAAAACTCTATCAATTAAGTCATGCCTTGGTAATAATTTTGTACCATCGAAGTATTATATTTTTAGAATTTTTTTATGAAATAGGTTATTGATTGATTACTATAATCAATGTTAGAAAAATGAGTAAAAACGTAAAAAAAAGTAATAATGTAATTCGATTAAACTAATTTGTTTTCACTAATGGTGGAATGTGTACCTAAATATTTTTAGATTGGTTGGTAACATTTTGATTTAATTGAAATTTAAATTTTTTATTCGCCCAACTAATTAATGCGAAAAATCAAGTGATTTTAACCCTCTGCGCGCAAGTTAAATTTGAATTAAAATTCTTACATAGTTTTGTAAATTTAATATTTGGATGGTGTAATTTTTTGAAATTTCAAGGTTGTATTAATTACTAAAACGACCAACGGTCAATGACAATTTCATCAATAAAATTTGCGTGATGACATGTCATCCAATCGATAAAAGAACGAAACCTATTCTTATATTGAATGAATAACATTTCGTGACACTTACTTTTTTTTCAGTAACATCGTTTATATTATTTCGTTCGTATAACTACATGTTTAGAATTACAATTAAATTACGAATATCTTTCATTGCGTGTAGAATATTTATAAATACTTCTATTACAATACACACAAACTAAAAATAGTTTTCCATCTTATCTTTTGATAATTGAAGGATTCTTTTTCAAAATCAGAGCTTAACAAGTCACAAAAAACTTACTAAGTATGTAAATTTCTTGCCCTAATCGGTCCTGTTTTCGTAGAAATTTAAGGATTTACAACTATCACGATATACCGTTAATTAAAGTTTTGCTTTAAAAATAAGCTTCTCGGAAAACAATTTTGGTGCTACCAGACGAATCCATTTAATGCTTACTATTGATTAGTACTTGTACTAAAATCTATGTTCCACATTATATTTCAAATTTCAAGATTTCGTTATTTGAAGCAAATCCTAAGGATTCTTGAGGATTATGAGAAACCATACAAATTATCCTCTGAATAACCAGAATAGTGTTTGGATTACTTTTCAATTTGCTCGAGTCATTGTGCAAGGACGTGTCAGAAAATTTGAATGCATTACTTTAACTATATTTGCCAAACTTCAAAAACTCTGTTTAATTTGGATTTTAACGTTCAATTTGTGATTCCGGAAGCACACGGAATTTCAGCCAATTAATCTTTTAAATTCAGATCATATCGTATTCATTGACGTATCTTTCCATTTTAGATCATCATCAATAGCTATATCAACCATTGTATGGTGTTAAGCATATCTTAATTTATGTTATTTTGTTAAAAGTTTGTTTAAAGGAACTCCAAAAAATTTGAAATCTTCATTCAAAAGTTCCTTTTCTTGCTCTCCCAAGTTTTTTTAAAAAGAATTCGCAATGATTTATAGGGATTCTCAACAACTTTTTAATAAATCTTTACGGGAATTCAATAATGTGTTGGAATTCTTGTTAGCTGAAGCCAAGATGACGTACTAGGGAATTTCATTAATGGGATGAGATGGTTGCTTCGGGAAGTCGAGTCGGTCCCATACTGCTGACTCTAATTATTTAGGACTACTGAAGTCCTTATAAAATTTTACTTTGTAACTATTTGAATTCAATCACATTTTTTCATTAATAATAAATAAAACCAATTTTATTTGGCCGCCATTTCTTTATGTTTACGGTTTTGTCAATTTTCATTTGGTATCCGAGTAATGTAGCTTATAGCAATTTCATCATGAATAAGTTAACGTTGCAAGAAGGTGTAATTGTAATAGAATTGTTCCTACGCAAACAAAATTACTTGTTTTCTTGTAGTGATCAAGCTCATTTTGACATGAATGAATTTGTCAATACACAAAATAACCGTTATTGGGGTGCAAATAAACCAAAACCAATTCATTACCGAGTTCCACATTTTTTAGATATTTGTTTTGATATATTATTGACAGTATACTATTTAGAACAAGGTGGAACTTGAATGACCGCAGAAGCAATGGTTTCTACATAGTTGCCCTTCTGGTTTAACTTTAAAAATATAGATTATACAATTTAATTTTAATTCAAAATACTGAGCGTTATTTTTACGGGAAATTACAAAAATTTTGGTAAAGCCCGACGCCTTTTTGATTCGGCGCCGTTGTGCGCCGTACGACCTTGTCCTTATGAACGACACGGGCCTGCTTAAAGGTTTTGATG
Source organism: Cantharis flavilabris (assembly GCA_949152465.1). Taxonomy (NCBI): domain Eukaryota; kingdom Metazoa; phylum Arthropoda; class Insecta; order Coleoptera; family Cantharidae; genus Cantharis; species Cantharis flavilabris. The sequence goes on from OX424439.1 coordinate 24,229,781, forward strand.
AACCTGAGTTTTGAATCGTTTGAATTTAAACCGTTAAATTTTGAATCGTACGAAAGAACGGACACGAGATCAGATCAAAAGGCTTCTTGCCAAAGTGCGTATAGAAGCATAAAATTAAATTATCTTAGTTTAATTGTAAATTATCTTGTTTTAAAATGATAGCGCTATAAAAAAAACCTTGTGTCTACTAGAATTTTAAATCGGAATTTTTTCGACTTTGTTAAATTTACGGCTAAATCAAAACTGTTCGAACTCGTACGCATCAGACAAATTTGTTATATTTGTGTAGTTATACCAGCTAGTATGAATTATTGAAAAAATTTGTTATTTCAAAAAAAATTCTTTTAGGTTGGCATTTAAAAATAAATCAATCAGATGTTTGCTACGGAAAGAAAAGGGTGACAACACCCAAGTAACATTTTGTGCTGAAAAACTTTGTCAGCAATTTATTTGCTGCCACTGCGGTCTGCCAGCTGAAAATTCAGTTGGTTTTCAGCTTCAGCAGATTAGCTGAATTTTAAACTAAAGCTTAGATGTTTCAACTTAAAATTCAACTGTTTTTCAGGGTCAGAAAATTAGCTGAATTTTAAGCTGACGCTTCGATGTCTCAGCTTAGAATTTAATTGTCTTTCAGCATCAGAAAATTAGCTGAATTTTTAGCTGACGCTTCGATGTCTCAGCTTAAAATTCAGCTGTCTTTACGCGTCAGCAAATCAGCTAAATTTTAAACTAAAACTTCGGTGCCTCAGCTTAACATTTTTCTGTGTTTCAGCGTCAAAAAATTTCAGTTTGCAATAAAATGAAGAAGAGAGCTATAAAAATGGCAAGTCCTAATTTTTAAATCATTCACTGAAAAATCAGGTGCATCAAAAATTAATCGTTTTTGCGCCAATTAACAAAATTCATCATATCGATGAAAAATTCATAGTATTGATGAAAAAAAATCATTGTATTGATGAATTTTGTCCATTAACGCAAATTAAAATGATAAATTTTTTTCCATATGATGAACCTTTTTTTTCAGTATGACGCTACGAGTAATAGATAAACTGAGTTGAATCATTCCCAACTTAATATGATTTTTAATACAATTATTATATTAATTTTTTTGAAAAATAACTAATACGTAGTTTGATTTCCTAAGTTCATACTTTTAAATTCAAATTTAAAATTTTTTTAAATTTTATTATTAGTTTTAATATTTATTTGTCAAAATTTAATTTCACAATTGGGTTGAATTGTAGTTTCGTTGCTGCACAAAATACCTTAACTGCAGCAGTTACAGTTATAACTAAAATATTTTGTGATTAAAGGAATAATTAAGGGATCAATCAAATCCCATTTGAATAACCAGTTAAATTAGCAAAATAAAAAAATATTAATATTCCACCTCGATAATAAATTGATAGTTAACCTATTTGAAAGAAAAATCCAGAATAACCGACCAAAATTAGTTAGTACCTATAGAATAGAGGAACAGTATTTTTTCCCTAGACAAATTGAGACCACAGGTATGTGTATTTGCAGAGTTGACAAAAATTAAGAGAAAATTGGGATGTTATGATTCCTCATTCAATTGAGTGCTGTACGAATCTTGATCTTCTGGAAGCCATCAAAAAGCACATTTTTCGCCAGAACAATTAGAAAGTTCTCTAAAAATGTTCTGATAAAATTTGCGCCGTAAAGTGCAAAAATTGCAATTACCTACTCACAATTACCAACTTTACTTCATCATAATTCGAATGTAAGATTTTTAGATCCAAAGTTCAGAACTTTACTTTCTAGGTTTAGGCCAAACGATTTCTACATATTTTGACCTTGCAATATTAGCGATTTACTTTGGTTGGTGGCGCATGTGTTGCCAAATGTCAAAAATATGGCGGATCTATTACGTAGACTTGATGTTGTTTTGAGATGGATTCGGAGCTATTTTATCATAAAACTGTGGCGAAATGATAATTCACGAAATAAAACACCAAAAGAATGCAAACGTTTGATTTATAAACAAAACTTTCTATACCAACTATACGTATTAGATTAATTTAATATTTTTCCGCGAGGTGGCGTTTGCTTAATGTAAATCGAGAATAGAAAGAATGAACCTTATATATTAATATAACTTGCAAGATTTGCTCAGCAATATCGCTAAACCCTTACTAAACCATTATTAGTGGCTTAATAGCTCACCGGAGCAACAGTGGGCAGGAGGCAATTTGTAACAGGGAATGAGCGTTCAAAGTTGCTATATAGTTGCCTATTGCTTCAGTGTGAGAACCCACATTGGAAACTCACAATATTAGCAATTATATTAATTGCAATTGTTTGATATATATTTTTTTTATATTAGTATGATTTTGTTATAAAACCATGGTTAAAAACTTTTGAATAACTTAAACAAAGAGTGAATTGGATAATCAGAGAAAAATAGTACCAACCCTTTCAGCATAATTTAACACAACACAAAGCAGTACCTACCTACCAAGAAAATAAAATCACTCTATTTTCTTTCATTAAGGGTTAATTATAGCTAAGCACCGTCTGCTAGCAAGAGAAATGTTTCTATGAGAGAACGAAACCGATAACTCTAAAGCAATACAGGTTGCTGAGCTAAGATTCAATGGAAGCGAAGGATATTTATTGCATTACACTAAAATCAATTAGCTTCATATAAAGACACGTTAAAAAATAAATCCTAGCTTAGCAATCCGTACCAGTCCTTACATAATGGATTACAGCTGTTTCGAACTTATTCGCGATTTCAATCATTTATAAATTTTTCAATTGACATTAATTCTGTGTTCGGTCCTGACTACACGTATACTTTATGTAAGTAACAAATAAGAGATATTTAGATAAAACTCGGTCAACTACTTTTTAAATTATAATTAAACAATTTTAGATTTTTATCGAAAATAAATAATAATCAAATTAAAAAAATTAAAAAAATATAAGAATAATACAATACGTAGAAAATCAAAATTCAAAAAATTCAAAAAAAGACAAAATTAACATATAAACAGGTCTGGATTAAAAATATTTGAAATTATGAAAAATTCAAAATACGATATTACAATATAACGTTATTTCATGGTTATTTCCAATCCTCAGTTGTAAATAATCGTTTAAATTTATTAAATAAGAAGAATATTCGAACTAATCAAAAGAAAAAACTATTTAAAGAGTACTGATTAACAAGCATAAAATTTGACTTACCATAACCTCAAAAATATGAAATCTGCACGTTGTCACATGTAGTAATGAACAATTTAAAATAATTTGAACTAAGAGATTCTTTTACCAAGCACTGCTTGTGTGAAATCTGAGAGCACTGCCCCCTTAATTTGATTTCTAAAAACTTTGAAAAAATTCAAAATTCAAATTTTACCACGTTTTTAACCGTAAGGTGTAAAACTAGAAAAAGAACCCAAAATAAAAATTTTTAAGTAAATTTGTGGAATTTTAGTATGTATTTATGGTTAAATTAAAAAAATATAAGAATAATACAATACGTAGAAAATCAAAATTCAAAAAATTCAAAAAAAGACAAAATTAACATATAAACAGGTCTGGATTAAAAATATTTGAAATTATGAAAAATTCAAAATACGATATTACAATATAACGTTATTTCATGGTTATTTCCAATCCTCAGTTGTAAATAATCGTTTAAATTTATTAAATAAGAAGAATATTCGAACTAATCAAAAGAAAAAACTATTTAAAGAGTACTGATTAACAAGCATAAAATTTGACTTACCATAACCTCAAAAATATGAAATCTGCACGTTGTCACATGTAGTAATGAACAATTTAAAATAATTTGAACTAAGAGATTCTTTTACCAAGCACTGCTTGTGTGAAATCTGAGAGCACTGCCCCCTTAATTTGATTTCTAAAAACTTTGAAAAAATTCAAAATTCAAATTTTACCACGTTTTTAACCGTAAGGTGTAAAACTAGAAAAAGAACCCAAAATAAAAATTTTTAAGTAAATTTGTGGAATTTTAGTATGTATTTATGGTTAAATTAAAAAAATATAAGAATAATACAATACGTAGAAAATCAAAATTCAAAAAATTCAAAAAAAGACAAAATTAACATATAAACAGGTCTGGATTAAAAATATTTGAAATTATGAAAAATTCAAAATACGATATTACAATATAACGTTATTTCATGGTTATTTCCAATCCTCAGTTGTAAATAATCGTTTAAATTTATTAAATAAGAAGAATATTCGAACTAATCAAAAGAAAAAACTATTTAAAGAGTACTGATTAACAAGCATAAAATTTGACTTACCATAACCTCAAAAATATGAAATCTGCACGTTGTCACATGTAGTAATGAACAATTTAAAATAATTTGAACTAAGAGATTCTTTTACCAAGCACTGCTTGTGTGAAATCTGAGAGCACTGCCCCCTTAATTTGATTTCTAAAAACTTTGAAAAAATTCAAAATTCAAATTTTACCACGTTTTTAACCGTAAGGTGTAAAACTAGAAAAAGAACCCAAAATAAAAATTTTTAAGTAAATTTGTGGAATTTTAGTATGTATTTATGGTTAAATTAAAAAAATATAAGAATAATACAATACGTAGAAAATCAAAATTCAAAAAATTCAAAAAAAGACAAAATTAACATATAAACAGGTCTGGATTAAAAATATTTGAAATTATGAAAAATTCAAAATACGATATTACAATATAACGTTATTTCATGGTTATTTCCAATCCTCAGTTGTAAATAATCGTTTAAATTTATTAAATAAGAAGAATATTCGAACTAATCAAAAGAAAAAACTATTTAAAGAGTACTGATTAACAAGCATAAAATTTGACTTACCATAACCTCAAAAATATGAAATCTGCACGTTGTCACATGTAGTAATGAACAATTTAAAATAATTTGAACTAAGAGATTCTTTTACCAAGCACTGCTTGTGTGAAATCTGAGAGCACTGCCCCCTTAATTTGATTTCTAAAAACTTTGAAAAAATTCAAAATTCAAATTTTACCACGTTTTTAACCGTAAGGTGTAAAACTAGAAAAAGAACCCAAAATAAAAATTTTTAAGTAAATTTGTGGAATTTTAGTATGTATTTATGGTTAAATTAAAAAAATATAAGAATAATACAATACGTAGAAAATCAAAATTCAAAAAATTCAAAAAAAGACAAAATTAACATATAAACAGGTCTGGATTAAAAATATTTGAAATTATGAAAAATTCAAAATACGATATTACAATATAACGTTATTTCATGGTTATTTCCAATCCTCAGTTGTAAATAATCGTTTAAATTTATTAAATAAGAAGAATATTCGAACTAATCAAAAGAAAAAACTATTTAAAGAGTACTGATTAACAAGCATAAAATTTGACTTACCATAACCTCAAAAATATGAAATCTGCACGTTGTCACATGTAGTAATGAACAATTTAAAATAATTTGAACTAAGAGATTCTTTTACCAAGCACTGCTTGTGTGAAATCTGAGAGCACTGCCCCCTTAATTTGATTTCTAAAAACTTTGAAAAAATTCAAAATTCAAATTTTACCACGTTTTTAACCGTAAGGTGTAAAACTAGAAAAAGAACCCAAAATAAAAATTTTTAAGTAAATTTGTGGAATTTTAGTATGTATTTATGGTTAAATTAAAAAAATATAAGAATAATACAATACGTAGAAAATCAAAATTCAAAAAATTCAAAAAAAGACAAAATTAACATATAAACAGGTCTGGATTAAAAATATTTGAAATTATGAAAAATTCAAAATACGATATTACAATATAACGTTATTTCATGGTTATTTCCAATCCTCAGTTGTAAATAATCGTTTAAATTTATTAAATAAGAAGAATATTCGAACTAATCAAAAGAAAAAACTATTTAAAGAGTACTGATTAACAAGCATAAAATTTGACTTACCATAACCTCAAAAATATGAAATCTGCACGTTGTCACATGTAGTAATGAACAATTTAAAATAATTTGAACTAAGAGATTCTTTTACCAAGCACTGCTTGTGTGAAATCTGAGAGCACTGCCCCCTTAATTTGATTTCTAAAAACTTTGAAAAAATTCAAAATTCAAATTTTACCACGTTTTTAACCGTAAGGTGTAAAACTAGAAAAAGAACCCAAAATAAAAATTTTTAAGTAAATTTGTGGAATTTTAGTATGTATTTATGGTTAAATTAAAAAAATATAAGAATAATACAATACGTAGAAAATCAAAATTCAAAAAATTCAAAAAAAGACAAAATTAACATATAAACAGGTCTGGATTAAAAATATTTGAAATTATGAAAAATTCAAAATACGATATTACAATATAACGTTATTTCATGGTTATTTCCAATCCTCAGTTGTAAATAATCGTTTAAATTTATTAAATAAGAAGAATATTCGAACTAATCAAAAGAAAAAACTATTTAAAGAGTACTGATTAACAAGCATAAAATTTGACTTACCATAACCTCAAAAATATGAAATCTGCACGTTGTCACATGTAGTAATGAACAATTTAAAATAATTTGAACTAAGAGATTCTTTTACCAAGCACTGCTTGTGTGAAATCTGAGAGCACTGCCCCCTTAATTTGATTTCTAAAAACTTTGAAAAAAATTCAAAATTCAAATTTTACCACGTTTTTAACCGTAAGGTGTAAAACTAGAAAAAGAACCCAAAATAAAAATTTTTAAGTAAATTTGTGGAATTTTAGTATGTATTTATGGTTAAATTAAAAAAATATAAGAATAATACAATACGTAGAAAATCAAAATTCAAAAAATTCAAAAAAAGACAAAATTAACATATAAACAGGTCTGGATTAAAAATATTTGAAATTATGAAAAATTCAAAATACGATATTACAATATAACGTTATTTCATGGTTATTTCCAATCCTCAGTTGTAAATAATCGTTTAAATTTATTAAATAAGAAGAATATTCGAACTAATCAAAAGAAAAAACTATTTAAAGAGTACTGATTAACAAGCATAAAATTTGACTTACCATAACCTCAAAAATATGAAATCTGCACGTTGTCACATGTAGTAATGAACAATTTAAAATAATTTGAACTAAGAGATTCTTTTACCAAGCACTGCTTGTGTGAAATCTGAGAGCACTGCCCCCTTAATTTGATTTCTAAAAACTTTGAAAAAATTCAAAATTCAAATTTTACCACGTTTTTAACCGTAAGGTGTAAAACTAGAAAAAGAACCCAAAATAAAAATTTTTAAGTAAATTTGTGGAATTTTAGTATGTATTTATGGTTAAATTAAAAAAATATAAGAATAATACAATACGTAGAAAATCAAAATTCAAAAAATTCAAAAAAAGACAAAATTAACATATAAACAGGTCTGGATTAAAAATATTTGAAATTATGAAAAATTCAAAATACGATATTACAATATAACGTTATTTCATGGTTATTTCCAATCCTCAGTTGTAAATAATCGTTTAAATTTATTAAATAAGAAGAATATTCGAACTAATCAAAAGAAAAAACTATTTAAAGAGTACTGATTAACAAGCATAAAATTTGACTTACCATAACCTCAAAAATATGAAATCTGCACGTTGTCACATGTAGTAATGAACAATTTAAAATAATTTGAACTAAGAGATTCTTTTACCAAGCACTGCTTGTGTGAAATCTGAGAGCACTGCCCTGATTTCACACAAGCAGTGCTTGGTAAAAGAATCTCTTAGTTCAAATTATTTTAAATTGTTCATTACTACATGTGACAACGTGCAGATTTCATATTTTTGAGGTTATGGTAAGTCAAATTTTATGCTTGTTAATCAGTACTCTTTAAATAGTTTTTTCTTTTGATTAGTTCGAATATTCTTCTTATTTAATAAATTTAAACGATTATTTACAACTGAGGATTGGAAATAACCATGAAATAACGTTATATTGTAATATCGTATTTTGAATTTTTCATAATTTCAAATATTTTTAATCCAGACCTGTTTATATGTTAATTTTGTCTTTTTTTGAATTTTTTGAATTTTGATTTTCTACGTATTGTATTATTCTTATATTTTTTTAATTTAACCATAAATACATACTAAAATTCCACAAATTTACTTAAAAATTTTTATTTTGGGTTCTTTTTCTAGTTTTACACCTTACGGTTAAAAACGTGGTAAAATTTGAATTTTGAATTTTTTCAAAGTTTTTAGAAATCAAATTAAGGGGGCAGTGCTCTCAGATTTCACACAAGCAGTGCTTGGTAAAAGAATCTCTTAGTTCAAATTATTTTAAATTGTTCATTACTACATGTGACAACGTGCAGATTTCATATTTTTGAGGTTATGGTAAGTCAAATTTTATGCTTGTTAATCAGTACTCTTTAAATAGTTTTTTCTTTTGATTAGTTCGAATATTCTTCTTATTTAATAAATTTAAACGATTATTTACAACTGAGGATTGGAAATAACCATGAAATAACGTTATATTGTAATATCGTATTTTGAATTTTTCATAATTTCAAATATTTTTAATCCAGACCTGTTTATATGTTAATTTTGTCTTTTTTTGAATTTTTTGAATTTTGATTTTCTACGTATTGTATTATTCTTATATTTTTTTAATTTAACCATAAATACATACTAAAATTCCACAAATTTACTTAAAAATTTTTATTTTGGGTTCTTTTTCTAGTTTTACACCTTACGGTTAAAAACGTGGTAAAATTTGAATTTTGAATTTTTTCAAAGTTTTTAGAAATCAAATTAAGGGGGCAGTGCTCTCAGATTTCACACAAGCAGTGCTTGGTAAAAGAATCTCTTAGTTCAAATTATTTTAAATTGTTCATTACTACATGTGACAACGTGCAGATTTCATATTTTTGAGGTTATGGTAAGTCAAATTTTATGCTTGTTAATCAGTACTCTTTAAATAGTTTTTTCTTTTGATTAGTTCGAATATTCTTCTTATTTAATAAATTTAAACGATTATTTACAACTGAGGATTGGAAATAACCATGAAATAACGTTATATTGTAATATCGTATTTTGAATTTTTCATAATTTCAAATATTTTTAATCCAGACCTGTTTATATGTTAATTTTGTCTTTTTTTGAATTTTTTGAATTTTGATTTTCTACGTATTGTATTATTCTTATATTTTTTTAATTTAACCATAAATACATACTAAAATTCCACAAATTTACTTAAAAATTTTTATTTTGGGTTCTTTTTCTAATAATAATCAAATTTATAATATTACATTAACGCGAAAGCAGTAGTTTTCTTTATAATTTATAAGTTAAGTGAGTTTATTAATAGAAGCGTTTTATTTTGACGCAGCATCGTCGAAACAAGTGTCAGGCGTCGATGGACGTCGGAGACGCACAGTCTGATCTTTCAGTAAAGGTATCTAGTTACGTTCTTTACGTTTCACCACTTGAAGAAATGGAAGCATAATATCAAAGGAAATATGTTTCTCAATGTGCCCGCATCCTATTTTATTTTAAGCCATCCTGGAACATTTAATTTTGGTGACGACGTCTCGGAAAAAGTGACGGTTTAATTTACGTTTGAAATAAATTAATTAAATTTAATTTTAATCCAAACTTATGAAACTAATTAAGAAATCTCACTGGAAGTTTTCATCCAATTTTACACGAGAGAATTAATTTGTATAATTGAATCAAAATTCTCGCAAAAGTTTAATAAATCCTTGCGTCTTTTCCGTCTTGGTATAATAATAACAGAAAGGAATAATGAGCTGGTGTGCCATTTAATTGCCTTCCATAACCGCGTGGTATTCGATATATTATCCATTATTAAACAAGCAATGAGACGCAAAGCAAATTAATAAGGCAGGTTATAACTACCCTTGTTCTATAGAAATTATTACATTCTACCCTAAATCTCTTTCATATTGTTCGCGATCGCTCACAACGTGCTACGGTAATTGTTCCATAAACCTTTAAGAAGGGAGGATTTATTGTTGCAATTTAAAAAAAACCACCTTATTTATTCACTTCGCGTCGTTTATAATATTTAAATTTTATATTAAAATACGGTGACGTAACTGCAATATCAGATATTATGGCTACAAATTACGTGATTATCTTTCCGGCCAATGAGCGATCGCATTATTTGCGTATTTCTGGTTACGCCACTGCCCAAATGTATCGTTGCATAATCACGTATTTTCGAAAAAAGGTAATCTTTACGTGACCAAAATCGTCAACTGGTGTTGAAAAATTGGGTAACGCCAATTTATGCAAATTTAATTCAAAATTTTAGGCAAACCATTGGAGTGTTATGCTAATACAAGACAATACCGTCTATATTTTATTTTTAATCTGATTTAAGTCTTACGTTTCTCACGAGTTAATAAAAATGCAAAATATTCCACTTGAACCCAAAAAGGAACATTAAATAAGAAAAACGGAATAAACCCAGTTATGTTAAATTGATCAATAAAAAAAAGTTAAATAAATTACAATTACTTTTGATTGGCGGCGGTTAGGTCAGTCAAAAATTTATCGAAGATCCAAATAGAAGATTTGGAAGCTTGGTAACATCCCGAAGCTGGAAAAGTCAAATTAAATTCCGAATTTGTAATAAAGATGTACCTCGGGCCATTATTTAAAGTGTCCTTATAAATGTCAAAACTTGTGTGTATCTACTTCTACTTTGTCGTAACTATAAATTGTGCTAAATTTATCTTAAACGTCCAGTCTTCACAAATTACAGACAAACACGCTTTGATCGTTTAGCACCTTATTGATGATGTTTAAAAGTGTGGATATTTATGATATAAATATTTAAGTTTTTTAATCTTTAATCTCGCCGCAACAGATTCCGAAATATGCAAGAAAAATGTTTGCAATTCGAAAATAAATTTTATTAAAATTATTGAACAGCAGTTTCTTGAACAAATTATTTAGACATTGCATGCCCGTCTTAATGGAATAGTTTAGGGGTTGATTTTGAATATATTTGAATAACTTAATTTTATTGCGTTCGCCCTTAGCATGGGATGGATTTTGATTGTATGGAATAAATTTGAGTGGTACCTACACGAATTACCAAGAAATAAAAACTATTAATCGATAGGACGACAACCTATCACTTTTCGTTAATACATCCACCGAAATCTTAACGTGTGACCATCATTCGGTAGGGGATGGTTTGATTTTTGGAACTCGGAGAAGTCACGCTAGTGTGATCGAATCACGTGGTAATATAAACCCCATTGGAAGGCATCGAACTTCCAATAATCTATATTACCTTAAAATTATACCTATCTTCTGTGGTAGCAAACAGCCGAATGGGTTTGGAAAAAAGTAGGAAGGAGCACACGCAACGTAATAGTAATGAAATTTACAAAAATTAAATATTAACGTGGTGAAAGTCTGAGGTTTCATATATACCACCTGATGTTGGTTGATAGCAGGTAATTTATATCGCATAAAATCGATTTCGTTGTAATTGAAATCGTTAGAAACGACTATAATTATTATTATTTTGAAAAAAGTTTTCGAAAATTTGGCAAATTACGAATTCTTACCTGAGGCCAGCCACAGCAAGGTGGTCCAAGCCGCGATGAAGCCGCAGGCCATGGCCTCTCTCACGGCTTAACACTATTCTGTCAGCCCGAGGGATAGCCCCAGGAAGGCCCCCCCATGGTTTTATAATCGACACTTCATCGCATGTACACGCACTAAAGACTGTTTTAAAAAGTCGCAAACACTTGACAAATCACATTGAAAACTGAGTCCAAAAATCATAAATACACATGGTGTGCACTAAGCTAAGAGAGGGTGATCTACAAAGAGAACCCGCGAACTTGGCAACGGACCGTGTGAGACTAATGCGTGTAGAATACCGCCTGCGCCGGGACGCGGGGCAAGGGAAAATGCGCCGACGCCGCGACGCTCCGCACTTAGAAACACTTTACAAGTCCACTGTTAAGACAAATTTATTTAAAACAAATAAAAATTGTCCCAAATAAAAACAATTGCTGCCGAAACTTAAATTGTAAAACCACCCTAGAAGACGGATATACGCAGTACGAATAAGTCTGCCAGCAAACGGCGGTATAAATGTTAGGGTTGACTGACCAACCAACTCACCACCTGCAAATTCATGACCAATACGCTACTATTTAGCCTTATGTATCCGGTAGTTCGTTACACATGTAACATTACAGAAATATTACTTATACTAGGAGTTCCTATCATAAAAAAAACGTAATAGCATTCGTGCAGAAAGCAACCCCTCTGGCGCGGTAGTAAAATGCAAGACTTGGTCGCAAGTCGTTAATCATGTTTAAAAATTTTAAAAAATTCACTAATGGATGAAACGTAACACACATCTCAGCGCAATTTATTACATAAGACATGGAAATTCAATATAACAAGTAAAAACTGCAGTAAGTGGAGTAATATAAAACTATACAGCGAACATAAAAATTCCTAAGGTTTTGTGTTTTAAAAAATATATTTTATTAAATGTGTAGACATCGGCTGCATTTATTTTGAATGACCTTGTTAATCAACTTGTCTAAAAATTTAAGAGTTGTTTTGTTGCAATTGATAATTAATTTAATTGCATACGAATTTTGTCCATAGGCACTAAATTAATTTATTTGCCACAGACACATACACAATTATGCTTACATGGCAACAAGCCAATTTAATATCAAAATACCGATACAATCGTAAATCATTACTTTAATGTTCATAAAATAATAGAGATCACTAGGCCAATGTAATAACTATTCGGTTACACGTTGTAGATGTTACAAAAAACATATCGATTTTGCTAAAAAAAATTTCAAGTGAAAAATGAAAATGCAATGACTTGCGCCTTGTCGAAATTCAAAAGCTTCAACCCTTAAACTTAAGTGGCGATTACACAAATAGATAGTCGTACAGATACCCGAGAAATGGCTCAAACTCTACTTTTTTTCATATCCTCGTCCGCATAAATTGCAAATATAATTTCCTGGATTGCTCTTATGCCGCAGCAATTGCTTATTAAATTATTCGAAAACATTTTTAATTTTATTTGAATGCCAACAGTCGCAGCTTAGCGAGCGGAATTCGTAATTAATTAACATATTTTAAAATTCTGCTACTTACAAGGTGTAATAAAATATCAGGTTTAAAGGGGTGCAATATGTTACCGTGTTGGTTACTTGGGGTTAAATTAAACCATATGACAGAATAGATGAAACCTTAACTGTTGACCCAACACCTGTTTTTTAATTTTTACATTGTTTTATAGAATACACAACATTGCAGGTACTATTTCTTATATTTTAATAATTTTATTTGCATTTAAAGTGTTTTACATAAAACCACTTTTAGTGCATGCATATTAAGGAAAACTGTCGATATTATCATACCTTACATAGTATTATGTTTAAACTTAATTTACATTTTCTACCTCTATCTCTGTCGCTCTTTGCCGAGAACAAACAGAAAAAATTTTATGGTTCCCTTTTCAATCAGACTCGATTAAATCGCGGGCTAATCTTGCGAATAAGCAGGACGCTTTACCCTGTGCGAATTTTGATTAATTTTAATTCAATTTGAATTCTAATACTACCTACCTATACAGATTATTTCATGTTGGATTGATCTCTCTTAATTAGGTGTTTTCACTTTAGTACCTTTTAGATAATGCAATTTAAACCAGTGCTTAATTTAAATACTGCTTAATTAGGATTGGAAGAGGACCTTTTCGATATAAATGCAAAGCATGAAACAAAATTTAAATTTCCAAAAGTAAAGTTATGTTGGATATAATTTTAAGTTAAGCATGAGCAGTTCGAGTTAGGGAAGCTTCACTGTAATTAAGTTAAATTACAGAGTGACAACAAAATGGTCATTAGCTTAGTAAGCTTACTAAGTAAGTTATTAGCTTAGTGAGAAGAGTCTAAAACTTTCATATGACCGTTTCCGTGCTTCGGAGGTCACGTAAAGCCGGCGGTCCCCGGAGTTAGTGATTGCCGCCATCAACTATTAAAAATAGAGTTTTTTAAAAATCTTAAAATGGTCATAAAATGGACTGAATGGCTGATGATGGTAAACTACAATTAAAATTAATTAATTTTATAATTAAGACTTGCAAAGTACGCAAATAGCATATTATTTGAAGTGATAGATAAAAAATGAAACAGATTTGAAGAAAAGCAGGTACAAAATTTTTAATATTTTTCATACTTACTTTTCCACCCTAGGACGAAAATGTACACACTTTGTTATATGCCACATATTCATGTGCGTGAAGTTAGCCCCCTTTTGTCGAAAACTAAAAAGTTTTCTTTGTATTGTGTTGTATTCAATTTGTACTGCTTGTATTGTTAAAAATTAAAGTGTTGCATTGCAATTTGTATCGTAAAAATTAAATCCTCCTCTCTAGCCGTACAATCATTATTTCGTTAAATTATATATTTCAAAACAAATTTTATTTGTACAGTAATAAAATTATGTAGGTACACTACTTATCTTTATCGAAAATTATATTTCCGTGCCGAAGCGGCTTGAAGTCGAACCGTCTTTGCTCCGAATCGTCCTTGCACCAAACCGGCTTGCGCCGAAACGTCCAAGCCGAAACGCCCGTCCCGAAAAATCCCAATACCCAAAAATATCAAATTCGTGGGACAATACAGCAACATTTCTTCTTCTTCAAGTGCCATACACTATGGCAGTGCGTAGACCAGCCGTTACTTGGGCGATGTAAAAAATTTGGCCAAATTTATTTTTCGCCATTTTGAAATTCTTTTTGGCGAAACCCTTGGAACCTAAGGGTTCCGCGGAACCCCACTTGGGAACCGCTGCTTTAGAGTCCCTGCAAAAATCGCATTCTAAGGAAACACTCCCAAAAGAAAATATGGAGAGCAGTCACTGCGACTTCAGTCTCAGAGCCCCAGCCAAATCTAAGGAATCACACCATTAGATGGTTATCTTAAGGTTCCTTAGCTGCGGTTGGAGCTCTGCGACTGCAGTCGCAGTGACTGATGCTGTCTACGCTTTCTTATGATACAATCGCATTCTAAGGCAACACTCCCATAAGATATAAAAGTAGTAATAGTAATAGTAAAATAGTAAAAGTAAAGTAATATGATATAAAAGTATGAAAGATTTGAATCTTTAGCTATGGCCGGGACTCTGCGACTGAAGTCGCAGTAGATGCTCTCCATGCTTTTTTTATGAGACTGTTACCTTAGAGTCCGCTGCAAAGATCGCATTCTTAGAAAACATTCCTATAAGAAAGCATGGAGAGCCCCAGCCCCAGCCGCAGATAAGGAATCACACCTGTAGCTGGTCGAAATTTTCTGCACCAACACTAAGGGCTAGTTAAACCTTATGTAAAAGCCGCAGTTAAGAAATCAAACCTTAAGCTGGTTATCTTAAGGTTCTTTAGCTACAGCTGGAGCTTTGATACTGCAGTCGCAGTGACTTCTTTCCACGCTTTCTTATATGATACAATCACATTCTAAGAAAACACTCTTAAACGAAAGCATGATTGATATAAAAGTATGAAAGATATAAATCTTTAGCTGCGGTTGGGGCTCTGCGACTAAAGTGGCAGTAGATCCTCTCCATGCTTTTTTATAAGACTGTTACCTTAGAGCAGCGGTTTCCAATTAGTTTTCGCCGCAGAACCCTTGGGCAAAGTAAAAAATTTGACAAAATTTATTTTTCGCCTTTTTGAAATTCTTTTTGGCGAAACCCTTAGATTTTTTTGCGGACCCCTAAGAGTTCCGCGGAACCCCATTTGGGAAGCGCTGGCGTAGACGCTCACTTAGCTGCAGTCAAGATGCCATTTTTTGGGAATTTTAATTAGTGAGGTGGTTTTCCGTTGCCTTCCCCACAGCCCACAGATCTTTCTTGGGATTTAGATCACAGCAGTGTATACGACGCGACCAGGATTTGAACTGCGGCTTCCTAGTCGGACGGTGTAGGCTTTATGCCATACTGCTGGCTGCAGCATCTACACTACAGTAAATAGGCCGAAACGTCAACAATAAGTTAATTTGTTTTTATTTTGCGGTTTTCCAATATCCCAAGATTACTAATATTATACACTTAAATAGCAGACGATATACAGTCGCGATCAAAAGTAAGTTGGCAAATAGTTTTTTAGCAAAAATTTATAAAAATTGAAATTATTTAGTGGACTATGATACCTTTATTAAATGTATGTAGGTTAACAAGGATTTTGACGTATAAAACTTTGTATTAGTATTATCGCGAAAAGTATAAAAGTGATTTAAATTTTATACAGGGTTCAAAAGTAAATTTGCATAAATCGCCTTAAGGATTAAAACATTAAAAATCGTACATAGAAGTGAAACTAAAGTTAATTTGATTGAAATATACCTTTCTTGATAATAACTCGACATGCTCAGAAACAAAATGTATTCCAAAAATTTAAAAAACACGGTTTTGGAATGGTTAAAAGATGGAAAATCATTAAGGGTAGTAGAACGTCAATTTAACATTCCAAATCAAACAATAAGTCTCTGGTGACGAAAAAATAATAAGTGTGGATCAGCAGAGACACGACCAAGAACAGTACAACCACGAAAAATAACCAAAAGAGATAATAAAATGATCGTTGGTGAAGCAGTAAAACATCCTCGTCCAACGACTACACAAATTGTTAAAAATTTTAACGAAAATCGCGAAGATACGATACATGTTTCGACAGTGAAACATCGACTATATTCAGTTGGACCATTTGGCAGAGTTTTTCGAAGCCACTTATATCAAAGAAAAATCTGATAGCCCGTCTCAAGGTGGTTAAAAGTAATTTACACTGGGAAAAGAAAAATTGGTCTAAAATACTTTGGAGCGACGAATCTAAGTATAATTTGCTTTTCTCGATAGTACTAAGTATATTTGACGTCCAAAAAATAAAAAACATGATATTAAATATCAAGTTCCCACTATAAAACACGGTGCGGAAAACATCATAGTTGGACAAAACGGACAAAACGTGATATCAATTGGATTGAATTTTGATGACTTTTTGAAGAAACCTGCATGACTTTGGTATGACTTATTACGTGGCGTTCATTGTTGTAATAGTCAACAATTTAATTTTACGATACAAGTTACATTGCAACACAATTCAAATTGCATACAAATACAAAAATAATTTTGAAATTTTGAGTCAGCTAAGCAGCGGGTCAGAGCAAAATTTTGTTTTGCGATTTACGCGGTTAATATTAAACTTAAGACTTTAATTTTTAGCAATACAAACAATAAAAATTGAATACAACACAATACAAAAAAATTTTTTAGTTTTCGGCAAAAGCACATCACATATTCATATTTATTATTAGAGATGAGATTTTTAGGTTGTATAAATTCAAAAAAGGTAACTAAAAAGGTACTAATAAAAGCTATTTTAGATAGTATTTTGTAGTTTTAGGTAAAATAAACACTAATTAGGTACCAAAATTTTAATGGTTTTTTCTATATTTTCGCTATCGAGGTTTTGTCTTTTCTCGGTTACAATGTTTTTATACATTGAAAATTACCGCTCTACATCGCAACATGTAAATTGCACATTTTGAAACTGTTTTTTGACATTTATTATAATAATTGGTTTTACAGCAAAAGTTTTTGGATATTTTTTGTTAAAAATTTCATTGTCTTCAATTTTGTACCTATACATTTTTCTATTTTATCGCCCCAATTTGGACTGACAGCGACATAAACAAGACTGTAAAATATAGAAAATATTGTATAACATTAATTTGGAATTAACCGGTAGGTTAAAGAAAGGACTTGCGCGTTGAGAGAGAGATAGAGAAATCAGAACAGATAAATAGGTAAAGAAGAATTGAAATTGAATTTTATGAGTTTACTAAATAATTAGCCATTTGTATTTGTGAAGCTACCGATAAATTATAGTTGTTAATTTGGCAAGAAAACTTAGATAGTGGTTGTTTCTTTTGTTGGAGATTTGGGCTCAGATTTCCGCAAGGAAGGTAGTTGTATCTTTTGCTACGTTAATCGTTGCTGATTTAAGTTCTTTCTGGCTTCTAATTTAGATTTAAAAAGTTAAATTTGAATACCATTATTAAATAATTGCGAGCGGAGGAGGAATTTTGGTGACTCGAGAGCGATTGTTGGGACTCCAATCCGTAAATATTGGCCTAACCAGGAGCCTACCATTTCGAGAATTTTGAATAAAGAGATACTACAGGTACCGTGAATGAAAAACTGAACAAATTTAAATTCAAATTTCACCAATGACAGTTATTTTTTTAACAAAATTCAAAGTTTTCCATAGAGTGTGTGATACAAACTTTTCGATGCCAATTTTGTTTTTTTCAAATGTCAGTTACAAAAATGGTGTTAACGAAAGAGCAACAAATCAGAATTTTTAAACTTTTAGAACAACGGTGTAGTTTTTCTATGATACAAAAAAAGCTGTAAAGATCAAAACTTTTGTGTTTCGAAAGGTACACTCTCTAATTATAAAAAATTTGGAATACCAGAACATAAATCCAAAATCCGAAAGAAAGGCAGCGGCGAAAAGCCAACTCTGACAAATCAACAATTATTGAATTTAAAGAAAATGGCATTAAAAACGAATCCTCCGACACTACAACATATGGCAAATCAGTTCAAAACATCTGAATATACCATTCGGTATAATCTAAACAAAAAATTAAACCTAAAATTAATGAAGAAGCCACGAAGACATCACATTTCTGAAGAAACAATTCAAAAAAGGCACCAGCGCTCTCTTGGATTATATCACTTACTAAATTGTAATAAATGGCAAAAATTCATTACTGTCGATGAAGCATGGTTCCATCTATCAAATGCTGATGGCCAACGAAAAATTCAGTACTTGAGTTGCTAGCAGTCGGCAAGAGAATTGGATGTATTCTCAAAACAGTCCCATCCGAAGGGAGTTATGGTGTTCATGGGAATATCAAATTATGGATCCACAACGCCAATTTTTGTTGACCCTGGGGCAAAAATTAATTCAAAATATTACATTAAGAATTGTTTAAAGCCACTTTTGAACGATGCAAAGAAATTATATCCTGCTGATGATTGGATATTTCACCAAGACTCTGCACCAGCGCACGCTTCAAGAATACCTTGAATTTTTTTGAAGAGAACGGCATATCTTATATTCATCCTGATATGTGGACACCATCATCGCCGGACCTTTCACCTTGTGATTATTTTTTGTGGGGCTATTTAAAATCTCAGCTAAATAAATCAAAAGTTGAAACTATAGATCAGCTTAAAAAGTTAATAAAACGTAAGATAATAAGAATTCCTCTGGAAATGATACAACGATCGCTAAAATCTTGGCCAAAACGTTGTCTACAAGTGTACAAGAATAAAGGATAACATATTAAATAAAATTGTTTTAAATAAATAAAAAGAATTAACATTTATTACACTTCAAAATCGTTCAATTTTTCATTCACGGTACCTGTATTTGTGTGAAAACTTATGAACGTGCTGATCCCAAGGAGCGCTGGCGTAAGTTAAGATTGTTTGTTTGTCCGAGAATCCGGAAATATTTGTTTTTTTTTATTGTATTGTTTATTTGAATTATTGTTGCGGTCAAGCACGTACATACTTTTTTCCCGTTTTTTTAAAGCCAATAAAAGCGGGTGGCGCCCTTCACCAAATTGCGTTATTATTGGTTCCTTTTCCCACGCCCAACCGTAACTCGAAAAATTTAAATCGAAAAAGAGTTTCCGGGTAGTGTAAAGCTAAAGGGAGTTACAATTGTCATCTGTTTGTATCTTAAAATTGGTGCAACGGAAACAAAAAATGTATACCGGGTGCTGAATGAGTTAGCCGAACATAGGAAATTAACATGTAAAAATTTATTTATGCAAATTCCTGCTTCCCTAATTATTTTAGAAAAAAAAAATGAAAGACATAAAAATAATGCAGAAATATAAGCTAAGACAATAAAATTTTTAACAAAAAATTTCCAAAACGGTTTCAAAATGTGCAATTTACAATGTTAACATGAAAGGGTTCAAATATTTTCGTTAGCTTCTGTATGTCACTAGTGCTTTTTAAATTCAAAATTTAAATTGACGTAGATTCAGATGAGAAATATTTACCAATGAGGTATTTAGCATAGGGGGCACTGGAGGGCATTTCATGCCCCCCAGACCCCCCGGATTGACACCTACGTTTTGTGAATTTAAGGGTCAGTTAAGTACCTAGTAATTGTACATACATAATACATAGTTCTATTACGTTGCACCGATTTTGAGATGTAAGTATTATGTTTTGTATTTTACAGAGTCTTCTTTAAGTCGCTGCTAGTCAAAAACTAGTATAAAATTGAAGACAATGAAATTTTTAACAAAAAATGTCTAAAAAAAATTTGCTGTAAAAGCGATTTTGATATGTCAAAAAACGGTTTCAAAATGTGCAATTTACATTGTCAACATAGGAGGGTTTGAATATTTTCATTAGCCACTGTATGTTCCCAGTGCTTTTTAAATTCAAAACGTTGGTATCAATCTGGGGGGTCTGGGGGGCATGGAATGCCCTCCAGTAAATTCTTTACTAAATACCTCTAATTGATGTAGATTCAGATGAGAAATATTTACTAATGAGGTATTTGGCATAGGTGCACCGGAGGGCATTCCATGCTCCCCAGACCCCCCGGATTGACACCTAAGTTTTGTGAATTTAAGAGGTAATTAAGTACATAGTAATTGTACAGAGTTCTATTTCATTGCACGAATTTTGAGATACAGGTAATAATATTTTTTGTATTTTACAGAGTCTTCTTTAAATCGCTGCCAGTCAAAAAGAGGGTAACAAAATTAAAAAATGTATAGATACAAAATTAAAGAAAATGAAATTTTAACAAAAAATGTTGAAAAAGTTGGTGTAAAATCAATTTTTATATGTCAAAAACTGTTTCAAAATTATAAATACATCCTCAAATCTTAAAATCAAAAAAATGTTTTAAAAATTCTAAAACAGGTTGCAAAAATTCAAAATAGGTACTTAGCAAATTGTTTAAAAAAAAGTAAAAAAGGTAAAAATAACTAGGGCTCAGCTAACATAGTTTTCCAATAAACAAATTTTAATTCTAATAAAATGGAAATAGCAGCGTAAATAAGAAAAATGTAAAAACCTAAAAATCTCATCTCAATTTATTATTTACATATATCTTAGGAATGGAAAACGGACACTTTTGTGTTTTTTCTGAGATTTTTTTGGCCTTCCAAAAATATTCAGAATATTCTGAATTTCCTCGAATTTCACATTTTCTAAGTTTGTCTGGCAAGGGCGGCTGGAAGGAGAAAGGATAACGGTGGATTTAACCTCTCCTCATAACAAAAACCAACAAAATCTACTAACTACATTTTTTTTAAATTTCAAAAATATTACCTAAATTCTTATCAGAATATATTTATTTACCCTTTCCTCATCAGCCTCATTTACCCCCTACATGAACTTTGCCTGGATCCACCTGTGATTTTCAAACTATAGCTACAATCTAAAGAATTTCTATGATTTCCAAGGAATCCCAGAGACATCCAAAGGAATTTCAAATAAGTGTACACAAAATTTTCAAGATATTTATTCCTTGCTAAAATACATTGCTTTCAATCAGTTTAAGCAAAAATAAATTTTTTAGATAAAATTCATTTCTTTTTTCCATCTTTTTGCAAGATTTTCATGTTTTGGGGTCTTTTGATATGTGCTTGTAAATGCTATTAATAGTCAGAAGTGCTTAAACAACAAAAATGTATAGAGCAGATCAGTCACAAAAATAACTACAGAAAGATCTGTGGAGTCTATTCCGATTAATTAAATTTGAAAGGTTTTGGTGTACGATAGATCACAGGCCAACAATGAAATACTTTTTCAATAATTTTACATATTACCTACTATGAAACTGCGAGTTTCATTGCTTGTTGAGACAGTCGAAACACGACAATTGCAGATCAACGCGACTGCTGGTCAGAAACCAATTGGTTTCTTCCGTAGGACAGAAACCGTAAAGTTTCTTCTTACCTACTCAGTTTTAAATCTATCGTTTTAACCGTCAATTTATCTGACAGTGACATTTTTTATATTTTATGAAGGTTAGATTAGTTAATGAAACTCTGAGATTCATTGCAGGTAATATGTAAAATAGTGTGTATGGCACGGGATGAAACACGATTTCAGACCAGGGTGTTGTCCCTGGTCCTCACCCTGGTCTGAAATCGTTTTGTTTCGTCCCTAGACAAACAATATACTATTAACTAATTTCTGTGTAATTTGGTGTAGGTACTGATTCCTAAAAAAAAGAAAATAGTCGTATCACCCACCAATTTTTCACATTTTAGCTTAAATGGTTAAAAAAATGGCTATTTTAACCATTTTTATAATTTTTGAAAAAAAATGGATTTTAAAGCTAAGTAGTACTACTATGCGATGCAATTGTGGAAAATTGAAACAAAAAAATGAGGTTCCATTAAAAAAATCATAAAAATGGTTAAAATAGCCATTTTTTACCATTTAAGCTAAAATTTCAAAAAATCCTGACGTGCTGGAATAATTTCAAAGTCAGATTCGTTTTCAGCTCAAAAAAATCTACTAGAATCACCCTCGCCCATTTTTGAAGCTGAACTAAGGCTACCAGACGTCCCAATTTGGTCAGGACAGTCCTTACTTTTACAAGGCTATCCCGATTTTTTTTCATGTAAGTCGGGACGCCTAAATGTCCCGATTTTCATAATTTCTAAAAACTGAAAATATTAATTTATTAAAATTTTAAAATATCCAACTAGTTAATTTACTAGGTAAATGTAAGCACTTTTTCACTAGACTCGCGCTCGCCCATGTTTGCAGCTCGCAACCAGACTACTTGATTTGGTATATCTACAGTGGCTCCAGAAATTATAAATTATAAATGCTATTGTTAACTATGTTAACAATGTTAAACGGACTTTTCCAACACCTTTTTTCAAATATTAAAATCGATTTTATAGCAAATTTTTCAAACATTTTTTGGTGTAAATTTCATTTCCTTTATTTTTGTTTCTATACATTTTTCTATTTCTTCCCACCGTTTCTGAGTAAAAGAGACTTTAAAAACACTTTGTAAAAAATATAATAAATCTCCCATAAGAGCAATGTTAATTTTATTAAATTTTTTACAGAGTGTTTTTAAAGTCTTTTTTAATCAGAAACGGTGCGACGAAATAGAAAAATGTATAGAAACAAAAATAAAGGAAATGAAATTTGCAACAAAAAATGTTTGAAATATTTTGCTAAATAATCGATTGTTATATGAGAAAAAGTGTCTTGGAAAGATGCAATTTACATTGTTAACATATAGGAGTGTATTTATAATTTCTGGAACCAAGAGTGGAGTGAAACGTCAAAATGTGCGAACATCGGTATTGAAAAAAACTACTCTTTTAAAAATCTGAAAATTCGACGCTTGTGACAATTTTGGCAATTTATAACTTTTGATTTAAACGCTGATGACCTTGAAACATAAAAAAAATTCTTTTTAAGTTATTTTCCCACCCCTCAAGAAACCAAATATCCACTCCTATGTATGTCCCGATTTCATAATTTTAAAATATGGTAACCTTAAGCTGAACAAAAGTTCAATTTTGTTGCTCTGTGAATTGATTCAAATGTGGAGAAAAACAGAAACAAGGGCAGTTTATTATTTAATTCCACTTACCAACCAAACGGAAATCTGTTTTGTTTTACTTCCAAACCGAGCTATGCACTTGATAATAGTATATTACGTGCCGAGGTAGAAAATGCCTTATTGCAGCTGAGCGCTAAGATAGCTTACTGAGGAGCAAAGCGTCGAAGTGAACTATAAACATCAGGGGATGGTTTAAATAAAAAATATTTCAGTTTTGAAGTAGTCAACCAATTTAAACTTCATATAAACCTGTGGGAAGTTATTTCAATTCAAGTTGACAAAAATATCAACAGTTTTAATCAACCGAAGAGTGGAAAACGGACAGTACTTGGAAAATGTGAAGAAAATTATCAGCGGAGATATTACAAAATTTGATTTTTTGATTAAAGCTTGACACCGAAGAATGTATAATATTTTATTCGAAATCAGTGAATGTGATAAATCAGTAAGGGAATCTTTCTGACCGATAGATTGAAGAGTAAAACAAAATAGACTGATAGCCGGGATTATAAAGGACAGTTAAATCATTAGTTAGTTATTCTCGAAGTAAATTTACTTGTTCAGTTAAATCTACTGAGTAAATTTTGGGGACTATAAAGCAAAAGTATACTAAAGTTAGTTACCTAGCGATTTAATTTATGTAACGGTTTATTAGAACTAAACTCCTGTCAATTTCATCAATAGTGTCACAATCATATATCATTAATAATAAAAAAAGATGTTCTGTACAGTAAAAAACTGTACAGAAACCGAAAAAGAAGAAGTTTTGGAAATAATACAAGAATATATTAGCATTATAAAATGCAAGAAAATTGATATTAAAAGTTATAAACCTACAAGCGATGCGTGGGACAATGTTGCCCTACGTATTAATCCCCCTGCACCACCGGGCCTAGAAATGGGCAACACATGAAAATGCTTTATGGGGGGGGGGGGTTAATTAATCATCAAACCACGACCTGTGCATTTTATTAGAGTCTTTAGCCGTGGTGAACATTAAATACATTTATTTAAAAAATTAAATAAAGAATTATCATTGCACAGGGTTTATTATCGATCTAACAATTTTCGATTTAAGGGAATATTTATGTAAATAATATATACATCTTAATTAGTGAAAAGAATTATATTAAAACTTCATAAAACTATGTTGAAGGGAATATTTATGTTGGAACTTACTGGGGTTTCCCAACACAATGTCAACATTGTTTATGTTGGGTTCTGCTGGGAATTCCCGTGACAAAAACATATATCAGCCCAATAGTTTTAATTTTATTGGGGTTTGTTGGGCATTTGTAACAGGGATTGAAGTGATCCCTAATAAAAAGACGAACCCAGTGTTAGAGAAACGTATAGTGCAATCAAGAGCATATTTATTGGCGTTACATCATGGTTTCCTTCAGTAAAACTTTTATCTTTTCTTATATCTTATCCTTCTTTTTTCCATTTTTATTTTTCTCTCACCAACCCTAAAAAGCCACCACGGTTTGTTCATTGAAACGAAACCTATCTCTCAAGTCCTCATCACTTAGGAAATCAAATGGATTAATTCTGCTTCTAAATATACGCAGCATTCATGATTGTACTTCCTCATGGTTTTCATCTTCAAAAGAGATTGACGAAATCGTGGTGAAATTTGCAACTACACTTAATTTATAGGTTAAATTAATACCACCATTCAACTAAATAGCGCAATTAATACCACCATTCAACTAAATAGCGCAAGAATAACCGTCATTGGTCTATTTTGCAAATATTTACTAGTCAAGTAAATATTTATTCCTAGAAATCGATAGTTTAATTTATCCATAGATTTAACCTAGCTAGTAAATTTATCTGTCTTTTATAATACGCAAATCTATGGAGTAAATTTTATTCTAGCAAGTAAATCGAGAGGTTAAATTAAATGATCAAATTTAAATTTATCTGTCTTTTATAATACGCAAATCTACGGAGTAAATTTTATTCTAGCAAGTAAATATTTATTTGTCCTTTATAATCCCGGCTATGAATCTATTATTATATTGTGTGTAATTAAATATACATAAGATAATTCTAATTGACTTGACAATCTTCTGACTCTCTGCTACTTGATTACATATATAACATATGCCTTTTTCATATTAGATATGTATTATCGAAATTTTGTAACATAATTTTTTAAGTTTAGTCCGAAAAAGTAAATCTTCTAGGCGGCTTTATTGTTCTTCCATATCTTGTTGTTATTGTAGTTTGTCTATTGTCTTCATCGTTTGTTTCTTCTTTTCTTTCTATGTTTTTATCATTTTCTTCTTCATTTTCATTTTCTTTATTTAAATCGTTATTTTTGTCTGTTTTCCTTAAGGAAAACTAGTTTAAAAATAGTTTTCCTTCAGGTGTTTCTATAATGAAAGATCTTTTGTCATGTATTTCCTCTTGAATTTTTCCCGACGTCCACTTTTCTGTAGGTTTTATTTTAAATTTTATTGTTTCTCCTTTCTCAATGGCACTTAATGGTCGGGTGCTTTGATTATAATAATATTTCATTCTTTCTATATTTCTTCCTTTGAATTCTTTATACTTTTTTATATCGACCATTTTTGGTTGTAAATTACTTTTAAGAGTAGGTATTTTTGATCGTAAACTTCTTGATATAAGTAATTCAGCCGGGGATTCCAATTGACCTTTCTTAGTATTTCTATATTGTAGTAACGCCATATGCTTGTCGCTGTTAGTTTCATCACATTTTTTTAATAATTTTTTAATTGTTCCAATTGATCGTTCCACCAAACCGTTCGATTTTGGATAATTTGGACTTGAGGTTTTTTTTCAATATCCCATTCTATGCAAAAATCACTATATTCTTTTGAGTTAAAAGGTGGACCATTATCAGACATGACTATTTGGGGAATTCCATGTCTTGCAAATATAGCTTTCAAATGCATGATTACTGTTTTTGCAGTAAAACTTCGTAAAGTAGCTAATTCTACATATTGAGAATAGTAATCGACCACCATTAAATATGTTTGTTTGTTGTACTCAAATAAATCAATTCCTACTTTTTCCCATGGAAGTGAAGATATTTCATGTGGTTGTATTAGTGATTGCTTCTGGTTATTATTTCTATGAATCAAACATGCTTCACACTTATTGATTAGTTCTTCTATTTCATTATTGATTGATGGCCAATATACCGTACTGCGTGCATTTTCTTTACATCTTTCCATACCCAAATGTCCTTCGTGCAATACTTGTAATAATTGTTTTCTCATTATTTGGGGTATCACGATTCGATTATTCTTAAAAAGAATACCATCTATCACGTGGATGTCATTTTTAATTTTAAAATATTTCTTTGCCATTTCGTTCACTGAACTTTGGTGGTCTGGCCATCCATTGACATAGTATCCCATAACCCGTTGTAATGATTCATCACTTTTTGTAGCTTCTTGAATTTCTTTGAGTTTTCTATCTGACACGGCTAAATTCTGTATTAACAAATTTATATGCAGCTTATTTTCGATATCAATTTCTGTTAATTCTACATTTACTTCTTCTGTTGCTGCTCGTGATAGAGTATTAGCTACATACATTTCTTTTCCTTTCTTGTATATTACATTCAAATCATATTGTTGTACTTGTAGCATAAGATGTTGTAATCTGGCAGGTACTTCATATAAACTTCTTTTGAACAGTGGAATAAGTGGCTTGTGATCAGTTTCTACAGTTATTTTTTGTCCATATACATATTGATGAAATCTTTTACATCCATAAACTATTGCTAACAATTCTTTCTCGATTTGAGCATAGTTTTGCTGACATTTGATTAATGTACTTGAAGCATAAGCTATCGGTCCATCATCGTGCATGATAACAGTTCCTACAGCGTCTTTTGACGAATCTACCGACATTATAATATTTTTCTTGTTATCAAAATATCTCAATAGAGGGGCGTTAGATATTAGTTCTTTCAATTTTTCAAATTCCTTTTGGTGTTCATGTTCCCATTTCCAAATCACATCTCTCTTTTGTAGACTTCTTAGGTTACTTGTTTCTAACGACATATCTTTTATGAATGCGCTCAGATATGTTACTATCCCCAGAAATCGTTGTAATTCTTTTACTGATTTGGGAGTCGACATTTCTGTTATCGCCTTAATTTTATTGCTGTCTGGTACAACTCCGTTCTTGTTAAATTCATGACCTAAAAATTTTATTTTGG
Organism: Cantharis flavilabris; assembly: GCA_949152465.1. Taxonomy (NCBI): domain Eukaryota; kingdom Metazoa; phylum Arthropoda; class Insecta; order Coleoptera; family Cantharidae; genus Cantharis; species Cantharis flavilabris. The sequence goes on from OX424439.1 coordinate 24,257,658, forward strand.
TAAAACCGATTTTACATTTTTCCTTGTTAAACTTTAATCCACATTCTTGTGCTCGTATTAATACTTTTAAGAGGGTTTTATTGTGTTCTTGCATATTCCTTCCGTATAACATAAAATCATCCACATAAATAATGACATTCTCAATACCTTCAAAACATTCTACTATTCTTCTATGAAATTCTTCTGGGGCCACGTTGATTCCAAATGGTAGTCGTAAGAATCTATATCTTCCAAATGGTGTTCCAAATGTACACAGCTTAGAACTTTTTTCTTTCAGTTCCACCATCCAGAATCCTTTGTTTGCATCCAATGTTGAAAATACTTCGGCACCAGCTAAACGAGCTTTGACTTCTTCTATGCTAGGAAATTGATAATGTGCTCTTTTAAGTGCATTATTTAGTTTTCTTGGATCTAGGCATACTCGAATCTTTCCAGCTTGTTTGTTGACTAACACCAAGGAACTTACCCACTCCGTTGGTTAATTAACTTTTGTTATCACGTTTTGTTCTTCCATATCTTCTAATCGTCTTGATTGAACTTTAGCCAATTCCATTCCTTTGGCTATTTCAATTGCTTTGTGTCGATGTCGCCTTCTTGAAGAAGCCTTTCTCTAATGTTACTATGTTCTTCATTTAAACCACATATCATTATGCTTTTTGTTATACTTTCTCGAAGTTTATCTAGATCGCAAGTTAAGCTTAAATTTTTTAAACCGGTTATAAAATTTTCCAATGGTTCACCGGGTCTTTGTTTTCTTGAAAACAATTGATGTCTTTCTATCGCAATATTCTTTTTTGGAGTAAAATATTCTTCAAATTTTTTTACTAAGTCTTGAAATTTTATATTTTTTCTATCAACGTTGAATGCTCTGAATACTGGTATTATATCACCACCCAGGTGATGTAACAAGATCGCCACTGCTCTTTCGGCATCTTTATCTACCACGATTCCTGCTGCGATTTAATTTATATTTCAAATTGGAAATACCAATTTTCCCATTCGTTTGCCAAATTTTCTGCGTTTAAATTAATTGGACTCATGCTTGAGTTAATTCTTCCTTTAGATCTCATTCTTTCCTGTAGTATATTTTCCTTTTCCATTTCCATTTTTGTTTCTTCTGACACCATATTATATTGTGTGCAATTAAATATACATAAGATAATTCTAATTGACTTGACAATCTTCTGACTCTCTGCTACTTGATTACATATATAACATCTATATCAAATCATGTTCGCTGGGTGGATCTTATAAATGTTCCAGAAGTCGTTTTGCTGAAATATGTTGAGGTTTTATACAAAATCAAGGAATACGTAGCTTTTCTTGTACCCCAATATAAAGTCCTGTCGCTCGATAGCTGCATTTTAGATTTCGAAATAAATACAATATTCTACGTAAGAAGTAAAAAATCCAAAAGCTGCAAAATTACCGAATTGACAGTGATTTTGCTTAGGCGATACACCGAATTTTCGAAAATATTATAAGTAGGTAATTTATGTATTTCGAAATCTTAAATTGCAGCTTTCGGGCGACAGGTCCTTGTTAGGGTAAAACTGAATCCGTTTCAAATCATGCAGATAGATGTGATGTTCCAGAATTCGTTTTCGCTGAAATATAAATAATAAACTAATACAAAAATTGTCGTGTTTCAAATGTTAAAGTTTGATTTTTTTTAAATTTATTTTATTAGTTTGCAATGAATTTGTTTATTTTTGTTAATTTTTATAATTGGGTGTGATTTTGTAAATAATTTTTAAATTTTTGTAATTATGCGCGAAATTATTTGGAAGTTGGTAGAATTTTTGTAAGAGTAGAGACTTCCAGCCGTATGCGTTGGACGGAGAGGACGTGTTTTTGCGAGTCCTAAGATATTTTTGAATTTGTGTTTCAAGTTTGGGATTTTTAGTATAATTTGATAATAAATTGCGATTTAACGCGAGTAATAGTTTTGTTTCATTTAATATTAGATAAGTCGTCCAAAATTTGGAAAAATTAAGTTTTTGGATATTTTAAATTTTGAAGATTGGATAGAGGTTGGACCCGTTAATTATTGATTACTGGAATTGGATAACTGGAAATCGCTAAAAATTATAATTGGTTCTAGCAAAATAGAAATTAAAATAATTGAAATCGAAGGCGTAGTAAATTTGTATGTGCACGTCGCATCTGTGACGAAAAGCCGCGCTTACAATCAACGTTACCTTTTATTTACAACTTAAAAAATTTATTTGAATTTATTGAATTTTAATTTTAAATTTAATCTGAATTTGAATGGAATGTTTTCGTAATTTTTGGATATTTGGAAAATAAATTGGTGCTGCTAAAAAGCATACAGGAACCGGCTACTGAGGAGTTTCTGCAAACTGACAATACGAGCTAGCCGAGGTAAATAACCAGAGTGTGGAAAAGGTTTTGTTGGAATTGTAATTTTTCACAAAATACCACTGCAATATATTGATGTTTATACAGATTAATGAGACCGGTATTTTTTCAAACGGTCTGATTTCGAAATATAAATAATGTTATTATTATGAAAAATTTTGTAGTTTTTGGATTGATTTTTTATCTTTTTTACGAGGAACATAGTATTTGATTTTTAAAAAATAAAATATGGTGTATATAATTATTACGTAACATGTGAAAATATTGCGAAAGTGTAAATTTTTTATATGTTAGAAAAATCAATAATTGAAATAGGTACTTACTCTTATTATCTTAGTTTCTTTTAATAATAATTATTATTTATCATTAACAAAAAATTCTAATATTTTATTTAGGGGGATTAGGGGGATTTAGGGGGATACATATACATAAGTAAGGGAATACATATAGAAATTTAAAGAACTAGGGTAAGTATCCCCTACAACATATTAAATTAAAAAAAAAGAAAGAATGGGTTTTTGAGAAAAATGACTTTCAATTTTTTCAGAAAAATCGCAATATTTTTTGTCATCGAATTTTTGAGAATAACATTATTTATCTCGAAATCTTATATATACATCAGCACTGCAGGCCTAGTAGGCCCATGGCTTGTATCACCTGGTTCCATTTCTTCCTGTCTTTTGCCTTCTCTTCCCACTCTCTCACATTTAATTCGGACAAGTCTTCCTGCACTTCTTTACTCCACCTGTTTCTCGGTCTTCCCCTGCTCCTTACACCACCGAAAACAGATTTCCACACACTCTTTGGAGTTCTTCCTTCCCCCATTCTCACTACATGACCTAGCCATTTAATCCTCTGCGTCTTCACTACGTTCACGATATTTGGTTCGCCATACAATTCCATCAGTTCGTTGTTTGTTCTCCTCAACCATTTGTCTTGTACTTGTTTTCCTCCAAAAATCTTTCTCAGGATCTTCCTCTCCCATATCTCCAACATCATTCTTTCCTGATTCCTCAGCGTCCATACTTCGCAACCATCTCGAAATCTTATATTGCAGATATTGGGCGTCATATAACAATTTTTAGGGCGAAAGAAAAATGTACGGGTTTCCTCAGTTTGTACAAACAACTTATTTCAGCGAAAACTAATTCTAGATCATCAGAATTGCATGGTTTGAAATGGATTCAATCATAAACAACAGCATACCTACTATTTTTTTAAAACTAATTCTGGATTATAAGGTTCACCTAGCCTGCACAATTTTTCAATATATAGGTTTATTCATTCAATTTAGATTCATTCAATATAGCTTTTTCATTGGTTCACAGGTAAAAGTAAATAATAAATCATAATAAGCTGTTTTACAACTACTAATTAAAATTCAGGAATGAGTCAATTACTAACCCATTGCAAATCAATACTAACTATTTTGATCCATCTCAATTATTATATTCAAATTATTAAATAATAATATATTATATTGTTTGAGGATTTTAATGTTTTGTTAAGTGTTCTGTTAAATGTTAATTAACAATTACTGGCTCTTGATTTTTGTGACTTTTTTCAATAAATTTGTTTTTGCTTTGGTTATAGAGTGCGATGTGGAAAACTTGAAAAAAATTTTTTCTAATGCTGAACTAAATAGTTTAAGGAAAGATACATTGTTTTTCAAGTTCCAAAAATTCGCGAATATTTTCATTATTAGATATCCGTTTTATATATGTAATTTAAATAAAAACGATATTTTTAATTAATTGTAATTCTATTTGAACTTTTTAAAAAGTATCTTTACAATGAGCAAGAAGTATTGACTAATAATACATTTAAAACATCAGAAGATAACATTTTTGCAAAATTTCAATATACTCGTATAACAGAAATACCTTCTTCCTAGACCCCCCCTTTTCAAAAAAATATACAACCAAAAGTATTGACTGATTGTACTCGCATTATATGAATAGTATTTAAAAATTTCCAAGACAAACAGCTATTCATAATTGCAATGAAACAATCACTAAGCAAAGCAACGCAGCGTAACAAAACTAGTCACAATACTATTTGGCCTGAGTTATTTTTTTCTTGCGGTATTATGGATTTGCGAAATTTTGACTTGCGGTGAGATATATTGCAACCATGCCGTATTGAATTTGAAATTGCGGCCTCATGTATAAATTTGAAATTCTGCGTTGTGGAAGTGTGGTGAAGGTGTGAAGGCAAGAACTGGCAAGAATACAAACAAAATAAGAAAAAAAGGGTATTTACAGACGTGGAGCTAAACTGTAAAAAGTGTAAAATAGAGCATCAGATTTTCTTTCTTATCAAAACTATTTTAGAGCTTTTCTTTGTTGTGTCATCTTATCTAAATCAAAGTAAATTTTTCTTCTAGACATTTTGTTTCTGGACATTTCGCTCCCAGATAATTTGCTTCCAGACATTCGCTTCCATTTCTAAATTGTTATTAAAATTATAATGTTAGATTTTGAAATATTTAAATTATTTACATAATTTATTATATCATTGTTTTCTGCAATTATTAATTCTAAATTTATTTTCAATTTGTTGTTAGCTATTGTTTTGAAGTTTTTTAGTAACAAACCAATAGTGGTATCGAAATATCCTGGCAGTAAAAAGTTCTAGTAACAAATTGGTCTAGAACTTGTTCTCCATAACTGAATCGAGTGAGTGCAAAACTCTTTCCTGAAAAATGAAATTAATTTAGGACATTACATTCCCATTCGTTGTTGGTTACTAAAATTGGTTACTAAAACAATGCGGCAAAAAGTAAAAAATAACAATTTTTCATAATAAGAACAAATAAAGCTCCTTGAAAACATCAATACGTGGGACTATGAATTTCACAAGTTAATATCTGCAATATATTATATCTGTGTGTATTATATCTGTAATAAAAGAACAAACGTTACTTACCAAACTACAGTTCGTGAATTTAAAGAAAAATGCATTTTTCATAATTTTAAACAATTCACTAGCTACATCACTGGAGAGAAAAGTTTACTAACCTGAATTGCTGCTAAACCAACGAAGTGTACCCCACCTGCAATAATAAACAAAATTGTTTGTGAGTTATCATTTTAGATGAGAATGGTTTTCGTCAAATTACCTTTAACACTGGAGTGCTTTCGCCTTGTTCCTCTAGACTCTAGACCAATAGGTTCTCCATCGTTCATAACTCATCAACCCGGACACTTGCACATTTTTTTAACAATTTTGAATAAAAATTTTTATAAAAAAAACCACTTGGAAGCACAAGTATTTCACTCAAATATTAAAATTAAAATGATTCGCGATTACTAATTAATAATCTCCCGTTCGCGAAATACAAATTTTGCGTTCACGCAAAAATGAAAATAAAAAAAAGTTTGTTAATTTTTATTGTGATTGTATATTTTGTAATCAAGGCTATAAACAACAATAAAATGTTTCTTCTTTATACAAAAGAAAAGCTGCAGTCATGATTCAAATCTGTGCAAGTTAAACCCAATGGGTTTCAAGTCCATCTCCTTAACCTTTCGGATACCACAGGACTTATTAATGAATTTTTTCTCGATTTTTGTAGCAATAAATTTTGTTAACATCGGAGATTTCAACCCGTTATTCCTTTTCGTTTATCGGAGATTTCCGATTTTTGGATGTGTAAATTGGTTTATATGAAAAAATATTTATATTGAAAAGTCAAGAACTTTCAAATTTTTAAGCCTTATTTATTTATTATGGGGAGGGGAGATTGTAAAATATTGTGCAATATTCGTAAATGGAAATAAAAGTCATGAGTCATAAAATTTTGAATTTTTGGATCCAATAAGCTTAATCTATTATTATGAATTATTCATAAAATCAGAATAGGTTTGACAAAATAAAAAAATGTACTATATACTATAAACAAAATTGAAGGTAATAAAATTTTTTCTTCAAAAAATTCTTCAAAATATAAAATTTACATTGCTAACATAGGAGCCACCTCTTATGAGAAGTACTCCATAATTGCGAGAAAGTATTAAAGCGTTCAGCACCTTGCGAAGAAGATATAGTCGGAAAAATTTGGATGTGCTTGGTCTGCACTCTAATCGTGCTCTACTGTGCTACATCGTAATAAATTCTTTTTAGCGCAAATTTAACCCCTTTCAATTTTTTTTACCAACTAACTTTACTTTGAAGTACCTGAGAAAAAGAGAGAGATGGGTAGATAAAACATTTTATACAATAAAAGATCATTTTGTCTAAAATCAGAAAAAATTATAAATAAGTAGAATTATGAGTAGTGCCAGTGTACTCCGCTCTCCCTAAAACTGGACTCATGTGTGACGTCATTATTTGCTTAACTTTCAAAAAAAATGTAATAATAAAAACTTACCTGAAATATTATACAAAATGTTAATTACAATTTGATAAGTTGAAACTTTCAATTTGAAATTTTTACGTTAAACACTTCTTTCGGAGAATACAAGGATGCGGAATTAACATTTATACTCCCGTACTTCACTTTTGTGAAAATCTCTGAAAATGAACACAGATAAAATATAGTAAGGATCTAGCACGACCGCACTTAACTTTATGTTCAAAAATTAACGAATACAATAATAACTAATAATTTGTAGTTTATCCACAATGACGTTTGCGTTGCAAACTCGATGCGTTTTTTTTTGTTTGCGTTTACTTGCGTTCTAACATCAAGAATGTCTTCAACTTCTTTGATCAATAATATTCAAACAAGTTTCGTAAATTACGGCACTAAAACTTGCAAATTTTTGATTTTTGTGTTAGCCGATATGTCACTAACCAAAGCTACCGAAAACCTGACTCGTTCGGCGATGCAAGTTCAAAACGATAGTTTTTTGTTTTTGGTTTAAATTTGATACATTTGTTCGCCAAATTAAAAATAATTTATAAAGTAATATTATTTACGATATAATAGAAAAATCATAGAAATACCATTTCAATTACAAAAATGTAATTGATGCAAATGCACCCCACTATTAAATATAAATTTTTTTTAAGTGTAATTCCAACCAAATATTTTTTAAATTGCAATAAATTAATTACAGCTACTAAAAGTGACAATATTGCATAAATTATTTTAAACAATTTGTAACAAAATACTGCATCTTGCCTGCTTGAAAAAGAATTTAAATTTTAAAAGTTTAAACCAGGACTTCCCTTTTTTTTTAGCATTTATACTATTTTATTAAGGGCCATAGAAAAGAAACACGGAGCGCCAGAATTTCAACAAAAAATTGAATTAAAATTTTTATATACTGCCATGAAATCTGGGGGGGGGGGGGTAAATATTTTTAAAAATTGTACTGGAACCCTATACAAATTACCGCACTGTTGAGCATGAAACTTCTCTCAAATTCAAAATTCAAGTTTAAAATAAAATTTTTAAACACTTTAATGGGAAATCTATAATTGAATAGATAATTCGACCCAGGTGCGACGATTATCAACTTCAATTTATGTCGGTTTGAAATTTAATATTAAAATTACACCATTCAGTCCAATTAATATTGAGATTCAGATCTTCTTCCAAATCCACTCCAATTTCCAAAAACTTCCAATTCAAATTACTTAACCAAATACCGATTTATTTTCCAAAAATTTAAAATATCCAAATTTAAAACAAATAATTTTCCAAAATAATGAATTAAATTAAACAAATTTATTCCTCAAATAAACAAAATCTCAAAATCAAATTCTCAGAAATAATCGCAAAATTACAGGAAAACCGCTTCAGGCGGCCATTTTTGGCAAAAGCCTGGTTTTCACCGCCCATTGCTGCCACTACAAATTGTTGGCGGGAAAACCAGCAAATACAAAAATAATTACAAATTCCCATCATAATATTTGTTACAAAACAAAATCAATTCTATAAAATCAAAATGAGGATTTTGGAACACGACAATACATACAATAATCAACTAAAATCCGAAAAAACGTTCATTTTATGTTAATATAATGGAACCGTTATAATAAGAACATCATCCCAATAATGTTCTCGAATCATTATTTTGCGAATCTTAATTTTTTTTTTAATTCTGAAAGCAATTAGGATAATCAGCGATTCGGATAGTAGGAGTTCGGATAATTGGAGTTCTACTGTATATAAATTTTTAAATATTTATGTTGGTAATTCTTTTTTGTTTTTCAATTTAATGTTTATATAGGTAATGACTTTGATGAAAAGTATTCAGCAAGGTTTTCCTGTGGGAGTGAGTTAACACTTTTGCAAACTGCCAATGCGCTTCTCATACAAGACACAAGCCCAACTTTGCCAAAACCATGAATAGAAAAAAGGCCTAAAATAAGGCCACATTCATTCCATGTAGCCTATTGGAACGCCAATGAGCTACCACAGCAACAGTCAGAGATCCTGGACTTCATCAAAATATACGATCTGAATGTCATATCTTAGTCCAAGAAACACGTTTACGCGCATGTGATGGCGATAAATTTCCAAATTTCTCAGGATACAAAACAGAAAAAAAAAACATCTATATCAAGTCCTGTATGAAAAATCACGAAATTCCTCCCCTCGATAATATTACTCAAAAAGAGACAACCTCCATTATGGTCCAAACTCATCTCTGCATAGTACAAACCCCCCGACAAGAAAATCCTTAAACAAAAAATGGAATCCTTGGTAGAGCATGACAAGGTACAGATCATCATAACTGGAGATCTGAACGTCAAACACCCTGCTTGGAACAGTCGTAAGACCAACCAAGCCGGATGTGCCCTATTAAAACTTTCAGACGAAGTAAGTTTTTTAATCGACGCCCCGGTCGACTACACACATTTCCAATATAACCCCAACATTCCTCCTGACAAATACTCCCCAGACCATCATCATGACGTTCTAGATGTAGCAATACTCAAGAACGTCAAATTCCTTCATCAACTGAGTTCTAAAGACCAACTCAACTCCGACTATAATTCTGTTCTTCTCCAACTAGGAGAGGGCAGTCCCAATATCACTCTTTCATCCAAGGCTAAAATATCCTAGTTTTTTTTCAAAAAACATCTCGCACTTAACATTGGGTTAAGCACTAATCACTGTCCTTGAAGATGCATCCGATATCGAGAAATATATAGACATATTTGAAGGAAAAGTAAATGAAGCCTTCAGTCAATCCACTAAGTCCTCCACTCCCCAAAACCCCAGACACCCTCTACCTGACGACAGCAAAGCCCTAGATTTAAACAAAGAATCGGGCAAGATGCCATAATTCCGGGGTCTGTGTTGAGGGTGTTAAGGCTAAACTGAACTTCAAGGCTTTTGGCAAAGATCTCGGCTTTGTCCTCATTGCCGAGTGCCAGTCCGTTTCGTCGTTTAAGGGGTGGGATGGTAGACTTCGTCTGCAGTGACGACGCTAGGGGTGGGCCAGGGTGGGTACTTGCCCACGGTGCCCGCGGAATCTTTGAATTCAAACAATCCAGCTGGAAAGCCAAGCTGGAGGAGAAGCTCTCATTCAAGAATCCCTCAACCTGAAAACTAGTTAAGGTACTACGACAGACAAACAGCGACGGCGCCATCATTTTTGAAATGGGTGGGCACAAATTGGGCCCAATATATTTGGGGTGGGCAGGAGCACACAAAATTTGTAAATAAACTCAAAAATATACATTATTGAAATCATCAGGATGGGCCCACCCCTGGCGTCCTCACTGCAGACGAAGTCCACCATCCCACCCCTAAAACAATAAAACTGGCTGGCACTCGGCAATGAAGACAAGGACGAGACCTTTGCCAAAAGCCTTGAAGTTCAGTTTAGCCTTAACACCCTCAACACAGACCCCGGTCACACCGAAAAGATAAATTCAGAAATCCGTGACAGACTCTTAAACTCTCCACCCTCCGAAACTCTATCCTCAATCCTCCCTTTTCTTCTTCACGCTTCTCGCTTGTGAGGAATTTCTTCAGAAGAAACTTAATAAGAAAAAAATGACCCCGGTCCCGATAACATAACAAATCGAGCAATAAGGGAATTCCCTCGATCTGGAATTATGGCGCTAATCTAAACGCTAAACGCCATCCTTACCTTTAAGCACTTTCCTAGTGAATGGAAAGTGGCCGATGTTATCATGATTAAACAGCTCAACCAAAATCCCAGAAATTCCACCTCATACCGACCAATCAGCCTTCTCCCCTTTTTGGCAAAATAGCTAATAGAATTGTCCTAACCAGACTGAATACGGCTCTGGAGAAAGTCAAAATTGTTTCCGATGAACAATTCGAATTCCAACCAGGACAGTCGATGGTACACTAGATACTTCTCCTCACGGAGCATATGACCGAGCACTGCAACAAAAAGCAGACCACCGGAGCCTTTCGAGAAAGTATGGCACGAAGGCTTGCTCAAAATCCTCCTTCAAAATGATGACTGTCGGGACCCCACAAGGCTCAATACTAACCCCAACACTTTTTACTGCCTACATGCATGACTTCCCCCTCCCCCGTAAAAGACACACCAAAAGAAACTTTTACTCGGATAACATTACTTACTACAGCAGTTAATTCTAACCCCTACCAATAATACTACTACAACCAATAATAGATCGCCTGCAAAACGTTCTTGAAGACCTTGAAAAGTGGTTCCAAGGAAACCTACTTCTCAAGGTCTAACCCCCCCCTCCCACATCTCTATCGAATCCCCTCAAAAGCAAATCCATTTTCAAATCAGAAAGACTCCGGACCACAAGCCTTTAAGATCTTTGGAACGGAGATTCCATGGACAGACACTTTCAAATATCTGGTAGTAAAACTGGACAAGGGTCTCAGATGGGGACAACACATCAAAACGACCAATAGGAAGGCTAGAAGCGCTATGTCAGCCCTCTATCCCCTGCTAGACCACAGCAACACGCTATCTTCAACAACCGACTTCTCTACAAAACCATTATACGTCCCATCATAACGTACACTTCGACTGTCTGGGGTTACGCAGTTCAGTCCCACAAGGCGCTGCTCAATACAACCCAAAGCATAGCCATTTGCCAAGCATTGAAGGCTTCTCCGTCACTCGGCGGAAAAATTCTACGACAACCTGGAGTCTTCCAAAAACTTACTAATCCGAGAAATTGGAAACTAAAATCTCGAGAATTATTTGAGGTATAAGAGGCCCAAGTGGATCCTGCAGCTACAAAATCCACATCCTCCGAATCTCCAAAATGTGCGAATCTCCAAAATTTGAGCTGTTCATCCGAACAGTTTTATTATTTTTAAATCTTTTATATTAGTTTCACCTTTCTGTTTGTTTGATTGATTCAATGCGGCGAAACTTAGAAAGTCAAATTTGACCCAGTTCGCGGTATTAAATCGAGCTGAAATTTTGCACATTTGTTTTGCACAAACAAGCAAAGGTATCAGGGACTTGGCTTAAGACTTGGCTTAAGTGAGTTAAGAAGGAGCTTTGAAAAAGGATTTAACAAACAAGTAAATTTTTAAGTTATATCAGTAGACCCTTTTTTTATTTAAGTCTAATCAAAATTAAATTTTTCAAACAGGTTTTTCTGTGATGCGGACCCATAAGCGGCAGTCTAGGTAGCCTGCGCGTAAATACGACCCTGGACTTGGGGTTGTAGTAGAATAAATTTGTTTCTACATCCAACTACTTATTTGGCATTTGCAATAATTTAGTGATTAAAAATGCGGAGCCGGACATTTGAACGCGGCCGGTTGAACGCGGCCGTTTGAACGCAGGGACGTTTGAACGCCGGGACGTTTGAACGCGGGGACGTTTGAACGCGGGGACGTTTGAACGCGGGGACGTTTGAAAGCGAGAACTCAGATACAATTGCACCCCCTTCCCATTATATTTAAATATAATAATAAATTAAAAATAAATATAATAAATGTGACCTCTTTTTACATTGCAAAGAATAAAATTACAGAAGTTTAATTACCAAACAAATAAAAACTAACTGGAATTGGAATTCCAGATTGAAACTGGAATTGGAACAAACAAAAAGTTTATCGATATATTTATTTATTAAACAAAACTTAACTATTCGTTTCGTAATTATGAGAAATGCCTCTCAAAAAATCAACAATGTTGCGATTATTGTAATCCATTACAAGTTTTTTTATTCTGTAGTCTGCATCAACGTACTTTTTGCGCTTTTGCGGGGGTTCGTGCCCAGGTTATGTAAGTAGAACAATTCTCCATTACCCTTCAGCCCTGACCTCAAAATTAATACTTAAAATTTGTTATTGGGGAGGGGGGAATAATTCAAACTACTTTGGTAAGGGAGCGTCCATAAATTATGCAAGGACAATTTTTGGAATTTTTGATCCCTCCTCTCCACGTAAAGGTCCGTATTAGATTTCTGATACTCCCCAAACTCATTTCTCCTAATTATGAAATGAATAGTTAAGTTTTGTGTAATAAATAAATATATCGATAAACTTCTTGTTTGTTCCAATTCCAGTTAGTTTTTATTTGTTTGGTACTTAAGCCTCTGTAATTTTATTCTTTGCAATGTAAAAAAAGATCACATTTATTATATTTATTTTTAATTTTATTTAAATATTTAAATACAATGGGGTTAAATATAATGGAGGGGGGTGCAATTGCATCTGGGTTCTTGCGTTCAAACGTCCCCCGCGTTCAAACGTCCCCGCGTTCAAACGTCTCTGCGTTCAAACATCCCCGCGTTCAAACGTCCCTGCGTTCAAACGTCCTCGCGTTCAAACGTCGCTGCGTTCAAACGTACCTGCGTTCAAACGTCTCTGCGTTCAAACGGCCGCGTTCAACCGGCCGCGTTCAAATGTCCTAGACCGTTAAAAATGAGTTCCATGGTTCCAATGATAAAAAAATTAAGTAATCTTCAAATTTTTAAATTCGCTGCCCACTAGTTTGCGCCTGTGTTTAAGAATTTCATCTTACGAAAGAAAACTTTAGAATAATTACTAACAAAATTAAGCATTTTTGCGCGTACGAATGATCAAAGTTTCATTAATAATCAAAGTTTACATTCCCATGTACTTTCCATCGGTATACTTTGCCTTTCAAAACAATCTGTGAGCAAAATTCGTGCGCGCAAAAATTCACAGATGTGTACGAAGTTTTAGGTGTAACTTCTAATCCGTCTGAAGCCTTACTAAAAAGTTTGGCAACGCCGCTATTTTTAAAAGCAAAGTATTCACCAATTAATAGTATTTTATATAAAAATTTAATTTTAAATATAGGTTCAATCTAATTTATTATTTTTTACTAAACTATCAGTTAGATAAAATTCATTAAAATAACTAATTTACTTTTAGTCTACTTGCATGTCTTACTGCATGTTGGGTAGGCTAATGTGGAAATGACCAACAAATCAGGGCCGGAGTTACCCAATCTAGCGCCTCGGGCTATCAACTTCATTTATGCTAAGGTACTCATCCGCTACATATTTTCTATTGTTTTGTTCAAATCTACCCTATCTACCCTATAATATAAAAAGATAAGGCTTTCTATGCAATGCTAAAATGCAACGCTAAAATCAGGCCCGTAGCCAGGATTTTATTTCGGGGGGGGCACTCATAAAAAATTTTTTTTTTGGGGTTCCCCTTTCGAGAATTTTTCCGGGAAAAAAAATTTTTGTTCCCACTTTAAAAATATATCTATTTACCTATTTTATTTTCAAAATTTTTTTTTGTTTTTGAACACTTCGGGGGGGGGGGCACTTGCCCCCCCCTGGCTACGGGCCTGGCTAAAATGCAACGTTAAAATGCAACACTAAAATACAACGCTCAGTGCCGTGGGGCAAAAGGGCAAGTGATCCCCCAGAATGACTCGGATTGTATTATTTTTGGTCTGTCCAGTGGCGTATTTACAGGGGGGCTCATAATACCCCATTGTAACCAATATTAATCTACCCTATAATACAAAATGATAAAGCTTTTTATTCAAATTTTGCTTATTTGCTAACTCAAAATAAAAGTTTAAAGGATTAAAAGTTTGAAAAAACCCTCTAATATGAAGAGATAAGGCTTTTCATCCAGATTAAGATTATTAATCTCTTCATTATTTAATTGGTTAATTACCAACTAAGAAATTTTACTACTTACATGAAATATTATTTTTTTTAAATTAACCTTCTCATTACTCAATCAAAATATGATATCTAACAAGTATTCCCAACACAGAGCTAAAATGCAACGTTTTAATGCAAAGCTATTTCATAATAGTCAGATAATCTGACAACCAACATTAAAAATCCTATAAAAACAAGAAGTCAAACTTTGTTGTTCCTTGGTATGTTGTTACCTTAATAGAGAATATATGATCCGTTGATTCGATGATCCGATGAGATGTTGATCTCTCATCAGATCATCGTCTTGGAGACTATATGATCTATGACTATAAATAAATCGCAAGGGCAGAGCTTTGACAAAGTTGGTATAGTATATATCTATAGGCATTTATTTAGTCATGGACAGTTATGTTATATGTAGCATTAACAAAATGTCAAGGACAGAATGGAATAAATATACAAAGTGAAAGCGACATAACAAATGTTGTATGGAAAGAAATTTTGTAAAAAGAAGGATTTTTCACATACATGTTATTACGATCGGGCGAAATCGTAAATCGTTCTTGAAAATTGGGCCGCGGCGGCCAGGGGGCGAAGTTCCCCCACTAATAAATATTTTAGTAAGCAATACAATATAATTTCTGGTGGGAAAAACATTCCTAGTAATTTATTTTCAAAAAGGTAGGGGATCCATAGAATATTCAACCCTAACAATTCAAATTTCTTTTTACTTTCCCCATACGTATACGTATGTATAAGGGAAAGTATTGTAATCCACTCAAAAATCAAAAATCGAAATTTTTGCATTAAAATGTTCCTTATCATGTCCTGATAAGTTTTTGATGAATTTTAGTTGGATGTTCGTCTGTATGTCTGTCTGTATGTCTGTTTGTATGTCTGTCTGTATGTCTGTCTGTATGTCTGTCTGTATGTCTGTCTGTATGTCTGTCTGTATGTCTGTCTGTATGTCTGTCTGTATGTCTGTCTGTATGTCTGTCTGTATGTCTGTCTGTCTGTATGTGGTTACGAGATCATGAAATGAAATAGTATCAATTGCACAGGTTAAACCACGCAACTAAATGTCAAAAAATTTGACATAAATGTACATCATAGTTAAACTTAGAGGCCAGCTGAAAATGGTGAAAATTTGTTGATAATTGCGGAAATGATAAAGAAAATAAAAAAAGTTCAAGTGTCAATTACTTTTGGACCACCATTTGTTATATCCAAATTATTGGAAATTAATTCAAGTTTGACGTTTATGAAATTTTGACATGTTTTAGGGTTTTACGCTCCGTGTCCCGCGTAGCGCGATTTTTGAGCCCCACAGATGCGACCTGTCGCTTCATTGAGGTCTTCCACGTTGAACGGTACATTGCAAGAAGATGGCAAACGAAAATTTACTCTCCAATTATGTGTGCAAAGAAGTAAATCTGCACTTTTAATTTAACAGGTTTTAAAATTTTTCAACTTTTTCAACTTTTCGACTTTTTGATGCGAACTTTAGCTTCCTCGCGGTCTTTCTCGTCGAATGGTTCCCGAAAAGAGGAGGTTGAAAGTTAATTTTTATACCCAAATTGAATGGGGAAAGTTATGCAATGTTTACATAGCCAATTTTTTATATTGAATAGATAATAATATCAAAAATTAGTTCTGAATTACTTAGTTGTTTTCGATTGTACTTACAAACTATTCTCAAGTTATATTTTTTTTTAAATGTTGATAATTCAAAATTACAAAAAGGTACTTATGTTAACGATATTTATTTTTAATAAATACAAATAGAAAATAAATGTTAAATGTTAAAATAAAATAGTAGTGAGTGATGATTAATATAGTCTATATTGAATTATTAATAATTATAATTAAAACTTAATTAATTAATTGTATTTGTTAATTATTTTTCCAATGTTGACTAATACACATAGATATTAAAAGTCACCTAAGCAATCTATCTGAAATGTCTCGAGGTGGGTAAGCTATTCAGATATAACAAAAATTATAAATTTATATTAAGTTATCCACCATCAAGTTAATGTACTTTGCTCAGATTGTATAATACATATATTACGACTAAAAATATCAACCTCTAAATTAAAATCTCCCCTAAAATAGATTACTTGAAAAATTCTTCAACTTCTGATAGTTCCCTATCCCTAGCTTGTTCGTGAGCCCATCTATTTTCTGCAAGTCGATCTGAAATAGTCCATTTATGATGATAAATTCTTTTTCCACAACTTTGACACATTTTATTTCCAAACGGTGGTGATTTTAAATATTTTAATAAGCAGTATTGATGAAATAAATGGCCACAGTAGATCCTTTCGATAAATTGAGGAGAATTATCATCCACAATCAACAGCTACAAAATAAGAAGTGTAATTACGTAATTAATATTATGTGAGTAGACCAGTTTTAAAATTTGCTTATTTTACTGTAAAAAAATTATATAAACATATCTTTTGTAGACAGCCTCTTTCGAAACTGGGCTACTCGTGTACTTGATTCTACTTACATCAGGATTTTCTGGAAAACATTGTTCTTTACATAACTGGCATTTCTCACAGGGCAATCTTTTCACGCAATCTATAAGAAACGCAGTTGATTTCTCCAAAGATGGCTTCTTCACAAAAGGAGGATCAGTTGGTCTTTGTTTTTTAAGGGGCGGCTCTACACATTGTCTTGATATTTCTCGTACCTGAGCTAACATATGACAAGCAAAAGCTGGTGGAAAATTTGTATTTATATCATCGATACTAAAACACAAGTATTAAGCAATTCTAGCTTACAATATTTAATTATTTTTTAATTTACCAAACTGCGGCACCGGGATAATTATCTGGTACTTTAATTTTAGTCTTGAGATAATATTGATTATTAATAACTTTTAATAACAAACTAGAATCTTTTTGTTTCAATTTCAGCTCATCCTGTTTGTCATTTAAACTCCTTTTTATGGAATTAATTTCTTCATAACAAGAGCACAGTGGGTTTTCATCGATAAATTGACTCAAAAACTTTAAAACTTGCAAAATTTGTGGTTTACCAATATGCTTTTTAGCTTCGCTTTCGCATACGTTGTTTAGACCACTGAGTAACTTTTCAGACAGTGTTTTGCTTTTCAATTCAATCAAAATTATGGAACTGGGATAGTTTTCAGGAAACTGTATACAAATTATAATTGTTTTGAATTGAGTCTTTTTTATTTCTGCTCGGACCATTGTCTTGACACAAGAGACGAGTCTACAACCTGTGATAACATGTTCAGCCAACCGTTTAACTTCTGTAAGCTCATCTTCAATCAAACCCATATGCAAGAACTAACAGCTTCAACAGAAACCAAGCTAGACAAATATTATTAGAAATTTTCTGTCTAACAACTACTCCCAAAGTTTGGTTATGTGACAAACTGACATTCGTTTCGTTAATAAGGTTAATAATATAGTCAGTGTTGCCAAAATTACCGATTTTTCGGAACATTTTAGATGTTTTCAGTGGACATCAAACGGTTTTTTCTTTCTCAAAAAAAACAAACAAATGGAAAATCAAAAATTATTCTGCACTCTGGAAGTGCTCACGAAGTGCCGGCGAATGCCGTAAATAATTTTCCAAGTGCTGAGTTAGTTAATTTTTTAATAAAGGCGCGTTCTCACGATTCTAGTTTAATCAAATACTTTACAATTGACAATACGAGAAACTTTGATAAATTATTGGCGACAGGTGTTTACAGCGCCTCTACTGGCGTGAAATGCGGTTTTTTTTTCAAATGTTTTTTCAGAATTTTTTCAAATTCTATTGGACGGAGACGTTTTGAGACACGACTGCATTTAGGCATACGTATTTTATCATTCGGTAGTGTGCATTTCCAAGCAACAGGTGGCACTGTGAATAGTGTCGCCGGTTTTTACTATGTAAGGCATAGATGTAAGGTATTACAAGTTTCCCGTATTGATAATTATAAAGTATTTGGTTTAATTGACTGATTTTCCGATTTGATCCAAGTTGTTCAACTATATTAAAACAAAGGTTAAATCATTCAACTTTTGTTGATCAATTATAATCGGTTAATTAAACTTGAATCGTGAGAACGCACCTTTAGCAAAGAAACCGTTTTAGGCATAGAGGAGCCAACTTGCCACCAAATTTTGATAAAAACCCGTTTTTCAAAAATATTCTTATTGTTTTTCTATCGTTGTTTTGGAGACTTGTATCTTCATTGATGCAAAAGCTGACCCTTAAAACCGCGTCGAGAGATGGTGCATAATAGAACCCGGATAAAAACGCTGTGGTAGCTTTCACATTATCACTCAGATACATTTAATAATTTCATTTTGATACTAAAAAAAAAGCGGGGACCATATTTAAAGGCCCCCAATGAGCTCGGACCCTAGGCTATAATAGCCTGACCAGCCTTACGGTTAATCCGGCTCTTGCGGGACTTTTACCCTCCTCGCTGGCTTCCGCGTCGAAAGGTACCCGGCAAGGTGAGGGGGTTGAACGAAAATTTACCACCAAACAGGGCCGGCCCTAGAGCCGAGCCAGTGAGGCCATGGCATCGGGGCGAAAGGCAAATTGGGGCGCCAAATACATTATATGAAAAAAAATTTCAAATCAATTTTTCGCAAAATATTAGGGCTCCGTGAGACTTTAATTTATTTTACAGTAAGTTAAAACTATAAAAAAAAATTCAAAAAATTATCAATTATTTTTCATCTGTAAGAAAATATTTTCGAGGTTTTTATGTTAGTACACCACATTTTTCGTTTAAGTGACCTAGCAAGCGGCAAACTTTGAAGCCCATCTGGAATATATTGTACAGTATCGATCTTTTCCGAATTTTATTGGTCACAACCATAAATATTATTACAATAAAATGTAATATTGTACCCTCCTACCTGCACAACGTAAAGAAGTGCTATAGGATATTTAATTTACATTTTGCACTTTCAAACACTTTCCAAGTGTTTTTAAAATGCAAAATAATTGTTCAATATTTTGAAAATTTAATGGTATTTTAAGCTGTAAAAATAAAAAACAATAATTTATGTAGTATGTGGGTACTCCGTATCAATGAAGCAATATAAAATTTAATTTTCTTAATGCATTATTTTTCATAACAATTAATAATTCAAAATAATGCTTAAAAATAATGCATATACTTACTTGAAATAATTCCAATTTTATCAATTAAATAATAATCATTACTTGAATTATTTTTGAATTAACGAAAATAATTCAAATAATTCATTGGAATTATATATGTTTTGTTTTAGTTATTTTGTTTTGTTATACAAATGAATAAAAATACTGATACAACGGCTTTTGGGTACGGTTGCTGTCTAGGTAAAACGTCGCTAGTCATAATGAGACGCCACATTTCACGACAGGCGCAGGCGGATGGATTTTCTCGATTAAATATTACACTGACGCTAATATTGAACATAAACTTTCTTATTGAAAATTTAACGAGCTTCAATTTTTATATAAACTATATTTTTGTCAAGTTCATAATTTTGGAGATATTATTGAAAAACCATAAATTGTCACTTAAAATCCAAGATTGCGGACACTTCCGGATCTGGGAGAGATGGCGACTTTTTTTTTGGTTAAACAGTGACCTAAGACGAAACTTTCTGCCACGTTTCAAAACTTTATTATTTATTGCAAGGTAAAACTGGACTACATACCTACATACCATCCGACAATACTTAAATTTTATAATTTTATTTATATTTCTTATTTAATTTTTTTTCAAGTTTTATATATTAATTTAAAGATTAAAGTTCAAATAAATATTAAAATATTTATCAATAATTCATATTTCAGGTTAACTTAAAAGATTTTGATCGGGCGCGATTTAAATCTTTGCTCTAGGGCGCCTCAAATGCTTGGGCCGGCCCTGCCACCAAAGCAAAGAGTTTGACACGATTCCAAATAAAAATTTTTTTTTTCTGTTGTCGCGGTTGGTGAGCGCCAAAAGCGCGAATCCATAGCTTCCTTGCGGAATTTCGCGTTGAATAGTACCTGGCAGAGAGATGGATTGCAAAAATTTACTCCTAAATTTTGTTGTGCACAAAGAAGTAAAGCTTTCTTGCGGTATCTTATCCTATAGCTACGCGGGTCGTTTTCTAAACAGATTACGTGAGATAAAAACGTGTCTTATGAAACTAGTTTCTTAATGTACTGTTTTAAAATTTTGTTTCTAAAAAAACCTGTCCTAACATACTGCTGTGAAACATGGGCCCCCTTCAAGAGAGACGAATCAAAATTACTGGCGGCGGAGATGCAATTCCTGAGAAGAACTAAAAGATGCACAAGACTAGACCAAATAATAAACGAAGACATTCGCGCAGAACTGCAAATCTTCTCGGTCAAGGAGAGAATTCTGGAACACAGAGAAAATTAAATGAATTGAATTGAATGAAAAATAAAAGAATTTAAAAGATTTTTTTTTGTTTCTGAAAACCAATAGAAACTTTCAATTTCAATCAAAGTCAAAGTTTCAATCAATAGCTACTCGATCCCTTCGGGCTCTCGTATCTATTGCCTGGCAACAACTTTTCGAAAATATGTGAAATTATTTTCAATTTATTCTCATTCTCTTGTGATATTACAAGTGAAAATACTATCTTACAACCAGAATGGGAAGAGAGATATTGGACGTCCGAGAAAGAGTTGGCGAGACTTGTGAAGTCAGAACAGGTAACAGAGCTTAAAACCCTGAAAGAAAGAAGAAGAAGAAGGTTTCCGTTTCACGGCTTTACTTAATTAGATGGGAAAAAACGTACTATATCGAAATTGTGGTAACCCATTGTATGTACTTCAGTGACGGCGCCAGGGGTGGCTCAGGGTGGGGACTTGCCCACCCTGTTGATTGGAGTGCTCACCCAAGTTTTTTAGGTGCTTACTTCAATAAGGTATTTTTTTGAGTTTATTTATAAATTTTGTGTGCTTCTGTCCACCCTAAATATTACATTGAACCCAATTTGTGCCCACCCATTTCAAAACTGCGGGCGCCACCGCTGATGTACTTGGAGAGGTTTCAAAATTAAAAATAGGTCCAAACTAAGGACGCCACGGCCGAAATAAGAAAATTTCAAATTTTGACTTTCTTACGCCTCGCCCATAGAGCGTAAACTGTTGAAATATTTGAAAATGTTTTGCGACCCGGTCGGTTCTTGCGAATGGCTTTACTTTTGTTTCTCATGAATAGTTTTTAAAAGCGGTTCCTTACACCAACCAAACGATGAAATGTCTAGACGCGAAAATTTTCGTTTCAAATATACCGGCCCCTTCGAAAATTATTAAATTATCTTTTCGGTTTCTTTTCACGAGTATTATCGACCTGAAAAAAATTTATTTTTAAATTTGAGAAAAATCGTTCAGCTCGAAAGCGGTCGGACGCCTTTAGAAGTACTTACTTTTCAATTATTTATGTTTTAGGGGACGTCCATTAATTACGTGAGGTGACTTTGGCGACTTTTAGGCCCCCCGCCGCCCCCTTGGTGAGATGTCGTAAGATTTGAGTCGACCCCCACCTTCCAATTTCACGTGAGATTTATTAAAAAAGAATAATTTGCTTAATTATTAATACAAAAAAATTACGCGATATTTGCCGTGACCCCCGTCTCGTCCACGTGAGATTAGGTGAGATTTGGTTCGACCCCCCCCCCTCATCGCCTCCCGTAATTAATGGATGCCCCCTTAAATTACTGAGCGCATCTGATGCTTTTATTAGATTTACAAGATTAAAAAAATATTTTGTTAAATATTGTTAAATAAAACATTGCTAATTTTAAAAAACGGGGAAAGTTATGCAATGTCTATATAGCCGATTTTTTTTTATTATTGTAATAATTATTAATTAAAATAAAATCAAGTAAAATCTGACGATTAGCTACGCCACTGCGTTATTTATTCCATTGTTGCATTGCACCTTGCACATGTATGTAGATTATCAAAATGTGTGCAGGTTTTAGAATGTGCAGGCTTATCTTTAAAGGTCTTTGATTTCCTTCAAAAATTTCAAGTTAAAACGCAGTGAATTACTGATAAATATTTTTGATTTCATTATAAAGCAAATTATAGTTCGGATTAAGAAAAAGCTGGACGATTTTAAAATAAATTTATTGCACTTCCGAAGTTCAAGGTGTTTGACCGCTATAAATGTGCTATTTATGTTGTGCGCGCAGCAAGTAATATAGTTGTGGTTTGGTGATTCCCCCTATTTATTAAGTTTGACATTTGATTAAATATTTTTGTCTAATATCAAGATGACTACCGAAAAAAGTCCGATATCTATTTTACAAGAATTGGCACAAATCAAACGGATACCTTTACCTGTGTATGATGTGGAGGCAATGGGAAAAACATTTCGTGTTACACTAAAATTAGGAACAAACGACAAAATTATTGCGGAAGGGGTAAATATTAACAAAAAATTAGCCAAACAGTTGTGTGCCGAAAATGCATTAAAATTATTAAACATAAAAAATGTTGATGCAACATTAAGTAGTACAAAACATACATTTATTAATGCTAGCAATAATAATTATCATTACAATAATAAAAATAATTTGGATAGAAACTCCAATAATTCAATTAGAAAATCTTGCTCATCATCATTAAGTTCTTTAACTGCTCCATTTGACAACCATGTGGGTAAATTAAACGAAATTTGTTCTAAGAGAATGCTCGAGTACCCTATCTACCGAGAATGTAGGAGTTCAAACGGAGAATTTGTTATCGAATGTAAAATTTTTGATAACACCATCACCCAAGGACGATCAAAAACTAAAAAGGAGGCAAAACAGAAAGCTGCCGAAGCAATGTTTAAAGTGTAAGTTAAATTAGTTTTATTAGATAATAATAAATTATAAATAAATTTAATTGTTTAGGCTCAGCGAAAGTCGTGAATCGAGGTGCGAGGAACTTATGGAATCCATCAAAGTTACTGATAGATTGTCAAAATTAACTTTAAATATCAATGACGAGGTGGATGTAGGGGGTAGTCAGCGAAAGTCGCTGGTAGAGTTGGACACTCACGCTGCGACTAAGCAAAGTGACATATCTGCGGTATGTACATAGTTTTAATTTTTAATAGTATATTAAAGTATAAGTGGATAATACGATCTTTAAAACACGCGCGATTTTGCGATCACGACGGCGCAGCCGGAGTGCTCGAAATAGAGCAAGTGTTTTAAAGATCATGTATCCACGAATACTTTACATAATTTTTTTTTATTGGTACACTTTGAAATCATTAATATTGGCATTAATACTACAAAAAATGGAAATAATATCTAACAGTAAGTGAAATGGTCAAATTTCTGATGTGACATCAGTATATCACTGTAAAGTAAGAAAAACAAAAATTAATTTTACAATCTGTCACAAGATTAACAGATTAATATTTGAATATTAAATAATAATTAAAAAGTTGACATTTTTTAACTTAAGTTGCCATGGTAACTTTAAAACACGCGCGTTTTTGAAAGTTGGATTTAAACACGCTGAAGCATACTTTAAATAAGCATTATAGGATACCAATAAAAAAAAATAATTTTTGTATTAAAATTTTCTTAGGTTGCATATATGGACGAACGACAACTAAAAATGGAATTGGAGAAAATGAATGTTATCTATCGGGTGACAAATCTTCAAACTGTGAATAAGACGACTATGATGCTTAAAACAAAACCCACTTCAAATTATAAATCTTTCACTTTCCTTGCAACGGGTGATAATAAAGAAAGGGTTGGTGTAGATTTATTACGAAGAGCTGTTTTTGGACTGAGAATCTTAAAAGATTAATTTGATTCCTTTACATATTTTTTTATAATTTGTTATTTTCTAATAATTTTTGGTTGTTTAAGAACGGTGATAATTTTTGAATGCTTATTTTATATTTAAGTGTGCATTTTAGATTTTAACGAATGGTCTTTTAATTTTATTGTTATTGTAGGGATGAAGCATTCAAAATGTAATTGTAATTTATAATCATTGTTACATCGCACATATTTATTTGTTTCTGTTTGTGATATGCTAGATGTACTTACATCAGAATTATGATGTTCAGTGTTCTGATGGAAAATTTTATTTAATTTAACATTTTTCAGAAAATTAATTTATTTTAAAATACTTTCTATAAATAGGTATTTACAGAAACGGTCTTTTTCATAACGAACAGATTGCTATATATTTTAATCTTTTTTTTAATTTTTTTTGTATTTTATATCTTGTTTCTATATCAAGATCTATAATCTTGTTATTATAGTAATCTTTTCAATTTGTATATTCTGGTAATTTCTAAGTTTTAATATAATTTGATAATTTTAATTATTATTAATTTATCAGAAAATCAATAAATTTTGTTAGTTGAAATTGGGCGTTTCAATCGTTGGTAATAGAATGGAAATAATTGACTTGATTTGAGCGTTATTGTCCGTCGTTCGTGTGCATGGACTCTTTCGAAGTCATTTTTTCTACGTCCTAGAGAGCTAAAATTTGATACACAGCTTTCACTTTTTATTTATTCTTTTTATTATTTTTATGTATTATTTTTATATTTTAAATATAATTTTTATATATTCTAATTAGCTTTTCAAAAATTCTGAAAAATAAGCAAAATATCAGAAAAAACTGAAAATGATAAAGCGCATGCTACATTTACTATGTATGTAAATAATTTGAACACACTATGGCCGTGTTCGATTTGGAAGCTTACGGCGCTTTTGGTACCAATTGCTTTTATGAGCAATGATTGGTCTAGACAGGTAGTATTGGTACCAAAAGCGCCGTAAAGCTTCCAAATCAAACACGTGTATGTGTGTACCACGATAAAAAACCGCAATACTTACTCTACCTCATGGTGGTGTGGAAATGCGTTTTCTGGCCAAAACTTGTGTTGGAGTAGACTTTGAGCCGTTTGTACGCTAACACTATGCGCTACTATGCGCATTGAACATTTTTACCATACTTTTTTGCTGGTTGCTCAACGGCAACGGAATTCTAACAATAGTTACCGTGCGACCTTTAGGTTGCACAACCTAAGCAACCTAGTAATTAATAAATTACAACCTAAAATAAATTTGAAATAAGATCAAAAAATTAAATAAAAAATAAAAAAATTTAAAAAACTTTTTTTTTATGAAAAAATATGCCCTAAAAAGTAAAAAATAAAATAATTTTTTAAATAAACACAAACAAAGCTGCTTGAAAACATCTATATAAAAGCGTGGGGCTATTAAATGTCCAAGAACAATTTCATACACCTATACCTACCGACAGTGGCGTATTTAGAGGGGGGCAAAGGGGAAATTGCTCCCCCCAAGGATGACTCGGATTGTACCTCTAAAGCCCCCCCCCCTGATAAAAATAATGTTTACCACGAAGTTTTAAAATTTAAATAACTTTAAATTATTTTTATTTATTTGTTTATTTATTTATTTACTAGCTGGAAAGCCTGTCCGCGTGCGGGTAGCTAGACGGTGGATCGCTTTTTTAGTGGTATAATATTTAATTATTTTGTTTCTTTTCCCGTTACTGGGTGATTCCCGTTTTTCTATATTTTCAAAATAACTCAAAAAGTGGGGCAATTAAATGTTTTTTTATAATATAAAAGTAAATAAGTTTCTCAAATTCTAATTTTCTTTAGCCGAACGTTTTAATTTCCCTCACTTTTGCTCAAAAACAAAATATTTCTCGGTTTTTCCTGGCGAAATTTGTAAAATTATAAATCCCCTATCTTCTCCAAGTATTCTAAAAGACTGGAAATCCTGCGATATGTACTGGAGGGTGTTCCACACCCCCCAGACCCCCCGGTTTACAATTTTGACTTTATATTTTTATATTATTTTTATAATTACCTTTTAAAGTAACACAGAAAGTTGCTGCTAAACTCTGTGAGCAGTAAGGTAATTAAATAAATATGCTTTCCAAGTTTTATTTTTTGCTAGCCGAAGGTTAAACTTCCCTAATTTTTGCTTAAAAATTCAAATTTCCCGGTTCAGATTAAAATTGGACAAATATTTTTAGTCCTAATCTTAGTTTAATATATTTTTTAGTTGGTAAAAGAAAATCGACCAACCAGAGTGTTTTTCCACCAAAAAATGACACGTTGTAGCAGGAGTAGCAGAAGAGTGCTGGGATTTTATGCATTAGGATTAGTTACAACTGACGCGCATGAATGGCTTAACGAGATTCTGAAAAATCTTTAATCTGCCCCCCCCCTCCCCAAAAGCATTTTCTAAATACGCCACTGCCTTCCGAATTACGGAAATTCATAACCCCACGCTTTCATATAGATGTTTTCAAGCAGCTTTGTTTGTTTAATTAAAAAAATTATTTAATTTTTGACTTTTTAGTGAATATTTTTTAAATTTTAAATAAAAGGTTTTTTTAAATCCTTTTATTTTTTATTTAATTTGTTTTTCATTTTCAGAAATCATATGTAGCTATTTGTACATGTATAATATAATGTATATTTGTATGTGTAATCATTTGTGCATCTTCCGTATATCCGTTAAATACAACAATGGCATTGGATGTATAGTTTGATCAAACGAATTTCTTGCAAATGCAAAAAGGGATGTAAGAAAGCCTGTCATGGGCGTCCATTGGGGGGGGGGGGGGGAGCAAAGAGGGCAGCCGCCCCGCTGACTCTTGCCTCAATTTTTTTAAACATTAAATATTTTGAGTTCGCGAAGAAACCACGGAATTTGAAGTAGCCTTTTTTGCAAATATAAATCCCCTATCTTCTCCAAGTATTCTAAAAGACTGGAAATCCTGCGATATGTACTGGAGGGTGTTCCACACCCCCCAGACCCCCCGGTTTACAATTTTGACTTTATATTTTTATATTATTTTTATAATTACCTTTTAAAGTAACACAGAAAGTTGCTGCTAAACTCTGTGAGCAGTAAGGTAATTAAATAAATATGCTTTCCAAGTTTTATTTTTTGCTAGCCGAAGGTTAAACTTCCCTAATTTTTGCTTAAAAATTCAAATTTCCCGGTTCAGATTAAAATTGGACAAATATTTTTAGTCCTAATCTTAGTTTAATATATTTTTTAGTTGGTAAAAGAAAATCGACCAACCAGAGTGTTTTTCCACCAAAAAATGACACGTTGTAGCAGGAGTAGCAGAAGAGTGCTGGGATTTTATGCATTAGGATTAGTTACAACTGACGCGCATGAATGGCTTAACGAGATTCTGAAAAATCTTTAATCTGCCCCCCCCCTCCCCAAAAGCATTTTCTAAATACGCCACTGCCTTCCGAATTACGGAAATTCATAACCCCACGCTTTCATATAGATGTTTTCAAGCAGCTTTGTTTGTTTTAATTAAAAAAATTATTTAATTTTTGACTTTTTAGTGCATATTTTTTAAATTTTAAATAAAAGGTTTTTTTAAATCCTTTTATTTTTTATTTAATTTGTTTTTCATTTTCAGAAATCATATGTAGCTATTTGTACATGTATAATATAATGTATATTTGTATGTGTAATCATTTGTGCATCTTCCGTATATCCGTTAAATACAACAATGGCATTGGATGTATAGTTTGATCAAACGAATTTCTTGCAAATGCAAAAAGGGATGTAAGAAAGCCTGTCATGGGCGTCCATTGGGGGGGGGGGGAGCAAAGAGGGCAGCCGCCCCGCTGACTCTTGCCTCAATTTTTTTAAACATTAAATATTTTGAGTTCGCGAAGAAACCACGGAATTTGAAGTAGCCTTTTTTGCAAATATAAATCCCCTATCTTCTCCAAGTATTCTAAAAGACTGGAAATCCTGCGATATGTACTGGAGGGTGTTCCACACCCCCCAGACCCCCCGGTTTACAATTTTGACTTTATATTTTTATATTATTTTTATAATTACCTTTTAAAGTAACACAGAAAGTTGCTGCTAAACTCTGTGAGCAGTAAGGTAATTAAATAAATATGCTTTCCAAGTTTTATTTTTTGCTAGCCGAAGGTTAAACTTCCCTAATTTTTGCTTAAAAATTCAAATTTCCCGGTTCAGATTAAAATTGGACAAATATTTTTAGTCCTAATCTTAGTTTAATATATTTTTTAGTTGGTAAAAGAAAATCGACCAACCAGAGTGTTTTTCCACCAAAAAATGACACGTTGTAGCAGGAGTAGCAGAAGAGTGCTGGGATTTTATGCATTAGGATTAGTTACAACTGACGCGCATGAATGGCTTAACGAGATTCTGAAAAATCTTTAATCTGCCCCCCCCCTCCCCAAAAGCATTTTCTAAATACGCCACTGCCTTCCGAATTACGGAAATTCATAACCCCACGCTTTCATATAGATGTTTTCAAGCAGCTTTGTTTGTTTTAATTAAAAAAATTATTTAATTTTTGACTTTTTAGTGCATATTTTTTAAATTTTAAATAAAAGGTTTTTTTAAATCCTTTTATTTTTTATTTAATTTGTTTTTCATTTTCAGAAATCATATGTAGCTATTTGTACATGTATAATATAATGTATATTTGTATGTGTAATCATTTGTGCATCTTCCGTATATCCGTTAAATACAACAATGGCATTGGATGTATAGTTTGATCAAACGAATTTCTTGCAAATGCAAAAAGGGATGTAAGAAAGCCTGTCATGGGCGTCCATTGGGGGGGGGGGGGAGCAAAGAGGGCAGCCGCCCCGCTGACTCTTGCCTCAATTTTTTTAAACATTAAATATTTTGAGTTCGCGAAGAAACCACGGAATTTGAAGTAGCCTTTTTTGCAAATATAAATCCCCTATCTTCTCCAAGTATTCTAAAAGACTGGAAATCCTGCGATATGTACTGGAGGGTGTTCCACACCCCCCAGACCCCCCGGTTTACAATTTTGACTTTATATTTTTATATTATTTTTATAATTACCTTTTAAAGTAACACAGAAAGTTGCTGCTAAACTCTGTGAGCAGTAAGGTAATTAAATAAATATGCTTTCCAAGTTTTATTTTTTGCTAGCCGAAGGTTAAACTTCCCTAATTTTTGCTTAAAAATTCAAATTTCCCGGTTCAGATTAAAATTGGACAAATATTTTTAGTCCTAATCTTAGTTTAATATATTTTTTAGTTGGTAAAAGAAAATCGACCAACCAGAGTGTTTTTCCACCAAAAAATGACACGTTGTAGCAGGAGTAGCAGAAGAGTGCTGGGATTTTATGCATTAGGATTAGTTACAACTGACGCGCATGAATGGCTTAACGAGATTCTGAAAAATCTTTAATCTGCCCCCCCCCTCCCCAAAAGCATTTTCTAAATACGCCACTGCCTTCCGAATTACGGAAATTCATAACCCCACGCTTTCATATAGATGTTTTCAAGCAGCTTTGTTTGTTTAATTAAAAAAATTATTTAATTTTTGACTTTTTAGTGCATATTTTTTAAATTTTAAATAAAAGGTTTTTTTAAATCCTTTTATTTTTTATTTAATTTGTTTTTCATTTTCAGAAATCATATGTAGCTATTTGTACATGTATAATATAATGTATATTTGTATGTGTAATCATTTGTGCATCTTCCGTATATCCGTTAAATACAACAATGGCATTGGATGTATAGTTTGATCAAACGAATTTCTTGCAAATGCAAAAAGGGATGTAAGAAAGCCTGTCATGGGCGTCCATTGGGGGGGGGGGGAGCAAAGAGGGCAGCCGCCCCGCTGACTCTTGCCTCAATTTTTTTAAACATTAAATATTTTGAGTTCGCGAAGAAACCACGGAATTTGAAGTAGCCTTTTTTGCAAATAATGAAAATTTAAAATTTTTAGTGTTTTTTTTTAGTTTTTCTTTTTGTTTTGGATTTTGCTCTTCACTGAAAAAGATGCTATGGACGCCCATGGAGCCTGTGGATGCAGAAAGGTTGGGTTAAAGTGCTCCGTTATATGTACGAATAGCTATAGTACCTCATATAATTCGCAAATTCCATCACAAGATAACGATGAAGAGGAAGAAATGAAGACCGTTCTCAAGCATACGTTTGATAAAATCGAAGAAGAAAAGGATTACAACAATAATACCATCGCGGATGATGTGGAAGACATTTCTATCTGTGGTACTGAAGACAATTAACTCGCAACACCTGGTCCATCAAGAATAGCGAAGCAAAGGAGTATGCGCTAAATTTTGTGATAGTGCATTGCTTGTGGATTAGGCCTACTAGGGATATCGCGAAAAAAAAGCACTCTACCTCATGGTGGTGTGGAAATGAGTTTTCTGGCCAAAACTCGTGTTGGAGTACGCTAAAACTATTCATTTTACAAAAAAAATATTACTCCATAAATTATAGGAAATTTTCTCTAGTATAATTTATTACATAACTATTTTCTTCGTAAAATGAGGCGGAAAGGAGATATTGTCAAAAAATTGTGAAAATTCGAGGTGGCAAAGTAGAAATTGTTTGAGTTTCAGCAAACTATAAAGATTGCCATCATCAACAAATTAAACGGGGTCACAAGCACATTCCTCAATCCAGGTTAACCTTGAGCAGGCGCGTCGATTTAGGATAGGGCTATTGCAAAAAAGAATTACAGAAAACATAATAATATTTTGAAGAAATATCTTGCAAATAACATATGCAGCTGGGGTTTGCAAAATAAAACCATTGAACACGTACAGCCAGCAGAATGCATAAGAACGGATTAATAACTTCCTATCTTTTGTATTAATTAATAATTAATAAACATTAAACTAAACAAATTTTTATTTTATAATATAATTTATAAATTTTGGTCTACAAAATTCTGACGTTCTATACTAAAAGAATTCATAAAATTTTCTCTTTCTTCTCTATAACGGGCTTTGAGTAAGTACTCTTTGGCCAAATCATTTTTACGCAATGAATATGTCGAAGCAGCTCTTTGACTAACTTCTAAAAATTCAATAGCCTTATTAAGTCTTACAACTCTGTTATCTTCGTACCAATTATTTTCATTGAGAAGTTGCTCTGATGTACAATTTATTTGAGAAGTTTGCGATGCCGGAAGAACTCTTAGAGTAGATAAAATCTTTTGCAATGCACTGGAATTTGAATGTTTCTGAACGGAATTTATATTTTTGGTAGTTTTCAATCCCCCACTTTTGATTTTTTTAGTCAAACTCGAAGAACTTGATTTACTTATAATTTCACCATTGATAACGGATGAATTGCTTGATCGTTTGATATCCAACATTACTGATTTGGTCAATAATCTTATTATTATGTCTCCTAGAAATGGTAAAAACGGTTGTTCTTCTGATGCTCTTTTAAACGCTTTTTGATATGCAGGTAAACGAGGATCTCGGTATAATCTACATAAATTTTCGAATACTCTAATTAAAAATGGAAATTTTAGTGTTTGCTACATTGGAATTAAATTTTTCTTACTGATATTTAGTTGCATGTCGTTTTCTTACATATGTCCAAGTTATGTGTAATCTGTAGACTGCTGGACTCTGCAAACCACTTAATATACTTTTACACGACTGAAAATTTGATATTTTGTGACATTTTTCGGCCGTATTAATTAGACGAGTGATTAATCTGGCTCGAATCTGAATAAAAAAAGGTTTTTTTAACGTTAAAGAAAGGATTTGCAAAAATGTTACCTTTTCAGAATCATTACGTATGATTTCAGTAGCCACTAGACAACTGATTCTATGGGAAAAAGCTTGGATGGCTCCAATATTGGGAGCATTTTTAGAAGTTTGCTGACATACCAAGACGCCCAATTCAATTGAAGGAATTTTTAAAAATAAGTCCCTATCTATTAGAGTTAATTGAGAAGCTAAAGTGGTCGAATCAAAATCCCAAGCTGTGAGTGTTAGTTCCAACTTTAAGATTCGTCTTAAATAATCGATCGACGATTCTTGGGGTTTCTTTCTTCGTTCTTTATGGTATAAGCACCAACAGTAGCAAACTATTAGAAATTAATAACACGAACTTCGGCACAACTTACCTCTATCGGAACAATCGTCGAATTCATCTTTTAAAGGATTCGATATCCTGCAGATTTCTTGTTTCTGACTGTTTCTTTTCTGTTTCATTTTACTCATATCGCATTGCTCATCGGAATCGGATATAAGAAATTTATATTTTTTAAATTTGTCCGTTCTAAATAATCTGCGTTTAGTTCCTATAAATGACACGCGATTGGAAGAAATGTGCAGTCGATAAACAATTGTTTACCTTTTTTCCCGACTTTACTTTTGCTCTGACAATATTCTCTAACTTTACGTAAATGGTTATATAGCTCTTGGTAAGCATCTCTCGCTGAACGAGGTCTATACCAATATTCCGGGGTCCAAAAGAATATCACCGGACGTTTTAAGGAAGTTCTACAAAGGAAAGTAATTCGTTCAAAAAAATGTGATGACATTTACTCGGTAATTTACTTTATGGTATTGGTATTGCTGCTTAATTTGTTATCCAGTTGCAGTGCTTCGCAAGATACGGAAGCAACTAATTGTCGTTTAGATACCGGCAAGCGAAGTTCGGGTTCTAATGGTTGCCTTCTAATAGCTACCAAAGACACGGCTCGTTTTATCTTAAATAAATTATAAATCATTTTATGAAAAGAAAACTTAATCTGATTACTTGAATAGAAAATCTGTCTCCCGACGGAACACTCCATGGTCCTAAACCATGCAGAAAGTGTGGTTGAGGTGCTAAGCCGTATCGTCTCCGATGACGACCTCGTATTTGACTATCGGGAAGGCATTTTTTGGAATATTCCCAAACTTGTACAGCGTTTTCTTTTAGATCCACCAAAGATGTCTGGTTGATAAGAACAGAAAAAGTATGATTTTAAAGTAAACTTGAAAGTACTTTCAATGCAAATGGAAATGTTTACCTTTTTACAAGTTTTACTAAGTTTTGGCTGAAAAACGTTACTCTCTGTTTGCAAAAACAAGCCGGATTTACATCCTTCGGGTATTCCTTGTGCAAATCTGTTAATTTGTTGCAACTGACTGTCAGCACGGTTTATATTTTTTAATTTGTCATAATTGATTGAAGGTATGGAAAATTTGCACCTAAAATTTCATTTCAAATAAAATTTTAGTTGGATTTTACGCAAACATACTTAGATAAGCGCGTTTGAGGTCCAGTAACAAATTGAGCGATAGAAGGTGAAAGAATCGAGGGATTGTAGTTCATTGGCGATTCGTCCAAATTTCTCCCTAAGTAAAGGTACCGGTCGGTCCATTTTGGAATTTTCTAAAAATTTTATTAATGGATATGCAAGTTCCAAACTTCAAGTTTTTACCGTAGCATCTCCAGCACCAAATTTACACCAAAGTTGTGAAATGCCCTTTCCAGTTAAAATTTTCTTTGTTGCCATTAAGTACAAGGTGCTATTGGAAGTTGACGTTGCAACTGAAGTTTCGGAACGCGACGAGCCGGGATCTTCGGGGCATAAAAATTTAACTCTTTCGCACCACAAATTCCAAAACATCTAAATAGATAAATTTGGGATGACAAATATAAAAAAGTTGAAAATTAATACTTGGCGTTTTTCAAATCCTCCCAATTCAAAATACAAAATTCTATTATTACAAAAGTGGGCTTTCAAGGATTGTCTTTTTCGACGGTGAAAAACACTTAAATTGAAGCACTCGATCGGATAAACGGCTACCAATTCGAATGTTTCTATTTCAGGATCGATACCAGGTAGATAGGTCACAAAAGAATCTTTTGCTGAAGGCAAAATATCGGTTGCCAAAACTAATTTGGTTGGGGTTAAGCCTGGAAGAAAAATTTTGGTTTTAATTGTTCCGTTAAAAGACTCTAATCGTATCACCTAAACTGACTTGCCGAATTCCTTTTCCTTCACGCGTGGTTTGGGCAAATGGACTTTCAACTAAAACCATATCCTCAAAATCACAATATTCCGAAAAAAGCAATTTTTGAATACGATTTGTGGACATGTTTTAAGGCCTCAAAATTACACATTTTGGTTTTGCTATATTATTGGACTATATTTGAACTTTAAGACATAGTAAGTACATGTAATTGACATTTAAATGACATAACAACAATAAGCAATACGAATTTGATAACGTTTACATTAAATTAATAAAATAATAATAATAATTATTGTTATTAATACTATACAATATTAATACAATCACATTAACACATCGAAATGTTAAAAATATGACTAATACTTATAATACATGAGCAAAAAACAACACAACATTCTTCGTGTTTACTTCATCTAGTTCATGCATCATTTGACCTGCTGGAGCAGTTGATCGTTTATGACAGTCGGCCTGCAAGAAAAATGTCTTAAACTAACTTATGCCCAAAATCAAGATGCAGATGTGAACGAAACGAAATGAGGTGAAAGATAGGAAAATGTATACATAGGAGAGATTGATCATGCAATTTAATAAATAAAAAAAAGCTATAGACAGTCCCGACAGCTAAATTTTGATTAACATCTTACATCTCTCCAAATGTAATGCTTTTCTGATGAACTAAAGACTTATGGAAATTATGATTACCATTTCCATTTTTTAATATTCCGTTAGGTACTACATCTGATTTTTTATCACCTGATGAAATATTGATAGTAACTCTATTGTTGGAATTTCCATCTTCACATTGCGAATTCAAATTGCCCGTCGATTTTGCAAAATTTTTACTTAAAGTATTGTTTAACGAAATCGTCACCGTTCCGTTGTTTTGCGACTTTATGTAAGGGTCATTTAAAATGTTTTCCTAAAAAAACAAAATTAAAATTAAAATAAAACAAATAACACTTTTACTCACCATCGATTCCGTTCGCTTTTTTAAATTCGATCTGTTCAACGTATAAGCAAGTTCAGATGCAAATTTGCTGTTTATCGAATTATTAGATTTTTTGTCGATGTCGTCATAACCGTTACTCAAAAAATCAAGTTTGCCAGGTTGTTTTCTTAGACTGCCCGATGGATACTGACCAATGATAACACTAACGGGTCTTTGTTTCATACCAGAAATTGAATTACTGGATATTGATCCGTTAGATAACTGCGAAGTTTTTGTTCTGTTGTTAAAATATGTATTTGGCGGTTTGGGTTGTAAATTTGATGGGTTGTTAAGTTTAAACGATTCTAGAGATTCCATTTCGACTTCATCGTTAAGTTTTTGACTAGGTTGATTTTCATTTTTCGAATATTTATTTGAATTTGAGTTTATACTGATTGTATCGTAATCGGGGGTCGGGCAAGGGGGCGGCCGGGAGCAATACCCATTTTTTTCTTTTATGTAAGACAGAGTTGAGTATTTGGTTGGAACGGGCGGCGCTATTTTCGATTTTGGTTTTTTAGTTTCTGGCGGCGCACTTGTTTGCTTATGATTCTCTTCAGCTGGAGGCTGCACAATTCAAAATCATCGATATTTAAAGTTATAAATTGGTTTAGAGATTATACTTACGGGTGGAGGGGGCGGTGGCACGAAATTGGCGGAAGTATTAGCTGAATTGTTTCGACTTGAATTATCATGTAAGGTTTCGGCAAGGGGAAAAGTTGAACGTCTCTCTACAACCTTATGAGAAAATTGTCGGTTTGCTTCACGATCCTGCAAAATATAATTGATTTTAAAATGCAGTCAAGTAAAAGAGAAGAAAGTTGGCGGAAATTGAATTTTCTAAAGTAACTCAATCAGAACAATTGCGATGGTAATGGCAAAATTGTAAATTAATTTTAATTTATTAAATTAATGACAATTTTATATCTCTATAAGCTATTTTAAAATGCCAGCGTGAAATTTTAACAATTTTTTGAACGAAAGGATTTTAATCAAATTCCGGTTTTGTTAAGTAATAAAACAATAATAATTGCATACCATATTCATTTTAAGGCTAATAAACTAATTTGTTTATTGTTAGGTAAAGTATTAATTAATTTATTAATTTATGAATTTATTATTTAATCATTTAACAAATATTGGATAAAATCATTTGGTTTCGTATGATAAATTCTTATCTTGAAACATATTTCCGTTATAATGAGTTTATTGTTAATTTAAGGAATTTTGTTTATTGATTTTGGTTTATTGACATACCTACATAGTCGATGAAAAATTACAATTTTATTTTTATAAATTACGTTTTTATCTCAAATTGTGTCATAATTAGTATTACAGCAAATAAACTACTTTATTGCAAAATAATAAATATTTTAAAATCACTTATGTTTTTAGTATCAACTATTTTTTAAATAAAATAAAATAATAATAAAATAAATTATAAATCAAATATAACATTAAAAATAATTTTTATTCACTAATTTAAAAAATAGCTCAAAAAATATTAAAATAATAGATTTTATGTTTTATATTAATATTTTTTTACTACAAATTAACTACACTGCAGTGTAGTTAATTTATAATTATCCATAAACATCATTTTTTTCACTTTCATCGTGTCATCAATGAAGCGTATAAATTAGAAAATTATCGCTTTCGTTTAAAACTTATGGAAATCAGCAAAGTAATAACGAAATATCTATGAAAGAACCAAAGATGAAACATGATGGTAGCTTGTATATTGCTGGAGAAGCTAATTAACAAGTAAAGAAAACTCGGTATCAAAATAAGCGCTTGAGTGGATAAAAATAGATTTTCATAAATATATACATCAGTGTCGCAATTTTATGTCGCTAAAACAGTTTTTGTTGGAATTACGTTAAATAGCATAGTTTCGGCTACGATCATTGTCCTAGTAGTTATCGCGATCTATTGCTAACGTTAAGGTATCGGATTCAAAGATTAACTTTTTCAACATTCAGAAAGCCATGTAGAACTAACGGTCCCTCAAATTGATGATTGTCGCAATTATCAATAAAACAGAGTCATACGCACATCTTAAGCTACTCTAGTATTAAATTAAACACAAAAATATAAATTAGCAGACATTATACCCTGATATGGGGTCCAATAGTCTCAAATTATTTATCTTCTTATTTCCCTAAAATCAAACTTGACGAAAACAAAATATAAAAGAAAAAAATATATAACCACAATAAAAAAAATTTTTAGAAATTGTCGGTTGTTGCTCGGAGAAAATATTAACCTTTCAGACACAAATTATGAAAAAAACGAAAAACAATTTTAAACTCAACATGTAAACTTGTTTGATTTTTGAAGATACTACACAAAAATTTGCCCTAAAGCTATGTCATCTGGAGAGGACGCTTGGTCTGAAAGGGTTAAATACCAAATCATCCAGTCATTTGGTATTTTTGCATTGAAATAACTCGGAAATGAAATTTGTTTTGCTTAAACTCTTTACTTTAGTATCAGAAAAAATCATTAAGTTTTCTACAACAGATTCAAACCAGAAGAGAACCAAATTTGTTATGAAAAGTCTCAAAAGTTCCAAAAATCACTAAATCTTAAATTTGATTTTTGCTGCAACTACATCTATAAATAGATTATATCAAATTTGAAGTATATAAAATTCTGTATAAAAGGAAAAAAAATCAGAATTGTTGTCTTTAGTTTTCAATGTAGAGCTTGTAAATATAGAGAAGTAAATAAAACGTACACAAACGAATTGATACCAAAATCTATCATAAATTTGGGAAAATGTAAGATATTTCACGAACGATGCTAACACAAACGAATATAATTAATCAAAAACGTACAAAAACGATTAAGACTAATTTGGACCCAAAATTCAAAATGGGTGCTGAAGTGTCTGGTTACCTGATGGATGTCATCCAGTGTATGTCACCAGTTCCATTTCATTTTGAATTTTAAGTTCAAAAAATTTCTGTCTGTAGGTTTGTTTTTATTGGGGGAAAGAGAATAAACCTTTGCTATCTCCATATCAAATTTTCAATCCAAAATGGTCTAAATTGTTGGAGTTTTTTGTATTTATTTTGTTTTAGAGATTTCAGGAAATATTGAAGCGAATAAATGGATTATCAAATTGTTAGAACACAGCGGATTTTCAAGAACCTCTTGCTAACTTATCATTTTGTATAATAAAACAAAAGAAAATATGACAAACACAAATGGAACACAAACAAACTTTGGCTCGAAAAATCAAAATTTGTGGATGGGGGGGGGGGGGGGAACTTCAGCTGTTTTCCTATCTGATATATTTTGGGAATGCTAAAGAAGAATATCTCAAATTGTTGATTTCGAATATTGAATTATAATTGTGTTATTTCAAATGTAATTTAAATTTAAGGGGTTAGGCCACTCTAAAGGCTTTTTTGGGGATTTTTTTTCAGTAAAACTACAAAATAAATCGAGATTATAAACAAAAACGGAGACTTCATCGCAAAAAATCCCCAAAAAAGCATATTTTTTCGGCCTCTAGAGTGGCATGATCCCTTAAACTGCAATAGTGCATGCAATCATCAAGCGTTCAAAATTTGATTTAAAAATGTTTATTAAATGTACTAATGTTAATTAGTTTTTAACTAATTTAGAAACTTAAAAATAGTACATTGTTTTAATACGATCAAAAGAAGGTCTTTGGAGGCTGTACGGTTAACAGACGAGTCAAAACAAGGCACATCAAGCCCTTTTACCATTTCAAATATTATTATATTTAATTAATATTAAAATTAAAAGTATATAATTTTTGTTTAACTTTGAATTTCAAATTTCATTTTATCAAAATGGTAAGTGCGATCTATTTATGTTTATGAGCGTTAAAAAATTCCAAAATTTGCATTAAATTTAAGTATTAACCTAAGATCTAAATAAGTGGAACATGGAATATAATTAATTAGATCAATTTAAATTTTAGTAATTAATTTGTTTAATTGTTTTTTGCTATAATAAATAGACAATCGATTGCATACAATAGTTCCGCGTAATTTAATCAATACAATACAAGAACTAAGGTACTTACTTCGTAACTTTGTATAATAACAACAGGTTTAAATTTGGTCCTAACTTCCATTTCGAAAAGTGAATTGAAAAAAGCAGAAGCACTACTCTATTCCGACATAGTTGAAGTCGCGTAAACAACTGACGGAATAATAAGAAGTACGCGGCTTTGCATTTGCCTGTATATTACACAATGATGACGTTTGGTAATTAAAGTGAATTTTGCTTCTAGCATAGGTGCAAAAAGTTTTTTTGCAAAAAAATTAGCTTGTATATTGTGTTACACATGCGTGCTTTTAAGATTTTGGGCAAACAAACGTATTTGTTTGTTCTTTTTACGAGCCCACTGATAACAAATTATGTTTTTAGATAATAATAATTATTATTCGACCTCTTACTGCATAGTTAAAAAATACCGTAACAAAACGCGATTTTTTAAATTATTGAATATTTAATATATTACGATATTATACGCTCTACTAATAAAAACTTAATCTGGTACATTTTAATGTGTTATTTTATGTAACAATTAGAATAATGTACTTAACTGTTTTTTCATAACAAGGTCAATTAATATTGTCATTTGTTTGTACCTGATAATTTCTTATTAAATGATGGATTATTAAATAATTTTAATTATTTTAATTTGAATAGCTTGAAAGAAGTTGATAAGCCACTCTCTTCTAAAACATAAATTTCAATCTAATATAATACAAAATACATAGTATATATGGTATAATAGTATGAGAAATATTTGGAACCAACCACCAAACCACCCCCCAAATGCTTTCCTTCAATTGATATTTTTTTAATAATTCATTTTAATATATTTTTTCGTATTAATTCCAATTTTGCGATATATTTAGATCGAATAAAGATGTCTTTATAAATAAAACTCGATTTTCCCACGAAAAATTACGTACGAATAATATAATCAACTTATTTTCATTTTCGCAATTAAAGTAGTAGATACATATTTAATTGCTTAATATAAAGAAAGATCCTAATTAATTATTTATACCTATCATTTAGTAACCTAGTTTACTTCAACATTAGAAGAAAACATATTCAATGCACATTAAACTAATTGGAATGATTTGGACAATTAAAAATGTTATACCAAAATTCAGATTGAGCATAAAGCTTGTTAAACTTGATACAATTAATATCAAGTTCATTTCAATTATTTTTTTTAAAATAAATAAACATTAATAATAGTTGGATACTCAAATAAGTATTACGTAAGTGTTGATGGAATTGGCAACTAAATTGAACATTGTAAAATTTTAAATAATGATAAGTGATTTGATGCAAATTGAAAAATTATTTTTGTATGGATAATCTACTGCATTTCATATTCAAGTTTTAAGATGTAGGTACCAAATGGAACAGCAAGCATGGTACACTTCATTTAAAAATAATTTTAATTTTAAGATTGTACCTGCATTTTCATTATTAAAATAGTTATATACTAGCTAGATAAACCATAATTGAAACAAGTATTTTCAAGGCTAGAATATCAATAACTTAAAACTGAAATAAATAATTAAAAGTTTCAACAATTAAAATTTAATTTAAATTACTTGGATTTAACAGCGATTAAAGACGAGCTTTTTTTAATAACATCAATAAATCAATTTTGAAAATGAGATCTTTCAATATTATCTACGTTAACATAAATCATGCAAAGTTGATATTTCATCAATTTTTGTTTTTCAAAAATACTAATTTCGTAATTACGAGTACTATTCTTTTGTATTGCGACACCCTTACAAAAATAGTTAATAGCTCATTAAAAAAAATGAAATTAAATTGATGAAGATAAGAATTAACCCTCGAAAGTATAGTCTATATAATAATTATTATCGTAGATTATAAAAAAATCCGTAAAACCCAGCTATTATTGTACACTAATGTTTAATTTACTGTAATAGATGTTATTAAAGTTATTATTTATTTATATTAAAGTGTAATTATCCTGCCCCAATAACTTTATAAAGAAAAAATTTAAAAGGAATTCATTGTTTACTACATTTATATATTGCTTAGCTCAGTCGGCGAAATAAATACACATGAGACTCCAATTAAGATAAAATAAATATCAAATTTTGTATTTACCAATAAATTACTTATTAAATCATTTATAAATGTTAATCCCAAATTAAATAAATGTATAGTGAAATTATTCTTATTATAAGCTTAGATAATGTAACACATTTACATGTAGCGTGTATTGAATACAGTTTCCAATAAATTCTTCAAAATAAACATTCATCCGTTCATTACATTACAAGTAAGTAAAATTTTCTATGTTATATTCTTTCGACAATTTTTAAAATACTTGGATTTTTTTAACTAACAAAATTTTCTCAAATCAGTACAACTAAACTTCGTAGTTACAGCTTTGTTAAAGGATTTCTTTTTCCACTCCTCCTATCAATACAAAAAGAAGAATAATCGTAATTTTATTTAAATTTGGACTTATTAACACGGTTAAAACAAACCGAAAATCAAAATTGGAAAACTATCTTGCCTCTCAACATGGCATTTTGCTCTTTGCTGTCTTAACACCGGATATCGACCTCGAAAGTTTTCTTGCTGGATGTACATATTATTTATGTATTTGCAAGTTTTTCCGTATAAAGCCATTTACCGTTTAGCGTTTCAAAATTTCACTAAATCTCTTATTCTTCATTCTAAATCAGTTCACCACATTTTTATGTTAAATTCTTTTTGATTTTTGAGTTTCCTGTGTAATCTAATCGTTATATAACCAAGTTCGTAAAGGCTCAAAGATTGAAGTAGCTCGGATATAGGGTGTCTTCGGATAGACTTTACTTAATTTCAGTGGTGATAGAGGACACTATTCTAAGAAAAATATTTAAGAAAATTTTTTTTCTAAATTCAAGCCTTCGAGAGTTAGGCCTCCTTAAAGCATTTTTTTTAATTCCCACTTTCACATGGTCATAGCTCGGCAAATATTGATTTTACAGTAAAAATGGTTAAGTGCTTTCTTAAAAAGCTTGAAATAATCTACAAACTACTTTTAAACCTTTTATTGTCTAAATTCAACGGCTTTCGAGTTAGGAATTAAAGTAAGTAAAAAAATGTTAATAATTTTAAACTTTTGTTTTTCTTGGTTTTTTTCAAATTGCTGTATCTTCTAAACGAAACATTTTACAAAAAATCTGACGCCCCATTTCGGATAGGAAATTTAACGGACTACAACTTTTCTCAAGTAAAATTTTTGAAAAACTAATCCATTTCACAAAAAATCAAAAAATAATTAAAAAAACAACTACAAAACAAAAATTTTAATTCCCAAATTTTTTATTTTTATTAAAAATTTATTTTAATAATTAAGTTTAAACTATTACATTATTTAAGTAAATGTTCAAAACGACTACCCTCATTTTTAATTCGCAAATTTTGAGCTTTAATTAAAAAATTTTTTAAATAAAGTAATCCGGAAATATTGATCGGAAGAAGTGGAACTATTAATTGGTCAGCAAGATCTACAGATTTAACTACTCTTGATATATTTTTTTGATGTGCTGTTAAAGCGTTGGTGTACAGCAACAGATGAAAGCCCGATACCAGAAAGGAATTAATGAACATAGTAAAGAATGCTATAGTAGCTCTTAGCGAAAGAGGAAATGTTGTAAATAATAATATACAACATCTTTTAAAACGATCACGGCTGTGTATTGAATATAAGGGTGGTCATTTTGAACATTTATTTAAATAATGTAATCGTTTAATCTTCATTAATAAAATAATTTTTCAATAAAATTCAAATTTTGTGAATTTAATTTTTTGTTTTGCAGCTACTTTGTTTTATTATTTTTTGATTTTTCTGTGAAATATATTAGTTTTTCAAAAATTTTTACTAGACAAAAGTTGTAGTCCGTTAAATTTCCTAGCCGGAATGGGGCGTCAGATTTTTTGTAAAATGTTTGGTTTAAAAGATACAGCGATTTGAAAAATACTAAGAACAAAAAAAGTTCCAAATTTTCAACATTTTTGTACTTACTTTAATTCATATATCAAAAACCGTTGCTTTTAGACAATAAAAGATCAAAATGTAGTTTGTAGATTATTTCACGCTCTTTCAAAAAGCACTTAAGCATTTTTACTGAAAAATCAAAATTTTCCGAGCTATGACCATGTGAAGGTGGGAATTAAAAAAAAAAATGCTTTATAGAGGCATAACTCTCGAGGGTTTGAATTTAGAAAAAAAATTTTCTTAAATATTTTTCTTAGAATAATGTCCTCTATCACCACTGAAATTATGTAAAGTCTATCCGGGGACACCCTGTATA
This sequence comes from Cantharis flavilabris, assembly GCA_949152465.1. NCBI lineage: Eukaryota > Metazoa > Arthropoda > Insecta > Coleoptera > Cantharidae > Cantharis > Cantharis flavilabris. The sequence continues at coordinate 24,301,224 of OX424439.1, forward strand.
ATGAAAAGCAATGCAATGATAAAAAACCAACGAAATTGTTGATGATGTGGAAGCCAGATGGTAGACGATGTAGGTATAGTAGGAGAAGGTCCAGATTAAGATGGTGGAACTGCGTGATGGAAGATCTCAAAAATTAGATTGGAATCAAAGATTTAGTGACAGAAAGAACTGGAGGAATGTAATTATATTATATATTTAGCGAATTGTTTACAATTTATTTAATCGTATTTCGCGCCAAGCCTTTCGGTTCTCCCAATCGCCCTCTGCGAGTCCTCGGGAGTTCATTGCGATTTGGACATCTTTCTGCCATGTTTGTTTTGGTCTTCCTCTTTTTCTTTTTGTTGGGGGTTCCCATTCCCATATTCTTTTTGGCCATCTGGAATCTTCCATTCTTTGCAAGTGCCGTACCACATCAGTCGTTTTTTATCTATGGTGTCTATTATTGTTTGGTTGACAC